>CM052708.1:56148388-56189537 GCA_028551405.1 Uromys caudimaculatus | reverse complement strand
ACTCCATTGGTCGGTGTGCCCCGGGAATGGGCGGTGATTATACGTGTACACCCATGATGCATTTCGGGTTTCGCGGGCTATCCGCAAGTTGCCTTAGAACAACAGCGCCATCTAGTGATGGCGAATATTCTAACCGCTCCTTACAAAGTTTTGATTCTTGCTCATCAAGAAATCTTTTACCAGATCCCTATTTTCCCAGACTTCCAAATTTATCTATATGACCCACACAGGGAATATCGCCTACAGTTGAAGAAGCCATGTGCTAAAGAATACAGATTTATTTATTCTCTTACTCTCAGATCCAGAACCACAAACCTCAAAATACCGATATTGAGGAAACAAATTAAGAATCTCTTAGACAGGGCCTTGAAGGATTTAGTCATTCCCTTCCAGAAGCTGTCAAAGGTGCTACTTTAATTCAGATTGCTAAACAAAATTCCTTAGATTTATAAACGTTATACATTTATAAACTTTACTTCATTCATTATTATTGTGGGTTCCATGAATGGGTGTGAAGATCAGACAACCTTGTGCAATTGGTTCTTTCATTTCACGTTTGCACAAGTTCTGGAGAACCAATGGGTCATCAGGTTTGCTCAGCAAGTGCCTCTACCCACTGAGCCATCTTTCTGTACCTCCTCACTAACTTAAAACACACACAGACACACACACACACACACACACACACACACACACACACACACACGCTTCTAGAAGTACAGGATGAAGTCCCTGGAAGTTCACTCTCTGCTTTATAGTTGGTCAATTAATTGCTTTTCTGTTGCTGTGATAAGACCCCATGACTCAAAGCATCTTAAGGAAGAAAGAGTTGATTCTCGCTTGCACAGTGATAGATAAGCTATGACTTAGGAGCAGGAAACAGGGAGCTCATTTCATCCACACACAGAAGTCAGCGAGTAGGAGGCAGAGTGGGCCATATTCCTTCAAAGTTCGCTTCCAATTGCATATCTCCTCCAGAAAGTCTTCACATTTTAAAAGTCCCATAGCTTCCCCTAAACAAGCCTATCAATTGAGGACCAAGTGTCTAAATACACAAGTCATGGGGAACATTTCTCACTCAAATCACAATATTCCACCCCCTTGCCCCAACAAGCTCATGGCCACTTCATGGTGTAAAAATACATTTAGTCCAACTTCAAAAGTCTCCATAGTCTTTAACAATCTGTTTAAAAGTCCAATGTCTCTTTTGAGACTCAAGGTGATTTCTTAAGTGTGAGTCCATATAAAATAAAAATGAAACTATTGTATATGTACTTTTATGTACTTAAAACATTCAATAGCACACAATCGACACTCTTATTCTAAGAAGAAGGGATGAGGACATGTGAAAAAAGTGGATCACAGCAAGATCAAAATGCAGTAGGACAAACATCCAGTCCTGTAATTCCATGTCCAGTATTTGGGGGCTTCAGCATCAAAGGTCTTAAATGGCTCCACCCCTCCAGGATCCCTGCAGTGTATACATCTCTCTTGGCCTGGTCCGCTTGCTGTATGTAGCTCTCCTTTGAATGGCTCTGGCATTGTCAACATCTTGGGATCTGTACCACAACCCAGGCTTCACCTTCTCAGCTTTATATAGTGGTCTTCCATGACCTCCTCACAAGGACTAAGATCATGCCACATATTTCCTGGCTTTAGTGTCTTCCTGAAATCATGGGGGAGGAACCCAAGGCACTCTCAATCTTGTATCCTTTTCTAAAACCAGTACCACTGGACAAGATTGCTAAGCTGGCTGCCAGCTTGGCTTGGCCCCTGTCTCCTTGGGATACAGTTGCAATGGCTTTTGTATGCTGTACTTGTTTTTCAGAAGCAAGAAGCTCAAGCTCTCTTTTGTAAGTTAGGGGCATGGCTGGATGTGGTCTTGCCATCAGGAAACATTTTTCTATGGCTACAGGGTAGAGCAGAAAGCTTCTCTTCAATGCTGCTAATCTCTGTAACAATTACAGCCTCTTTTTTGCATATGATTTACTTCCATCTTAAGCTAGTGTTCTCTCCTGCTGGAAACTGTACTCTTTCTTTCTTTCTTTCTTTCTTTCTTTCTTTCTTTCTTTCTTTCTTTCTTTCTTTCTCTCTCTCTCTCTCTCTCTCTCTCTCTCTCTCTCTCTCTCTCTTTCTTTCTTTCTTCCGTTTTTGCATTTGTTTGTTTTGCCATTGTAGACTTGTATAAAAAGTGATCAGCAAAATCTACTCCACAGACTCAATGCAGTGCTGTCCTGATATCTCCTCTGCTAAAGAAACTGGCCTCTTACTTTTAAATTTAAATTACTTTTAAATTTAGCCTAGTTCTTAGTACTTGGATAGAACACAGTAAGATTCTTTCCAAAACACCACAGGACTAGCCTCTAGGAAAATTGCTAATAAAACACTTACTTTTCTCAGATAACTCATGAGCCAGGCTTCCAATGTTCGTATTGCTCTTAGCAGTACTGTCTATTAAGATATACACAAAATTCAACAGTTTTTCTAATCCAAAGTTTTCCACATTCTTCAACAAACAAACAAACAAACAAACAACACACACACACACACACACACACACACACACACACACACACACCACTCAGAATTAAGCTCTTCACAATAACAACCCCACTCTTGGAACCAATTTCTGTATTAGTTACTTTCTGTTGCTGTGGTAAAACACCAAAAGCAACTTAAAGAAGGAGGGGTTTATTTTGGCTTACGGTTCCAGAGGGATAAGACTCCATCATGGCAGGGAGAATGTTGCAGCAGTAGCAGGAAGAGAGAACACATTTGAAAGAACAGGTAGTGAGACAAAGATATAAACTCTTGAAGCCACCCCAGTCATGTGCTTCTCTGGCAGGGCTTTATCTACCTCCTAGAGGGTCCAGAACTTCCCTGTGTAGCCCAACCAACTGGAGACGAGGTGTTCAAACTCAAGAGGTGGTGACTCCTATGGGTCAGAGAATGCTACCTTTAGCCTCTTTATGAAGACACTAACCCAATTTATTAATCTGTGAGTGCCATGAGTGCTTCTTAAACTCCCCTTAATGAGACTTCAACATGTCTGGTGAGACACGTTCAGACCACCACTCATATTGTTCTACACTAAAGGAATATCTATTTCAGATTTTTTAAAATAGCTCTGGGTCACTCCAGATATTAGAGAACTGGTTATCTAAATAATTCCAGCTCTGGAGATGGGTACATGTACTGTAACTGTAGACCCTCACAGCTCTTTGTTATCCTGACAACTAAAAGCACATGTAAAAACTAAGCAAATCTATTATGTAAACCATTTCAGTTGATGAACAGAGAATACACTTACTGAAATCACACACTAGGATAGACTTCTTCAACCCAGGCTCTATTAGTAACAACTGAAGTTTTGGATGCTCTGGCATGATGTTCAAGCCTGCTCAGTCTCAGCTATGAGGACTGTACAGTTCTGGAAGCCCAGAATCCTCTCCCAAGCCACTGTCTCCATCTGTGGCCTCCAAGCTCCTGTCATATTGGCTGAAGCATCAAGGTGTCGTACCCCTTCTACAACTATGTGGTACGTCCCATTTGTGACAAACCATGCCTCTTATAACCCCTCAAATGCAGACGAAATAGCCTTTGCTGGACTTTGCTCCCCACCCCCCTCATCTCAATATATGTGGCTGCTGGACTCCGGGACCTCTGGTCTTAGTGTCATCTCTCTGCAACTCTTGAAGAAGTTCTTCCACCTAGAGCACCCCACCTTGACACTACAACGCACGTCTTAGCTTACAGCTCTTCCCTGGGTTTCTGTGGATCTTAGACTCACCAGTCTGGTAGAAACAATGAGGCAGATGCTGCACCTATCAAGGACCTCTGAAAGCCTGGGAAGGGGCACCCCCCAGAGATCTATTTCCCAGGACTGCTACAAATGTGGGTGGTGTACCAGCTCCTGCTCCATACCTGTCTGAGCTGCTCAAGACTTCCTATTGCCTGTGGTGTGGGCCTCCTTTTTTCTTAAATGCAAGACAACAGTCTGCCACTGTCCTCCTGGGAGGCAGATCTCTCTTCAAAGTCCAGGATTTGGCTCCCTCCAGGATCTGAAAGAGAGAGCAGGACCTGGAAGCTGCTGACCCTGACCGAGGCAGTTATTGCTATTGACCTCCTGGGTTCTGTTTAATTAGCAACAACAGATGGGTTTCATGCTGGCCTTCAGTCTCCCACACTCTTCCAGGTCACCTGGAGTGCCTACCACTTCTGTGCCTGCACTTAGGCTGGACTAAATCTGCCCTTGCAATCCTAACACATGGCAGACTGAGGAGTCATGACTCTCCTAAGCCCCTGTCTAACACTGTTATTCTGTTTGGGGCTCTGATGATGTGAGCCCTCCTCCACCTCACCTCTCTTCCCTCCACTAAAGAGATCCAGGAAAGCAGATGAACCAAGCAACCCTGAGATCACTGTGCCTTAGTTGATTTCCCTCTGTAATGGCTTCCAGTGGAGGGTCAGTGTCCACACCAGTGCAAGGAGCAGCATCATTGTGTATCCCAGCATGTGCCAGGGATACCACACAGCCCCTGCCCTCATAGCACCTACCCAAGAAGCGGCAAGGACGAGAAGGATACACTCCATTACATTTCCAGACACAGGCATCCCCATCTGGGAAAGCTAGGTGGAAGAGGTATACATGCACCTATTACATTAAAAATACATAAATAAAAACAATCCTTAGAAATCTGCTGTGTGTTTCTTCTTTCATTTGCAAAATGAAGGGGATCAGAAGCATTTGCACAGGAAAGAAAACTGAGTGAATCTGAACTATGGACACAAACGAAGGTCAGTCAGAGAATAGTTACCGTGAAGAGCTATGTTGACCAGTTCTCTAGTTGGCTATCGCTTTTGAAGCCAGCCAGAGACTTTAACTCACAGCAATCAGGCTGAAAACAAACAAACAAGCAAAACAAGGAAAAACAACAACAATAAAAAAATCATTTGCCCGGCAGTGTCAATCACTATTATTGATCCACCCAGCTCACTGACATACGTGCACCAAGTACAGGGAAGCCGTGAAGAAGCCACAGCCAGCAATTAAATTTTCCCCATCACAGTACCTCATCCGGTCTCCTTTGTAGAGATTCAGGAGGGCCTCATCGGTGAGAAACACTCAGGGAATCCTGCTCCTGTTTCTTCACCTCTGACATTTTTAGGCAGAACTGAGATTGGTAGTAGGCATCAAAAGGGCAAGACGATACTGACTCTACCTGGGCTACATTTAAGCCAAGAACTACAACTCTTAACAGAAACAAGGCATACATTTTGATACCACTTTAGAGCTCTGCTCACATAAGTGGAACCTTTGACAAGTAAACAGGTTCAATTTCTGAATGAGAGAGCAGTAGAGAGGATTGAACACAGGACCCTTGCACATGCTAGGCCAGCATTCCACCACTGAGCTACACCCACAGTCCTTCTTTACTTTTTATCTTAAGACAGGAACTTACTCAGTTACTCAGATAACCTTGAACTCACTGTTGAGCTCAGGTTGGCTTTGAATTTGTAACTCTCCTGCCCCGGTTCCCTCAAAAGCTGTGATTACTGACCTGTACTACCAGGCCAGACAACTCACTACATTTTGAAATTTGAATGTTGTAAAGGAATTCCACAAGGGGAGTCACCAGATTGCTTTGAGGATGATTCTGAAGCAGGAAAACTTGAAAACCTTTTACTAACCCCATTATTATTCCCTTCGAAAGTCTGTTGCCAGAGACCCTCCCTCCCCCTGGCATCACCCCATACTTTTCAGGATTAAAGACAGTTTTGACAGTCTTTGGGTACTTGGTTATTGTACTTTACAGCCACAGGCATCTCCAGCCTGTGGTGGAAGAGGTCCTGGCCGGTGTTTGACTACAGCCACCTCTACACCCCTTCCCACTACCCCCCTCAACATATCCTCTCCCACACTTTGATGCCCTCTTCTTTAAAAAAGAAATTCATTAAGTCTAACTACTGCTGCCTTTGTGGGCACGGGCAACATAGCAACAGCCATGCCCTTAAAGAAAATGACTTCCTCTCTCCTATCAACCACCAATTGCCAATAACTCCTTGGCTAAGTGTGGAAACCCATGAGTTCCTCCTCAGTTAACACTAGAATTTTGGCGGATTGATCTTGTGCAGGTCTCATGCAAGTATGCCAAGATCTTCTGGGATACAAGGAATCACACAGAATTCAGGCTGGATGAACATTGTTTGAGATACACAACGTTGGTCACAGGAAGTCCAAAGCTACAGTAACCTCCATTCTTTCCGTTCCTCTGTCCTATGAGCTGTGTTCAAAAAAACAAACACAGGCATAAAATCTAGCTACTAGTCAGACATTGTGACAGACAGACTAGTGACCCCCAGAACGGCCACTGCCTGATTCCCAGAAGCTGTAAATATTTTATATTGTGTAGCCAAGGAGAAGTTAGGTTCTAATCAGTGTAAGATAGGAGAGAACATGGATCATCTTCCTTACCAATGGAGGAGGGCAAGAGTCAGTGGTGCCATATAAAGACTCCAACCCTCACTGCTCAGCAAGCAATGAAGGCTCTACAAGTGAAAAACAAAGCAGGGAACACCAGCTCCTCCCCCAGTTCCCCCAGGAGTATATTTGCTGACTCCCCGAATTTTAACCCAGCAAGACCCATCCTGTAGTCATTCAACCAGTAGAATTGTAAATTAATAATTTCAAGTTGGTTTAAGCCACTGAGGTCATAATCATTTGTTCTAATCCAGGCACCTTTATAGCCAAGTGCTGGGCCAGCAGTGAGGACACAGATGGGCTTAGCATCTGTAGACCCTCTCATCACTGCCTGCAGAGAGTGCACACGTTCTTAAAGCAAAGCAATGGCTCAGTTCTAAAGACCTAACCCTAAGCAAGCAAAGAGCATAAAGTGCCCCCTCTTCTGTCCCCAGGGAGTCCAGAAAGGCTTCCTAGAGGGAACATCTCAGCAGAGCCAGGGAAGCTGAGAATAGGGATGTAACCTGTACAAGAATATGATGTCAGGGCCTTTCCTTTAGCTCCCTTTGGGGAACTTGGTGTTGAAGTGGGAAGCACTGCTTTACTGTCCAGACTTGTGTAGACCCTTGATCCACAAAGTGATCCAAGGACCACAGTACCATCACCATCACTGAGAAGTTTATAAAAAATGTAGAATCCCAGCTCCTGCCCAACCTTGTTAAGTGAATCTTCATTCTAGCAAAATCCTCAAGGGACTTGGGCTCACTTTTCAGCTTGAATCATTCACTTCACAAACCATATTGGCATCCTCCCAATTCAAGGTAGAGAAAATGGCCATCCTGCCACTGTCACCCCCAGCTGATAACATAGAAGTCATCTTAGGGCCACTAATTGTGTAGCAATGCCCATGGAGCTGGCTCCATGCTGTTCTCAGCATTTGCATAGGCATCACACGTACCATCAGACCATGTGTCTTGAATGGGAACACTGGGCAAGCTTGAGTTCATAAAATGTGCTAAGAGACATCACCATGCTTTTGTTTAAAATGGGACTTTCAAACAAGGTGTGGTGGCATATGTCTAGAACCCCAACAAGTGAGGGAGAGGCTGAGGAAGGAGGATTGCAAACTCCAGGCTTCCCTGGTCTACAGAGCAACAACTTAATGAGAACATGAGGGAGAGGAAGAGTGTGACTTCCTATATAGCTCTACCACCTATACAGTTTTCTTATCCGTCTCTTTGTTTGAGACAGGATCTCATTCTATAGCCCAGATTGGCTATAAACTCATGGAAGCGCTCTTACCTCAGCCTCCCAAGTGTGGGGTTATGGGCATGAGCTACTGTGTTGGTCTTCAGCTCTAGCAAATCTAATGGAACAATTTCTTTTTGTCTAGTGTATTATATCCATCCCATAATAATTTACCCTGGCAGCTGTATCTTCAGATTACTGCATTTTGATTTACTTCTATCTCCAGTCAGCAGTAAAACCAACCCAGAGGCTCTGGACTCATAAGACCAGCTCTTTTTTTAGGACTTGGTACTAGGAACTACATGCACAAACTCCCACTGGTTCAGCACTACACCCCCGATGCCTCCACCCTCTTAGTTCTGCTGGAGCTCCACCCTTAGTTAACTCTGTATCCTAGAAACACTCAGGGTTGCCCTATATTCCATCGGAAGCTTGGAGACACTTCTGTCCAGAGACTAGATTTGTCGGGTTTGTACTGCTCTACAAGAGCATGGTTTTACCCAGTACCCTGGGAGCCATGTTCTACTGGACTCTTTCTTTGTGGAGCTCCCCCTGCCCTGTGATTTCTCTCCTGAATGTTCTTCTGCCTCCACGCTGTCTAGGCTGGATCCCCAGAGGGGACTAGATATGCACTCCCTGCACTCCAAGAGGAATGGCAGAATCCCTACTATATAAGAGAGTCTGGTCTTATTTCAGAAGTATCCTTGTGCCTGAGGGAATACAACATGGAAAAACAAATTAAAAACCCTCATAGGTCAGATAAAACCATAGAAAGGAGAACACGCTTTTCTTTGGCCTTCTTTTACTTATAGTAAAAGAATAGAAAGGTGCTTCTAAATCATCTTCAGTGTTTGGGAGTAAGAAATGTATTCTCTCTGTACAGCCAATTCTTAGAACTATTTTCATTTCTCAAAACTAAAACTATAATCCTGTTTTCATCCTGGTTTTTTTTTTTTTATTTCTTGTCAGTGTCATACATTTATATAACCAATTTTGGTCATTTTCATATTCCCCCTCTCTCTCATGACCCTTCCTCTCTTGCTGGCACTCTTCCTCTCAACGAGCCACCGTCTATCTTCATGTCTTCTTTTATGTGTCGTCCAGAAATGGAGATTTCTGGTTTCTTTGGAAACTCAGCTGTGTCATGTGATGTTTTTCTGGAAGTTGTCTTGTGAGAGGAAGTTTTGTTGGAGCAGACACAGGAGAGGATGTTTTTTCTGGAGCGGATACGTAAGAGGACTTGTGATATTTGGAAAGAGTGTAAGTGGAACCCAACAGACAGTTGTTGGGTTCACCTTACAATGCTTTGCTTGTCTTCACAGATCTTCACTTGTCAGCTTGTCTTCATGGAGAGAAAAGCACCCAAGAACTTCTCATGGTATTGTGGCTGCTTCTTGCCACTTCCTCAGACTTGTGTTGATTTGGTGGAGCCTCAAAGTTTTTTCTGGATCAAACCCTTACTACTCGTTCGTGTTTGGTGTTTGGCAATTGGATTGGACTGCCACTGCTGATTCGTGTTTAACGTTTTGGACTGGACTGCTGATATCCTGACAACAAAGACTGGAATTGTCCCAAAGAACTACTTCTAAACAGATCCACACCTCACATTTCCTATTAACTTTTCTTTTCCCCTACCTCTGGTCAGTGGGCAGAAGGGAAGTTGAAGTGTTTAAGAATCTTTATTAAAGTAGGTTTTGAAAAATCCAAGCCTACATTGTTCACTGAGTTTAATTACAGTTGCCCAAGTATAAATGAGAAGCTACTCAGTAGAATACAGGCAACTTATATACCACTGAATAAAGTTGCACCTCTTCACCAACAACAGCTAATTACCCATGGTCCCTCTGGAGGGGTGGGACTTCATGAGCCCCTCCCTCATCTTTGATGAGCTGTTGAGCAGTCCAGTCTTGTGCAAGTCTTGTGCAGATAACATCTGCAGTGAGTTCAAGAATGCAAGGGTTACATCATGCCCAGAAGACGTCTTTTGGCCATGCCTCTTCCCATCCTCTACTCTGACGTTCCTTCTGCCAGTCTTCTCTGAGCCTTGGAGAGGTATTACAGCTGGAGCCAAGCTCCACCAATATTTATTCTCAGCTTCTTACTGCAGTGGACTTCTCTGGAAAGTTGGGCCTAACACTAGTCTGTGGATGTAAACATGACTTAGAAGGCAGTTTGTTATCTTGACTGTTTAACAAAACAATAATAGTCCTTTTCCCATTAGAGTCTATGACTACCTAACCCAAGGACTCTTGACCAGGTTTATAGAACCAGGCATGAGTTCCCTCTTGGAATGGGTCTCAAATCCAATCAGAAAGCATTTGATTATATCATATCAGTTGTGTCACTATTGCACTAGAGAGCGCATCTTGCCTAGCAGGTTTTTACTGTAGCCTGCAGGGCTCATAAATGGGTAAGACTGCTCATGGTTTTCTCCTCTAGTAACCTGCATATTCCTTTCTGGAACAGCATTAGGTAGTGTAAATGAAGCTTCAGCCCAGCTTCAACTTTATTTCTCTGTGACCCATGACCAAAGTGTGTTACCTGTTAAACAATACATTCCTGTCTCTCCTCTGCTCATTCCTGGTAGCCACAGCTCTACTTTCTACTTCTATGAATCTCAGTATTCTAGGTACCTCATATATGTGAAATCATACAGGATTGGTATTTCTATGGATAGTTTGTTTCACTTAACATAATAGCCTGGAGGCTCATCCATGCTACAGCATGGGTCGGAGTTTCCTTTCCTTTTCCATGGTGTGTGAATGTCACACACGGTTTACCATTTCCGCCATGCCAACAGCTGCTGTGAGCATGTGTGTTTTATCTGAAACACTGACTTCCATTCCTTCGGGAACATACCCAGACGTGGAGGAGCTAGGCTAGGTGAACTGCTTTCTGAGCAAACATTGACACTTTGAGCTGACTTGTGTAGATTCTGTGGCTGGTTCCACCCCCACAGCCAGGGTGTGTATGAGTCATCACATCCGAGGTCACTTGGCACCAGCCCTAGAAAACAAAAGATTTAAAAGACGCACGACTGTCACCTATAGCTCCTTCTGGTCTCCTATTACCAATACATGCACACATTTGATATAGATGAACTGAACATATGCTAGACACAAGCTCTCTTTAAGGCACCAAGGAGAGAGCAGTAAGCACTGCAGCCACGGGCCCTACCTGCAACCAATGGCACCAATGTCAGTTGAACATGATATATACTATAAAGGACAATTGTTGGGCTCTGAGCTGGGAATGAAGAAGCTGTCACTGTCTCTGCCTTCAAGGAGCTCATAGGCTAGGGTAGAAACCGCTTTGTGATTTCAGCCATTATATAGGTATCTTTTACCTTTAATAGTGTCATAGAAAACTAGTTAGTTTTCTCTATTGCTGTGATAAAACACCAAAGACAGTATGAGGAAAAAGAATTTATTTCTCTTGCAGATATCATTGAAGGAAGTCAAGGTGGGAAGTCAAGGCAGGACTCTGGAGGCAAGAACGGATGGATCATTTCCATATGGTCTCTCTGGCCCCATAGCAACAGCTGTCCTCCTGCCTATGTCCCCCTTCCCTGGTATCTGAGCGTGTGTGTTGTGATTTGACTGTGAAATCTCCCAGTAGCCTCGTGTGTTTGAACACTAGGTCCCCAACTGGTGGCACTGTTTGGGGAGGTTGTTTAGGAAGTGGAGTCTCTCCAGGGGAAGTACGTCACTGGGTGGGGGACTTAATACTTATAGCCTGTACCACTTTGTGTCTACCCTGCGGTTCCTGATGGTAGATAGGATTTGAGCAGCCCTATCTCACTCCTGACACCATATCTTCCCCTCTCTAATGGACAGGAACCTTCTTCGACTATGACCCTAAGCAAACCCTTCCTTCCTAAGTTGCTTTAGTCACAGCAATGAGAAGAGGGGTGAATACACACTGCTCTCATTTTCCTTCGGAACATTCTGCCCGTGCTCTGACTACGTTTCTTCCTCTCAGGCTCCAGCTAGATTAATGTTAATATTTCTGACTTCCAAGACCAGATGTCCGCGAAGTGATTCTGCTCAGGCCAGTACAAGTGACTTCAGAAGAGGGACTCTGTTTCTGTAAGGACCACCTTTTCCTTGGGTATCAGGGCAGTTGCCAGAGCCCAGTCTCCATAATGTTCCAGATTCCTGTGTGTCTCACAAGATATAGAAACTGCCACTGAAACCAGAAAAGCTTTTCCATTTTGTGGCAATTTGTGAAAAAAAATTATGATAAAAATAGCTCTTACATTTTAAGAGACTGGAAATTTTGCTGGACCTCACAGCCGGAGTTAATAATACATTGTGAGGTCACTTAAGACTGCAAGCCTACTGTGTACTCAGCCTATTTATTTCACTGCCATTAAGAAAACAATGTAACAATCTGACTTGCTTTTGATTTTCCATGTAATCAACTGCTACAACCTGAGCTAATGCCTAGCTGTAATCATAAATTACGCACTTTCCATGCCCCTGACTCATGAATAAGAGGTTTTGTGTACATCTCTCTCTCTCTCTCTCTCTCTCTCTCTCTCTCTCTCTCTCTCTCTCTCTCTGTGTGTGTGTGTGTGTGTGTGTGTGTGTGTGTATGTGTGTGTGTTACAGTAATAAGTGCTGAAAATACCCAACAAGCTCAAAATGGCTTTATAAAATGAATATCTACCATAAATGCTGCTAGCAGAATGCATATGTTGCTTGATGGTGTTTGTTTGTTATCTGGGTCATTTGGAGGCAGTAACTTAATCCCTTGTAAATTCAGTTAGAGATTTCTATGAACGATCTCTCATTACTTCCCCATGTGATGCTTTCTGGGTTATTCAATAAAAGAATGAACAAAGCGCTTTGTCAGGGATGCACACCTATTCAGACATGGGCACAGATCTGACTTATATAACAGACAGACAGGGAGGACACAAGACACTGGGAGAAAAAATAGAGAATTCAAATCTGGGCTCACTCTTGGTCAAATGGTAGCAAGGGAACATGCTTTATAATTTCCTTTTTTTAAAGTGACAGCGCCACATTAGCGATGACGATAACTTTATCATCAATGCGTTCTTTGCTCACTTGAGGATAACGGTGGTGAGATCTGAGGTCTGACAGGACAATAGGTCTCAACCCCTCCTCCTGGCCTGGAGCCCAGAATAAAGCTTCACAGAAGAAGCAAACCAGATCCAGGAGCCTTCCAGACACGTAGGAATTTGGTCTCCCTTATCTATAGGCCTAGACAAAGGTGGTTTGGCTGGGCTACCCAGTGTTACTTTACATCTCAAAGGATGACACCTGAGAGCCGAAGAGCATGCTCAGCAGCATAATTGATGGCAAGATATAGCCTTACTTAGGCCAGTATGTGGTCAGTACTCTACAGAGATTAGCTCCAAATGCCTCTGTGAGATAGCTACCATTATCTCCATTTCTGAAGAGGAGAAAATTAAGGCTCAGAGAAGCAAGAAATTCCACTGAGTTTACACAGCAAAGAAACGAGAAGCTGGAACTCGAACACCGGAACTATAACTCCAGAGCCTGTGTCCTCAACCCAAGGTCCAAAGGCACTCCTCTCATTTGTGAGTCAGAGGCATGGAAGAATGCATAACAAGATTACAGAGATGCATTAGCTTCAGTTGTAAAGTTGATTGCATGGGAAATCCAGGGCAAATGTGGTGATTTGCTCGCCACAAGCTTGGGAAATCACTTTAATTTACAGAATCAATGGTAAAATGAAAGAACATTATAAGCTCACTGCAATGACTAGAGGGGAAATATTTGTATCTATAACGGCTCAGCACAGTAGACAGTGGCTTTTACCACAATTAAAGCAAGAGGACTGACTGTGGAGATCTTCTGGGGCTTATCTGGAAATGGAGGAAGCCCCCATTTTTCACAGTGGAGCTGCTGCCTAGGCATCAGTGCTCATTTAAGCTGATCCACTCAATTGTGAGGGTGAAGTCAAGACCATCATTACCAGGACCACAAGTGAATAAGGACAGTTTGACCCACCATGGCCTGTGTGACTCCTACCGAACATCCCCAGGGTACTGTTCTTTTGTGATTGAGAGCACCAGCTGCTCTTTCAGAGGACTTGGTTCTGATACCCAGCACCCACATGGCAGCTCAAAATCATCTATAACTTGAGTTCCAAGAGCTCCCTCTTCTGACCTCCATTAGGCACTGCAAACAAGTGGTACACAGGCATACATGCAAGCATAAAAAAAATCTAAATTTAAAACAAAAATCGGGCTTTTCTACATTTACACTGCTTCAGGTCTGATACAGTGGACTTTGTACACACTAATTAAAGCTACTCTGCAGAGAAGAAGATTGAAACCATAAGCCACTGGATGGTTTGCCCAAGATTCCACAATAAGCAGATGTGCCAATATCCAGACCACCCCTTTGAGTCACTGCAGGTTGCTGGAGGACAGGGTTTCCTCGGGAGCATTTGGGCCTTGGCAGTGGCATTCAGGTTCTCTAGATGAACAGAACTAGGGATGGAATGAGTGTGTGTGTTCTAAAGGGACTATTAGCTCGGTTCACAGGACACAGTATGGGTTGTCCAGCGGCATCTGTCTTCAGACCAGAGAGGCTGAGAACTTAATAGTGCTCAGTCCAAAGGGTGCATGTCTTAACAGTCCCAACCTGGACTGAAGGCACAGAGGATTCCCAGAAGGCCATTGGTCTTCGCTTCACACTGGAAGCCTGGTGTCAGTGACCGTGTGTTATGGCAGATAAACGTACAACTTCCCTTCTAACCTCTATCTCCTGCCACCAGAGTGAGTCTTTCTACACCAAATAACCAGATCAAGAGACTCTCTTACAGGTGTGTCCAGATGCAGACAAGCTGACAGCTGAGACCAGCCATCACAGCAATGACCAGCGGGCTCCTGCCTGACCCTGCCTCTCTTTACTGGCTAATGGACTGAGCTCTTTCTCTTCGTTCTTCAGTAGTAAGAAGAGGGAGGGAGAACAACAACCAATTGCTGGCTTACTGAGAAGAAAGTAACAATAATATGAAGTGTCCATCCTGCTGGATGCTCAGCTCTGGGCAGTGGGTAACAGCAGGCACCTAGGGTTTTCCAGGGGCCATTGTGGGTCACAAGGACAATGCCTGTGCTGCACAGTAAGCCCTACCACCATCCCTGGTAAGCCTGCCGTGTCAATTTTCACACAGTAAGCTTTCCCCAGGGCCTGTCTCTGGCCTATAAGTCCTCAAAACACTTCACAGGCTTGGCAGCAACTGCACACACAAGCCAACCAATAGACCGATCCATTCAGGGATGCCACAGTTATTGATTGCTGGCTTTCCCCTGCTCACTGGTTGTTTAACTGAATTGACTGATGCTATGTGGAATGATGCCCCGGCCACTGCTTTCAATGTGGTAGAGACGAAATGATGGTGTGCCTCCAGACAACGAGTGGAGCTGCTCATTAGAGAAGTTTCAGCAGGTATTCTTTCCAATGGCAATCTTGTCCTGTCTCCACTTCTGCACAGGCAATTGGAAAGCATTTAGATGCATTTTACTGCACGTCAATATGCCAGCAGTCTGAGTCCCTTCCAATTTCCTGACCATTTCTGAGGAACTTGTTAGATGTCAGAATGAGCTCACCCAATCTCTCTTCCTCCTCACATAGACAGTGCTTGGTTCCGAGTCATTGAAACTGGTATGTTCCGCATGGGCACACCACCGCCTGCAATCGTATGCACCAGAGTTCATCATTAGTGTTACATGCAGACAGGCAAGCCAACAGAGCTCCAACTCAAGGTAACTTACAAACCGTGCATCAGATCTTCCTCCAGGCACGTTGCTTCTGTGGATTCTGGAGAGCACCACACTTGCCTTCACTGATGGTGATGAACACACAGGAGTTGTGGCAGGGCCAGAGAAGGGAGAACTTGGGGACAAGAAGGGAAAATGGTTCTTAAGTCTCTCTTTGAGACACTGTGTCCTGGTGTTTCCTCAGGAGACACTGGCTTGCTGAACTCTCCTCAAAGAATGGATTATGACTGAATTTTTAGTAACTTTCTGAAATCATCAGCCACTCTGAATCTTTGCTGCTGTCACCACCATCCCACCAATGAGACCCAAGGCTTGCAGCTGAAATCCTCACACATAATAAAAGGGGAAGATCCTGAGGACCTGGGGTCTTACCTAAAAGCCAAAGTTGACTTAGAAGGAACAAGATCTATTCCCTGTTTAATGCCTTGTACATGGTGTGAGGCTTTGTGTTCCTGATCAGTGACATTAAGACTGGGTCAGTGTAATGAGGATTTGATTTGTAAAAATATTATTTGTGGGGCTAGAGAGTGGTTAAGAACACTGTCTGCTTCTCCAGAATTGATTTGGTTCGGTTCCTAGCACCCACACAGCAGTTCACAACTGTCTGAACTCCATTTCCAGGGGATCCAACACCCCCACACAGACAAACATGCAGGCAAAACACACAATGCATATATGATTATAGAAAACAAAAAGCACCTGGTGTGGTAGCACACACCTACAATCCCAGCACTCAGGAGACAGAGGCAGACAGATCTCTGTGAGTTCAAGAGCAGCCTGGTCTACAGAGACAGTTCAAGGACAGCTAGGGCTACACAGAGAAACCCTGTCTTGAAAAACCTGTGTGTGTGTGTGTGTGTGTGTGTGTGTGTGTGTGTGTGTGTGTGTGTGTGAGAGAGAGAGAGAGAGAGAGAGAGAGAGAGAGAGAGAGAGAGAGATATTTGTGATTTGTTCCCTCCTCTCCAATGACAAACTTTTGACATACTTTATGGTGCACAAAACATAAGTCAGAAATCAGCCTCTCCCCATTGAAAGTGGATGAGGAATTGTAATCTTGACTACAAGATACTCAACACTAGAGGAGAATTGCCCTCAATGTAGCAGGTAGAACATGAGTGGCAACATTGACCCATGATTAAGATCTCTTAGTAAACTCGAAACAGATATGAAATCCTTAACTTGATTTTTCTAAGTATCTACTAAAATCCCACAGTAAGAACTGTTCCCCATGGCAATCCTCTCCGAAATGAGAATGAGGCAAGTCAGTCCATCACCAGAGTTTCTAGCCAGCCTGATAAAGAAAGAAACCCTACAGGGACTGGAAACAAAGAGGTGAATCTGCACCCTCACCCCAGGAGCCTGGCTTGCTGGACTTTATTAACGAGATTTCTGACTTGCCTTTGGGCTCTGGATATGAGCACATCATCAAGTAAGAGGGGAGACTCTCTAACCATCGGTTTCTGCAGATCCACCTTGTGGAGCAGGGGGTTGACTTTGTCTACAACTCCCAGCCAGTAGCTCACACATTCTGCTACCCTCTCTGGGTTCCAGTAAACCCCAGTTTCCAACACCAGAACACAGATGGTCCATAACTTAAAGATGATTCAACAATGAAATAGGTTATTTTATTTTATTTTATTTTATTTTATTTTATTTTATTTTATTTTATTTTATTTTATACTGTTGCAAAAGTGGTGCTCATTTAGTACAAAACAATTTGGATCTCGACTTTTGATAGTTCCTGGTACAGGAATGGAATGGTGTCATCCTTTTGGCATACTGGGCAGTGACAGAAATCTCTGTGAGCAGAAGGGGGACAAGCCTGCACTCTGAGTGCTGTCCTGTTGATCTACTGTGTCTGCATGGTAGACATATCCAGTGCATGGTCCACCTACAATATTTTCATCTACGGGTTTATTGGAACATAACCTCATGGTAAGTGCTATATTTGTTATGTACTGTTAATGCTCTAAATGATGCTTATAAAAAGTACATTATCAAACTCTCCTCAGATTTCTCAGTTAATTAGGAAACTCTATAATGCAGAGAGAAAACAGACACAGCTTCAAGGCTGGGGAGCTGTGGGCCTCAGCCTAAGAGGCTGACAAGGACAGGGGACTGTGATGGGGCTCAGAAGGAGGCTCCACAGAGGAAGAATAAGTGAGAGCATCCTGGACACTGAGCAAGGCAAACACCTCAGGACACAGAGGAAGTGCCAGGCTCAGCAGCGTCGTGGTCACTGATGAACTTGACAAACGCAGTTTTGGTGGGTCCTAGTGAATGATGGAGATGTCCATGTACAGAGGTCACAGGAACAAAGTAAGAGGAGACCCTGGTGAACTTTCTGGTGATGGTGCATAGTCATGGCTTCTGGGAAACGGGCTGTAAAGGCCCTGGGGCTGCAACACTGTGGCAGAGCCCTTGTATACCCTGCACAAAGCCTGTGCTTTGAGACCCAAATCATAAAATATTGGACATAAAACTATATTTAAGCCGTATTTTAGTCACTTAACACTATAAACATGCAGAGAATTATGAAATGTTGCATCACATGAAAAAACCTCCAGAGGACCCAGCCTGGGGACTTGGCAGTGCTTTCTTCCTCCGTCTCTGTAATGGCCCCATGAGACAGGGTTACTATTTCCACTCGATTGAGTTATTCAACTGCTATTTATTTATGTCATGAGCAAAGTGCCTTTCTATTTATAGGGGTATGGTGGCAAAGAGAAGTATGTCTGCTTCAAAGAGTATACATTCCGGGAGTAACGCCCAAACACAGAACAGCAACAAGGGAAGTTATGTCATTTTTCCAAATTCACAAAACTAGAAAGCAGAGGGGCAAGAACTCAGACAAATCAGTGATCTGCATGGATTTACCACTTAGAAGTTTGTCTTCTAAAAGTCAGACATCACTTTAAGCTTTCAGTAGAAAAACTACACTTGTCTCAACCAGCCTTAATTTCTTATGCAAATATCTGCCAAAGACTAAAGCAGAGAACTCAAATATTAAACATGCTGTCCAGAAAACCCACTGGCTACAATTTGAACTCTAGAGGAAGCAAGCACACACACATCACACATACTCATACATATATATACATCATACATATCTATACATACACTGTGTACATACATATGCAAACACATATGTGCACACACAAACCACACACATACACATATGCACACACACCATACACATACATACACACACATGCATGTACACACACACCACCCACATGTGCGTGTGCGTGGGCATACATACACACACATACACACTTTTATATATTATATACCTTTCTGGAGAGGGTTGAGGAGAAAGACCTGAATATTGTGTGCCTATAAGCATAACAAGAGGGAATGGATCTCTAGGCAACAATACCCAGTGCACCAGCTCAATTCGATTAACAGCCTTTGTGGGCCTCTATCCAGAAGCATCCGTCATAAAGCCACTGTGGTGGTTTGAATCTAAAAGTGCCTCCCAGCCTCATGTTTCCACCTCTCTCTCCTCGCTTGCAGCTCTACATTTTGAAGGGTGTGCAGTTTTCCAAGAAAGAGCTGGGCTGATCAAAGTAATTCACTTTAATTCACTCTTCCATCCCTCCAGCTTTCTCCAGCTCTGCTACCTAACAGCCACCATGTGAGGATTCTCCACTCCAAAGTCCTATGCCCTAAGGACCAGCGATGCCTCTGCACCATGAGCCAAAGCAAATCTTCCTGCCAACAAATGTTTCTGTCGGGTATTTTGCTTAAAAAAAAAGAAGAAAAAAAAAAAAAAAGCAAAAGTAAGTAATATGAGAACTGGAGTCTCCAAATTCGTCTCTAAGCCAAAGGGACCATGAAGACCCAGGATGACTTCCCAGATGATATAGGGACCAGCTGACTGCACAGGAGGGAAGACATGAAGCCTGTGAGTTTCCTAGTAAGGCAAAATGGCAGGGAAGTGACAAATGACTCTTAAGTTTTGTTTTCATGGTTCGAGAGTCACTGTGTGTCCTCTATTTATTTCCAGTCATCTGTGCAGACATCCCATCTATGCAGGCACAAAGCCCCTGAGCCTTGGAGATCCAAGCGTTTCTGACTCCATCCAGGTGTGCTGGAAGAAAGCATTCTCTTTAAACCCAATAACCAGGTTTGAGCGGGACTGTATCTCTCCAGCTGCCTGAGGCTTTTACTTCTAGTCTCTTAGCCCCATTGAGCTCAGGGAGAGGCTCTGTAGCAGCCACTGCCCAGCACACATGTCCACACAGATGTCAGATCCCCATGAGCAAGCCTGGCTCCAAGCCTTCCACTAGCTACCCACCACAGCCTGACAGAGCATTCATTCTTCCCTTTTCTTGAAAGCATCCATCCCCGCTTATCACCTCTATTTCATAGATGACAAAATATGCCCAAGGGAAGCTCAAATTGCAGGTGATAAAGGCAAGATTCAGTCTCAATGGTTGAGTGCAAAGGGTCAATCTCCTGCTGGCTGACTACCCACCCCACCCCACCCCCAGTGAACACCCTCCCTTCTCTCTCAGTGTTAGCTGCATTGGGTTCCCCAAACCAAAGATGGTTTCTTGACCTTCCTCACAGACAGTGACTAAGTGCTGATGAACAGCAAGTAGGAATATGTTACAAGTTTCTTGAGGCTTGCTTTATTACACAAATATGGTTCCTCCTCTCCTTCCCACTGGCATAGAAGGCAAAACAATGGTGAGCCTTTCTGGAGTTCATGGATAGGACAGTTTCCAACAGAGAGGGTACATAGATCAGAAGGTGACCACTGCCAGACTACCCACCCAAGGACAGACAGGAACAATGCCTTTCTTGTCCTTGCCTCTTCTCCTTCCTCCCTCTCTCCCTCACCTTCTCTCACCCATCTCTCCCCTACCACCTTTCTGTTTCATTCTTTCTTTCATGGAGACAGAGACTCAGTATCTAACCCAACCTGGCCTCAAACTCCCACAATCCTCCAGCCTCAGCCTCTTAGTGCTGGGATTACAGATGTGCCCACTCCCAGCTGGGTTCCTAGCCCCGGCAACATTCCTAGCCTGTTGTCATTTGTGGTTAAACCTACAGTCTAACTAAAATGCCTTTGTTTTGGTTTTGTTGTTGTTGTTATTGTTGTTTTAGTTACAATTTTTCTTTGACTCCCCTTCTAAGAACAGGTGTTGCTTTCTTAAAGAGACTTAGGTGAATACAATAACAGCAAGGCCTTTGTTAATTCCAGAACACTTTCCACAGCTACTCACTGAGCATGCAAAAGATTGCACAAAGTTCAGAGTCTAAAAAATAAGAAACCTTGGCAACATCCAAGGGCCTGTCATAGCAAGCATGGCTGTCTTTGAGACACACCAATGAGATGTTGTGAGTGAACGGAACACACACAGTGTTCTGGGTGAGAAGTACTTTGTTAATGTCTTAAGGATATAGATGGGAAGACAATGAAATAAGAGAGAATCAAAATAAATGGCTGTCAGAGAAGAGTAAAGAAAGTAGAAAGTTATCTAGAGAGAACTAGAACTGACACAGAAGGTTTGGGAGTCCATTTGGGTACCTTACTTGCAGGTAGGAGTTTAGTGTGCTCGTATTCTGGATTCAGTGGGTTCTCATTTCTACTCTACTTTCTAGGAAGGTGGCTGCCCTGCCCTTCTATGTCCATGTGTTAGAAAAACTATACATAACTTGAAGACTAAAAGAAGAGGGAGGGGAGAGAAAGACAGCCAGAAAAGGGTTATATTTGGTTTAAATATATTCCTGGAGCGGGGACATCCATAGACATGACAAATGGCACAAAATATGCCAGGAGCCACCAGCCTTGATCTAGCTTCTGGGATCTATCCAATGTTGATTATTCTCATATGTCGTTCACATCAACTGGCGGTCTCAACAAGACAGTTTCTAGTGCTGTAATTTGAATGCGACCTTCAAGTCCCTATGAATGTGGATTTGACTCAATAAGTTCAGCCTGCCTTCCTTGCTTAATAAATTTTTTCCTTAGAAATTTAGCCTCCAGGTTGACATATTAGTGATACTTGGGCATGAGGCTTTGGGGAAGTAATTAGGATCAGGTGAGGTCTTAAGAGTAGGGCCCTTAAGAAGGCAATAATGGCTTAGGAAGAAGAAGAGATTTCCTAATTCTTTTCTGTCTTGACAACTTGTGACACAGTGAGGAGACTCCTACCATATGCTGAGCTCTTGAACTCCCCAGACTCCAGACCTGGCAACTAAAGAAACTCATGCCCAGACTATCAAATATCTGGTGTTTTAGCTTCTTTTTCCATATCTGTGATAAAATACCATGGCAAAAGCAACTCAAGAAATAAAGTGTTGAATTATATTCACAGTTCAAGGGACAGTCCGTCAGGACAGGGAAGTCAAGGCAGCTGAAACTTGACGCAGCTGCTCACATCGCACCCACAACCAGGAAGAAGAGGACACCAACCAATGAATCCTGGAGCTTAGCTACTGGAGAACCCTGCTATTAGGTAGAAGTTCCCCATGACTGGATGGCTTTCTGAGCTCAGTGTAAAATGGAGTACTACCTTTCTCAGCAGAGCTTCCCTGTTTGAGCCTGACTTTGTCAGGAGAGTGTCCCTGAATGTAGGTGGCTGGCTTTGTCTGAAAAGTGACCTTGTACAGAGCTCTCAGTAAGGCTGCATAATTTAGCACAGACGTTCTGCTCTGACTTCTGGCCCCCATGATATTTAGATGCTGTATTATAACCAATCAGCCCTTCCTGCTTGCTTGATGCTATGACCAATTAGACCTTTCCATCTGTACCCCTAAAAAAGTCCTTATATACCCTATCCCGGGAACAATAAAATAGACTAACGTCTTATGGCAACAGCCTTCAAAGGTTATTCCATCCATACACATGGATGACTGAACCTTGGTAACGCCTCTGCTCCCTTTGCCCTCTCGGGTAGGGGTCAACAGCCTCTGAGAAGAAGGGAGGGCTACACTTAGTTAGCTTTCTCCTTTTATATAGTCCAGAACCCGAGCCCAGAGAGTGCTACCTGTCTTTAAGATGGGTCTTCCCACAGGAATTCCCGGAGAATAAATAATCCCTCACAGGTAAGCCTGGAGGGTGATCTTAGGTGATTCCAAACCCTGGCGACCTTAACAGTGACTGTCATACCTGGCTTCTGATATTTTATTACAAGGGAAAGCAGACCTGGACAGAACCACTACATGGTTACTTAATTTTTTTCTTATTTAGTTTTTAGTCATAATCATAAACTTAACTCTGCAATCCAGCTAGATTTGGAGGGGAATGAGAAAAATATGAAAACCAATGAATTTCAATGAGAAAAGAGATTACAGGGTATTGTGAGCAGAGGGGGTGGGGATGCTTCGCTGAGCTGCAGAAGGGGTGGTCTGGGGGGTAAGAGGCCTGCAAGTCAACAGAATCAGAGTTATCGGAAGTTGGAAATGGCGATCTTCTTGCTGGTGTTGTCACTCCATGGCTTCCACAATGCTCACGGCTTCTTTCACCTTCCCAGAGACCATGTACAGCCATCCAGCCACTCAGTCTTGGCAGTGCAGATAAAAAACAAAAAACAAAACAAACAACAAAAAAACCTGGGAGCCATTTGTATCTGGTCCAGCATTTGCCATGGACAAAATTCAAGGACCTGTATGCTTCAAAATAAAGGTCTCATCCTCAAATTTCTCTCTGTAGATGGACCCGCCACCAGTGCATTCTGTAGTGCGAAGTCGCCACCCTGGCACATGTTCCTGGGATAATTCTGTGACAGGAGGAACCCTTCTATCCAAAGCCACTCTCTCCAGTGCTCAGGGCACAAAAGTTTTCTGTCTGCAAACAGCTCAAAGGAGAGGAGGGCTTGCCGTGGGTCGTGATAGCAAAGAACATGGCTACAGTACATGGTGATAGGAGACAAGGGTGTCTGCAAAGCCATGTTTACTTATTTTTAATGAACATTCATATATTCCAGTTAGTATAAGCCTAGATAACAAGAAAGGAAGCAAACTTAGAAAAACTATGAAATGATTCTTTGCTATTTTATTTTTTAACTTCATTTTTTCATACAATATATTTTGACCATTTTCTTTCCCTCCCTCAGCTCCTTCCAGATTATCTCCACCTTCCCTCACACACTCAACTTCATTTTCTCCCTCACCTCAAAAGCAAAAAACAAAAACAAAAATTAAAACAAAATAAGCAAAACCCAATAAAACAAAAAAATACCAAACTAAAACAGAACAAAACAAAAAGCACAGAAATAAAAAATCATGGAGTCTGTTTTGTGTTGGACAACTATTTCTTGGCATGGGTCCTAGACCTGCAAATTGGTTGATATACCCAGTGATACCCTATTGGAGAAAACTGATTATTCCTTTTCCAGTGGGTATCGATTGCAAATAACTTCTTGGTCAGTGGTGGGACTTTGTGTCTACTCTCTCACATCTGGCTTTGAACCTGTACAGGTCGTGTGCACACTGCCACAGTCTCTATGAGTTCACGTGTGCGTCAGTCTTGCTGATCCCTGTGTGTGGAAGACATTGTTTCCCTGTACTCAAGCACCACCTCTGGTTCTTCTGCGTAGATCCTTGAGCCTTGAGGAAGGGGACCTGATAAAGACGTCCTATTTAGAGTTAAGTGCTCCAATGTCTCTCACTCTCTGCATGCTGCACAATTGTGGGTCTCTGTGTTAACTCCCATCTACTGCAAGAAGAAAGTTTTCTGATGAGGGCTGAAGGATCACGTTGTGGAGGGTACCCAATATCCTGTATATTTGGGGGAGGTGTCTATAGACCCCTTTGTTCAATTACTCAACAAAATGTAACCTATTATTGAGAGGGGTGGCTTTACTTGGTAACATAAGAAGTCTAGTTGAGACATTGTCTCCCCAGTTATATAGTGACTCCATTTAATTCTTTTTATCTACTTAGGAAGTTTCTGCAGTAGTAGGTTTTCATATGGCTTTTTAAAAGGTCTTTAGTATTAGTCATCCCTACCTATATTTTCTTCTTTACATTGCTCTACCATTCCCCTTCCCACTTGAGCCCCCTATTCTAATTTCCACTTTATCTCTTTATAACATTGTATTCTATCTACCCTTCTATGGAAAATCCCCTGATCCCTGTTGGTTCCTGACTAGCCACCTAACCTATGTGGTTGGTTATTCTGATTGAAACACACATATCTGAAGCTTAAAGCTAACATTAATCTATAAGGAGTCTAGGTTATATCACACAGATTGTTTCTAGATCCATCCATTTACATGCAAAGTTCATTTTTCTTGACAGATGAATAATATTTATTGTGTAAGCATGTCACATTGTCTTTATCCATTCATAGCCTGATGGACATCTAGGCTGTTTCCATTTCTGTCTGTTATGAATAGAGCAGACATGAGCAAGGATGGGCAAGCATCTCTGTAGCAGGATGGAGAGTCCTTTTGGTATATGTCCAAGAGTCAGACCTGGAGTTAGATCTGCTCCAGCCGTCCTGGGGGGGGCTGCAACACCAATTTCCATAGTTTTCATTCCCTCCGGCAATGAATAAGATTTTCTCTTTCCAAAATCCTTGCCAGTGTGTGCTGCCATTGGGTTTGGTGACTTTGACCACTCTGACTGGTGCCAGATGAAATCCCAAAGTAGTTGTCATTTGCATTTCCATCAGTGTTTATCAGCCATTTGTGTTTCATCTTTTGAGACCTCTCTGTTTAGTTCTATATTCCATATTTAAATTGTTTTTTCTCTTGGTGTTCAGGTTTTTTTTTTTTTTTTTTAGCTCCTTTTAGATTCTACAGTCTAATCCTCTAGATGTACAGCTGTATAAAAAAAAAAAAATCTCATCCTGCAGGCTTCTGCTTTGGTCAAATGAGGATGATCTTTAGTAAAAAGTCAGCAGTGACTTAGTGACCAGAGAAATGTGTTTGGAAGGGAAATTGGCTGACAGTCTTAAAAGCCAATAAATTTTCCATACTCACACCTGCCAGGAAGTACACATGCCATTGCCCAGACTTTGACTACCAACCTGTACAGATGGACACAAACACACACACACACACACACACACACACACACACACACACACACACACACACACACACACACACTAGCTCAATGACCTTAGGGAGAACAAATGTCTGAGCGGTGCCCAAGCAAACACAAACCTAAGACTGATGGAAATAATAAAGACAATTGTCTTCCATATTGATATCAAAGACTTCAGGACAGAATTCAATTAAGAGATAGAAACATTGAAGAGGATTTAAGCTGAATAAAAATAAAAACCCAATTGCTCAACTGGACAACTCAAAAAGAAAGCCTTACAAGTATATGAAGCAAGCAGAAGATAGAGTATCAGGAGTTGAAGATACAGTAGAGGATCAGGACTAAATAAGCAAGAAATGTGAAAAAATTAAAACACAGGAAAGGAGGACACAGGAATTGTGAGACATTATGAAAAAAACAGGTCTTTGAATTACAGGCATAGAAGAGAGAAGAATCCCAAGTCAATGGCATAGACCAGATAACCAACAATGTCATAGAAGAAAAATTCCCCAAACTCAGGAAAGACACATCTGCACAAATACAAAAAGCACACAGAACACCAAATAGACTAGACCAGTAAAGAAAATTCCCATAGCATATCATAGTTAAAACACTAAGTCGAACATAGAAAATTCATTGAAAACTGTAAGAAGAAGAAAAAAATCACATATAAAGGAAAACCCATCAGAATAAAAGCTGATTTCTCAGTGAAAATTCTGACAATTCCTAACAACAATCTAAACATTTGTCCTTATACTTACAGATAAGTGTAGTCTTCATGCCCCATTAAGAAAACTTCCGAATACCCAAGATACCATTCACAGACCACATGAAGCTCAAGAAGAAGGAAAACCAAAGTGTGGGTGCTTCGATTGTTCTTAGAAAGGGGAAGAAAATAGTCAGAAAGCAAATATGGAGACAAAATGTAGAGCAGAGACTGAAGGGAAAGCCATCCAGAGTCTGTCCCACCTGGGGATCCATCCCATATACAGTCACCAAACTGAGACACTATTGTGGATGCCAAGAAGTGCTTGCTGAAAGGAGCCTGATATAGCTGTCTCCTAAGAGGCTCTATCAGAGCCTTACAAATACAGAGGTGGATGCTCACAGCCAACCATTGGACTGAGTGTGGGGTCCCCAATGGAGGAGTTAGAGAAAGGACTGAAAAGCTGAAGGGGTTTGCAACCCCATAGGAAGAACAACAATATCAATGAATCAGATCCCATCCAGAGTTCCCAGGGACTAAGCCACCAATCAAGGAGTACACATGACTCTAGCTGTATGTAGAAGAGGATGGCCTTGTCAGGCATCAATGGGAGGAGAGGTCCTTGGTCCTATGAAGGCTCAATAGATGCCCCAGTATAGGGGAATCGAGAGCAGGGAGGCGGGAGTGGGTGGATGGAGGAACACCCTCATAGACACAGGGGGAAAGGGCATGGGATAGGGGGTTTCTGGGAGGGGGCAACCAGGAAAGGGGATGACATTTGAAATGTAAATAAAGAAAATATCCAATAAAAAATAGATTTGGAGCATATGAAAAAAAAAAAAAAAAGAAAGAGAACTGTTCTTTGCAATAGACAGAGACCACTATAGAAAATGACAATCAAACTGCAGAGTTGTGGAGTCCCATCCCAATGGCTACATCTACTAAAGAGTCCTACACCTAAGGCTCAGGTAACATTGCAGAAGACGAGGTAGAAAGATTGTAAAATGCCAGAGGATCGAGGATTTTGCTATGGAATTGTGTCTCCTAGTAATATCAGAAGGTAAACCTGTAGAGTCTCACCAACATGACTGCCCAGACATGAGCTGAATGATAAAACAATAAAACAAACAGAAGGGCAGTGAAAGTTCCCAAAGATGAAGGAGAGACCCACAAGAGCTACGGGCATCTAAAGAACTTCTGAGATCAAGAGAAATAGTCTTTGCAAGGGAAAAACATTCCAACTGGTTCATCCAATACCAAATGAGCAGTGCCTGAAAACATACAATCAAGTAACATTGTACAAACTGAGCAGGTTCTATTTAGAAGTACACATACACATGATAAAACTAAATTTGAGCACTATCTATTTAGAAATACAGCCCTACAGAGAGTACTAGAAGAAAGACTTCAACCTGAAAGAGTTAACCACACCCAAGAAAACACAAGGAATAAATAATCCCAGAATGAGAAATCAAAAGGGGGAAACACACACACCAGCAGCAGCAGCAACAATAACAACAACAACAACAACAACAACAACAAAGTAACAGGATCAATGGTCTCAATTCCCCCAATAAAAAGACACAGGCTAACAGAACAGATATGAGAAAAAGATCTATCCTTTTGCTGCATCCAAGAAATGCAGATTAACATGGAGGATAGATACCATTTGTATTAGTCAGGGTTTCTATTCCTGCACAAACATCATGACCAAGAAGCAAGTTGAGGAGGAAAGGGTTTATTCATCTTACACTTCCATGCTGCTGTTCATCACCAAAGTCAGGACTGGAACTCAAGCAGGTCAGGGAGCAGGAGCTGATGCAGAGACCATGGAGGGATGTTCCTTACTGGCTTGCTTCCCCTGGCTTGCTCAGCTTGCTTTCTTATAGAACCCAAGACTACAGCCCAAGGATGGCACCACCCACAATGGGATAGGCCCTCCCCCCTTGATCACTAATTGAGAAAATGCTTTACCGCTGGATCTCATGGGGGCATTTCCTCAAGGGAGGCTCCTTTCTCTGTGATAGCTCCAGCTTGTGTCACTGTTACAGCTATAAGTGTAAAAGGATGGAAAAATATATTACAAAAAAATGGACCTAAGAAGCAAGCTGGTGTAGACATCTTAATAGTTGACAAAAATAGACTCCAAATCAAAACTAATCAGTAGATATAGGGAAGGAGAAAAAGCAAGAATCCACCAAGATGACAGTACCCCAATTCTCACCAGTAGACAAGTCATCCAGACAAAAACTACATTCCAGAGAAATGTTGGAGCTAATTGACCTCATAAACCAAATGTACTTAACAGATATTTACAGAACATTTCATCCAAACACAAAAGAGTATATCTTCTTCTCAGCGCCTCTTAGAACTTTCTCCAAAGTTGACAACATACTTGAACATAAAGCAAGTCTCAACAACTACAAGAAAATCGAAATAACATCCTGCACCCTATCTATCTAACCACCATGGATTAAAGCTGGATATCAACAACCATAGAAAGCTTACAAACTCATGGAAACAGCTCAGTGATGAATGGATTATGAGTCAAGACAGAAATTAAGAAAGATATTAGGGCCTGCACCCGGAGCTGATTCTGTGCCATAGCACTCTATACTCTAACACCACCAGAAGAGAGCTGGTCTCCCAGGAGTGTGATCATGCCTGTGAGCACAGGTAAGACTCCCACTTCTGCTCCAAGGGACCTACCCGGAGTCCTCAGGACACAGGAACCGAGGAGCAGTCTGGGACAGGATCCTTCCGGTTTCCGGTTTCCGTTGGTGACCAGAGCTGATCCTGTGCCACAGCACTCAATACTCAAATACCTCCGAGAAAGAGCTGATCTCCCAGGAGTGCCGACACACCTGTGAGCACAGGTAAGCCCATCACTTCTGCTCAAATTCCTGGCCCCAGAGGGACCCTTGCAGAGCCATCAGGACACAGGAACCAAGGAACAGCAAGGGACAGGATCCTTCCAGTTTCCATCTGCACCCCAGAGCTAACCCTGTGCCACAGCTCTCTATACCCAAATCCTTCCCTGAGAGAACTGGTCTCCCAGGAGTACTGACACACAGGTTTGTAGGAGGGACAAGCCACAGTCAGAGACAGCAAGACCAGCTAACAGCAGAGATAAGCACATGGCAAGAGGCAAGCGCAAGAACATAAGCAACAGAAACCAAGGCTACTTGGCATCATCAGAACCCAGTTCTCCCACCACAGTGAGTCCTGGATACCCCAACACACCAGAAAAGCAAGATTCTGATTTAAAATCACATCTCATGATGATGATAGAGGACTTTAAGAAGGATAGAAATAACTCCCTTAAAGAAATACAGGAGAACACAGGTAAATAGATACAGGCCCTTAAAGAGGAAACACAAAAATCCCTTAAAGAATTACAGGAAAACACAACCAAACAGGTGAAGGAATTGAACAAAACCATCCAGGATCTAAAAATGGAAATAGAAACAATAAAGAAATCACAAAAGGAGACAGCTCTGGAGATAGAAAACCTAGGAAAGAGATCAGGAGTCATAGATGCAAGCATCACCAAGAGAATACAAGAGATAGAAGAGAGAATCTCAGAGGCAGAAGATGCCATAGAAAACATTGACATAACAGTCAAAGAAAAAGCAAAATGCAAAAATCTCCTAACCCAAAACATCCAGGAAATCCAGAACACAATGAGAAGACCAAACCTAAGGATAATAGGTATAGAAGAGAGTGAAGATTCCCAACTTAAAGGGCCAGTAAATATCTTCAACAAAATTATAGAAGAAAACTTCCCTAACCTAAAGAAAGAGATGAACATAAACATTCAAGAAGCCTACAGAACTCCAAATAGATTGGACCAGAAAAGAAATTTCTCCCATCATATAATAGTCAAAACACCAAATGCACAAAACAAAGGAAGAATATTAAAAGCAGTAAGAGAAAAAGGTCAAGTTACAGATAAAGGCAGACCTATCAGAATTACATCAGACTTCTCACCAGAGACTATGAAAGCCAGAAGATACTGGGCAGATCCTAGGGTCATATAGACCCTAGGAGAACACAAGTGCCAGCCCAGAGTGCTATACCTAGCAAAACTCAATTACCATAGATGAAAAAGCCAAGATATTCCATGACAAAGCCAAATTTACACAATATATTTCCACAAATCCAGCCCTACAAAGAATAATAGATGGAAAACACCAACACAAAGGAAGGAAACTACACCATAGAAAATGCAAGAAAGTAATCTTCTTTCAACAAACCCAAAAGAAGATAGCCACAAAAACATAAAAATAACATGAAAAATAACAGGAAGCAACAATCACTATTCCTTAATATCTCTTAACATCAATGGACTCAATTCCCTAATGAAAAGACATAAACTAACAGTCTGGATATGTAAACAGGACTCAGCTGCATTTTGCTGCATACAGGAAATGCACCTCAGTGTCAAAGACAAACATTACCTCAGAGTAAAGGCTGGGAAACAATTCTCCAAGCAAATGATCCCAAGAAACAAACTGAAGTAGCCATTCCAATATCAAATAAAATCAGCTTTCAACCAAAAGTCATCAAAAAGGATAAGGAAGGACACATCATACTCATCAAAGGAAAAATCTACCAAGAACTCTCAATTCTGAACATTTATGCTCCAAATGCAAGGGCACCCACATTCATAAAAGAAACTTTACTAAAGCTCAAAGCACACATTGTACCTCACATAATAATAGTAGGAGACTTCAACACCCCATTATCATCAATGGACATATCATGGAAACATAAACTAAACAGAGACACAGTAAAACTAACAGAAGTTATAGACCAAATGGATTTAACAGATATCTAAAGGACATTTCATCCTAAAACAAAAGAATATAACTTCTTCTCAGCACCTCATGGTACCTTCTCCAAAACTGACCATATAATCGGTCACAAAACAGACCTCCACAGATACAAGAAGGTTGAAATAATCCCATGCCTCCTATCAGATCACCTCGGACTAAGGCTGGTCTTCAATAGCAGAGTCTGCAAGCCAGCAAGGGGTTCAACAGCACCAGCTTCACTGCATCTCTGCCCTGGTCCTTCCTTCTCTTGTTACTTATGTAATCTTACAGTGTTTGACATAGCAGCTCACACATAAGTAATACATTGATATAAAATTTAATTGCAATGATTCACAAAACAATAACATTCCCTCCCACTTGTCCACCTGCTCCGGATACCCAAGGAAAAGGTTTCTTCTTCTCACTATCAGGTGAATTGCTGATTTACTTAGATGGGATAAGAACGCCGTCTTCATTACTGGCCTGTGAAGTGCGGCTCTTGAGGAAATATGCTTCCTAATTATTTTTGCTTCATGCCCAGTCTGTGCTCCCCTCATCCTGATCTTTTACTCTAGAGAGTCTGACAGGAGACAATATCCCAAGAAAACCTGGGAAGAAGAAGTAGATCTGAGCTCCCAGGGACACCAGGGGGCCTTGGCTGTCACTGTTTGCCAAATGAGCATAGTCAGAAAATAAGTAATTTGTTCATGGTCACATGATGTCTATTGAAGTTACTAAGAGATGATTCCCAGACAAGTGTTAAACATCATAGAAGTGGAGATGAGTCACCTATAAGAAAAATCACAAGTATAGACATGTATAGCCGGTGCTCAAATATATGCATGGTGTGCATAAAAAAAAATCTGATCAGGAAGGGAAAAAAACAGAGCACATGACTGTCACTAACAAGTTTGTTCCAATTTAGCTAAACTCAGAAGCTCTTCAAGGGGCTGCACCTGAGGGTATACACCACACACACACACACACACACACACACACACACACACACACACGCTTTTCTTTAAAGTGTAACTAAAATTATGAATTTTAACATCTATCATTTTAAGTATTTAACATTCTATTAAATGAATGCTTTGAATTAAAAAAAAAAACAGAAAAACAAATAACTATAACACCAACGACCATATAATGATATTTGTGATAAAGCTGAAATGTACAAACATATCAAAGAGAGCATTTTGTAGTCACTTAAGTATATACTAGGAATAATTATTCATCAAACATTCTGAAGTTCTTCATTAAAAAAACAACATACATTTGATTATATTTGGATTATGTGATTATGTACAGTTTTGTCTTTCTTATACGTTTTTCTGTTTAAGTTTCCAAATATGCATAAATAGTTCTTCAGTCCTCAAATATACATTAAGTTGTCAGACTGGTATAAATACAGACTCGGAGTGAAAGCAGATGCTCCATACATCTATAAGGCGGGGGCAGAAGGGGCAGCGGCACCCGCGGCGGCGGCGGCAGCGGCGGCGACTGAGGTGGCGACTGAGGCGGTGGCTGAGGCAGCGGAGGTTACTTCAGTGCCCTCCATCAATTCCAGGGATGGATCTGATCCTCACAGCAGATTGGGCTGCTCATCACACCCCACCCTTCCTAACAGGGCCTCACTCCACACCTCTGCCTGGCCTGAAACTCGAGATCCCCGTCTCCATCTCCTGAGGCCAAAATGACAGGCATGCACCACCACACCTAGCGCTTGTCATTGGACCGACCAAGTGGAACGGTTCTTGGGGGTGAATGAAGAGCAAATACTGAAAGTTTGGGTGACACAAAAATCAATACGTGTTTTGAGCCCAGAGTGTCTGTAAATTTATCTTATTCTGCATAGTGACAGAGTATAAAAACAACAGTGGCAGCCACTGTCACTGAGTGTCGGTATGACATCTTTGCTGACTCACGGCTCCCTTTCCTCTTACCAACCTCCCCTTGCATCTTCCTACCCCCACATCCCCCTTTCTGCTTTCCCATCACAGTATTCTATGCCCCCTGTCCTCAGCACCAGCTCCACCCCATTTTGTCTTCTTTCTCGTTCCACATCCACATGCACCCTCACCCTGGCTCTTGTACATGGTGTGACTAGTGTCGCCGAGAGAGGATACCCACACACTATTGCGTGTGGCGAAAGCCGTCGCGGTTGTTTTCATTTGAGGATGATGTTTTAGTCAATGGCCCTGACTCTGGAAAGCTCAGCATTCTCCAGCACAGCCGAACGCCTGACAAAATGCCTGCTCAGAATAATTGTGCCTTACTGAATATTGTGCTTAATTTTGGATCAAAGAACACACATCACTCTTCTATTCCTGCTCTTCACAGTAAATGTGTCTGTGCTTATTAAGTCTCCTAAGATAGTTTCCAGACAATTTTCTTTGTTCTTCCTTTCGGGTCACGGTGACCTTGATTCTCATAAGTCTGCGATGGCTAGTTTTATTCTACTTTACGCAAGCTAAAGAAATAGGAGAGAAGGGAACTTTAATTAAGAAAAATCTATAGGGCATTTTTCTTAATTAGTGATTGATGGGGAGGGCCCAGCCCATTGTGGGTGGTACAATCCCTGGTGGTCCTGGCTTCTATAGAAAGCAGGCTGAGCAAGCCATGTGGAGAAAGCAAGTAGGCAGAGCCCCTACGTAGCCTCTGCCTCAGCTCCTGCCTCTAGGTTCCTGCCCTGCATGAGTTCCTGCCTTGGCTTCCCTCAGTGGACTGTGACAGATAAGCCAAATAACCTTTTGCCTCTCCACCCCCAACTTACTTTTGGTCATGGTGCTTCATCACAGCACCAATAATCCTAACGTCTACTTTACCACAGACTTCAAGAATACAAGAGAAGAAAATATATTAGTAAGGGATACAGCCAAACAATGGAAGAGCTCAAAGAGAAGGAGTCTACTTGAAACCAACCTACAAACGCAGTCTTGCTAACTCAAGTTGACCTTGATTTCAGTATTACTGATCCTCCATTAAACGTCATAGTTAATCAGAAGATTGTGGCCTTACTGTGGGCACATGTCCATTCATCAAGCCTTATAATACAGGTGCAAGGGCTCTAACGTTTGTTTCTTTGCTATTCTTGAGCAAGTTACTTAACTCTGTGCATATATGGCAAGTGGAGTTAATACATATGGAATATTTTATGTCCATTGCTTAACACAGAACTTGTCCAAAGTAAGTGTTGGGTGTGTTTTGACTACAGTGAGGCTCAGTACTGGTCATAAACCTTCTTCCAAAGGGCTCTCATTAAAAACCCCATTTGATATTGACAAGTGTGTGTGTGTGTGTGTGTGTGTGTGTGTGTGTGTTCATGTGTGTGTTCATGTGTGTGCGTGTTCATGTGTATGTGTGTGTGTCTGTGTGTCTGTCTGTCTGTGTGTTTGTCTCTGTATCGGTCTGTTTGTATGTGTCCGTCTGAACTCCAAGCAGTTCTCTCTTTTATCCTACAAAATTCTCTGGATAGCTCCTCTGCTACAGAACACAGGCCAGTCTTTTATTTTACAGATGAATCCAGTCATTTACTCCAGGTTTCCCTTTTGATTATCTTATGAATCAGCATCCCCAGACTTCAGTCCTTTGATTCTTAAGAGACAGCAAGCATACATTTTTTAACATTAGAATTCAGAGAGCTCTCTGCCTTTGTTAAACACAGACTACAGTGGAACCTGCCCAGAAATTACTATCTCTACCACACCTGCACCTAACTTCCCTCTGTTCCAGGCTGACCTTGAACTCAAGAATCTGCCAGCCTTTGTATCTTTCTGAGAAGCTGACTCATCAAAGCAGCTGCATTTGTTCCTTTAGATTCGTGAAGTCCTTCATAATTCATATTACATCCTTATATTTTACATAGTTGAGAAATTATATTTTTTTAAACTCCTGTATTTAGAGATCTTTTCCATAGCCTCGAGGGCTGTCCAGAAGGTCCCAGCCTTTACCATTCTGCTGAGACATTAGTCACACCTTTGCTTCCTGGACTCATGCTGTCTCAGATTTTCATGGAGTCATCAACATTGACAGAGAGGACAGTCCTCAGAGGAAGGAGAAACTGTGGTGCTCTCCCCATCAATTGCGTATTAAGGAGACAGCCTTACAGATGGATTTAATGGAGGCATTTTCTCAATTGAGGCTCCCTCCTCTCTGATGACTCTAACTTTCGTCAAGGTGACATAAAACCATTGCAATCTATTTGGGGGAGGGAAGTTGAAACATAATACCATCCAGGATATGGCATGGCTATGGGTCACTGTTTTTAGCCATATTTACCTTGAGAAATAGGGATGAGGTGGATCCAGAGAACTGACCTGAGACACTCTCCATGCTCGCCTACTCCTTATGTTTAAAAAATTGCCCCTAACCCTCCAATCAGCAGGTGCACTCTCCCTGACATATACTATTATATATTAGATATAGAATATCCCCCAAAAGACATTGAAGGGCTGGTTCTTGATGCAGTGCTCAGAGGTGGGTGTTTTGGCAAATGATTGGATCTTAAGATCTCTTACTTCATCAAGAGATTATTCCAGCTGTTGATTCAAAATTCAAATATATTGTTGGAAAGTGGTGGGCACTTTAGAAGGCAAGACACAAACTGGGGAAATCTGGCCAGTGGGAGTGTTCTATGGAAAGTTATACAGTGTCCCCGGCCATTCCCTGTCACTCTCTGCTTCTTGGCTGCTGTGAGGGAAGCTGTTTGTTCCACCACATGCTCCCCACCATGTTGTTCTGCTTCTCTACAGCCTAGAATCAATTGTTCCTGGTCACCTGAAAACATGAGCTAGTTAATATTTCCTTATTTTAAATAGTTATATTAGATATCTGTTGTAGTAGTAGAAAGTCTGATAAAAATATACAGTCTGTCTTTGTCATAAACTATAAAGAATTTTCTTATTCATTTGTTGCCTCATTGATTAGTTGTCTTCAAAGCATCAAAAATAATGCAGAATCACAGCTATCTTAGAATAGTTCCAGAAATACAGTAGGTGTCTGATAAACTTCTATTGGATGGACAGATGTATTGGATGGATGGATGAATGTATTGGATGGATGGATAGATGGATGGATGGATGGATGGATGGATGGATGGATGGATGGATGGATTGGATTGGATGGATGGAGGGATGAATGGAACATTCCTTTTCTGTTTTCTTAAACTAGTATAATCCTTTCAGATTTTTGTTACCTGGGCATAAAATATAAAATACATATAGAGAAATCTTAGCTATCTCTCGGGGGGGGGGGGGAGTGTCAAAAGTTCAAGGGAAATTTAGTAAAGAATCAAATAGAAAATAATTCTGAGCCTATTTTTAAAAAGAATTCTTCCTACACAGGACTATAGAGATGGCTTAGTGGTTAAGAGCATTGGCTGTTCTTATATAGGGTTTGATCCCTACACCCACACAGGGGCTAACAGCCACCTGTAACTTCAGTTCTAGAAGTTCCAATGCCCTCTACTGGCCTCCATGGACAGAGCAAACATGGTACACAGACATTCATGACGGCAGAAACACCCATACACATAAAAAAATTAAAATATTTAGAAACAGAGTTCTCTGCACAATGACTCTGGCACACAATGTTTTCCAAAAATTACCACAAAAATTCCTTTTATTTTACATCATCTTTTTACATAGTGAGTTTGAGACTCCTCCTGATAAGTAGGGCTATGCACACACCCTTGAGTCTATATCCATCTACTACTTAATTCTTACAAGGTCCCCTCCAACAACAAAATGCAAACAAACAAGAAACAAGTCTATACTGTGAATGTTAAAAGCCTCTTGAATTCTTCATTCTCAGAACCCATTCATGAAAATGCAGAGCATCTGTGTATAGAAACCATGTTCAGATGTTCTCCTCTGGGGTCTAGATAAAAGCCAGGAGCAACATCAGGCACTAAGTAAGAATGCTTTCGAGATGAATCCAGCCCCCAAGCATCTAGTGGCGCCATGAACTGCCCTTATCATGAGACAGAGATAAACTATCCTCAGATCTCTTCTGTCCAAACTCCTGACCCATAAAATGCAGGAACACAATAAAATCGCTTTCAGAGGCCATAACTTTTGGGCCTTTGTTAAAAACAAAGGCTAGAACTACCTACCTTCTCTCTTGTCATAACAGATCTCTAACCTCTGTGCCATCTAGATAAGTGGCAGTGTTGATGGAGGTTTAAAAAATTCGTGAGTGAGGGTGTGATTGCTAATGAGCACTCACTGGTGCTCTGGTGTGATCCATGACTCGTGAGAGCCAATTGTGCCCATCTTAGTGGGCTCTTCCCACTAAGAACTGGCTTACCAGCATAATTTCCTCTATCTGCAATTGACCAAAACCAAAGCTGCTGAGTGCGGTGGTTTGAATGAAAATGGCCATAGGCTCATATGCTTGAACACTTTATCCCCAGTTGTTGAAAATATTGTGGTCTTGTTGGAATAGGTGAGGCCTTCTTGGAGTTGGTGTGGCCTTGCTGGATGAAGCGTGTCCTTGGGAGTAGGCTTTAAGGTTTCGAAGGCCAACACCAGGTCCAGTGTCTTGAGTTCTTCCTGTTGCCTGCAGATCAGGATGTAAAGCTCGCAGTTACTGCACTAGCAGCATGCCTGCTTCCTGCCATGATGAGGAGGAGCTCACCCTCTGATTCTGTAGGCAAACCTTCAATTAAATGTTTTCTAAGAATTACTGTGGTCATGGAGTCTGTTCACAGCAACAGAACAGTTACTAAGACACTAGGTATACCTGTGAGTGGTTTTTCTTGACTAAATCTTTTGAGGTGGTAATATTTACCTTAAATCTGGGTCACACCTTCTGATGGCAGCCTGTATAACAGCTATGGAAGGAAAAAGCCTTTGCTCTTTGCCTGCTTTCCTCACTCTTGCTGGCAAGTTCATTCCCTTAGTGGCATTAGATCCTAAGTTTTCAGGATTCCAGGGTTTACCAAAGATCATCGGAGATATTCAGCCTCATGGACTGAAAAACTGTTGGATTCTTGGATGGTCCATCAGGAGACAGACATTGTTGGAATAGTTGGGCCACTGAGTGCAAGCCACACTAACAAATATATATATATCACCTATGTATGTATGCATACAAGACATATATATGTTCTGTTTCTATAAAGAACCCTGACTAATACAATCCTTGGTACCAGGAGTAGTTTTAGACCAAAAGAAGTATAAGGATGATTTTTTTTAAGTATATGAAATAGGCTTTCCAATTTGTCAACAACTGCAGTAACTGATGCCTCTCCTAGAAGCTTAAGGAGCACTGAAAATCCATGGTGTAGACTAATTTATAAATTTACCAAGACAAATGCATTTGATTACCTCAATTCACCTATTGTGAAAAGCAAGGAATTTAGTGACTATATAAAACTTTTGACAATTTGTGGAAAAATAAGGAAACTGATGCTGCTGGTTGGTTGCTCCTAGCATCTCTGGATAAATTGACAGAGGAAAAAAATGAGCTCTGGGATAAAATTAGCCAACTTCTAGCATCTCAGGATGAGATGAAGAAGAACAACAGTGAACTCAATAGTAAAACCGAATGCCCCAAATGCGTGTAAACTTCCAAAACAGGGGTTTCCAACCTGTGGGTCCCAACCCCTTTGGAGGTTCAAGCAACCCTTTCACGGGGTCACAAACCAGATATTCTGCATATCAGATACTCATGTTTTGATTCATAACAGTAGCAAAATTGCACTTATGAAGTAGCAATGAATATAATTTTATGGTTGGGGTCACCAACCACACATGGAGAACTGTATTAAAGGTCTCAGCATTAGGAAAGAAGGCGTCTAAAGGATTCTAAGTGTGCTCTAGAAGAGAATCTTTTCTTCAGTAGCCACAGAGCTCAAGTTTTCGAAAATCAAACCAAACCCTTCATTATATTAGCTGAGTTACAGCAAAAATGTAAGTCCCAGTCTCAGAGGGTTCAGCAGTTAAAGTGAGGGCGTTAATTGGTGAGGAATGGGATCCTACAACTTAGGATGTGTGGGAAACCCTACTGAGGCTGAGAACATTGGACCCTCAGATTCTCAAGGGTTTGTCTCACCTGAGGAAATAATCTCCCCCGCTTCCACAGAAGATATACACTCACCCCCACCCCCTAAAATGTTGTCTTTTCTACCTTTGCCTGACAAAATAAATTCTTAGATGTCTGGTAAACCAACAGGAACTTTCCCTGAAGGAGATATCAGGCAAGACAATAGTGACGTCTCAGGTTCCACTAATAGTTGCCTCTAGAACTATAACCAGATGTAAGTGTAAGTAGGCTCCTAAACAGAAGACAGAGTGAAGGAAATATAATTTTTAAATGAATTTTAATATAAAATTCTAGGTCCAATATGAAGCTCTCATGGTTTTAAAAAGCAAAAACAGAAAAACAAAAAAAAAAACAATGTCAATAGTTTGGTTGGTTGGCTAGAGCATTTGTCCAAAGATGGCCTACTGAAAAGAACTTGCCTGGCGTTCCTTGGCTTATCATTAATGAGGGGATTTTAAGGCTCAGGGAAATGCAATGCTGGAGTGGTCTGCTGTGTAAAACCTAATCCTCCACAATGTCAAGGCCCAGTAGACATGTCCCTCACTAACCCTATAAGACAGAAAACGGTGAGGGAGGCACCAGTACCTTTGCAGAGCTTTGTTGTCACTGTTTTTCTGTGGCAAACCTTAGTAATGCAGATGGTGTTGCTCAGTTAGATGAATTTAATGCAATCATGCCCTGGAGTAGCAGGGGCCAGGTGACAGCACTGAATTGCCAAGGGCAAGGAAATGGTAATTGTCATAGTAGACAGCATGGACCAAACAATGTCCGTAATGGTCTGACTAGTAATGCGCGGCAGAGGTGAACTGAATTTTATGGTGGTAGGTGGTATAACTCATATGGAACTTTTATTTGGTCTGTATAAGCATAAAAATTCTCAGACAAATAAGAGAAAGACTACACCATGGCAGAGGGAACTATTGGCCTGGGATCCAGTTTCCAGATTTGAGCCAGTTTGTAGATTCAGAATGAAGGAAAGGACAGATCCTCTGGAGGAAAGACTTTGCTCAACTATCAAAGATTTCTCCAGTCCTTCCCCAGAGGGACCTACAGCCTTATAAAAGGGAAACTGTACACCGGGGGGAAAGGAAACAACCAGACTTCTGGTGTCTATTGAATACCGGTTCAGAACTGATGCTGAATCCAGGAGATCCCACAAAGCCTTGTGGTCTTCCAGTTAAAGTAGAGGCCTGAAGAAGTCAGGTAATTAATAGAGTTTTGGCTGAGTCTGACCCACAGTAGGTCCAATAGGTCCCCAAACTCATCCTGTAGTTATTTCCCCAGTTCCAGAATACGTAATTGGGATAGATATACTTAGAAGTAACCAGAACTCCATGACCTGTGGAATGAGGGGTTTTATGGTTGGAAAGACCAATGGAAGCCATTGGAGTTGCCTCTGCCAGGGAAAATAGTGAACCAAAACCAATATTACATCCAAAGAGGAATTGCAGAAATTAGTGCCACCATCAAGGACTCAAAAGATGCAGGAGTGGTGGTTCTCACCACATCTCCCTTTATCTGGTCAGTGCAGAAGACAGATGGACCAAGGAGAATGACAATTGAGTATCAAAACTTTAATCAAATAGTGACTCCAATTGCAGTACCTGATGTACCTGACCCGGTGCCCTTCCTTGAGAAGATTAACACATCTCCTGGTATATAGTATACAGCTGTTGATCTAGCAAATGACATTTTCTCTGTACCTGTCCATAATGACTACCAGCAGTAATTTGCTTTCATTTGGCAAAGTCAACAGTGTACCTTTACAGTTGTACCTCAAGAATAGATGAATTTTCCATCCCTGTGTCATAATTTAGTTTGAAGGGATCTTTTTTTTTTATACTTTATTTACATTTCCAGTGTTTCCCCTTTTCTGGGTCTCCTCTTTGGAAACCCCCTATCCCCTCCCCATCCCCACCTCTATGAGGGAATTCCTCCTCCCACTTACCCGCCCACCCATTCCCATATTCCCACCTTGACATTCCCCTTTACTGGGGCCTCTAACACCCTCAGGCTCAAGGGCCTCTCCTCTCTCCCTGATGGCCATCAAGGTCATCCTCTGCCACATATGTGGTCCA
>CM052708.1:56100815-56148288 GCA_028551405.1 Uromys caudimaculatus | reverse complement strand
TGGACCAAGTGAGCAGGAGGTAGAAACCACTTTAACATGGTAACATATATGCACATCAGAGGATGGGAAATATATCCAACCAAAATTCAAGGGCCTTTTACTGCAGTGAAATTTTTAGTTCAGTGGTCTGAACATACAGAGATATGCCTTTTAAAGTGAAGGATAAGTTATTATATCTGGCCCCACCACCATCAAGAAAGAAACACAGCGTTTCGTGGGCCTATTTGGATTCTATAGACAGCACATTTCTTTCCTGGGTGTGTTATTCTAGCCTATATACCAAGTGACTCAGAAAGCTTTTTAGCTTTGTGTAGGGTCTACCATAGGAGACCTTCAACAGATCTAAGCTCTTTGTAGGTTGCTCTATGACTTGGACCAAACAATTCAACAGACTTGATGGCACTTGAGATGTCTGTGGCAGATGGAGATCCTGTTTGGAGCCTTCAGCAGGTAGGTCCCTCCCTAAATAGCAAAGGAGACCTTTGGGATTTTGGAGCAAGGCTCTACTATCATCTGCAGACAACTAGTCTCCCTTTGAGATACAGCTCTTGGCCTGCTATTGGGCCTCAGTGAAAACTGAGCATTTGACACAGGCCACCAAGTTACCATGTGACCTGAGCTTCTGATCATGAGCTGAATATTTTCTGACCTGCATAGAAACAATCCATTATCAAATGGAAGTGGGATATATGTGATGGGCTCAAGCAGGTCCTGGAGGCACAAGCAAGTTACATGAAGAAGTTGCCCAATGTCTCCACTCTCATCAAAATGCTGTCTACACCCAAGCATGCCCCTATAGTCCCATATAGTACCCTATGATCTACTGACTGAGGAAGAGAAGACTGGGACCTGGTTTACTGATGGTTCTGCACATTATGCAGGCACCACCCAATAGTGGACAGCCACAGCATTACAGCCTCTTTCTGGGACAATCCTGAAAGAAACTGTCAAAAGGAAATCTTCACAGTGGCCAGAACTTCAGACAGTACATATGGCCATTCATTTTGTTTGGAAGGAGAAATTTCTAGATGTGTGATTGTTTATGGGCTATAGTCAATGGATTGGGTGGATGGTAAGGGACTTGGAAAGACTTGGAAAACTAGAGAAAAAGACATTTGGGGAAAAGTATGCAGATAGATCTCTCCAAATGGATGAAGGGTATGAAGACATTTATGACCCATGTAAATGTTCATCAAAAAGTTCATCAAAAAGACTTGGCAGAGGAGTTCAATAATCAAGAGACAGGATGAGGTATTCTGTGGACAGTCTGCCTCTTTCCCCAGCCAGGATGGCCATTGCCCAGTGGGCTCATAAACAAAGTGGTCATGGTGGTAGATTAAATTTGGCTTTGACAACATGGATTTTCCATTCACAAAGGCTTACCTGGCTATAGCTGGTGCTGAATGCCAGATCTGCCAACAGCAGAGACCAACACTGAAGCCTCAATATGGCACAATTCCCTAGGATAATGTATTTATTAGTCATGGTTCTCTAGAGTCACAGAACTTGTGGGTAGTCTCTGTATAGGAAGGGAATTTGTTGATGACTTACAGTCTGTAGTCCAACTCCCCAACAATGGTCAGCAGCAGCTGTGAATGAAAGTCCAAGGATCTAGCAGTTGCTCAGTCCCACAAGACATGCAGGCGAAGAAGAGCAAATCTTGCTTCTTCCAATGTCCTTATGTAGGTCTCCAGCAGAAGGTGTGGCCCAGATTAAAGATGTGTACCACTACGCCTAGATCTGGGACTTGCTTTGTCCCAAACTGATCTTGAACTCAGAGATCTCCTTGCCTCAGTCTGCTGGGATTAAGGGCGTGTACTACCTTGCCTGGGCCTAAGCTTTTCATGGCCACTATGCCTCAAGATCTCCATGCCAAGATCCAGGTCAGAAACTTGTGTCTTCCAGTCTCAAGATCTGGATCACAGGTGAGCCTTCTAATTCTGGATTGTAGATCACTCCAGATATAGTCAAGTTGACAACCAGGAATAGCTACTACAGATGACTAACCAGTGGCCTGGTGTCTGGTTGATTACATTGAACCCTTTCATTTGTGAACAACACTCTAGTCTTCCTGGAGTAGACACTTACTCTGGTTATAAATCTGCCTTTCCTTTATGTAATGTTTCTAACAAAACTACCACTCATGAACCAATTCACTCTAAAAAAAATCCCATATATGTGTATGTGTGTATTAATTTGTATATTCATTCTATCAGTTTTGTTCTCTGTGGAATCCTAACCATGGAAATGTGTATTTTCCCATCTCAATTGTATTTGTTGTATTGAAAAGAAAAATCAGGAAGCAGAAATGTTTTTATTATCACTTTTTTATCCTAGGCTGCTTTGATGGACATGTCAAGGTTGCTACGAACTGTAATGACTCCTATGCTCTAGAATTTTCTGTAAGAACTTCTCCAAGGACTGATCCATCCCCATTGTGTCACTAACAATGTTTATCGGGGGAAGTGTACCAGGATATTCTGGGGGAGCTAAGTGCACCATGATTCCCTAGGGAAAAGAGGTTTCCCTTTCACAACATAATGTGTGTTTGTAGAAAGCTCCTGCTGCCCACAGCTGGTCCACAGGCTGAGTCCTGTTGCAGGTTCCAAGGGGAGACACAGCAGGCACCTCATGTTCCTCTCTGTGGCGGCTGAAAGCCACACATGGGACTGAGCCCTACAGGGAAGGATGAGTCAAGCCTGCAGATTAAAACTCTCATAAAAGCAGGTGGAACTGAGTTATCAAGTCAGTCTCCTGGTGTGTAAGTGGTACTTTCTGATACCTAGTTTAATAAATTATATCTCCAGTGTGTTATTTGCATAGCTATTAAATATCCTTATTATGAAGATAGGAAATTGGGAAGAAAGGGTTGCAGGCTCCAGCTGTGTGGTAGCCTAGCTCAGCGGGAATGCCAGAAGCGAAGCCAGCTCTCTGTTCCCTTAGCTAGCGCTTGAGGGAGAAGTGTTTCAGCCTCGCCACAGCAGCTCTGCTCCTACCTATCCACACAGCCCAGTTAACAAAGACTTCATGAGAATGCTCCTCAGGGATTACTTGGGTACCTGGACCACTTACTGGATAAAGACAGATGTACACATGATGAAATCCTAGAAAGAAAGCTTTTTAAAGAAAGAGACAGAGAGACTTTTAAAGATTACCACCACAGAACAAGCATTTGACATGATAAATAAATCAATTAATTTTATCTAATTAGTCACACACACAATGTCTCACATTGTATTCTGTGAATATATAGCTACATTTTGTCAATATGCAATGAAATTACCAAGACGGCAGATCTTCTTTACCCTGTATTTGTATTTTAAACTTAACAAGTCACAATGCTAACGCACTAACAAGTCAGTGTAACACGATGAGAGAGCTATTGAGATGTGTGGAGATGCTTGAATCCCTCCAGACTATTTGTTTTGTTTACTTCTCTTGTGCTTGGCAAGACCCCTGGTTACACATGATCAAAACTTTGGACACTCCCTCCCCCCCCCCCCCATGCTGCTCACACAGGTATTTTCCAAAAAAGTTAGGACTGTTGTTACTCCTAAACAGATGTATAGTGGGTAGATAAATAAACAAGTGTATCAGATGGTGGCTGACCTATAAAGAAAATGCAGCAGGGAGGGGCTAGAGTGAGGTACAATTATTAAGACGTTATAAGGGAAAGGCTTGTTCAATCAACATTTGAGCAAAGACTGAAAGGATTTAATAAACCAGCACGAGGACATCAGGTGGAAGTGATGTCCAGGCAGATGAGCAGTGAGTGCAAAGGCCCTGGGGTAGAGTGTGCTTAACCAAACGATATGATGAAGCCCTTTCAAACTTTCACTCCAAGTGTACCCAGATCAATTGTGGGCTTGACACATACATCAGTACGGTGGATTTTTTTTTATCTCCTTCCTGTTCTTTCATTCCTAGGATTAAAAGATATTAACCAAGATGATCCTTTTATTCTCTTAAGTAAATGAGGATTGCTATATTAAAAGAACCAGAGAAGACTGACAGCATTGGGGTGACTTGGTGCCACAGAGCAAAGCCAATTCATCTGAGAACAAATGTTGCTTATTAGCTACTTTCCAGTATTCAGGGTGATTTTGCCTATGACCCTGGACAACAAGACTTGACCCTCCCTTTATAAACACTACCCCAAGAAAGATACTAGGATGGTTAGCTTTAATTGTCAATTTGACACAAGCTAGGATCATCTGGGAAGAGACTCAATGAGGGATTGTCTACACCACCTTGGCCTTGGGATGCCTGTGAGCGCTTATCTTAATTAAGCTAATGAATGCATGAAGGCCTAGGCTAATGAGAGGCATTATTCCTAGGCAGGAGGTTCTGAAATACATGAGTAGAGAAATCAAGCTGAGCACAAACAAACAAGAGTGCAAGCATCCATTGCTCTCTGCTTTTCACTATGACTCTGATGTGACTAGCTGTGGCTTGTAAGTTGAAACAAATCTTTCTCCCCTAAATTGCTTTCTGTGAGGGTATCACAGTGACAAATGAAACAAAACGAACACCCATTTCATTCCTGCCCTGTGTATTCATTCCTCACCAGGTTGGATCCGAGTCTGCTGATCCTTGGACTGGAAGCAGTAGCCAATCTGTCACCTGGTTCTCTTCGTCTACAGCTATGGGATCACACTCTGGCAGCTACTGTGATGACTCCTTTGTCTCCCTTGTACTGGAAGCTTCCTCCGAGGTCACATGGTACTTGACCTCTACCTTATGTCTGACACTAGCTGACCAACCACTTTCCCAAACTGTGACTCCTCTGAACCACCATGACATGGTTTCCCACTAATCTTGACTGTCCTTTCCTGGTGTCCTCCTTCCCATGTGCCTTCTTTAAATGCCGTGTTCCCAGGTATGGGAACATGGTACAAAAAGGAAGTAAGTACGCAAGGAGAATTCTAAGTGCTTGTGAGAAAACTCCGAGAAACAGGACAAGAGTCTTATGACCTCAATTTCATCAAAATGGGGACTTGTTCTTGGAAAGTTTGTTCCTCTCAGGTGTAGTGGGTAGGAGTGAGTTTACTTCAGCTGTAGTTATTCATATGCTTCAATGGAAAAACATGTTTCACCGTGCACGGCTTCCCTGGCACATGCAGCTTGCCCTTGCTATCAAACACTTTACTCACATGACTCTTCTTAACCCCAGAGTATAAATTGTCTGATGCTCTGAATAAAGTTGGCTATTTCATGAGACTTTAGTCCACCTCATTAATTGGCTCCACTTGCCCAGGTCTCACCACCTGTAGAGCTGTAACACCCAGAGTCTGTCTCTATTCTTTTCTCTCACCATCTGGCACTGGCTGTTAAGAGGCTTTTCACATTCTCCGTGTTAACTTCCAGGAAGTGAGGCTATTCCTTCCCTACCTCCTGGCCATCACCATTACAACTTATAAATAATGTCACCTGCTAAATATTAAACAAAAAACCAACAATCTAGTGGAGAATATCAACCAAGTATAAGAAGAAACCAAGAGATCTTGGGCACACAAGGCAGATGTAGTTTGAGTTTGCACAGATAGCTACAGGAAGTTGCTTCTTCTCACTGAGGCACAAGTGAAGTGGAGTTTTCACTTCCTAAGAAGAAAACTGGAATCTGAACAATTGTATGTTACTTCTGAAGAAATACTTAGATAGTAGATGAAGCAACAGGGAGCCTAGAGAAAGAGCCACATATAACACCTTCCAAGCATTCAGTGGACCGGAGGAGAGAACGTTTGTGTAGGCTGACTGAAAAGCTCATATCTTCCTATAGTGTATCTGACATGAGCAGCCTGAAGTTGGGATACTCATCTTCATAGGCTTCTGAGTCTTGTAGCTAGACACTCCATGATGCTACCAACTGTCTCTTCAAGTGGTGCCAGCTTATTGCAAACACTTCTATTGGCTCCTCCTGTAGATTCTACTTGGGACATCTTTTCAGGGTACAATGTTAGAAATGATAGTTTCTGGAGACAAAACTCAGGAACTAACAACCTAAATTGAAATTCCATCTTGACCACTTTCTTGACCATACCCTTTGTAGTCCATTATCTGGACTCTCTTATCTGTGATTTGGGGGTAAACAGAAGAATTCAGAGGTTCAATGAATTAATGTATTAAAGAATGGTGAAGGGCTGGAGAGAAGGCTCAGTGGTTAAGAGCACTGACTGCTCTTCCAGAAGTCCTGAGTTCAATTCCCAGCAACCACATGATAGCTCACAACCATCTGTAATGGGATCTGATGTCCTCTTCTGTGTGTCTGAAGACAATGACAGTGTACTCACATATATAAAATAAATAAATAAGAAAGAAAGAAAAACAAACAAAAAAAGAATGGTGAAATTTGGCTCCGAGTTAAGTTCTCCGTGTTGTCCTAATAAGGAGAAGGGTCACAAGGTGCACCTCCTATTTCAACCACTCTGCGTTTAGGGTACTCATTGTGCAACTCTCAATATCAGCTGATTTCCACTCACTGTTTTCTCCTGCCAAGAGCAGTTATCCCAGAGGTAAGGTGCTCATCTCTTGTGATTTGTTTCTCCCAATATCTCAGCAGAAAAAAAGACTCAAGTGACTGCTCATTCACTGTACTGTTTTATCTCCCCCAGCACAAAAGAGTTAGTAAATCAGAACACTCTTCCCCATGGCTCCTGGAAAGTATGAAGCTATTTTTCTGAGTCATGGTCTATCTGAGGATTGGGGCTGCAGGCAGGATGTGCAGTCAGCCCAAAAGAGAGAACTATGGTGCAGTCAACAAATCTGCATGGAGTAAGAAATATGATGAGCCATCTAAGAAGACCTTTGACATCAGGCATAGAGATAGAAAATTTAGAGTTTTCCCTGCTGAGTTTTTGTCTTTCTTTGGTCCAGCACTTCCTTTCCTTCCTTCTGGTATAGTAATGTATATTCTGTGCCATTGTGTGTTGAAAAGGAGATAATCTGTTTTTGTTGTTGTTGTTTGGTTGTTGTTTGGTGGTTGTTGTTCGATTTTACAAGGAGTTAAAGTTAAGTGATTGTTTTGAGTCTCAGAAGAGACTTTGGTCTTTTAAGCAATGCTAAGACTGTGAAAAACTATGGTGACTCTTGAAGTTAGACTGAATGCTTCTGCATAATGATATGAATACAAGCCTATGGGGGCCAGGGAGTGGAATGTGGTGTTTGAATGAGAACGGACCCCATAGACTCACATATTTGAGTGTTTGCTTCCCAGTTGGTGAAACTGTTTGGAAAGAATCAGGAGGTGTGGTCTTGTTAGAGGAGGTGTGTCACTGGGGGTGGACTTTGAAGTTTTCATTGCTCATGCCAGGTCTAGTCTTTTTCTGCCTTCTGCCTGTGGATCAGATTGTAAGCTTTCAGCTGCTGCTTAGATCCATGCCTGCTTGCCCAAATGCCACCATGCTCCCCACCATGGTAATTCCTGGACTAACCCTCTGAAACTGTAATCAAGGCCCAAGGTAAATGCCGTCTTCTATAAGTTGCCTTTTGCATGGTGTTTTTTTTTTTTTTTTTTTTTTCACAACAGAACAGTAACCAAGCCAGGGACTTAGTACTGCAGCTCAGTTTGGGGAAAGAAGTGAGGATACATGTATTTGTAAAAATTCAGAATGATCATCAAGGAGAGAGAGAGAGAGAGAGAGAGAGAGAGAGAGAGAGAGAATGAATAGTCTGGAATAGAAATAGTCCCTTATTGGAAATTACAGAATCTAGCAAAGGAAACTGAGAATAGAACCAAGAAAAGCAAAAAGGTGCCTACATAGATGAAACCATGGAAGTCAAGGGTCAAAAGCACCTCTAAAAGCTGCTGCTAAGGGTCAAGTTGATGTTTTTGCTAGCCTACTCTTGAGAAAAGTCTTCTACAGAATCAGAATGTCTATTTTTAAAGGCTCTCAGGATATACAATGTAAAGTCTAGTTACATTTAATAAAGACAATTTGCAAAAATTACTTATTCAGCACCAACATAGAGATTTTTTTAAAGCACATAATTATTCATACAGAAATGTCCTTGCAATGCCAAACATTTGGATGTTTTCAAATATCTCAGTGTTTGGCATCATAAAAAACCAATGGACAGATGTTTAGCAATCTATTTCTTCCATAAATCATCCTGGCATTTAACTTCATGTTTGAAACACTCCAGAACTTTCCAACCTTGCTGGCCCGCATTGCCATCTTCTTCACTGAATGCAGTGGCTGTCCCTGGACCTCCTGACTTTACGCATTGTTGGTTTTCTAAGTCTCTTAGCATCTGACAGTGTTTTGAGACTTGCAGATAAAATGCCACATGCATTCCCTCCTACCACTGAATCCAGATTAATTTTTAGTTAGTAGTATAAGCGCTTCAACTTCCCTGTATTGAGTTTTGCCTGTTGCCAAGGTGACAAAACCCTGGGACTGGTTACTATTCCAAAGCACACAGCCAGACTTCCTTCTGTCACTATGATTTATTCCATTTTCTGTTTATTTCCAGCCCCAGAAGCAATCTCCAGAATTATACAGAGTTGCACACCCTCTCTTTTGTCAACCATTATTAACAGGATCATGGTATCATAATGTAGGAGACCTGTGGAACTCATGAAATCAACATGCTTCCCTTTCACAAAATTATTAACCTTACCCCAAGTAACTGAGTCCTTTCCATATTTAAAAGACACCCCTCCTCTCAGCAGAGAAGATTCTACAACTTCTAACACACAACTCCCAGTATTTAGTGGCATCCACCCCGAAGGACCCCTGGTTACCCAGCATCAGCACCCACTGCATTTGGAGATCAGCACTGGCAGATAGACATGGAAGAAATGGACTTAACAGACCTAGGGATGACTCAGACATACTTGGAATACTGGAAAATATTGGGGAAAATTTGAAAATAGAAAAGCACAGCCAGTTCACAAAATAATGTTTTCAAAGTTAGATTACTCATGCCTAAGGGAGTCCAGAGGTCATCCAGTGTCCACTTGGGTCAGTTTGGGGAGTTGTGGGAGTTAGAGTTGCCACTCATTGTACTCTTTTTGCATGCCTCTTTCAGCTAAACTCCCAGAGGGAGAAACACAGTGATTTGAACTGTGTCTGCTTTGCCCTACAGTCTTCCTTGCCATCATGAGCACTTGAACAAAATTGCATTTTAAAAAAGAGAGTAGCTTTTTAATTTTTCATGGTTTCCTAAAGGGGTTATAAGAGGAATAATAATGTCCAAAAACCATCCATTCATCTAACCTTTCATCAACATTCGTGAAAGATCTGTGTGCTATGTTGAATGATAAATACTAGGCAAGAAAGCCTAGTATTAAAACCTTTAATACTGGGGTTGGGGATTTAGCTCAGTAGTAGAGCGCATGCCTAGCAAGCGCAAGGCCCTGGGTTCGGTCCTCAGCACCAGAAAAAAAAAAGACAAAATAACAAATCTTTTAATACCACCACTGTGTGGACGGCCACTAAGTTGATAGTGAAGGTTCAACAGCCAGTGTATAGTCTCACTTCCATGAAGCTTATGATTTCAGAGTGGGGAGGAGAATAATCAATTTCATAGACAAATAATAAATCAGGACTTTGTAAAGGTTCTCTGAATGCTCTAAATAGGGGAATTGATCTAGTTGCGAGGAAATAATGCCCATGTAGGAGTGTACCAGGTAATAGTGATCCAGAGAGAGCATTTCAGTGTGCCCTGGGTGTGGAGGAAGACTTTTGAAGAACTAAAGAAGCCCAGTTGGATGGCAGAAGAGGACACTCTGGTGACACATGGATGAAGGTTGGGATAGAACAATCAGAAGCCATTGTACTCCTATGTGCTGTGGATGAGATGACATGGCCGGATTGGTCCTCCCTCTGGCTACCGTATGGTAACTGGCAGTATGGTAGTGGGATAAAGGGAAGTGAGAGTCATTTGAAAGATGAATGTAGTGAGTTGTCCTGGAAGGGAGGGAATTGGAGCTAATTTGAAGGGAGGGTGATTTGAGATTAGAGAAATTTCAGGGATCTTCCAGCAATCAGGGGACCCTACACTTGACAGTAATCTGCTCTGTGGCTAAAGACAAAGGGTGAGTAAGACAACTGGCCAGAGTTCTGGCATGTGTGTGACGATAGGCGACCATGCCATGTACTGAGACAAGTATAGACTGTGGCGGATAACAGTGGGGGAGGGGGAAAGCCAGGCCGACGGGGAGTTCAGCTTTGGGTGACTTTAGTCATAAGTGCTTGGGGTGGCAGCCAAGACAGAGAAGCTAAGAACACAGTGAGGACTCAGCCACAGATGTGGCAGCATGGGAGACAAAGAAGGTATCCATCCAAGGGGTGGAAGGAAGATAGGGACCTGTTACCCTGGAAACCAGGAAAGGAGACCACTCCAAGAGAAAAGGATGTCAACAGGGTCTATGAAAACTGCAGTCTACTCCAGTAGAGAGGAAGTGGAGATTATAAATATAAAGCATTCACTTGATGGGCATGGTAGTTAAAATCTCAGCCCTTGGGAGGAGGAAGTAGGAGGCTCAGAAGTTCAAGGCCTCTTCTGCTATACACCAAGTTCAAGGTCAGTCTAGGCTAAAGGAGTCTATTTCTGTCTCTCTCTCCTTCTGTTTCCCTCTCTGTCTACGTATGTGCTTATGTGTTTGTTCTGAGTGTGTGTGTGTGTGTGTGTGTGTGTGTGTGTGTGTGTGTGTGTGTGTGTGTGTGTGTGTTGTTTGCAGAAATTTTGCTTTGTGCAGAGTGGCTGATAATATTTTCAGGAGAACCATGGAAGACTGAAGACACATAGAAGGGCCAGCAATGCATTCGGCTGAGAAGGAAGGCACAGGCGCCTTAGGTGAACAGTTCATTTTAAAGATCATTACTGGAAAATGATGGGGGAAAACCAAGCGTTTGGTTATCTACAACAACAGCCACACTTGCTAAAGCAAAGACCATCACTGTCAGCACCAGGGAACCCTAACGAGACAACCCACTGTTCTCTCCACATCCCTCCACTCTAGTTAGAGTGCTGTCTCCTGAGGAATCTATTGGAGCCGTTGTCTGACCCTGAGACTTCAGCAGTTCTGCAGAGGCCACTGTGGGGTTTTGGTTCACAGCACTTGCAAACCCACAACTCAGAATAGGGCTCTGGACCACAGACAGTACTGGAGAAAAGCTAGCAAATGTTGAGTAAATCACTAGGTGATGTGATGTAAGCTAGAAAATAGTCGTGGGGATTACAAGGTAATGAAAGCTCCTTACATTGGTGGAGAGCTTGAAAGGATTAGCACAGCTTTGCTAAGCTTGCTTTAAGTGTAAAGCATTGCTTCAAGGACTTTCCAGATCTTCTGTCCTCATGTACCTGGGCAATTGCCAGGCTGTGAGAAGCGGCAGGACACTGCCGGGGGTGGGGGAGTGTGGCCTAGGGACCAGGGGACTGCACAGAGCCAGTGGAAGAGCTGAGAACAGAGTGGGGGCCTGCAGGCTGGATCAAGCCTGGGGCTGAGGGGAAAGGCAGGGAGGAGCCCAGCTGGGTCCCCCTGGGAACTGAGTCCTTGGCTTGTCGGCAGGGCAGGCGGCTTGGCTTCGTAGAGGCCATGGCTGGGGAACACTGAGAGGCCTTCTGGGGGAGACTAGACACGGTTCTTTAGACTAAGGCCTGTTCCATTGTTGCCCACAGCAGATCCTGACGAAAAGAGACAGTCCCTAGTTTTAAGGTGTTTATTGTCATGGCAGAGAATGGTGATGAGAAAAACCGTACCCCACTTTCTCGGGGTGGGCCTGAGGTTAAATACCTTTTGCAGGGAGGAGTGTCAGAGAAGGAGAGTTTGTTGGCTAAGCCTCCAGGCCTTCAGGTACCTCACTCAAATGGAGATCTGTCTTGAGGCTATGTGACCACACATCCTCTACCTGTGGAGGGACTTGGGGCATTGCCCTTATGTGACTGATGGCTATAGACCTATGGAGAGCTGCGGCCTCGTGTCAGGAGCCTGGGGCCCAGGAGCATGGCAAAACGCTTACCATCCCTTGCACGGTTATCCCCTGCTGGATCACCAAGGTTTTAAACCTTAGCTCAACCAGAAACCAGGCTGCCTTTCTTGGTCCGACATATACCCTCTGCTCCCTGAAGTGGACCCTGACTTCTATCAACATGTGAGACAGTGGCTCTCAAAATCAGTATGTCCCACATTCCTTTCATAGTGGCTCCACACAGAGAAGCATAGATACTCCTCTTTATGAGATTAAATACATTGGCCAATTTTGCATTGCTGTGACTAAAATACCTGACAGAAACAGTTAAAGGGTGTCTAAGTTAGGCTTTCAAGGCTGTGAAGAGACACCATGACCAAGGTAACTTTTATAAAGCACAACATTTAATTGGTACTGGCTTACAACTTCAGAGGTTCAGCCCATTATCATCATGGTAGGAAACATGGCAGTGTCCAGGCACATAGGGTGCTGGAGAAGGAGCTGAGTGTTCTACATCTTGATCTGAAGGCAGCCAGGAGAAGATTGGTTTCCAGGAAGCTAGGAGAAGGTTCTTAAAGCCCACACCCACAGTAACACACGTCCTATAACAAGGTCACACCCACTCCAACAAGGCCACACCTCCTACTAGTACACTCCCTGGGCCAAGCATATTCAAACCACCACAAGGGGGAAATGATTTATTTCTTCTTATGGTTTCAGAGGGCTCAGTCCATAGCCTTTTAGCTCCATACTCCTGGTCCACTGAGAGGTAGACCTCCGAGGCTAGGGAAGAGTGCTCAATGGGTAGCTACATGCAGAATGGAAAGCCAAGAGAAGTGAAGTTCTGACCATCACATTAGGGACAAGTAGAGAGACCGAAATGAATACAGGCAGGACTGCAGGTGACAGCCAGGCTTCTGTATCTTGTAGCTTAGACTACACAGCACAAGGTGAAGAGGAGAGCAGAGTTGGGCAGCACAATCTTGAACCAAATGCCGAGGTCCTCCCAGGCATGGTGAAGGATGGCTGAAACAGCTCACCAGCAGCAGCAAGGAACAAGGGTGGGGGGCCTAAGAAGACAGTATCTCCCCTTGCCCTCTGTCTCTTTGCTGGCCTTAGTGACTCATCAAAACCCAAGTGTCTTCCATCACGTCCTCCTGTCTTTCCCTCTCCCTCCCCATACTCTTTACATGATTCTGGCGCTCATAGCATCTCTGACAAGTTGCTGAACTGGGTGTCATGTAGCACTGCATGACAGTAATCGCACGAGTTTATTGGCCAGCTAAGACAAATGTTATGGTAGAGGGTATGGCAGAGCACAGATACCTCAAGCATCCAGGAAGCAAACCAAAGGAGAAAGGGGCTAAGGACGAGAAATATTCTTTAAGGACATGTCCCTAAGTACCCATTTTCTTCAAGTAGGCCCAATTCTTAACTCTTTCAGCTGGTGATCACACCTTGGTGCATGGCCTTTCAGAGATATCTCTAAGCCAAAGCAAGCAGAGCACAGTATGCCTGGACCTGAGAGGGTAGTGCTTTGTCTTGACTGCCCACCACTGACAGTCAGGACTCAAGGGCAAGGTCTCTAGAGCAGTCCAATGAATAACATGCACGTTAGTACATGTGAAGAAATGCATGCACTGGGTAGAGAGGAACTCTGGGACACAGAACCCAACAAAGGTCACATAGAAAGAATGAGGCTGGGAAATCAACTGCAGAGCACAATGACAAGGCCAAGTACTTCCCATGTGCCACACCTAATCTCAGCATTCTATATGTAGGAACTAAGCAGTCCTTACAAAGATCTCCATGTGGTTGTAATGGGAACAAGGGAACAGGGCCGAATAGGCTAAGTCAGTTGCTCCAGGAAACAAGTCTCGTAGATGATAGAGGGAGGGTATGATTTGGGCAGTCCTACCTATTGTAAGCTCTTCCATGTGAAATGGCTTCAAAGACAGTGTTCTGGGCTCAATTTTATACCCAAAGATCACAGCACCTCAGAAGGCAAATGTGTTTGTAGATGTGGCCTTAAGAAATGATTGTATTAGAATGAGATAGCTATGGGCTGGAGAGATGGCTCAGGGGTTAAGAGCACTGACTGCTCTTCCAGAGGTCCTGAGTTCAATTCCCAGCAACCACATGGTGACTCACAACCATCTATAATGAGATCTGATGCCCTCTTCTGGTGTGTGTTTGAAGACAGCTACAGTGTACTCATATCCATAAAATAAAAATAAAAAAAAAATCTAAAAAAAAAGAGAGAGAGAGAGAGAGACTGAGATAACTAGAATGTTCCAAATTCAATCTGAATAGAGTCTGGAATGTGAAATTTAGGCACACAGAGAGACAGGAGTATGTGTGCAGAGGAAATACCACATGATGACAGAAGATGACAGACATTTTCCAGACAAGTACAGAGGCCTCAGCAGAAACCAACCCTACCCACCTTGGCCTTGAATGCCTGGACTGAACTGAGAGATGGTTACACGATGCCTCAGGCTGTGCTGTCTTATTATAGAGCCACAGGCAGCTGAGCTATAATAAACAGGATCACCAAGGAAGACTGAGTCTGAGAAGGGGACCAGGTCAGCATATTCCAGGTTTAGGTTCTTGGTATCGACATGAATAGATGACTCCACCATAATTCCCAGAGGACCTCTCCATCCTCACAGGAGCCAGAGGCAAACACCATGAATTGGAGTTCTTCCGTTGCATGGCACGTTCTCATGAGTCTTTTAAGTTCCTCTCTCATGATGTGCTCCCCAGGCACTGGGGGCACAGTGGGCAGGTGGGGACATGCAAGTTGCAGGCAGGGAGTCCTTGGAAGACTCTGAGGCCACCATCTCTGCTGTCCCTGTCACAGCAGTCATTTGTATCTTGATGAGATTATTTTACAGCTCACAGTTACCCTCCCTTTATCCTGCCTCTGCCATCTGGTCCCCTTATGCTTCCACGGAGGGCCAGTGGCTTCTTTGTCTAAGTACATTTGTCAGTAGTTTATACTTTCTCTTGTCATGATCAAAATATTTACTTTTACATTAGACAAACTTCTGGAAACTTGGAAGAAAATGGCTTTTCCCCCATGTCTCTCTTTAAGCTGAAATTCTGATAAATGTGGTTTTGTAATTCAATTAATTAAAATAATGACCAAAACTTCCTAAGCCAATATAATTATACAGTTCTATGTGATGCCGGATAATCTAAAATCATACTGTATTTAAACATCTACATTAGATCAGATTAGCTTTCATGCAGGTGGTACAAGGACATGCAATGCAAGTGACCATCTCCCTTGAAGCCCAAATGGAGGAAATCCCATGTTTGAATACCACACCTCTCTCTCTCTCTCTCTCATTTCTCTCTTCTTTCTCTCCCCTTCCTTTTATTTAATTTATTATTGTGTTTGTGATATGTGTATGTATGTGTGTATACCTGGACATGGATGTGTATATGTGTGTACCTGTGTGTATGTATGTATGTATGTATGTATGTATGTATGTATGTATGTACGTGTGTGTATCTGTTTGTGTGTTTGTATGTGTGTGCGAGGCTGTGTCTGTAGATGTGTGTGGATGTGGATATGTATGTGTAGATGTGTGTGTCTGTAGATGTGTGTGTATCTGTGTGTATGTGTTTGGGGTATATACATGTCATAGCACACATGTAGAGGTCAGAGTACAAATTTTCAAAGTCGGTTCTTTCCTTCTGCCACAGGTATGCGTTCCAGGGATAAACTTGGGCTGTCAACTTTGAGTGAAAGTGCCTTTGCCTTCTAAACTGTCTCACTGACCCATCTTTCTTTTCTTTCCTTTTCTTTTCTTTCCTTTTCTTTTCTTTCCTTTCCTTTCCTTTTCTTTTCTTTTCTTTTCTTTTCTTTTCTTTTCTTTTCTTTTCTTTTCTTTCCTTTCCTTTCCTTTCCTTTCCTTTCCTTTTCTTTTCTTTTCTTTTCTTTTCTTTTCTTTTCTTTTTTCTTTTCTCCCCCTTTGAGAGGGGAGTCCCTAGGTGGGACTCACACTTGAGGCCATCCTCCTGCTCCGGCCTCCCAAGTGCTAGGCAAGCTCGTTTGCAGTCTCTGGATTTGAAGTTCTGACTTGTATCCTTCCCAATTGCTCTCTGCCCTTCTTATCCCTCACCTGTCTCTTTTATCAAAAGCTGATGAACTTTACTTACTGAGATCACTTGCTGCTGCTTCCTCTAGTAAAGGGCTTTGATCTCTAGTCCTTCTCTACTGGCCAGCCACATGGTGAACCTGTCTTCTGTCTTGTGGTGGAAGAGCCAGGAGGCTAGACTTGGTGAGAATGCCAGCCTTGCCTTTGGGCTATGAAGCCAGATAAACGCCCTAGCCTAATTCCAAATGCTTTACAAAGCCAGAAACTAGGCCTGCTGCCCAACGGGCCCAGGGCACCAGTCATTGTCTGGCACACTGAGTGTACACTACATGAATGTGTGAATGACTTTGTTTTCTTAGCCATGGTACATTATCAGCAGAGGCAGAGTGGAGCAAGAGCGTTATGCGTGACAGATGGTGTGAGGGATTCCACTTATTCTGAGAAAAGGCGATGGGAAACTGAGTGATATCTTGTATTCATAAGTTCTGTGGTTTTAAAGAACCTGGAGCTTCTTTGGATTTTCAGATCAACAACCCCATTTTAGGGTGCCAGGGTCATGTGTGCTAGCTTGCTGTACTTCCAACCACAACTCAATATCCCTCAAGTCTGTCCTCAGGCTTGGAATAGAATATCTTTAGAGCAGCAGGGAATGCAACCAGAGCTGACCAGTAATGTTCTCCTGACTTCTTCCTCGGGGTGAAGGGAGACAGCTTTCTATGCCATGATTAGAGCAATAAACTTTAAGTGGCTTGTAAATGGAGTGTGGGACCCCCACAAGGCTAAACTCCACATGCTGATCAACACATAGCTCTTGTGACAATCGCTCATCTACAACTCCTACCCAAACGCAAAATCAGTAAGGCTTCTAACCCCTGGGGACTGAAGCAGCCTGGGAATGACTGGAGACTGTGATGCTATTCCAGCTTCTCTCCCTAAACAGAACTGCATCTCCAAGTTGCCAGCCAACGGGAAGACTTTCATCCTCTGCAAGGGAACCTGAGTCCACAGCTCCCTATGTGATGTGGGTAGATGATAGAGTACTTTATCTAAATTGTCAAATGTGATGTAGTAGACATTATAAATGTATATCATACATTCACATAACTGTCATAATTGTGTTCAGTTTATGTGTGAGGGAAAAGAGCCTTTGATTGGAATAGAAGGGGGAATTGTTGGGGTTTTGTCTTTTACTGGTTATTGTAATGCTAAGTGGTAACCTCCAAGATTTGGAGTCTGCTTGTAGCCATAATTGCCCCCAGGTAATTATGATTGGTAAATAAAGATGCCAGCAGCCAATAGATGGGGAGAAGAGACATAGGCAGGGTTTAGGTTTTCCAGGCTAGAGACCTCAAGGGAGGAGGAAGAAGAGAGAAGCAACCGTGGATAGAGAAGAACATTCAAGAGGGATAACAGTAAACAAATAAAATAAATTTATATGTGTGTGTGTGTGTGTGTGTGTGTGTGTGTGTGTGTGTGTGTGTGTATTTATATGAACCTTGTAGAACACCAATTAGATCGGACCAAAGATCCTGCCTGGCCTTATGCCGGGCATGGGGAAAGGCTGAAATCATTTAAGTGCCATCTCACGCTCCAGGTCTTCTTGCCCATCTATTCCTTGGTGCCACTGAGGTTGCAACTTCCCTCACTACTGCCTTTTCAGTTAGCTTCAGTGGACACCACACTGGCTCAGTACTTACCATATTGAGTTTCATTGGATTAAATGAGAGATAGGCTTGAGATACACCTACACCTAGAAGACTGTGAGACTGACAAGATGGCAGAGCGCTTGTTTAACCTGGACTCACGGATATTTCATTTGTTCTTCTGCTTTCCAAGTGGCCGCCATCTACTGGTGGATTCACATACATGGCTCTTGATCTCATATGAAGATGGCTTCAGGAACTGGGGACATAGCATGGAACAAAAAACACTTGAGCCCTGCTCTCATGGAGCCAGGACAGGGGTAGGGAAGGAAGGGCAGTGACCCTGCCATCCAACAGCTGTCATGGCTTAGAGCAGCAAAACAGAAGACTGTCACAGAGGCTTAGTCACAGGGGAAGTGTCCTGACTCTTGAAATGTGCAGAGGGGTTCTGGCAGGGAACCTGGGAAAAGAGACAGGAGTGCAAAGGCCCCAAGGCAGAGCAGGTCTCCAAGTCCCTTCCTGAGAGGGCTTTCCCTGGTACTAATTTTAATTGTATCTTTCTTTTCAGTACGTGATTCCTTTCCTTCATGTTGAGATGATAGAGTATGCCCCCCCATACACACACACACACACACACACACACACACACACACACACACACACACACAGAGTTTACTTGTTTAATTAGCCACTCTTTCTGGATTACAATCATCAGGATGGTAGGAGTTTAATCTGTTGGTAGGTTTCTTGCATTTGCATATGCAAATCCACCCTCCTGTTTGGTGATCAGTTACATGAGAATGATTACTAAATCATTACTAAATTACACTGCATGTCTTTCCCAGAACTCCTCTCTGTGTTTGAGAACTTTCTTTAGGAATCTGTGTGTTCTTTGTCTTTCTGTGACTGAAAAATGTATCCAAGATAAACAATAATAGAAAAGTCAGTTTGGGGTTTTTCTATCTGTGGTTAGCTGGCTCCATTGCTTCCAGGCTGTGCTAAGGCTAAGTGTCACGGTGTGGAGCAGATGTCTCACCTTATGGTGGTCAGGAGATAGCAAAAGAATGTCTGAGGACAAGCTACACTCTCCATGGGTCTGCAAGTGGCCTGGAGGCGGGTCCCATCTCCCAGCTGCCCACTCACCTATGAATTCCTCAAAGGATTAATGTGTTGATGAAGTATGACCCTGATGGTCCAACGCTCTCTAGGCTGAGCCTTCCGTGTGAGTCACTGCAGGACACCTCTTATCTCAATTGGAACATTCTGCCCCTCAGCCTCAAAGGCTCATGTCTGTCTCAACAGGCAGAGGCACCAAGTCCATCTCCAAGAACCCCCAGATCTCAGTAGTTCCAAGAATACACTTAAGTCTAAAGTTTCCTCTGAGACCAGAGGCGAAGTCTTAGCCTCACAGAATTCAAAAGAAGTCCCATAATTCTAACATAAAATGACACAAACATTCCCATTATGAAAAGAAGGACTAGTGAAATGACAAGGAGTGGGAAAGAGCACCCCTAAAACCCAGCAGGGCAAACATTAAGGATCTTATGTCTATATCTAGTATTTGGGGCACATGGAGTAACATGAGCTCTGGTGGTTTAGACAGCACTGTCTATGACCATAGAGCCACTCTATGACCTTGCGGGCTCAGCCCGAGGCTAGCTCTGTTTGCTACCTGCAGCTTCCTATGGAAGTTCTGTGGCCCTGGCACTGCTAACACTCTGTGGCAACACTCTGCGGCACAGATCCCAGCTTTGATTTCACTCTCTACTTTACAGATTGCCTTCCCAGTAGCTACACATACATGCTCTACCCTCCCAGGCCTTCTTTTGAAATGGCTGCCAAGTTGCTATAATTCTTGCTTTCTGCTGCATGCCTGCAAACCCAGCACCTTGCAGACCTTGTGAAGGCCTGCTATCAGCCTGACAGTAACTGGGCCCCTCAGGCCACAGCAGTAGCTCCTACGAGGATCTGGATCCAGATGGCTAAAATGGGTGCAGGGGGGAGAATGTCCCTTAAGAGAGTGTGCAAGCAGGGCACCCTAGGCCTCTCTCTCCTTTCAAATGAGTTTTCACCTTTAGACCTTTGAGCTTGCTATGCACGAGGCCATATTCCTGAGGCAGCTTTCCTAAGGTCTGCCTCCTTCCTGCTGGCACTAATTTCTGCAACCACACCTTCCTGGTACAGCTTCACAGGAATTATTTTTCCTTCTCAAACTACATGTTTTTAAATTTTTTTTCCTTCTAATTCTCATTATAAACTCAATTAAAAGCAGCCAAACTGCCTATAGCACAATCTGGGACCCTCGTGAGCACAGTTCTCAGTGTCTGCATTGCTATCAGCACTGTGGCCCTTTGAGCTCCCACAGGGACCACTTACCAGTTCTTCTTACAGCATCCATTTTCCTAGCCTGCCTCTCTAAATGTCCCCAGGTTCTGCTGGTAAGCCAGCGTGAAACGCTCTTGACCCCATGGGCAGCTCCAGTCACAGCAGCAACCCCACATCTGGGCATCGACCTTCTGTGTTGATCACTTCATGTTTCTGTGACAAATATCAAAGGGAAAGAACTTCAAAGGAGGACTCCTGAGATGGATCAGAGGTGAAGGCGCTTGCTACCAAGCCCGACGGCTTGAGCTCGAGCCAGAGCCAAAACCCCTCATGGTAAAAGAAGGAAAGCAACTCCTGAAAGTTGACCTCTGACCTCCACACATGTGTATGTGTTCGTGTATACACACAAATAAATAAATAAATAAATTTAAAAATAAAAGTTACTTTGATGCAGTGATACATTTTTTAAAATGTCCCTTGACCCCAAAGAGACTGAACTCCAAAAGGCAGACCTCAGAGCAAAGTTAAAAATAACCCCGAGATCATTTTAAGACTATGTACTCAATCTGCTATCCTATTATGTACGCGGCCTACTTAAATTAACTTGCCTTTAAGAGAACAATGTAACCAACCTCACTTGCCTTGGATTTCCCATTTAATCAGCTTTTACACCTTAAGCAAATGCATAGCTTTAATTTTAGGCTATGTATTCTTCCATGCCCATGACTCAGAGCCCGCTCACTCTCTCTCTCTCTCTCTCTCTCTCTCTCTCTCTCTCTGTGTGTGTGTGTGTGTGTGTCTGTGTCTGTGTCTGTGACTGTGTGTGTCTGTGTGTCTGTGTCTGTGTGTTGTGGTAATCATTTGCTGAAGACAGCCAACAGGTCGTGTGATGGCTTAAGTCTACGTACAAGAACTGAAGCAGCAGGGAAGGACTGTGAGGGGTTACCTCAGTTAGATCTTTGAAGGTGGAAAGACTCACCCTAAGTCTGGGCCACATCTTTTGGTGGTAGCAGGCATAACAGGACATGGAAGAAGGAAGCTTTTGCTTTCTGCCTGCTTGCCCTCACTCTTGTCAGTAAGTTCTTCTATTCTGTTGCTAAGACATTCCTTCCCTGGTATTAGAACCTACTTCTTAGGGATTCCAATGTAGACTAAAGACAAGCTCTCTAGGGATCCCGGGGCTCTAGCACCAGGTTGGGACTCTAAGGACTCAGTACCTATTGGATTCTTGGCCTTTCTGTGAGGACACAGCCAACACCCTCGAGGGACCTTAATGAATCCTCTTTTTAAATACATATATTCATTCGATCTGCTCTGTTCCTTAAGAGAAGCCTGACTAATACAGTCTGAAACCAACCTTACATGACAAACATCCCACACAAATGTTGGGAGCAACCCACGGATATCGTTTGATAATGCTTGCTTTTTGCTATTTGCTTCTCTAGGTCAGTAAGATGACTTCTTTCCTGGTAAGATGCTGTTAAAGATTTCTGTAGAGAAGCCGTCATCTCTTTCCAATACCAAGCTCTGTGTGCTGCTCAGTAAGTACAGAGCAAAACCCACTGTTAAGGACAGACACACATCACAAGTGTCAGGCGCAGACACGCAAGAGCCAGGCAGGCCAGCGCCACAGACCACAGGCACACAGAAGACATGAGATAGAAGTAGAGAGTTCAAATTGAGGCTTCCCCTTGACCAAATTAAACCAACATTCCTTAATGTGAGATCAATGTGTTTGGTGCCTCTGAGGTTATGTTTAATGTGTTAGCTGATGCACTTTGATTCTTTATTGGGAGGGGGAGAACAGAGGAAAGACTTAATGTCACTCACAGATTGAGAAGTTTCAGTTTGTGGCTGCTCAGCTCCATAGCTTTTGGCCTCATGTCATAGAAGGTGCAGCAGGGCAGAGGTTCTACGCAAAGGAGACAGGATAACTCCCCAGTGACCTACTTCCTCCAGCTATACCACCCCACACACACACTATCTAATGGTTCAATTAACTATGAATTCATTCAGGGATTGATCCATTGATGAGGTTAGCACCTTACTAATCCAATCACTTCTCAAAAAGCCTACCAGCTGGCCAGGGAGCTCAAACACAGGAGACTTCAGAGGACATTTTTAGATTTAAAACCACAACACAGTAAATTGGCTGTCTTCCTTAAAGAACTGTTCCTTTGTTTAAGCTAATGAGCACCACATTGAATATAACATATCCATATTTGCATGTTTGGGGGAAAGAATTTAAGGTTTAGGGAAGGCTATTCAGACTTGGCATGGGCACACTTACCTGTATTTTTTTCCTCATCGATACTGCGTTTCTATTCTGCCTTTGTCTACCACCCTTCTCTTTTGAGTCAGAATGCAATGACAATTATGTAAAGTGGGAAGGGAGAGCAGGAAAGAAAGAAAGAAACGGGATTGCTCTTCGACGCTTGTCATACAGGAGTGACGCTGCTGTGCCAGTTGAGAGAGGGCATGGAGCTAGCTAGCCTTCGCCTGTGACACTGACAGCTCCTGTAACTAGTACTTGGCACATAGCAGAACTCATGCAAACTGTTTTACAGACAGGATCTCATGTAACTCAAAATGGAGGTACAGAGAAGATCGTAGTAACCTAAACAGACAGATCTCTTGTAACTCACAAGGGAAGTACAGGGAAAAGGTGGCTGGGTTATATAGCTGGTTGGCAGAGCATGTGCAAGGCCACCGGTTGCGTCTTCAGCACGACCCTACAAAAATCAATATGACATACACGTGAGTGCCTTCCATTGCTTCTAATGACAACACCTCTATAATTAAGTCTAAGTTGTTCTTACCCCACCACCACCAAGTGGCCTCACCTCAGCCTACTAGAGTGAAAACGACCTCCTACTACCTCAATCATTATCCCACCCTAAGGGATGGCTAGGTTTAACAAGGTCCATTACCCTCTTGCTGCCAGTCCCAGAGCACATCCAGGGCTCTTTGTGTTATTTTAACACAGATAACAAAAGAATGCATTCCCTGGCAAGTTGGGTCAGTGAGAAGCCACTCTGCTAGGTCTGTGCACTGATTAAGGCGATAATGAATCCAATGTCTGCAGTTCTGAGGAACCTGGAAGAAAACACCCACATGTTTTAACTGGTCCCCAAAAGGAGACCCTGCCCTGGCTGCGCTGGTGGGTGTTTGCCCAGTGCTGCTAGCAGACTGGGGCTGGAAAATCTCTGGACAAGCCCAGGGACTCCGGACCTTACTGTGGGCCCAGGGGAGGGCAGCTTTGCTACCTACACTCACATACTGCCCGGCACCAGTCACTGTAGAAAGCACAGCAGCTGGGCATTTACCAGGAGGGTTGCAAGGTAAACATTGCACGCCCACTGTACTCCAAGCTCGTGGAGAGAGTCCATCTCCCGACACCTCCCGCACTCACGCTCGCGCTCGTGCACACGCGCGCATCCCGTGCACACGCTCCGATCCTCGTCTGGTGGCACCGGGCGGCGCTGCTCCGCACAGATCGGAGGGCGGGGAGGGCGCGGCCGCGAGAGGGCGCGGCGAGCGGCTGGTTTGCGGGGCCGGGTCGTTGCGGACGCCGGATACCAGGCTCTGGGAGGGACCCGGGACCGAGGAAGCGTGAAGGGCACGCGCGCCATGAACCCGAAGGCGGGCGGTGAGGAAGAGGACTGCGTGGACTCTGGCGCCGAGACCGGAGGGTGAGCAGAGCCCAGCCGGGCGGGGCGGGAGCTCAGTACTTGCGCTCCGGAGCCCGAGCCGCGGGGCAGTCCTGGGGTTGGGGTGCAGTATCTGCGTGACAGCGGCATGGTCTGTGGTTGCCTGGAGCAGGGTGGGGAGGGACGGGAAGAACCCCACCCGGGGCTGGTAGGTGGTGGGACCCGAGATTCAGCGTCATTCCTCGCAGCCCTGTGGCCCCACAGTGCCAGGTTCAGCCAGTATCCCCTTTCAGCTAGAGATGCGCCTGCACTTGTTCCCACAAGCCAGGCAACTCTGAGAGCTCTGGAGCCCCGGGCTGGTGAGAAGGAAAGCAGGTGGAGAGGGTTGGACGCCAGGCACACGAAAGACTCCGAAGCTGACTAGGAAGACTGCATATCCCTCTTATACTGTGCTGCTGAGCGGCCTCTCCACTCCGCTAGCCTGGGGTACCCACAGGATGCTAGGATGAGGTCTTGTGTGCTTCAAAGGACTCAGTAATTAGCTCAGACCTTTGGAGGCTAATTAGTCCTCTCTAACAGCAGTTTTCCTGAGTAGGACAAAAGACGGAATGCATTTTCAGAAACGAATATCCCATAATGGTCTCCACCCAGCCCGTATCTAGAGGATTTCCCTGTGCACAGTCAGCACCACATCCAGGATGCAAGCGCTACCCCAGTAGGAAAGTGTGTCTTTTCCTATCTAGAGAAGTCCTGCTAGGTCAAGGGCTACCCAGACTATAGAAGACCTCTGAATTCCTGGAAGGTGGAGAGGTTTCAAGCTAATTTTAGGATTTGGCAATCTATTGAGAACAGGGAGAGAGGCCGGTTCCAGACTGGACTATGATCTGACCTAACCCATGAAAGCGTACCCCATGCTCTTCCTGCCTCCCAACTGCACCCTTCCTTGCAGCCTTCTCCGCCAGCCCTACCCTAAATCTGGACCTTCATTCTTCCCTACGGCGGGCGTTCTCTTGTTACCCATCCATGGTAACCGTGACAGAGGAGTAACTTGATTTGAAGCCCCCAACCCTGCTCACCATTGCTTTTGCTTCAATTCTGTTGGTGTGACAGTTGTCAACTTAGTTTATTTCCTGATTTTTTTGGTGCTGGGGTTCCAGCCTAAGGCATCCCACATGATAGGCAAGGATTCTTTCACTAGCTCACACCGCCATTATTTATCAACTTGAGTTGACTAACTTTGGCTCCCCTCCCATTCCCCATGGTTAACTGAACCATGAATAGAAAAAAACAAAGCAATTTTTGCCAGATCTATTATAGCTAGCATGAAGCAGTCACTGTCCGACTAATTTTCAACTTGAAGGGCTCACCTCAAGCAGATGTTTATCCAAGGGCTTTGCCTTAGAGAAGAGGAAGTAGTGCTGTCTTCAAGGGGTGTCTTCACCCCAAGAGCCAGGCTAGTATAAGAGCTACCAGCACACTTGGGAAGAGCTAGTTAATTTGGAGACACCCATGCTTCTATTTTCTGCTCGTCATTAAAGAGTGTTGCTGTAACAGGACAGAATTGTTTAAAGAACTCTTACTGCCCGACTAGCAAACTTAAATGAAAATGTAAGATGATATGATTTATACAGAAGTTTCTATTTGTGACCATTAACCTGGTGTTTGCTATTGACCTCTGTGTATTTTAAATTCTGGTTTAGCTATCGAAAGTGCTGTTAGTAGTTGGCTCATTTTTCTGCTGTTTTCCCTTTCCCTTTATACAAGCTGACTATAAAGCACACAAAGCTCACTCATTTAATGTTTGCTACTTGTTGTCATTGTCATTGTTGTTGGTGGTGGTGTTGGTGGTGTCCTTGTTGTTGTTGTTGGAAACAGTACATAGTCTCATGTAGATCACGTTGAACTTGAAATCACTAAGTAGCCAATGACAACCTTAAGCCCTGATCTTCCTGCCTCCCTTCCCAAATACTGGGTTTACAGGCATGCACCCCATGCCAGGATCCCCCAGTAATGTCCCTCTCCCTTCCAAGTGCTCACAGCTCTTTTGTCTATCAGTGGCACTTCCTCTATCTAGCCACTTCTCTTCAGGTGTTCCTTTGTTCTCTGACCTAGCCATCCTGGCAGGATTTTCTAATGCCTTACTTTTGCCAAACTTCCCTTTCTGCCAGCTCTGCCCTTTCTGCCTGGCATGCCTATCTGTCAAGTGAAATTCTACTCCCTCTCTTAAAACCCAGCTCAAGTGACATATCCACTAGGATGTGTGTCCTTAATTTGGGGTCCACAAATGGCTTCAAGGCATATACAAAATAATTGACTTGGTAAGGCTTTATGAGAAGAAAAAAATTGGGTTCTCAAACTAGCTCATGATCCTTTCTAAAGGGAGGGTGTGCAATGTTTCAGTGTCAGCAGATGCAGTCTGAAGATGGGCAGTCAGCCACTGGTGCCTCTGGAGTTCAGTGTGGAGGTCTAACATGACAATCTCTTTGGAACTGCCCTTGAAGTCCTGGGAGAGAGGAACTCAATTGAAGGTCAAAGCAAACATTTACTTAGCATCCACAGTACGCTGTCTTTCTAAGCCTCCGCATGCCCTGTTGGCTCTCTGAGTCCTTAGCCAGCTCAGCTTTGAGAAGCCATTGCATTGAAATGGTCAAACTGATGACAGAGCCCAAGAAGAAGGAACAGGATGTCCTGGAATCAAAAGAGTGTAGTTTGGGAGAACAAAGGTCAATAATGACCAACTGAGAATCTCATTTAGATAAGGACTGTGAAGTGCCATTTTATTAATGGAGGTACTGAAGTGAGGCTTTGGGAGTAGAGTAGTGGTGAGAGGCCAGATGTGTGTGTGTGTGTGTGTGTGTGTGTGTATGTATGTGTGTGGGGGGCGCGGATCAGACTGTAAGGAAAAGGTGCATGGCTGAGGCATTTGTCTGGAAAATTATCCAGAAAATTAAGGAATGAAAAGGCAGGAGCCAGAGGGGCAAATGAGGTGAAGTCCCTAGTCAGGGCTCTGATGGAACAATCCGTGTCCACAGAAAGGATTCTACTGCAAAGGAACAGTAAAGACAGGCAAAGACTGACTATGTGTGATATTCACATTCTGAGGAGGTGGACTTCAGACCACATATGGATGGACTAGCTTTGGGTAGAAGAGGGACAGAGGAAAGGGCAGATGGGGCCTCCACTCTGTGTAAACACAGAGCACGGAATGGAGCTCTGACACGGGCAGCATTGAGTGGTGCTCACAAGGAGGCAGGAGCTGACTTGCTGCCTCTTTTCCTATAGCCCTGATACCTAGCGTCAGGCAGAGTCCCTGGCTACTTGTGGTCCCTACGGATTGGGAGAAGTGTGTTGTTCAGAGAAGAACACAAAGCAAAGGACTCTGGGTTATCGCTTAGGTTGAGTTCTCCTTCTCTGTGATCAGAGAGATGGTTCTAAGAAACACTGTGGGTCCCACTGGCAGAACAAGCTGAGCTGGTCATTTCGGAAGCTAGGGTTAGCCTCTTACATTCAAGTTCCGGTTCCACTTAAGAAGTGTGAAACCATGAGCCCATCACTTCCTCTCTCTGCCTTCGGTCCCCCCTCTATCCAATGGAGACAGTAATATCTCTTTGAAATAGTCACTGTAAAGATTAAATGAGTGTGCTCACTTAAAGCCCCTGGCGTGGTGCCTGGCATCAGTCAACCCGAGCCCATGAGGCTCATTTCTCATCATACTGTCATGACAAAGAACTCTCCAAATGGCAAACTTAGAGTTTTATAGGATAGCAATGGTGACATCATAACCACAGATTCTCCTTTAGTTTTGTTTTGAGACAGTCTTACTATGTAGCTCAGGAGGCCGCCAATGGCGAACACCCCTGCCTTAGCCTCCCAAGTGCTGGGATTACAGGCATGTGCCCCTACACCAAGCTCCATACACTCTTTATATCCAACACAGTAGGCACCCGGGTGTTTTTAGACATTTTAAGGAAGCTGGTCATCATCATTCATGCCTGGGGCCTGTCATTGTTAATATATTACAAATAGGACGCAGTAACTCAAGGGGTGTGTGGCCTGTTGTTCTGCAGCTCCAGTCTTCAGCATGCGTCTCACCTAGTAACTTCACCTCTCAAGGAACCATTTCATCCGTAAGCAGTTCTTGTTTTTGTTCGGAGGAAATGCTGCCTTTTCGGACCTACCTTCCTAACAAGGGCCAAGACATAAGGCAGACTGGTGTTCTGTGACAATAGATGTCATTTGGAAGCTGCACTGGAAGATGAGCCTGGGCTTCTGTCTGCTGTTAGGAGAAACAAGCAAGCCATTGATAACATTGGCAAAGTAGCTTATGACACAGAATTTTTTAACAGAGGGACAGGCGGTTCCTTGAAAATACAAATAAAAGCCAGTGCCAACAATGATACGTTTAGTGAGTCTTCAAGACATAGCCTCTACCCTGCCACGTCTAGTATATTCCTTCAGGAGCTTGGTCTGGCGTCGGGGACTTCTACCTCCGTGTCAGGCCTCACTGAACTTTTGGCTCATAGCAGTGGAATACCTTTCAGGGACCCATCACCAATTCTGCAGCCTAAGAAAAGAAGCAAGGACTGAGGAGTGGAACAGGTATGTGGGAGAATGGGTACAGAAAGATTTAAAATGGCTCAGCATTTTTACAAAGGAAATCTTATAGGGAATGCAAAATGCCCTTGTAGACATGCTACACACAGGAGTCAACATGCTACACACAGGAGTCAACATGCTACACACAGGAGTCAACATGCTACACGCAGGAGTACGTCGTTTGTGTCCAAGACCAGTTAGCTCTGTTACCATGGCGCTCAATTTACTGCACTGACAGCAAGTGCAGATGTTCATGTCACAGGGAGCCTTGCATGGAATCAACAGAGGGAGCCATGCATGTGCATCAACAGAGGGAGCCATGCATGTGCATCAACAGAGAGACCCATGCATGTGCATCAACAGAGAGACCCATGCATGTGCATCAACAGAGAGACCCATGCGTGTGCATCAACAGAGAGACCCATGCGTGTGCATCAACAGAGGGAGCCATGCATGTGCATCAACAGAGGGAGCCATGCATGTGCATCAACAGAGGGAGCCATGCATGTGCATCAACAGAGAGACCCATGCATGTGCATCAACAGAGAGACCCATGCGTGTGCATCAACAGAGAGACCCATGCATGTGCATCAACAGAGAGACCCATGCATGTGCATCAACAGGGAGCCATGCATGTGAACCAACAGGAAGGTCAGTTTTATAGAAAGACCAAGATCAGTTGTTAGGCCATAGTCTCCTGGAAAAGAGAATTAGAAAGATACTCACTGTTTTAATAAAATGAATATATATGCAAATTATCTAGTGAACATCCAGCAGAGGTGAACCATCTTAATTACAGAATGCCTTCTCCTATAATCCCAAATGCATGCGTTGAACACACAGTCAGAATCATAACTAACTTTTTATTATCAGCACAGATATTAAATAAAACAATATTTGGAATATATATATATATATATATATATATATATATATATATATATATATATAAAGTATGAGAGAATAATCCTTGTATTAATACGTGCCATCTACAGTGTAGGCTCAAGAATTTTACATCTTAAAATTCCTCAGTTCACCTCTCATGCTTCGTTCTGGAGGGCTTGCATGTCATATGCAGAGCTAGCAGGGACCACTTTGTGATACAAGACCAATAAACAAAAATCTCAAGCTCTTCTCTCCCACTAATAAGTTTGGGGAGCACAGATCTTCGGGCCAAGTACCTGACTGTGTTCTGAAGTGACCTTACTCTATTTCTTCATATGGTTGTCTTAAGCTTTATAGGTTGTCTTTCCCTGGCAATGCCGTTAAACTAACTCATTTAGAATATGAGCTACAGATTGGAAATACCCTGACTCAGTCTGTATTCCCAATCATGGTAATATTTCTAAGGACAAGAAAGGAAACACAAAGCTTTATTTGTAAATATCCTGTCGCCCTGTATTCTGCACACGTGAACAACCAAGAACAATCACACAGCCATTTCCAAAGAGAAGGGCTGAGTGAGTTTAAGGGCATCACATCATGGAAAGCGGGAACCACGGGAGCTGCCAACAACACGTTCAGATGGCTTAAAATGAAAAGAGCAGCGCTTCCGAGCTGTCGTCTCTATCGTTATGGCAACTATGCAAATCACAGAAACTCAGAGCCAGAGGCTGGAGAGCGAGCAAGGTGAAATTTAGACATCTCTTCTGTCTGGTTGGTTTGAATGAGGAAAGCTCTGCAGCGCTGGGCAGAGGCCACCCTTCATGGAGAAAGGGGTTCATGCTTCAGCTAATGAGCGTGGTCGCCATTGAAAGTCAGACAGGATCAGAATGGAGCTGTGCAGATTGGCTGCTGCGTGAAAGAACTGAAGTTCACAAATCTGTCAGAGACTGGCCAGTCGGCAAGCCTAACCCCAACACTACATGAGAGATTTAGGGGGACCTTGTGGAGGGGCGCCCTTTATGCTAGTGCTTATCGTAAAATACTACCAAGGCACTTCAAGCTTGTTAACTGTGGCTTCAACATAATATTCAGTCTACATTCATATCCATCTGCATGTAGATCTTTACGGCGCCTGCCTGTGTGAATCTCATCTTTGGCAAGCCGTAGCTGAGAAGACTGGCACCTTTTTGCTATAGTAGGCAGTCATATACTCCCCATGTTGGATTTGGATAGTCGTGCAATTCTGGAAAGTCTGTCCGTGCTAAGATGATCACGGTGTGGTAATGGAAGATGTGGCAGAACCTTGAGGAAGAACCTGGCTATCAAATGCTTTCTGGGCATTTGCTGTGCTTTATATAATTAGCTTTCTCAGTGTCAGGCTAATGTGTGGTTTCTGCTCTGTCTGGCATCAGAAAGAGTTTGAGGTGCCAATGCAGGTGCAGAAATCCTGGGTTCCAGGATGTCACCAACCCTTGCTGCTTTCATTTCCCTCAGCCAGCATGGCCCTGGGCCCTCGCCCAACCCATTCGACTTTCTAGCTTGCTCATTTCCTATCCACTCTGCCCAACGGGTCCAAACCCTTGTCCTTCCTCACTTCCGGGTCTCCTTACGGATAGTATCACTTTCCCTTCCCAGGTGGAAAGTAACCAACTGACCAGATGTAGAATCACCTAGGAGAGAGAGCCCAGGACATGTCAGTACAAGATGTTACCAGAGAGGTTCAATTGAGCCGGGATGACCTATCCTGAGTGTGGGTGGCCTCTCCCACAGACTAAGGGCCTGGGCTGAATAAAAAGAGAAATGGGAGAAAGTGCTGGCACCTGCTTTCACCTCTCTCCACTTCCTGTTTGTGCACAAGCTTTGCTCTTTCCCCCCTCAGACCCTTGCTCCTTAAGTCATTTGTATCAGGTATTTTGTCACCAAGACTGATAGGACAGATAAAATAGAATTTGGCACACTCGAGTGCAGCTTATAAAGAGATCTGTAAATCTCTTCAGCAGTTTTTATTCTTTCCGGCTTGAAACACCAATGATTTTGACGACTAAAATGCTTCATCTGGAAAAGAAAGCCAATGTCCTTCTCCTTCCATTTTATTTCTTACCAATAAACCAGCGCATCATCTAGTCTGGGCACTGTAGTAATTGTAACGCATGAAAGGTAATCTTTCAAAAAGTTTTATATGCAACTTTTAAGTGTGGTAAATGGGGTGAAATTGGATGATTCAAGCAAGGCAACTGGAGACTGAGGTGAAAAAAGGAATCTATCCCTTTAAAATTAAACTCGGTGTAGCAGTTTAGATGGTTGACTACATCCCCTGGCTCCCAGGCACAGGTATCCCTGAGAGATTAACTTCCTACTGAGAATGACTTTGAGGTGCAAGGGCATAAACCAAATTCCTTGCCAAAGAGGAAAGTCTTAACAGCTCTGCCTGGCTGAGTAGGCAGGGCAGGTCCTTGGCAGGATTCCATTCTCATAGTGACTGACTGCCAGCCACCGAGCTCTCTGCACACAGCTCACATGGATGGACCATCTCTCCTCCACTCTCCTTCCCCAGCACAGCCCATACCCTGTGGCTTAGGAAGGGAATCAACTGAGGTGCCCTGTGCTGAGGATCTCTGTGTCCTGTGGATGCTGTCCTATTCCCTGACCAAGTTCTATTCTCCTACCTCAGGGTCCCTCCCAACATTTCAGCAAGGAAGCACCCCCAGTGAAGCTGAGCGGACATTGGGAAAGTGCCCCTTGATGGGAGTGTAATCTTTTGGGGGAGTTGTGAATCTGTGGAAAACTTGGAGGCTTTCTTACCAGAAAAATAAACACATATTCAAGAACTTTATAGCAAATTTAGAGGGCCTGAGACTCCATGACTCATGGAGCCCATATGAAGGCCCCAGTTTTGTTTCGAAAATTCAAACATAGCGCTGATTTGCACAGAAGAAGCCCCAACACTGTTTTCCACCTGTGATGGCTTTAACAGGCAAATGCTACTACCAAATCACCACTAAGGAAGCTTTTAGTGCGAGTGGTTCATTTGGATAAAGGAAAATATGACTAATCCTACTTATATCTTATGTTTCAGGTCTGACTACAGCCATCTGTCCTCCACCAGCAGTAAGTAGTCTTTGAATGTCCTTCAAGGTTGTCTTCTAAATTTTAATTGAAATATAAATACATCATTTTCCTGCTTGCTCCCCTCCTTCCCACTCCTCCCATAGACCCCCCAACTCCCTTCCAAATTCATGACCTCCTCTTCTTTAACCATGGTTCTTACATATACATTCAAATAATGTCAATAGAGCCTGCTCAGTCCGTGCTGTGTTGCTGCATGCACATGCTTCTGACCACTTAGTATTGGATAACCATTCAGGGAGCTCATCCCGGAGAAGACTGACTCCCATCTCTCAGAAGTTGTTAATTGCATGCAGCTCCTCATCTAGGGGTGGGGATCTCATTAGATTTCCCATATCTATGTTGGGGTTTTAACTGCTGTGGGAGTTGTTCAGATCTTGAGAACCTGCCATGTTGTTGAGATTTCATGGGTGTAGCTTCCCTGTCATGACTAGAAAGCACAGTCTCACGGCATATTGCCTGGTCTGACTTTTACACTGTCTCTACCCCTCTTCCATGATGTTCCTGGTCCTTAGATGCAGGAGTTGTATAGTAGATATACCATCATGGGCTGGGACTAGTTGTGATTTCTGTAATGGTCTCCTGCTGTGAAAAAACCTTCATTGGTCGGGGTAAGATCTACACTTAACTGTGAGTATAAAAGTAAATATTTAGAATATAGTTAGGAATTGTGCTGGTTTAGGAAAATGGCAGTTGTAGGTTCTCCTTTAAGATCCATGACCTGACTAGTCACATATAGTTGGCCAATTTATGGTGTACAGTACCGGACATGATTTCCCTCCTGTTCAGTAGGCCTTGAGTCCAATTAGACAGCTGTTGGTCACTGCTAAGATTAAGTGCCACTATTGCACCCTTAGGAATACCTTGTCATGCTGGTAATTGCTATGGTTCATAGATGTCACAGCTGGATAGAGAGCAATTGACTGCTTGTGTCCCTCGGTAGCTTTCATAGTACCTTCTAGAACTATAAAAGCTAGTTCACAAGGAGGAGATGTTCAGGTCAGTTCCATCTCAAATCCTCCCAGTCCTATGTCCAATATGTGTGGTGTCTTCAGCAATAAGGAGTTACCATCAGCCTCTGGGAGGCAACCAAGAGCCATAGCAATAGCATATATTGTTTTAGGAGGGTCTTGAACTCCCCTGCTCAATAACTCAAAGGGAAGTTTCTCCTGCCTGGTACTGGGGTTTTTGTTAGATAGTCTATTGCTCTTGGATGGAGTATTAAAGCCAGCCCAAAGTGATGTAACTTTATTAAATCAATCTCTCTCTCTCTCTCTCTCTCTCTCTCTCTCTCTCTCTCTCTCTCTCTCTGTGTGTGTGTGTGTGTGTGTGTGTGTGTGTTTGTGTGTGTGTGTGTGTGTTATGTGTGTATATGTATATATTTATGTGTTGTCTTAGGGTTTCTGTTCCTGCACAAACATCATGACCAAGATGCTAGTTGGGGAGGAAAAGGTTTATTCAGCTTACACTTCCATGCTGCTGTTCATCACGAAAGGAAGTCAAGACTGGAACTGAAGCAGGTCAGGGAACAGGAGCTGATGAGAGGCCATGGAGGAATCCTGCTTACTGGCTTGCTTGCTTCTCCTGGCTTGCTCAGCCTGCTCTCTTATAGAACTCAAGACTCCCAGCCCACAGATGGTACCACCCACAAGGGGCCCTCCCCCCTTGATCACTAATTGAGAAAATGCCTTACCGCTGGATCTCATGAAGGCATTTCCCCAAGGGAAGCCCCTTTCTCTGTGATAACTCCAGCTTGTGTCAAGTTGACACAAAACCAGCCAGTACATGTGTGCACATACACTTGTATGTTTCATATGTAATTCTAAGTAAATGTAAAATAATAATTCCCTGTGCTCTTTTTCAAACATCCTTAGTGTTATTTACCTGCCCTCCCTCCGTCTTCCTGTACTGTTGCCGGTCAGTTATAGACAATGCCTTCCTTGTCTTCCCACTTCCCTTCAGACCACCTGTATCCTGCTCCTGCTCCCCCTCTCTAGAGCTCTTTCACACACACACACACACACACACACACACACACACACACACACACACACACACACACACCCCACCATGGTCCTTTTGCTTTCCTGATTTCTGCAGTTCTCCAGATTATATACTCACATCTAATGTTTGGAGCTAAGAACCGCAGATAAGAGAGAATACATGGCGTTTATCTCTCTGGGTCTGGGTTATTCACACAGTATAATATTTTCTGCATCCATCTATGTACCTGTGAATTTTGTGATTTCATTTTTTGACATCTGAATAGTATTTCATTGTGTATATGTACCATGTTTTCACTATCTGTCCATCAGTTGGAGGGCATTTAGTTTATTTCCATGTCGTAGCTATTGTGGATAAAGGCAGCAATGAGGCTAAGCAAGTATCTGTCCAGTAGGATGTCAGGGCCTGTGGGCCTGTGCCAAGGGGTGATATAGCTGGGTCTTACGGTGGACTTAGTTTCAGCTTTTTGAGAGTTCTCCACACTGATTTCCATAGTGCACCAGTTTTCCATCCCACCAGCAGTGGATGTGGGGTCCCTTCCCCTAGATCCTCGCCAGCATTTGCTGTCAGTTGTTCTGTTGCTTTTTGACATTCTGACTGGGATGAGATGAAATCTCAGTGGTTCTGATTTGCATTTCCCTAGTAAGCATTCTTTTGAAATATTTCTTACTCATTTTTATTTCATCTTTGAGACTCCTGGTAGATCCAAAGCCCATTTTTAAACTGAACCATTTGTTGTCTTGGGTCTTTTTTGAGTTCTTTATGTACTCTGGATATTAATCTCCCATCAGAACTGTGGCTGTTAGGGGTCTCTCCCATTCTGTGGCTTCTTCTTCACTCAAATGATGTTTTCCTTAGCTATCCAGAAGCTGTTCGGTTTTATGAACTGCCACTTAGCAACTCCAAGTGCCTGAGCAGATGGAGTCCTGTTGAGAAAGTCTTTCCTGCATGTATACCGTGCAGGCAGGCTGTTTTCTTCTAGCAGTATCAGTGTTTCAGGTTTCTTGTTAAGGGTTTCTTGTTTGTTTGATTGATTGATTTGTTTTGTTTTTTGCTATATCTGGAGTTAATTCTTGTGCAAGGTAGTAGATACAGGTCTTGATCTATTTGTTTCTCTGACATGTGTACATCCAGTGTTCTCAGCAACATTTATATTTGTGTCTTCTAATTTGCTCCATGTGTCTATATGTCTGTTTTATGGGAATACCATATTGTTTTATTGCTATGGCTCTGTAACATAGCTTGAAATCCCGACCAGTAATCCCTCCGGCATTGTTCATATTGCTTAGGACTGCTTTGGGGGTATTTTGTTGCTGCTGCTGTTGTTCCACATAAATTTTAGGATGCCTTTCTCTATTTATGTCAACGTCATCATGGGTATTTTGATTAGGATTAGATTGGATCTGTAAATCACTTTTGTCAGAATTGTCATCACCATTTTAATTCTACCGATTCATGATCCAGAGGTAGCTTTCCATGTTCTAGTGTCTTTTTCAATCTCTGGCTTCAGAGGTAACTAAAGTCTCCACTGTCCAGTTCTTTACTTCCTCGATTAGGTTTATTGCTGGTTATATTTTCTGAAGATACTATGAATGGGGGTCTGTCCATGATCTCTTTCCTACTGTGTTTGGAAAATGATGTATAGAAAAGCTACTGATTATTGTAAGGTGATTTCATACTTTGCCATCTGGCTGAATTGCTTGTTTCTAGATGTTTTGATGGAATCCTTGAGATCAATCTACAGATAGGGGTAGTTTGACTTGTTTTTCTGATGCTGTCTCATTGCTCCAGCTGAAGCTTCAAGCACTGTATTAGAAAGGAGACAGCCCTGTCTCATTCCTGGTTTTAATTGGATTTCTTTGAGTTTTCCTCCATGTAGTGTAATGTTGGCTATAGTTTTCCCTATGCAGCTTTATTGCGTTAGAAATGTCCCCTCCAATCCTATACCACCTAGGCAAGGCACGCTGGATTTTGTCCAGTGTCTTTTCTGTACCTATTGAGATGATCATTCAATTTTTGTCTTTAAGCCCACTTACATTATTTATTATTTTTATGGACTTAAATATGTTGAACAATTCCTGCATCTTTGGGATAAAGCCACTTGACCATGGTGAATGATCTTTTAAATATATACCTGTATTCAGTTTTCAAATATTTTACTGTAGATTTTTTGTCTATATTATTGGCCTGTGGTTTTCTCTTTTGTTGTGTCTTTACTGACCTTGGCGTTAGAAGACTACTGGATCTGTAGAAATATTTTACAGTCATTTCTTCTACTTCCCTTTCTTTCTTCTCTAAATACATCTAAGCCTGTGTTTTTCTTGGATGTTTCAATCTCCTTATTTGTTCTTGGTTGGCTTTGGTAGTTGACCTCATCTTAATTTGACTTTGGTGGTTTGGATAAATCTAGAAATGCACCCATTTCCTTTAGGTTTCCAGCTTAATGGAACACAGGTTTTTAAGGCATTCCCTTATATAACTCTGAATTTCTATGGTGTCTGTTGTGGTGTTTCCGTGTCATTTCTGATTCTGTTAACTTGGGTCCTCTCATTCTATTGGTTAGTTGGACAAAGGGTCTGTGAATCTTGTTTATCTTCTCAAAGAAGCTGACCCTAGATTTATTTCTTCTTTGTACTGTTTGCTTCTGTGTCATTAGTTTCTGTTCTTGTTTTTATTATTTCTCCCACCCAGTGGGTTTGGGCTTGGTTTGTTCTTGTTTTCTAAATCCTTGGATTGCATCATTAAGTCATTTATTTGTGCTTTTTCTGATTTTTCACTGTCAGGACTTAGAGCTCTAAATTTCCCTTATAGGAAATTATTATGAATCAATTTAGTAGCCTGTGTCCTATGTGTCCCAGTTTGATTGTGCTGTGTTTTCATTTTCATTTGGTTCCAAGATTTTTTTTTTTTTCCTTTCTTGATGCTTTTCTCTTTGAGGCATTCATTACTCAGTAATGAGTTGTTTAATCCCCGTGAGTTTGTGTACTTAACTAAAGGTTGGGGGGCAGTTATTTCTTATCAGTTTTTAAGTTTTGTTGCATTATTAGCAGATAGCATAAAGTTATTTCAATATTCTAAATTTGTTGAGATTTATTTTGCATCCCAGAATGTGATCTGTTTTAGAGAGACTGATGAGCTGCTGGGTAGAATGTGTTTCTTTGGTGTTTGGGTCAAATATTCTGTATATATATTAGGACCATTTAATGTATGATGTCATTTAATTCAGATGTTTATCACTTCTTTTTTTTCCTTTTTTTTTTTTTTTTTTTTTTTTTTTTTGGTTCAGATGACCTATTAGAAAAGTGAGATATTGAAATTACCTATTGAAATGTTGATGTTAATCTGTGTCTTTAATTCCAACAGTTCACTTTTTAATGAAATTAGTTACACCAGAGTTTGGTGTCTATTTGTTTAGCATAATAATGTTTCTTGGTTAACTATTCCCTTGGGGACAATGAAGTGTCCCTTCTTATCTCTTCTGATTAGTATTGGTCTAGTTTGTCAGATTTTAGGATGGCAATGCCTGCTTGCTTTCTGCTCCTGTTTGTTTGCAATACTTTTTTCCAGTTTTTAAGTTTAAGGTGTTGCCTGTCTTAAGAGCTAAGGTGAGTTTCTTATAGGCAGTAGAAAGTGGGTTTTATTTCTTAATCCATTTAGCTAGCCTATGTCTTTTGATTAGAGAGTCGAGGCTGTTAATATTTAACTATTATTGAAAATTGTAACTTGGTTGTGGTCATTTTATTGTGTTTGGCCTTGGGGGAGTTGTTGTTTTGCTGCTTGTGGTCTTAGTTCTTCTTTGTATTTTATTATTATAGCTTCATTTGTCTTCCTGGTAGAGGCTCTTGGCTGTGCTTAGCCCTCTCTTCAGTCTAAAACATTGCTTCCATTATTTCTCTAGTACTGATTTGGTGGCTGTGAATTATTTTAGCCTATTTGTATCATGGAAAGTTTTTCTTTCCCCTTTAACTATGACAGACACCTTTCTGATTGCGGTAGTCTAGACGGACAGTCTTGGTCTGTAGAACTTGGAGTATACTCCAGGTTCCTCCAGATTTGGAAGTTTCCTTTGAGGAATCAAGGTTGTCTTCTCAGTCCTCTGGAGCTCAGTACCACAGAGAGCATCTGTGTGCTGCATGCTTTGATAATGAGTAGGAATCGCCAAGGAAGTCTTTTTCCAAAGAATGTAATACGGGAGACTCTAACTCTGAGCTGGAGGCTCTTCCCTGTCCCTTATGACTCCTCTCCCTATGGAAAGCCAGCCAGGGTTAGGGTTAAGGTTAGATATGGGCATAGATGTGCCCCTGTAGACCCTCTAGGAACAGTCTCTTCAGGAGGCAAATTAACTCATTCATTAACACCGAGTGCTCCAGTCCCTGTGGTGTGAAGGCTAAGAAAAAACACAAAGCCTGTACTGGCTCCATGGAGTTCAGCTCATTCCTCTCAGGATTTCTCTCACTTCTATCTCTGCAGGCAAATACCCCTCCCAACTTAGAGAGGACAGCCTGCTCTGAAACTCCTGTGAAGTGTGTTACAGCAATGCCAACACCAACAGAGGCTATAATTAGACAACTGAGCGCTTATTCCTCCACTTCAAATCTAGCTAAAAGGACTAGACACTTAGTCTCTAGAAACTGTACTGAGTCTGGGCCCTGCTAAGCAAGCATTCTCACTGAGCTATACCTCCAGTCCTGGATTTAAACATTTTTATTGGTCCATCTTTCTATTTTTGTAGCTCCTGGTTTATAAATGATCATTATATGTAATAACAATAAATAGAGATATGTTTTATACTCAGAGTAAACTCTGAACATTGAAAGATGCTTATACTCAATATAAAAATATAAGTAAGTACACACATGAGGAATGATGCCTCATGACTTAGTGATTAAAAACATTACATCAAAGCTGTTCATATTGATTGAACATTTGCTTTAAAATTACCCAAGACAATTGTCTCACAATAAAAAGCCTTGACTTTTTGATTTGATAAATACTGAATTGCTCTGCCCTCTCTCATGATCCTGTTAAGCTTTCAACTCTAAGTAATTCCCAAATGGAGAGACACTTAATTGGCTCATTATGTTTATTGATGTTCTTGCTTAGTTTTCCTCTGCAGTAGGGACTACGAAAAAGCTGAGTATCTAGGATTGTAAATTAGTGTCAAACTTTACTGGTTATTAGGGATTGCTGCTGTGAGCAATTTCTGATCATTGTAGCCAACTAAAGATACAGCATCTCACACACACACACACACACACACACACACACACACACACACACACACACACACACAGAGGTTATTAAAGCCATTATAATCATGATAACAGTTCCCCGCTGGCTGGTGCACAACTAAGCCTCCAAACGCTCTCCAGACTGCTGTTTTCATTCATCTCTGGCCCAGACACTACTATGCTTCCTCAGGAAGAGTTTCTCTAAGCTCCCTGCCTGCTGCCATTGCTGGCTTTGTTCTCTCATTGCTGTCCCAGGCAGCGAGCACAGCTCCAGGCAGCAAGCACCGCCCCAGGCAGTGAGCCTTGCCCTTTGGTTTGAGTGTCTCCCTCTCCTCCATTTTGCAGTCTGGGGTTGAGGTTCTGGGATCAGTACTGAGTCACTGTTCTTCCCCCACCTGACCTCATGGTGTGTGCTCCTCCCGCAGGGGAGCTCACACACAGTGTGTATGTCTATCAGGAAATAGATGGAAAAAAACTGCTAAGCACGTAGAGATATATTATTCCCCTCCACCACTAAAATGAATGCAGCCAGGGAGGCAGCGCCGATCTGCAGAGCACTCTGAGTCATTCTCAGCCTTTGGCTCCATCTTTAAGGTTGCCTGAGGCCTACAATATGACTACGGCCACCACACCTGGCCTCCCATCCTTCATCTCAACAGGAAAAAGAGAAGAGGAAGGCCTAAGTGTTACCAGAGTTTTAGGGTGGAAGCTTGGCAGTCCAAACAAGCCAGACTTGGCTGCCCATCCTCGATTCACCAGTTAAAGGACACAGGCAACAATGAAACGCAGAGAGAAGGGTTGGTTGGTTTGTTGGTGTGTTGGTTTGTTGGTTTTCCACTGTGGCCACACTGGGATGAGGAAGCCCAAGTCCATAGTTAAAACAGAGGTCAGAAGTAAACCTAACCTAGTGGTTGGGTCAGTGTGTGTGGTGCTGCACATCACTGTCTTGGCTCCAGCGCCTCCTGTCATGGTTATAGGAACTGTTGAGGCTTTCTTCCTGGGAAGCAAGTCCCTCCTCTAGCACCAGGCTCCAGCCTTTCTCTCCCCCAGCAAAAGACTGGGGAGTTCTAATCCTTTGAGCACTATCATGTCAATAGTTCCCACAACCAGGAAACTAGTGAGCTACACGTCCAGACCCCGTCTTTGCTTTGAACATTTTCCCAAAGACGTTCCCTAATAATTTTCTTAAGCCTTGAGCCAGGTCTTTGACGAATGTTTGTTTCTAGTTCCCAGGGCTCAGCAGCCCTTTGCTAATTGTAAAGAACACTGGTGAGTCACAGCTAGCCTGCTTCAGCTCGGCACCTCGCCTGATGCTTCTCCTAACCGTAAATCTTGCCTCATCCACATGTAGAAGGCCCCTTGGACAGTCACTGAAAGAGAGTGGACTTTCTGGAAAAAAATTAGTTAAGTCTAAAGTCTACCATGGAAAACACATGTATCACCATGGGACAATATGCTCTTCCAAGTAGATTGTTAAAATCACATCTCCCATGACCAGGGGCAGAGTAGGAACAAGATGACAGCTGTGTCATTGTCCTGAAGATTCTGTTGTGAGGGTCTCTTTCCAGCGTGAGGACCGGGTACATCCCCTGTATGATCAGCAAGTTCAATGCCTGCCTTATACATGTGTAGGGAGAAGCAAGAAGAGCCTACTCCTTTTTGTTCCCTTTGACCCAGAATTCTCAGAAATGTAAATCTGAGGAAATAAACATGTGTAGGCCTAAAGTGTTCATTCCAATGTCAGAGCTAAGAGAATCAACCCTGAATGGAAAAAAAAGAAAGAAAGAAAAATGGAGGACATAACTGCTTCCAGGTAAGGTGGATGAGAAAGTTTATTGTATATAAAAGGGAGAATACAATCAAAGGCAGAGGCAGAAATATCTGGAAGAATCCAGAGTGAACATGACCATGAGCCAGGCCATGTGAGGAGAGGGGAAAGGGGAGAGGGGAGAGCGAGGAGACCAAGAGGCCGAAGGGGTAAAAAGGACCAGCATAACCAAAATGGCTAGATTATACAGGGAAGAGCAGCTCCAGGGAAGGACAGCCCAGCCCCTGGCCCAGAGGGCATGCCTGTAAGGAGGGCCCTACAGCAGGGGCTGAGGAGGACCTAGCATCCAGAATCTGCTTTGATATGTTAAATAGTCTGAGGTTGAGACCTAACACCCCAGCCTTTTTGTTGATAGTAAATGATAAAGGTGATGTAATCTTTTCTCTGACTACTTCCTGCTGACACTGGGGCATTGCTGTTGTTAAAGCTACAGTCAGTCCACATCACCTGAGATCTGAGAAGGATAAATTACATAGCAGGAGGTAGAATCTAAATGGCCTACATATCAATTAAAGTAACAGAGACTTACCCACTACCTAGACAGCTGCCCTAGGCTCCCACGGCCTCGATGGCTTTGTTGGGGGCAGTAGTCAGTCCTCGGCTGTCACGCAGGACACCATTCAGTCTTTAGCTGACAGAGCAGCATTGGCCTGTGGGTGCCAGACCCAGAAGACCTGCGAGATTTTCATGTGCAGAAGGAACTTGGGTCGATTGATCTTACTCTGACCAGGCTGAGTACAATAGTCATCCCAATAGTTTGGGCCTAGCTCTGGCAGCAGGTGAGACATGGGGAAGTTTTTCCCAGTGGTTAGCGTTACCACAATCCAGGTGGAATCATCACGTTCCACCTTTCTTCTTTCAAAACCATAGGGTTCCTGTCTATTGGGGAAGCTTTTTCATTAACCATTTTAAATGACATATTCTGCAGATCTCTGAAGAGTTTGAGGATTATGATCCATTAAGCATACCTGAGTTAAACAAACTTTAATCATTTTAAACATATACAGGAGGCTAAATGAAGCTTGTCACTAAATGAATTATGTAACAGTTTATACATTAAAAGCTTTTATAAGATTAGGAATCTACAGCTAAGCTGTTAAGTTGGAACCTTAAAATTTTGAGTTGAAGATTTAATTGGAGATCTTTTGGCATCAAAATAAAACTTTAGACCATAAATGCAGTAAACTTTAAACCATAAATACAGTCCATAGAGGAACTGGGAGCTTTACTTTCCTGGCTTGTTTATAGTGCGTGGGCCATTATAGAGTATTAACAGTTTCTTGTTTGATTCAGTTTATCCAAATAGTTAAAGCTTAACAAAGTGAACAAAGACAAGGGGCTAGTCATATATTGCTGTGACCCTGTACAGACCTCAGGAATTTATAAATCTTATTTACCATTACACCTTATTTATTAGACATGCGTTGTTCCTTTTATAGAATTTTTACTAACCTGGTGTTGAAAACAGTTGGCAAACACATAACCAGTTAGACCTACATCTCTTTTGATATATCATATGTCAGCTTTTGTTAACCTGAGTATATCTTTATAACTCTAGGGATTTATCATCATACAAAAAATCCATACCAACCCAAAATATTTTGGAGGCCTGCTGTTGCTTCCTTAGTCTGAAAGGAGATACAAGGATCGACCAAGGCTTAGTAGGACTAAGAAGTCTTATGAGTGTTGCATTATTGGTTTATACCACGTAATTATCTTATGATGGTAGAGTCACATGGCATGTACCCTTTAACCTTAGTAAAGATGGCTGCTAGCCATGTGATTGGTATTTAAAATATCTGTTTGGGTTTTTTTATTTCGGGTTTTTCTTTTTTTGTTTTTTGTTTTTTTGTAGATCTATATTTTTAAACTAGAGTTGAATCTAAGTTACATATATTTTAAACAAGGATTGAATCACATATTAGTAAGAAAATTAGTAGCAAATTTAGATTACCTATGTATAGATTTTTAACTATAGGCCTTTGTTATAAGTTTTAAAACACAACTTGTTACAGATTTTATAGATTTTTTTTAACCTTATCCAGTGAACTTACAAATCCTGAGATAGAGTTTACAGCATAGTCTGAAGAGATTTTTTGAAAGCAGAGCATAGAGAAATCATAGAGAGAAAAGAGTTTTAAGGGTGGGAAGTAGAACCTTAGAGATAAGAAACTCTTGGTAGTACAGAGCAGAGCACGTTTAGATGTGATGTTCGGGGATCGTTTGTTCATACAATGGCAGGCGGTGTTATGATCTGTGAGAACTTGGAAATCAAGGGCACCAATATTTGGTCATTGATCTGTATTGGAGCCAAGCTGTTTATAGTCCAAAGAGGAGAAATGGTGTGGCAAAGCAAAATTCTGCTGGGGGAGATGGAGGACGGGGGTGGGAGGGGAGAGAAAGAGGGAAGGAGGGAGGGAGAGAGAAGCACTCACATTTAGTGGCCCCAGAAGGCTTGGCTGCTGAGAGCTCTTCTGGAGGAAGGAGAGGCTAAGGAAGAGACAGAGCAGGCAGCTCCAATGAGAAAGAGGAAACTCTAGGAGGGAGCTGAGAAAGGGTAGGGCGCAAAGTACCATGGAAGCCACCATCTGTGGGGCTTCAGCAGCACCTAGGGGTAGGAGACAGGAAAAGGTCATGGGAAGCTCCTGGGGGAGGCAAGAGAGGGTAGCTGAGGTGGATAAAGCATACTTTATTCCACACTTCCAAGTCTGTCTCTCTGGAAAGCCTCTTGGGGGAACATATTTCCAGGGTTAAGGAAACAGGAACCTGGGAGGAGGCGCACCTGTGGCCTGGGGTGGAGAACTTTGAAGTATGTAACAGAGTCTTGTGGGTAGCCTAGGATTGAAGGAGCCTAGAAGCTAGCATAGTCCTTGACAGGCTAATGGACACCACAGGCAGATGTCAACTGAAGAGCTGTAGGTCCCTTTTGCCAGAGAGGAGGAGAATGGCTCCTTTGAGCAAGTAGGGACTATTTTCTCAAGTCCCTGAGGGAATGCTGGATTTTGTCTATGCCAGACTTTGGGAAAAGGAATTTCTTGGGACTAGACAAACCCCAGATTCCTTTTACTGTTGGGTGCCTGCAAGTCAAGGATTGCAAGAAATCAGGACCAGAGTCTGCTTTTTTTAAATCCCCCTCATTGGAGGCACTCGGTCCTGTGCAGGCTTGATGTCCCAGGGAAGGGAGAAGCTAGAGGGGTGAGTCAGGAGTGGGTGGGTGGGGGAGCAGACTCTTAGAGGCAAAGGGGAGGGGGAGAGGTAGGGCATTCATGGAGGGGAGACCAGGAAGGGGGATAACATTTGAAATGTAAACAAATAAAATGATTAATACAAATATTAAAAATAAATAAAACTCCCTTCATTGTCCATGTCTGAGAACAGGAAGAGGGAGCCAATGGACATGCCTCTTCTTTATGATCCTGGAGTCCTACTTACACTCACATCTTGTGATGCCATCCAACCACGGAAGGTGCATCGCTGAGGGGCTTCTCTAACGTGTGGCTTCATTGGGGGGCATGAATTTTTCCCAGCTATAAATGGTTTATTTGCCTTTTGTAGGTTGGTGGAGAAAGCTGGCCCACTTTCAGGCTTTCTGAAAAGCTCAGCACACCGTGGCCCTCATAGAATTTCACTGAGATAAAGGACGAGGAATTCCATTCACTCTCAGAATCTGAAACTGTGTTTCTAGAACTCTGGTGAGATCATCAAGCCATGAGACCCGATTTGCATTCTTAAGTGGTTTGAATTAAAAGGGGCAAATTTTACAAACGGGATGAAAGGAAAACAGTAATTATACTAGGAAAAAAATTAAGCGTGCCATGGAATGCTGCTGAGATCTGATCCCGTGTGATTGGACATTTCCATTCAGATACAGATTATAATCACATTTGAGAATTACTCTCAGAGGGTACTAGGAGCTTAACATTTACTTTTTGGGGGGAGCATATGACATCTCTTAAGGATCTCTAATCCCAGAAACAGATCTATAAGCCCATGTTGGAAACAGACAAAGAATTAACTAGCTATATTCAGGACTCTCCAATTTGAGCCTAAAGTGCCCCCAGCTCTAAACTCAAGATACCTGTTAGCTCTCCTCCTAGCTCCTTACCATAAGCAAAGAGGAATCAATTGGAGGTATTTTCCCATTAGAAAGTGTGAGCATCTCGGCTTGCTTCAAGGCACTGAAGCTGCCCTGGGGCCACAAGATATACTGAGAATAACTTGCCAGTTACCTCCTTTTGACATCTCAGGGGATTCTGCTTCCTCTTTCAATTCCACGATACTTAGTGGAGCATCAGAGATCGGCATTTTATACTGGGTGTGTTCGTGATGCCTGTAGCCTGTTGGAGAGAAATGAGCTCACTGTGGCCTAATCACTAGCTTAACTGGCCCTTCAAAGAGTAGATGGCAGAGGCAGCCTCCTGCCTTCAGCCCAAGCTGCGCAGAGCTCCACGCAATCTGCAGAGCACGGTTTCCATTTTCTTCCTGTTAATTAGAGGTGATCACTTATTGACAGATTCGTCTTCCTTACAGCCAGTTTTATCATGTCACCCTCTCAAAAGGAAGATCAATGTTTTAGGAAACCTGGCAGCATCAAATCTAACCCCGATGTGCTTGGAAACATTATAGACATGTTTCTCTTCTGTTGTTAACACATGATTGTGGATCTCAGGAGATACCTCGCTATGACAGTGTCCTTCTTTTACCTTCCTCCCGAAAGCCAAGGCCTCACTCACACTGGGGGGGAGGGGGGTGAGAAGACTCTGCAGGGGGAGCCAGCTCTTCCCACACCCTGCACATCAGGCCTTCATGTAACACGAATGGCTTCAGCTTGAAAGACATTTGCCATGTTCCTGGACCTTCCTTTTAGTAGCTTGTAGCTAGCACTCTGATGTATCTGGATCTTACAATGATTTGAGTGGAAGCTTAGCCACAGCTAGCAGGTTGGGGTAGCCTATGTGATCCCACATTTTATCAGCTTCCCAAAGATGCTGTTCAAAGCCTGGAAGAAAATATGCAGTTACTGCCTTGGAGAACTGCTGCCTCAGATGCAGAATGTCAGATGGAGAGTGTCCCCACCCAAAGTTGCTTAGTGAGAGTTTGGGGACCCTGACCTAGTCCAGTGACTTATGCTTATGTTTCCTGTACTTGGATTCTAACTTTGTGGTTCTCTGATTTTCAGGATGTCTGCTTAGGAAATGTGCTCACTTGATAAATACTTGGATTATGTTGTTGAACTTTTAAAATAAATAATTTCATTCCCCCACTAAGAACGGTTTACTTTAAAACCCGGACACATCACTTGTGTGTTGGAGTTCTTTCTGGCAATGGCGGCCACACTTACAGTGAAGGAATTAGCTAAGGAAATCTCTGAGGTAACGAAGCACGACCTAAGCATTTGTTCGCCACACTGTTGTCCGATGCTGTAGTTCCTGCTTTCTTGGCACGGGAGATGAAAGCTAGACAGTATCGCTGTCTGACGACTGACAAGAAAAAGTGTGCCAGGAAATCAAAGGTTCAAGACCCCACCACACAGACAGCCCCTCGGATGCTCTGCTGTGCTCAGATCTAAGTTTAAAAATACAGCGGAATCCTTCTGGTTTCAAAAATAGGAGATATGGCTTCAAAGTTTTCATTTTGAACTAACTGCAACAATACAAAACTTCTACCAAAGAAAAATAAAGAAAATGGAGCCAGAGTCTCTTGCTTAAATTTTCCCAGAGAAGACCCAAGTGGTCCTTCAGAAATATACGGTCTCTACCAACACTGTCAGGACCCTAAGGGGGGTGTACAAAAGAGAGTAGCTGACACCACTTGCAGCTGTCCTTGATGTGACTATGACATTTCTCATTTAAAAAATAATTTTATTGTACAAATTATTCATAGCCATTGGGGTTTTTTGTTGTTGTTTGTTTTGTTTAAAGTCAGAAAATTAAAACCTAGAATCCCACCCAGAAAATCCATTATTTGTCATTTGGTGTCTTCCTTTGCATATTTTTAATGACATCTATATTTTTTTTTTTTTGCTTTTTTTTTTTTAATTTTTGATACTTTATTTACATTTCCGATGATTCCCCTTTTCTTTGGAAACCCCGTGTCCCCTCCCCCTCCCCGCCTCTGTGAGGGAATTCCTCCTCCCACCTACCTGCCCACCCATTCCCATA
>CM052708.1:56054550-56100315 GCA_028551405.1 Uromys caudimaculatus | reverse complement strand
GCCCGCTTTTGGGATCCAGGGGGGTTTCTAGGCCCGCCTACCTCGGTCCCTCGACATCTATATTATTATAAATATTTTTATTAGAATGGCAGAAACAGACAGAAAGACAGACGCTGTCTTATTTTCTCACTATCATTTCCTCATCGTAAATGACTGTCTCCAGGGACAAACTCCTGTAGCAGTTTGAGCACCCATGCAGTATTTATTTCATTGTTTGTGTCTTGGCACAGTCACCAGTGCCTACAATAGACCCTACGGGTTGTGCTCCACTTTCACCATGATAAACATGATCACCAGGAGCACCCTTCCTCAGTCTGTGAATTCCTACAGGTAGAATTATTGATGAGCTTTTGTAAAGCTCACAACCTCTGTCCAAAGTCTCCTCTGTGGACGGTTGCACTCTCCCATGACACCAAAGAATAGCCAGATGTCCCATGAACACTGTGACTTAATGTGCAAAGGGAGATATACATAGAAAGACACTGCATCTAGACACCGTACAGAGGCAGTGAGAAAAGTGCTCTGGGGGGTATCTGATAAACAAGACTCCTGTAGGGTGGAGCTCCTCATGTTGAAGTCTTTTCTCCTCCTGTCATTTAAAGTGTGGCCTTATTCTCTCTCCGTCTCAGGCAACAGCAGTAGTCACAAGACCATCGGGACAATGACCAGGCTTCCTGAGGAGTAGTTCCCACTCTTGCCTGCAGTTCCTGGTCTATATCTCTACAGCTGCTTTTAACAAACGATGCTCTAGCAGATCAGAAGGACTTGGGGGATGTTCACAAAGCCCCCAGATCAGACCTGAGCAGGCTCAGACCTGTAAGCCTCCTTCCTTCCCCCTCCCCCCTTCTGCATATTTGTTAAACTTGTTCTGTACAACAAGGTGGTTATGGGTAGAAAGGGATGACCCGTCTCTCCCCACCCCCTCTTTTATTTTTATCTCACTGTAACACCTCTGGCATCACCCACTGTCTCTGAAGGAAGTGAGGCTGAATCATGTAACCTGTACAGGAAAGAACAGCATTCATTTTGTTGTTGTTGTTGTTGTTGTTGTGAGTCTTTCAGCTATGGGTTGTTCTCTGCACTTCTATAGTTAATCTACTGTTGCCTCTGGCTTGAGGATAGTGAAAATAACATGAATGGGGGTCACATGTCATAGTGGAGAAGGTAGAGGTCTTTCTGTGAGATGGCAGCATAGAGAGATGCCCTTGTATTTTATAAAATGTGGAAGTATAGTGCAGCGGGAGGGAGAACCTCGGCCAGCCCTGCCAAGGCGTTCCCCTGAGGAATCAGCCAAGGGACAGACATAATATGAAGGTTTATAGGTAGGGTGGGAAGGAGACCTGGAAAAGAGGTAGAGGCAGAGAAAGGAGGGGGACAGAGAAGAACAGAAAGAGAGAGCAGAGAGGGGAAGAGAGAGAGGAAAAGCCCTGATTTTCAAACCAGGCTCCTACCTGCCCGAGGCTAGCAAGCTGTTGCTAGGTAACTGTTGGGCGGAGCCTTTAGGAATTGCTAACAACCATCAGTTGCCAGCCCACAGCTCTACTGTTAAGAGTAGAAAGCCTTGCCCTTCAGACCATTTCCTCTGCTGTAAGTTCAAACAAACAAACAAACAAACAAAAAACTTCAGAACGTTGATTCTTTGTGTTTTCTCTTCCTAAAGCAATAAGGGTAGAGATTTGCAGGTGTGGGGCCTTGAAATAGTAGAAAAATTGTGGGAAAGGGAAATCTGCAACCTTGCATTTCATTCTCTCGTATTTGGAACTAAACATCCCCCATGGGCATTTTTCCTATGTCCGATGTCAGTCTTTCTTGCTCAGTTACACGGTACTGAGTCCCAAGGGCAAGGATGAGCTTTTGTTATGCTTGAGTGTAAAGCACCCCCCACAGACCATGTGTTTGAACACTTGGTTCCCGCGACAGTGTTTTCTGAGGTTGTGGGACCTTTAAGGCAGGGAGCTGTAGAGGCACGGGTTATGCCCAGCACAGCTCCAGCCTGAGGTCTCTGTTTGCTGATCCACCATGATGTGAGCAACCCCTCTCAAGCTCCGCCCACCACATGAAGAAATCAGTCTCCTCTCTAAGAACTCCACCACATTCTCCTCAGCATGGGAACTCCACCCTTACAGACCGTGAGCCAAGATAAGTCTGGTCTCTGACAGTCATCCTGGCACAGTGATGGCAAGTGAGTATGCACCTGTCTCTTCCTTTGAATCTTTAGGGCTTTGGTGGTGTTTGGTATTCGGAGCTTTGGAGCTGGGAACACTGCAGTGAAAGTTAGAGACCAGAAGTGCAGGTTGGGAGATGCTTACTCTGCTTTTAGACTGGTCCACCTGGGAAAATAGCCCAACCTTGTCTGTTAACAAAAGCCCAGATGAAATGTCCCAGTTGTCTTTAGTTTGTATCAGTGTCTAAGCAGCTTTCTCTTCAAGTGAGCCTGAAGTGTGTAGGGACACTTGGGACAACAGGGAGCATGTTGGTGTCATCCTAAAGCTGCCAAAATGTTTGACTCTTCCACTGACTTTTAGGCCAAAACATGTCTCTGAGCTCCTTTCCCCATGGTTCTAGGTTGAGCAGGGGCAAGGCCAGCCCAGGGTCATAGCTCTGGTTTCCTGTGCGGGCAGTCAGGGTGTATGTCACTAGCATGCACATGGTGTCTTGTCTTTGAACAATTAGAATAGCAATTTCACTAACACCTGTCAGAACAAATCACTTTTCAGACAACTCTTTATTAGTAGGGTTGTGAAGACCCTGACCCTAGCTTCCTGTAACACTGGGAGGCCTGGAGTTCGACCCTGCCCCTAGCTTCCTGTAACACTGGGAAGCCTGGGGTTCTCTAGCTAGCAAGCCCATGAGCTTGGTGATGGCTACATCTCTTTTATTTGTTTGGTTGCAATAGACTTGTTTAATTTTCTGAAACTAGATGGATTTTAATTCTGGGCTTGTTGCTTCCACAGCTGGGTGCCACATTCTCAAATCTGTAAGCTTATATTAAGGACACAACTTTCTTAGGATGCCCTTGCTATAGGGGAATGTGACAAGCCTTTCGTGTGCTTTAGAAAGAATTGAAGTCTATAAGCAGAAAGAAAGATTTGAGATACCTAATGGCTTGAATGAAAATGGCTCATAGGGACTGGCACGATTAGGGGGTGTGGCCTTGTTGGAGTAGGTGTGGCCTACTGGAGGAAATATGTTACTGGGATTGGATTTTGGGACTTCAAATGCTCAAGCCAGGCCCACTGTCACTCTCTCTTCCTGCTGCCTGCTGATATAGAACTCTCAGCTACCTCTCCAGCACCATGTCTGCCTGTTTGCCACCATGGCAACCTCTGAACTGTCAGCCAGTCCCAATTAAATGCTTCCCTTCATAAGAGTTGCTGTGGTCATGGTGTCTCTTCACAGCAATAGAAACCCTAACTAAGAGAAGGTACAATGCCTCAGCCTCACCAGGGTCTTAAACCAGAAGTTTTATACAGCAGGGTCTTAACTGTCACTAGGCAGAGAACCCTGGTAGGCACAGACCAGTGTCCCTTCTCAGAAGCTCTTGTCCCTTCTCAGAAGCTTTCAAAACCCTTGTAACTGCTCTAGCATGTTTGTTTCTAGCTGAGTTCATCTCTCCTCAGACTAATTAATGGTCCTCTCGAATCTGTGTCAGGCTATGCCCAGCTCAAGTTTCCTTTCTCACTGTTCGGTGGCTGCCTTTGGTCTTCTCCCCTTCCCCTGGGGTGTCTCAGAACATAGCCTGACCAGGGCTCAGAAACACATTTAAGGTAAAATGGAAACCCTGCTTCCAAGTGGATATGTGTCATACAAGCTGCCTTATTTTGTGTGGTCTGCTATACTGGCCGAGTTCTTTTTTTCTTAATGCCCCAGTTGCAGAAGAGCTCAATGTGTAGATTAGAAGTCCAGGCCCTTGACATTGTCTCTGTACAAGTGCTGGAAACCGAGAGAGCCTAAGTGGCCCAAGCTGTAGCAAAGGCCTGTGTTTACAAAAGCTTGAAGGGCCCAGGAGGCACAAAGATTCTTCATTGTTCTCCGCCAAGTGAACATCGAGATTTCAGCTTAGCCACTGAGCCTGAATTCAGTTCTGAGCTGCGGGGAGTTGTGGGAGCTGACACCAAGGGAGGAGCCATACTACTCACACGACAAATGCAGCTAGGAATTGCTCACAGTTGCTTCCCTGCCAATCTTGTTATTGAAATTATAAAATTACCAGTAATTGGGGAAATCTGAGATTTATCTTAAATATTGATAGCTTAAGGGAATTGTTAATGATTTTTCTCATTAGGTCAGAAATGCAAATAATTTTCTTTTTAAAACATGCTAAAAGCAAAGAAGGCAGCTTATTCATTCTATTCTGGAGAAATGGCTCTCCCAAGAAGGAACCTGCACCTTTTTCCGATGCTGCTTAGCAGGAGAGCATGGCCCTCTGTGGAGCATTTCCTCCTGCCTTCCAACCTGTTCTTGGCTCAGTATCAGCCTGTGTCCTGGAAGTGTTTTCTACTACTGGTAACATGCATCTAGTTGACAGTCACACCCATTGGGCCTGGAGCAGTTCACTGCCACAGTGAGGCTTTAGAGAGGCAAACAGGAATTCACTCACTCTCCTGTGCCTTTCCTAAAATGAACAGTCCACAGAGCAGGTGGTGTGTGCCTCCTGCGTGCTCAGGGTACTGGGATATTTATTTGATATTTTGGCACCGGAAGGGTGCTGAGTGGTTTGTTCAGTTGATAGGACCTGGTTCTGGCTGTTGCTGTGGATAGACAGCCCTTCCTATGTCACACAGAACTCATGTTTGCTAAGTAAAGTAGCTGTCACTGTCTATGTCACTATTCCTTGTGTCTCCTCCGACCAGAGTATACACTCTCTGAAGGCTAAGTCTAGCTTACTTTCCATTATATAGTACCTGGCACATAGTAGGTGCTCAATAAGCATTCCTCGATTAAATAAATGGTTGCAAATGGATTGCCCCTCGTCCATGACAAAGTGAGGATGCAATAGCCATGGGATCCACTGTCATTCAAAAGTTCAGGAGAGCATATCTGTTTGTCATGTGCTAAGACTGGTTCAGTCACTCTGGGTATAGATCGTAATGTTTAGCCAGACATCCCCATTACCATGAACTAGGTGCTATGGAAACCTCCAGTTTAGCAGTTCCGAAAGGTGGGTAATGCAGCAGAAACCAGATGATGTGAGCTAGAGCAAGCAAGGCTGCATGTGGCCCTGGCTTAGAGAGAAAGGTGTGCGGGTCCCTATGCAAGTAGCATGGAGACAGCCAAGTGGCCGTCTAGCATCCTAAAGCCTATCAACAAGCAGAAGGGTCCTGGTCCCCTGCCCTGTCTTCCATAGCACAAGAGCATGAACTGGTCAACGGAACTGTAGCAGGAGCACGCACCCAGTGAGCTACAGAAGCTAGAGAGACAGTCCCAAGCCCCAGCCAAGGAAACCAAGGTTTAGGTCAATGATAGATTTATGAGGTGAACATAGTTGTTAAGTGACTGGGGTCCCTGAGGTGCCCTATTTAACAAATCAAAGTGCACCTGGCCTCCAGGTTCCCCCAGCATCCTCCAGTCCCTACCTGTTACAGGATATGGCTGGCATACCCTGCCACTACCCTGGGCTTTCCAGCCCAGGGGCTGGGCTACCCTTTCCCCAGAGGCTCTTTTCTATATAATTCAGACATTTTGGTTGCCCTTTCTCTCTGCCCTCCTCTCTGCCCTTCTCTGCATATTCTCTCTCTCTCTCTCTCTCTCTCTCTCTCTCTCTCTCTCTCTCTCCCCCCCCCCTCTCTCTGCATGGCAACTTCACTGACCTCGTTCCCAGAGACTGGTGAAACTGCCCTAGAGCTGCCCACAATAAACCTACTTTTATACTTTAATTCAACTTGAATTGGCTTATTAAGTTGGCGGAGAAACCTATTAATAGTGGCTGGGAAGACTTGGGGTTCAGATAGCCCTTGCTCTTCTCTAGTCAAGGAGCCTTGAGCAACTCAGCATTTCAGCCACAAAATGGGAAAGATAAACCCCTAGCATTTTGTTTTAAAGATTAAAAGAGATCACACAAAGGCTTTAGGATAGTATTGGCAAACAATAAGTACTTAATAAATATTTGGGTTGTCTATTTTTTTTCTTGGCTATTTTTTATGCAGAAAAAAAAAAGCTGAGCGTCTAAAGCACGGAAAAACTGTGTGGGATTCACAGGTCCTAGGCTGGCTGCGCATCCTTCCTTGGGGAAGGCCTGGCCTCACCTCTGCCTTCCTCAACATTTGAGCTGCTCCACGGTATCAGGAGAAACTCTAATCCTGTAACCACAGGAGGAGCCCTCCTCTTTTTTCTGGAGACTGGAGCTAATTGAAAGCAGCTCTTGTCCCTGTGGCAGCTTGCAGCCTCTCTGGAGGCATGGGCTGGTCATTGTGGGGTAGCGTTTGTTATGTTGTGCTGTGATGGAACAGGTGCTCTGTGGAGTCCTTGGAGAGACAGAAAATCGATGTGACAAAGGCAGAGACACCCTGGCACAGCCTCTGCTCCTCCAGGGAGGTCCAGGGACTTCTCATGACCATTAATTATTCATGTTTTCTCTTCCTCCCCTCAAATACTTGATTTCCTGCTCAGTGCTACAGAGGTGCTCGTGTAACCCTAGTGCCCAACGACTGTTTTAGAGCTCTGTTCAGGGTCACTCGCAGAAAGCACCAGCAAGCACCCATATGTTCCCCAGGGCTGGGCTGGGGCAATACTTCGGCCTCTCCTGGCTCCGGGTTCATACAGCATAAAGGCAAAGCAGTCTCTGGCCTAGCCTTCCACCTGCTTGATCTTGGCTGCAATGCTTTTCAGCCCAGCTCGCTCTCCCAGGCTGGGCAGCCTGCCCTTTGCAGAACTGTAAACGCTCCACCACCCAGGCAGGCTTCAGCCTCTGTTCCTGCTCTCTGGGAAACTTTTATGTGGCATAAGGCTGAGGGCCCTCACAACTCTAGGAGCCTTTGGGAAATTTAGCTCCCAGTCCCTGGCTTCTTCACACCCAGGCTCTCCTGTCTCCTGTCTACCTGTGGCTCTGACCTGTGGTGCCTCCAGACCATTGCAAGATGTAAAGACTTAGGCATGAGCCAAGAGGGAGGTGGCTTCTGGCATGCTTGTCCTCAGAAGGAACCTGGAGACAGGAAAGAAATGCAAATAAGTATCTGAGACACAAAACTGAAGGGGCCATGGAGAGGAGGAGGGGAAAATGGGTCAGCATGGCCAGACATGTGCTGAGCATACTGTTAGGATGTAGGCACAGCAGAGAGAGGGGTTTCAGAGGCTCACGGGTCTCCATGCCAGAGCCTCTGCCTCTCTGCCTCTCTGCTGCTCTCTCTTGGCCTCTCTCTCTCTCTCTGCTTCTCTGCCTCTCTGCCTCTTGGAGGGAACTGGCTCCCATGTCTTGATTTTCTTTTTAAAATTCAGGCTGTGATCTCAGCCACTTCAAGGGTTGAACTGGGACTAAATGAGCTTGTGTACTCAAATCTTTACAAATGAACTCCTGTTAATCCATTCACTCCTGGCCTCTGGCTATGTGTGCACCCTGTGAGGGGTCTGAATCTTAAAGGGGCCACCTCATTTCTCTGACAAGTTCTTTACCCAGCATTCCTTCTGCTTCATCTACTCCTGTTTTCCTGACAGAAGCCATCTCTAATGCCTTGACCAAACTTTGTCATTGTCTTGTCCAAAATCAAGTCCTTTTGCATTTGGGTTGAAAATCGATTGGTGTTTAGCAAAGTTATATGTTTCTGGAGTTAGGAGTTCAAGGCATCCTGGGAGAGGGAAGCTACATTTTGGTAGCAGTGGCACCTTATTTTGAAGAGCTGCGGCTGAGGGAAGGGGCTGCTTCTGCTTCAGTTGCACTGCTGCTGGGATGACATGACGCCAGCGTATACGGAAATGTAAGGAAGCCAGGCAGGCAGAAAGGGTGAGCCCCCAAAAGGCCAAAATAACCCTGTGCCTGCTCTCTAAGCTAGTCATGATGGGTTTTCAGAATTCAAATCTGGATGGAAAGCCACATATCAGATGACCACACAGTGCAAGACGCTATCTAAGTCTCCACACAAATCTGCCTGCCCCGCCCCATCCCTCTCATATTTGGTAAAGCTCCTGACGAGCTGAGTTTGATTTCTGGGACCCATATGGTAGGAGGAGAGAGCCGACTCCAGCAAGTTGTCCTCTGGACTTCTCCTCCTCCCACACAAATAAATAAACTTTAAAAAGATGCTCCAGTGTTTCTATTTTCTATAGGTAGCCCTAGCTTCTTGTTATCCCCCATCCCAGGATGCAATTCTGTTTCATTCATTCTGGACGCATACTACATTGAGTTTACAATATTATGTCTGCGTTCCCCACCTAAATCATGAAAGTCTCACCTGTGGCTATGGTTATGTAAAAAGCTGCAGCTTGTGGTGACATGGGCTGCACACCACAGAACCCTTAGGGAGCACTTTTCATTGGGAGTCTTCCTAAACAGAATCCCCAGCAGTTTATACTATCAACTGCTAATACTTTGTGAGTGAATGGGGGGAGCCGCAGGGAACCCAACTATTCTCCCATTGGATAACAGAGTTGAGATGAAAAGTCCAGGCAAGTTTTGACCTAACATTAGTAAAGCCCTCCTTCGACCGGCATATGAGTAAAGGGGCTCATGAGCCCACTGAGGCTTCTGAGTCAAGAGACACAGCTTTCCTTACTTAGAAGAAAGTATGCAGCCTGACGGACAACCAAGGTGTTCCTAACACTGTCCAACACAGAAAGCAACAGCCCCTCCCCCTTTTCCTCTCTAAAACTTGAAATCACAAACTCTAGGATCATGGATCCCATTCATGGTTCTCTTCCTGCCATGGCAATATATAACATTGCTCTTTCTCTTGGTGGAATAATTATCATTTCATACACTCACCCATCCATCCACTCACTCATCCACACAGCCATCCGCTCAACCACCCATCCATGCACCCACTCCCCACCCATCCGGCCACTCATACACCCTTTTACCCACATATTCATCCATCCATCCACTCAACCATTGGCCCACCTATCCATCCATCAACCCTCCCACTCATCTGACCATCCATCCATCTGTCCATCCATTCATTCATTCCTGTGTGCTCCCAGGTGAGCTTTCTGTGGAGGAGGCACAGGACCCTTTCCTGGTGAGCGTCCACATCATCGCAGACCCAGGGGAGTCACAGCCACTGCAGGAGGCCATCGACAAGGTTTTGGCGTGGGTTCACCCTGATCTCCCACTGTTCCGAGTGTCTGAGCGGCGTGCAGGCAGGCGAAGGCGGAAGTCTCCCAAGGGTGCCCAGCCGGCGCTGGCGGTGGTGCTGTTCCTGCAGGAGGAGTATGGAGAGGAGCAGATCCTACAGGTGCACAGGGTGCTGCAGCGGCCGCCCTGGCGCCACCACCACACAGAGCGGGTGCATGGCCGCTTCATACCCTACCTTCCTTGCAGTCAGGACTTCTTCACTCTGGCTCCCGGGACCCCGCTGTGGGCAATCAGGCCGGTGCACTATGGCAAGGAAATCGTGCGCTTCACCATCTACTGTCGCCATAACAGCTACGCTGACAGCCTCCGCTTCTATGAGCTGATCTTGCGCCGGAGCCCCAGCCAAAGGAAAGCAGACTTCTGCATCTTCCCCATCTTCTCCAATCTGGATGTGGACATCCAGTTCTCGCTGAAAAGACTACCCTGCGACCAGAAGCCAGTGCCCACCGACTCCTCCGTGCTGGAGTTCCGAGTGAAGGACATCGGGCAACTGGTACCCCTCCTTCCCAACCCCTGCAGCCCCATCAGCGAGGGGCGCTGGCAGACTGAGGACCACGATGGCAACAAGATCCTTCTGCAGGTACAGAGGTCGTCTGACATCTGTCTGTCTGTCTGTCTGAGAGTCTGTTGTGCTGGAAAGCCGTGTAGAAGTTAACACAGCAGAGTTAGGGCAAAGGATAGCACAGTGACCTTGTCCATCCTAGACAAGTAGGGTATCTCACATTCAGAGCAGAGGTGTAAGGATCTCTCTGCCTCCGGTTCCTTTAGCATCCCTGCAGTGGTGCGGACCTCCGTAGACGCATGAGTAGTTCTTCCAGGTGTCGCCCTAGGTTGAGCACACCTAACATCCATGGCTCTCTTGGGTTCGAAGCACACAGGCTTCTCACCTGGGGAACGTGCTGATAACCGTAAATTTATCTTCCACACAGGGAGGTTTCTCAAATGTATTCTCCGCTTCTACCAGAGAAGCCCAGGGGTTTGAAAATTGTGCCAAGTCTATAGACAAGATTATGGATTTCTTTCCACTGTCCCCCTCCCGTTCTGCTCTCCACACTTGCTGCCTGCCACAGGAGGTTGTTAAGATCAGTGATCTATTAGGTAACCTCAGGGTCACCTAGAGATGACCGCTGTTTATAGGACCTCCTTGATTTTCAGACTTTCTTTTGACGAATGTGACTCTGTTGTTAAATAAACTAAACACTAGCCTTTGCTCTCTAATCTTCTTTGAAATATGAGAGAAACAATTCTGCACCTGAACACTGACAAATCCGTATGCAAAGTATAACAATCGTGCCAGTAAAAGTTAAGGAAATGCAGAGGGTCATCTTTGTACTGAAAGGCCCAGGTAAAGGTGATGACTGTCATGAATTGTCTTGATCCTTCTAATAGCGAAAAGGAAGGAACAGTGTCGAAGGCTTGGCCTGGGCCCTAACTCACAGGAAACTCTGAAAGGATATCAAAGGTGACCCACACATTTTGGTGACTAGAAAGTCTCTGGGTGTGGGCTTTTGAAGGTGAGGAATTGTTGAAAGAGAAAGAAAAAAGCTTCTCATCTTGGGACTAAGGAATGTAGACCTCGCTAAGCCAGTTTCATAGCAGTATGTTAAAAACCGCAGGCAGGGGCAACAAATCGCACCTCCCGGTTTTGGAGAATGGTCACTGCTCACCGACAGAGAACAGCCCTTCCATTCACACACACCTGTCCATCTATTTAAGTTACTTTCCAGAGTAATCATTTATATTTCATTCTTTAACAAAATTAAGATGTTTGGGTCACAAAGGGAAGGGCACTGAAGAAAATCCTTTCTATTTTATGCGCAGTTCTCTTTCTTTCTTTCTTTCTTTCTTTCTTTCTTTCTTTCTTTCTTTCTTTCTTTCTTTTGTTTGTCTGTTTTGATTTTGTTACCAAGTATTCCTACATTTGTCACTTTTCTCATTGCTGGGAGAGACAGCAAGTTAGGGGAGAAAGAACTTCTTTGGGCTCACAGTGTGAGAGCACACACAGCCCATTGTGTCAGGGAAGGCTTGGCCACAGGAAGCTTGGAGCTGCGGACAGATGTGAGGCTGCCCACTCACTCACATCTCAGCAGATCTGGAAGAGCCTAGACTTGACTCCAGTGGCTCGCTCCTGGTTCTCTTTTTATTTAGCATGGGACCCCAGCACAGACAAATGGTGCCATCCACATTCAGAGTGAGTCTTCCCTTCTCAGCCAAACCTCTCTGGAAAGATTTTCAGACGCCTCCAGAGGCCTGAGCAGGCATTTCTTAATGCAATCAAGTTGGCTGTCAAAACTAGCCATTATGGTTCCATAAAACTCTTGTCAAATATACTTTTTAAGATAAAGATTTTGTTCAGTGGATGTAGTCATATGCAGTAGCTGCCTTGTTCAGACCGAGATCACATTTAGCTTCTCCCCTCCTCTATCTTGTCCAGACTCTGACCCGGAGCCTCTTCCTCCTCTGTAGATCTTCCAGAGGAGAGAGATTATTTGCTTTTTATTTTTCTATAAACAACTCAGCCCCTCCCTGAGCTCTATTTGCTCAGGAAGGGAAAAGGTTATCTAGTTAAAACAAGGTCCAGAGTGGGTGTGGTATCTTCTTTTTTACATACTCATAACTAGACACCACATTTGTTTAAAAGATAAGTGAGATATAAAACAAGGAGAGTAATAGCAGCTTGATAGAGAAAAATTTGAAGTAAAAAGTAATGTTGACATGGGTACAAGCCTTTGCTGTTCTTCCGAAGGACCCAAGTTTGGTTCATGACATCCACGTTGGGTGGTTCACAACCGCTTGTAAGTCTAGCTCCTGTGAACCCAACACCTAATCTCTCAGGGGACCCTCACACTTGTACACTGACCCATGACATACACACACATAAAAATAAATTAAAATACACCTTTCTAAGATGTAAAAAGCAAAGCACCCTGACACAAAGAGTTGCTACCCATCAAAATGAGCTTCAAGGCAGAGTCCTGAGGATGTCTTCGCTGAGAGGCACAGTCACCCACACAGTAGCTGCCTTAGTCACTTACATTCAGCCTGGACACTGATGGGACAGTCAGTCCCAGAGTACTAATCCAGCACAACACCGACAGCTGTCACTAACCTTCACGGCTTTGCTTGTATGACACACTGCTGGAATCTTTAGGTCATGAGGAAAATATATCATGCCTAACGTTAGCCAGATTCAGACAATCCATAGGGTGCCTTCTCCATTCCAGGCACTGCGACCTGCAGCCAGGCAGAAGTCACTGCTTTAGTGAGATTGACTTCTGCAGGTGATGCAGATAACAAAATGAAATACAATAAAATTACAGAGTATGTTAGGAGGTACAGGGTTTGGGGGGGATTCCGTCTAGCTTCTAAAACTTCCATTGTGAGTTTGAGTCTATTCATAAAAAGCGGTGTTTATTAATCTTTCAGCGTCTGAGAGTTTTCAGTTAGCTCTAGCCAAGCAAGAACTGTCCTTGTATATGCTAAGACATACACCAAAAACTTTGGAAATGTAGATAAACGTTTGGGACAAAATGATCATATTCATTTTTCAAATTTACTTTTCTGCCTTTGCATAATACAAAATACAGTCTTTTGAAAATTCTAAGATGCAGGCAGGCCCTTTGTGTCTGAACCTAGTGTATTGCTCAGCTGAGATTTTTGTTGTGGGAATTATGAGTGAGAGTTACAGCTCTCTGCAGCTGTTCCGACTGCTACAGTGGAGGATGACTTCCTGAAACGCAACGGAAATGCCTGGGACTACAAGGTCAGGCTGCACCTTAGTCCCTGTCCAATGCCATGCGCCCGTTTCCTATAGCTTTCGAAAGCACTAGGTTGCACAGGTTTCTTGTTCTATAAATTCCATGTAAATAAGATGTTTTTCCGTGTTCCCCTGAATGGGTGGCATTCATGTGACTAAAATATAATTTAGCTGTTTATGAGAAACTGCTTCTATTGAAGCATTTAGTGGGGGTTGAGGACAAGGGTGAAGATTCCCTTCTGTGACAGGTGCTGTTCAGTTCTATATTTTTCCAAGACATACCCTCCCCAGAAGGTCTTGGCTGAAAGTCCTTCTATCCCATGCACAGCTATAGCTGATGTACCGTGTTGGATTGACCCAGTCCAGCTTCCTTAACTGTAGCTGATGCACCGTGTTGGGCAGAGGGCTGACCAGTCCAGCCTTCTTGGTTGTAGCTGATGCACCGTGTTGGGCTGACCCAGTATGGCTTCCCTGGATGTAGCTGATAGACCGTGTTTGGCTGAGGGCTACCCCAGTGTGGCTTCCTTGGCTGTGGCTGGTGTATTCAGGTTGTCTGGGCACCTGGCATCAAATAGATATTAGGAACTAGAATTTAAAAACAAAAGTTCCTCTCCTTTCTGGTGGCTGAAAACCCCACATGCAAAACTTGGGGTCAGACAGCAGCTGTATTTTCCCCCACCGAGTAGGACAACTGTATTTTCCACTTTGAGTGGGACAGGACAGGCTCTCAACAGGAGACTAGAGAATTTTAAGACAAGGTCTCATATAGCCCAGTAGCCCCACGAGTCCAGGATCTTGTCTTCAATCTCACAGCTATAGGCATCTTCTCAGTGTATTAGCTACTTTTGTCAAGGCTGCGACAAAATTCCTGACAAGAAGCAACTTGTCAGGGAAAAAAAAAGTTTCTTATAGTTGAAGGGGCTACAGTCCACCACGGTGGGTGACAAAAGCAAGAAGCTGCGGGTGACATTGCCTCTGTGGTCAGGAAGCAGGAATGAAGAGGAAGGGGGTGCAGCTATCAAACCTCACACCCTCCCCCAGTGGCCCCTCTCTGTCCAGAGAGGCTTCACCTCCTAGACGGTTTTCGTAGAGGGACCAAGCGTTCAAGCACACCGCCCATGGCAGACACTTCCCAGTGAAAACCCAGTGCTATGTACAGCTGGAGTTTAACCTCAAGTAAATGAATTCTCCCTTCTCCATAGTGCATGTGGGTTTTGTTCTTAATAACCAAAGAAGGAGTACACAAAATTCAGCACTGATCTCCATCTTTGTAGAGAACTAGCTATAAGAAAGAAGGGATGGCTGGGGTTAAAAATACAGAGGGGCTTGGCCTGGACATTAACTGCAGGTTAAAGGCAGTCTCTATGGAAAAGATGGCAGTGTGTTATATTACCCTATAATGTGGTCTCCTCATAAGGGAAGTTTTACAAAATGGTCGCCTCCACCACAGGCACATTAAAAAGTGATTGTGGGTATAGGCTCCAGACCAATGGGCCATCTAATCTAGCCAGGAAGGCTCTCAGGCTAGACATCAGTAAAAGCAAATACTTCTGTTGGCCTGGCCCTCCTCAGTCATGTACGCTGACTGCCCATGACCTTATAAAGTTTAACGATATTAGAGGACAACCCTTCAAAATCAATTGTGTTTTTAAAAATATTTTAAAATTTTATTTACTTTTATTTTGTGTGTTTTGGTATTTACCTGCATGTATGTCTGTGTACCCCATAAATGAGTGCCCAAGGACACCAGGGAAGGGCACCAGCTCTCCTGAGGGTAGAGTTACAGCCAACAGTGAGCTGCTATGTAGGTGCTGGGACTCGAACCTGAGTCCTAGAAAAGCACCCAGTGCTCTAAACTACTGAGCCATATCTCTAGCCCCAGAAATGTTCTGCCTCTTTAAAAATGTTTATTTATTTATTTATTCATTTATTTACTTATTTAGGTATATGAGTACTCTATTTGCATGTATGCCTGCATGGCAGAAGAGGGCATCAGATCCTATTATATACAGTTGTGAGCCACCATGTGGTTGCTCAGAATTGAACTCAGGATGTCTGGAAGAGCAGCCAGTGCTCTTAACTACTGAGCCACCTCTCTAACCCCAGTGTGCTGCCTAGCATAGGATTCTAAAAGAAAAAATGCTATCGAAAAGAAAAATACCCATTCTCAATGTGTGACTCAATAGATGATAAAACTCATCTATTGGACAAATCCATATCAGTCACAAGGAGCACAGGTGCCCTGAGTCCAGCCAGTTGTCACTGAAATTGACAATTCTCCTGTTCAATGTGAGACACTGGGTTGTCTTAGAGAAAAACAATGTGTGTGTGTGTGTGTGTGTGTGTGTGTGTGTGTGTGTGTGTATTATATTATATTTATGTGTGTGTGCACGTGGGTTTATGTGTATAAATACGTGTATATATATAAACATGTCTATATGTGTGTATATGTATATACATATATATGTAAACATACACACACATACATATATATTACTGGTAAATTGCCATGTGTTGCTTGAATTTACTTAGAAACTGACAGCAGAGATGAGATTTGGCCCTCCCATCTCAGACCCTAGCATGTTTGCCTCAGAGTGTCCTCCAAAGCTGCCATCATAAGTCATGCTGGCCCCTGACTCTGTGACAGGGCTAGAGAATAACCAAACAGCCCAAGAATGAAGACAGTGTGCCCTGAGAACACCTAAGGAGAGAGTATGCCATAGAGATTATCATGATTTATCTCACAGTCTAGAGATAGCTACAGCAAAACACAACTGACGGGATGCTTACTCATGGGGGGGGGGGGAGAGGACGAGGACCTTCTTTGTAACAAGTATCTCTGCACAACTGCACACCACAGTTTTCATGGAACTTCCTTGATTTAAGTCCTGCTGGGTGTTACAAGCATCAATTTAATAATTTTTGTTATGTGTCTGCTGCTTCTCTCTATTTGCTACTTAGACTCACTTCAAAACTCAAACCACAGTTATGCTAAATGACTCCATATACTATATAAAGTTATGAAGACCGTAGGGTTTACCTTGGAACTTTCACAGCCTTATAGTCTAATGGCATGTACATAGATAAGGTTAATCTATTACATTATCCTATGTATTTAGTTTGGCTCTGCTTTCTTTAATTGAGGTGGTACTGCACAGCACTATCCTCTAAGCCACACTACCATCTTCAGCTGTGTCTACTTGCAGATCACCACAGCTGGGCTTTTTGATTATTGACACTCCTTCATAAATGATAGGTTGGGCATGGTCATCAGACCACCACCTCAGAATCCAGCCGCTCCTCCTAGCCAGATGTAGGTAATTCTGCCCTAATCACGCATAGCCCTGTGGTTTGGGGGACCTAGAGTATAGGCTAGGAAGTGAGAACCCCACCGTGTCTGTGAGAAAACCATCATTCATGCTGGGTAAAGACTTTCTAGTGAAGCTGCTTAGGAAGGTCCCTCATACTTCTGCAAAAATCCCTCACACATGCTCTAGAAGCAAGCCCATTACATTTGTTGGTTCCCCAGGGTAAAACCAAGCTCTTGCTTGTCACCTGGACTTCATGAGGAGAATATAGACAGTACCTAGTTTCCTCTACTCCCCAGAGAAAGAAAAAAAAGTTCACATCAGATACTAAATTTGTTAATGTCACTGTGCCTCATGCTACTGAAGGAAAAAACCAGTAAGTAAATGATTTTAGTAAAGATGGGTTTGTATATGTAGCAAATATAGGCAAATACAGAGGTCTGAGTAAGTTGTTTAAAGTTTGTAAAGAATGAGAATTGGATATTATGTATATGATACTAAAATTCTAAGGTCAAAGTCCAATATACTGATGTCAAACCAGTGGAGTTATTGACTGGTTCTTATTAAATAAAAATGCATGCTTAATCAAATTTAGTTGACAATGTTTTGTTTTTCCCAAGCTTTATGTAAATATTGCACAGAAGTTACAGCACCAGGTTGGAATAAATAATCTTCTGTGTGTTCCATATCCATGGCTGGAGGCCATGCTGATGTGTCAGAGGAATTTAAAAAGGAGGGAGTCAGTGAGGTCCCAGGGGACTCCAGGATGTCTCAAATGTTCTATGTCTGTGGCAAGGCACCTATTCTCTTGTTCAGGAAGGCCATGGAGACCCCATCTGGTGATTCTAACCAGTGTCAAGTCTATAAGAAGCAGACCAATCCAGGAAAATTTCCCCAGTGCTTCTGTAGTGGTTTGAATACACTTGACCCAGGCACTGGCACTATTTGGAGGTGTGACCTTGTTGGAGTAGGTGTGGCCTTCTTGGAGGAAGTATGCCACTGCTTTAAGACCCCTGTCCTAGGTGCCTGGAAGCCAGTCTTCTCTAGCTGCCTTTGGAACAAGAGGTAGAACTCTCAGCTCCTTCAGCCCTATGTCTGCCTGAATGCTGCCATGCTCCTACCTTGATGATAATGGACTGAACCTCTGAAACTGTAAGCCAGCCCCAATTACATGTTGTCCTTTATAAGAGTTGCGTTGGTCATGGTGTCTGTTCACAGCAGTAAAACTCTAGCTAAGACAGTTTCCAAGTGAAACCACAGTCAAGCAAGGCCATTACCTTAAATTTAAATGAAAGGAACAACAGTAAAAGGGAGTCTGAAGGATCCAAAGGTCACTCCCAAATCCAAGTGACCCCTGAGGACTAGATCCTCAACTGGCCTTAGCAGTAGAAAAAAAAAAAAAAAAGGTGTCTGGCCAGTAATGGCAGTGCACGCCTTTAATCCCAACACTCAGGAGCAGAGGCAGGTGGATTTTGTTAAGTTCAAGGCCAGTATGATCTACATAGAGAGTTCCAGGACAGCCAGGGGACATAGGACTTGCCTCACAAAACAGAACAAGCTAGTTAATGGCCACCTATGTGGTCTTAAACATCCAGCATAAAAATATAACCAAAGACCAAAATGATTAGTGTGTCTTTTAACAGTCCAATGGATTGCACTCCCTAAATATTACCCACCAGTCTCTATAAGATGTCACACAACTATGCCTTACTAATGATTTTTCTTCTTGATAAGAAAAATGCTGCCTAGATATAATACTTCAGAGCTGACCTGAGTTCAACACTGCAGTACCTACCTGCAGCCAAGAGAGATAGGCCACAATTGTTCTTAACCTAAGAAACAAATGATGATTGTCTTCTCTCTTCCTCTCTAGAAGCCATCAGGGAGGACACCACAGTGTGATTCTAGCTATCCCAACAGCTATCAAAGAGACTTAAGACAAATTCTGGGTTCATCACCATTGAGTCCAGCTTTGGAAGCCAAGAAAAATGAGGAGCCAAGTAGACAAATGTTTGTGGGAGTCCATCAAGAGAGTCTAGTGGACTTTGATTTAGACATAGCCTGTGCTCTGGCTTGTCCTGACTCCCTGAGGCACTGGTTAGCTTTTTGTCCACTTGACAGAAGCTAGAGGGAACCTCTTTTTACATTAAGAAGACATCCCCATAGATGTATCCTACAGGCAAGACTGTGGGGCATCCTCTTAATTAATGATTGACTTGGAAGAGCTCAGCCTACTGTGAGCAATGCTATCGCTGGGCAGGTAGTCCTGGTGTGTATAAGAAAGCCAACAGAGCAAGTCAGTAAGCAGCATTCTTCCATGGCCTCTGCTTTCAGTTTCTGCCTCCATGTTCCTCCCTGACTTCACGTTCCTGCCCTGACTTCCCTTCATGATTTGTTATAAGCTATAAGGTAAAATAAACCCTACACACACACACACACACACACACACACACACACACACACACACACACACAAAGGGATGCAAACAATTGAAGATTTATTAATAATTAGAAAAACAAAGAGGAAGTTTCTTGAAGATGATTGTATAACCTCCCAGTGTTATCAGAAGGACTCTAATCTTTCACAAGAAAGAATGTGGTCAGATCCGAATTAGCAATCTTTCTTTTAGACACAACCTCAGACTCCCACTGAAGTTTTGGTGTGACTGCTCTCCTCTGTGTCTAGTTGGGTGTTGCTCTCTCCTATACCAGACATCTACCCTCGGCACAGTCACATAGGTGCCAGGAACAAGGTTGTGTAGCATGAACACGTAGAACCAGGACTTGAGAAGCATGTAGAAACTGGAGGTCTGTGGACCATGAATAATACAGTGTAGGTCCATGGAAGCCAGAGAAGGAACCTACCTGCAAAGAACCTTGCAAGGTGCTTTGAGGTCTTAGTCACTGTTCTATTGCTGTCAAGAGACACTTTGACCAAGGCAACGCTTATTAAAAGAAAACTTTTAATTGGAGATTTGCTTACAGTCTCAGGTTTATCATGATCATTATCGTCGTGGTGGGAGCATGGCAGCAGTAGGGACTGGAGTTGTAGCTGAGAGCTACATTCTGATCCACAGGATGACACACAGATGGACACACAACACGGAGACAGACAGACACTCAGAGAGACCGTGAGAGGGAGAAATACTGGGTCAGGTGTGGGCGTTTTCTCACAGCCTACTCCCAGCGACACACTTCCTCCAGCAAGGCCACGCCTCCTAGTTCTTCTAATTCCATCAGAGTTCCACTCCTTGGTGATTAAGCACATATGTGAGTCTAAGGGGGCCGTTCCTATCCAAACTGCCACAAAGGTTTACTGATGCAACAGCCACTCATAAGCACTCTTGTTGACTTCTAATGCTCCCCTCTTTAGTTGTCTAGCTACCTTGCAGACATGCCTTTAGTACTGCAGTTGAGTTTTTGTTAGTAGGACTGCTTGCCTATCATGTATGAGGCCCTGGGCTCCATCCTCAACATCTCCAAGAAAAACAAGTCAACTCCTAAATACATAAATACACACAATGCAGCTATAAAATATTAAAGGAAATTAATTCAGCCACAGAAGGCCCCTTTAAAGCAATTATTGCTACCATTTGCAGATTTGTTACTAGTGTAATAATGATTTACAAATAACTGAAATCAACTATAAGAGAAACTGATAGCTTTAGGGGCTGTGGAGGTGGCTCAGGGCTCAGAGCACTTGCTGTGCAAACATGAAGACCCAAGTTTGAATACCCAGCACTCACATAAAAAGCCAAGTGTGGCTGCGTATACCCGTAATCCCAGTATTAGCAGAGAGAGGCCAGGTGGATTCCTAGAGGCTGCTTACCAGACAACCTAGCTTAAACTACAAGCTTCTGGTTATTGAGAGGCCCTGTCTCAAGGCAGTAACACAGAGGAAGATAAAAACATGCAGAGCCGTGCTCTGACCTCCACATGTATGCAGAAGCACATAGACCCCACACACAATAAAAACTGACAGTTCTAATTAGCTCAGTGTCATTATCATTATTACTCGGTGGTGCTAGAGCGTGAACACATAGCTTCACGCCTGCCAGGCAGATGTCCTATCACTGAGCTATGTTCCTTGTCCTGAATATTCAGCTTCAAAAGTAGCTCTTGGGGGCTAGCAAGATGGTTCAGCAGATAAAGGCACTTGGTCCCAAGTATGGACCCACATAGTAGAGGGAGGCAAGTCGTCCACTCTTCTCCACATATGAACTGTGGCACATGTACATGCACTCACACGCAGATACACACACACACACACACACACACACACACACACACACACACACACACACACGCACACACCCCTAAATGTAATTAAAAGGAGATTTAGATGGGCTGGGGGGGTGGTTGTTTAGTTGTTTGGTTGTTGCTTATTTTTTCTGTATGTGAAAGCAGATCAAGAACACTTGCACTAATGACCTGAAATCAATCTTTTGGAAAATGAAAGATGAATTTAATTCCAGTTAGGACTGGTCTGGGTAGAGCCAAGGCTGGTCCCCAGCCCTGAAGAAGGGCTAGGGACTTAATTACTAAGCAGGGGAGTCACAGATCAGTGAGCGTTCTGGGATTCTGTTCTAACTCACCGTGTTCCTGAGCACGTAATAAGACCTTCCCTGACCCCTTGGAGGTCATCTGCAGCTCCAGCATTGGCCCAGTTCCACTCAGAGACCCCAGGCCAAGATTTGTCCTTCAGCCCTCTTGTCCTCAGGAGGTCAAAATGGCTGATGTCTCTGCAGACAAACGCCAACTTAACACATGTCATATCGTTGCCACAACTGAAAATGCGCTCATCATTTAGGCCAGGCAACACTGCCTGTGTTCTACCTTGTCCTTGGTGAGAATTGCCAGCATCCTTTTTGAACCTCGAGTTCTTCCATCCCTAGGTCCTCTGCTTATGCACCCACATCCTAAGTACTAAGCACTTCAGAGATGAGTTTTTCGAGGATTATTTACCATTTTTATTTACAGTTTACCACCCAGGAAAGCCCACACATATTTCTGGCCAGGAGAGCACCTTAGGGTAGTCTAAAGGAGTTCCTGACACACTCCTGGGGCATCTCATATTAACACAAAAAAACTTTAGGGTGCTGACCCTAGTTCTGTAGAGTAGAGACATTGTTATTAGTCCAAGCTCAGAAATCAACACTATCTCCTAGTTAAGTCAGGTTTATGGGGAAAATTAGATCTATCTTTGCTCTCAGCCTGTCCAGTGATCATGACTACCCGTGCTCTGAGGAAGGCTGGGTAGAGCTTTGGTCTAGCCTGGGCCTTTGTTCTGGGAGAGGCAGTTGATGGCAAGCAGACTTGGTATTCCCAGCCTTCACATCACAAATGTATTCAGTAGCTCTCTGTTTTAAATGAATGAACAGATGATATTACAAGAGCAAACTCCTAACGCTATAGAAATAGTTGGTGCTGATGAATTCAAGGCTAGCAAGCAAGTTCTGTTGTAAAAACAGGTTTGTAGATAAGAACAAGGTAAAAAGTTGTGGTGAAGGAGATATGGTGGTTAAATTCTCCTGGCTGTATCACTTTCCAGACAGATGAACTAAGACGACAAGTTTGCTGTACCTCAGCTCAAACACTTGCAGTGAAGGCCAGCGACCCACTGCAGAAGGCATTAGACAAGAGGGAAGTGGGGGTCTCCTATCCCTGCAGCTCTCTGGGTCTCTGTCTTCTGGGGCCAGCTTTTAGACTGTCAAGTTGCAAAGGCTTACTTCAAATAGATCAACCAAAAATGGTTCTTAAGGTTCTAAAAGGAGTCACGTGTAGCCATGGAAACACACAGTCTTTCAGAACGTAGTCATTCAAGTGGCCATAGAAATAGGTATGGGTCCTTGAATAAGAAAGAAAAGGCTGCAGCATGAGGGGTTGTCAGCAAGGCAAGGGAACCCCAGATTTAGACTTCCTGCCTGCCCCACCCCAACCTAGAGAGGCTGTCTCTGCTGCTACAGAGTTGCATATACTTTTTAAAGTCTCCCAGATGTACTCAGGGTTGTGACGTGCTGGCCTATGTCAAGGGGTAAATTCAACTCTTATTTCTGGTCCTCTTAGCATGCATTGGTGACAACCTCCATCTTGAGGCATTTTCTCCAGTATCATTTCTGGCAAAAACATATAGCCATTTGTCCAAATGGTGGCGTGGGTTGCCCAAGTTTAAGGTGATAGGGAAGGGAGAGGGTTTAGCAGCTGTCATCTAAGCCAGGCTATAAACCTGGCCCAGGCCAGTGGAAGTTTTGAAGCTGTTTGGCAGGCTTGCTTCATTGATACTCCTTTCCTGGTGTAGTCAGATGGCTCCATCTTACCATAACACTGCCTTTGCATTCTAATGGCCTATTTCTAACCTACAGGAGATGGAAGTAACTCAGTTATCCATGAATTAATGCCCTGGAGTCCAGGGGGAGGGGAAACCACCACAATAACAGCCAACAGCAGCAACGTGCTTTCATAATTGAAGCTCTTGCCACCAGACTAGCCTCTCCCTCTTCCAGGCAGACGGTGGTCCAGCTGAACAGAGCCAGCCCTCCTCCCACCCTGCTCCATGTGAGGAGCTGGAGGCATGGGAGTGGGTAGGATATCTTTAGGAGTGAAGCATGCGCCCTTCCTGCCCTTCCTGCCTGCCTATTGTGAGCCATGACATGGCCAAGAGTCAATGCTCCAGGCTAGTGTTGCCATGGCTTTAAGGAGGGTAGGGGGACGGTCAAGGAAGATGGGCAAGCTAAAAGGGAGACAGGTGGGCAGACAACCCTAATTCATGCGTTGGTGAGGGATTGATACAATTAGACCATTGATTTTAGAGTTTACAGAAAAAGCAATTGAGCCAAAGCCAGCAAGTTAAAGACCATAGGCCAAATATGACCCACTCTCTAGTTTTGTAAGTAATTTTTTATTAGAATACACACACAGCATATTGTCATTCCTTCAATAATAAATTTTATTATTGCATAGCCACACAAGGCAGTTGGACTAACCAAATTCCTGCCTATTTTTATTTTATTTTATTTTATCCAAACATGCATGCACACAGAGACAGTCAGACACATTCAGGATGAGCAGAGGCTCAGGCTCTAGAATTGTGGACCAGCCACACTAGACCAGACAACACCAGCGCAGGGTGGGACTGCCACCCTGCACTCGAAGGGCAAGGTGCTGTTTTACAGGCCACTTCTGGAGCCATTGTGATCCCACAGTTGCTGTCACTGTGATCCCACAGTTGCTGTCGTTGTGACTCCACAGTTGCTGTCACTGTGATCCCAGTTGCTGTCATTGTGATCCCACAGTTGCTGTCATTGTGATCCCACAGTTGCTGTCATTGTGATCCCACAGTTGCTGTCATTGTGACCCCACAGTTGCTGTCATTGTGATCCCACAGTTGCTGTCATTGTGATCCCACAGTTGCCGTCGGTCTCCCTGACAATCTTCAAAAACATGGCTTATAGGGTTCCTTATTCTGGTGCTGGCGGAAGAGTGAAGAAATACCCCAGGGACAATTAAAAGACTGGTGTCTCTCTACATGCACATACTAGACATTTGTGACATTTCTGTGTATGTATGTGTATATGTTTGTATGTCTGTGTGTCTGTGTGTATATGTGCCTGTGTGCATCTGTGTGTATGTGTGTATATCTGTGTGTATGCGTATATATCTGTGTGTATGTGTCTCTGTGTGTGTGTGTCTTTGCATGTCTGTGTGTGTCTATGTGTATGTATCTGTGCATATGTGCCTGTGTGTGCGTGCGTGTGTGTGTGTGTGTGTGTGTGTGTGTGTGTGAGTGTGTGTAGCTGTACAGATACCATAGAGCAGCCATGAGGGTCTGAGGACAACCCTCAGGACTCCGTTGTCTCTCTTCACTGTGGTAGCCACCATGCTTGCATAGTGAACACTTATCCAGAGTCACCTCACCTGCACCTGCACATCCTTAAGATAGCACGACCAGCAACAGTGTTGAAAAAAACATGTAAATTACTTCATTACAACTAAAAGTGTTTAATCATAAAAACAATCAGAATAAAACCATAAGTTCCAGGTGGGTTTGTAATATCTGTGATGCTTAAATCATTTTAAAAGCATTAACTCCAGAATGTGTACAAAGGGCAGACACTTCACACGCAGAGTCTCTGCCAATGAGCACTGAAAGACGCCCTACAGTCATGCACGATGGTGCAGGCCTATAATTCCAGCTCTCGGGGCAGCAGCAAGAGGATCTTGAGTTTGAGGCCAGCTTGGGTTACATAGGGTGACCCTAGAGACGGGTGGGGGGGTCATCAAAGAAATACAAATTAACACAATGATGAAATACTGTTGCCCACCAGAAGGGCTAAAATTAAATACAGTGGTAATACCAGATCTTGGTGAGAGTGTGAAGTAATTGAAATACGTTTAAATTTTTGGCAGAATTGTACATTTATACCATCAGTTCTGGAATGTTTGAAAGTGTCTATTAAAACTAAAAATATGCTCACCCAGGGTCCAGCAACTCTGCTCCTATTCATGTGCCCAAGAGAATGAGTGCTCTCCAGGAGAAGAGAGGTGGCCAGATAAACCTTCACAACATCCCATTGCCCTTTGCCTCAGAGGCTGGGCAGGCGTCTAAGCAGACACAGATAGGAGCTGGGCAAGAGAATGCTTCCCTTCACCAGAAATCTGCCTGTGCTGCAGTCTCAGGACGAGCTTATAGCTAGGCTGACGCTCCTGATAATTGGCTTAAACTACTAGCTCTTTTTCTTTTAATATTTACTTTACTTGCAGGGTGTTTTGCCTGCATGTGAGTCTGTGCACCAGCGTGAGTGCCGGGTGCCCACAGAGATCAGAAGAGGGTTGTCAGATCCTCGGGCTGTGGATGTGAGCTGCCATGAGTGTGCTGAGAATCAAGTGCGGGTCCTCTGCAAGGGCAGCCTGTGCTCTGAGCTGCTGAGTCATCTCTCCAGCACCTTCAAGGACCAACTATTTATACAGCCAATAATCCCCTTCCAACCTTCTACCTCAAAAGGCCATGGGTTACAAATTGTAGCTGGCTCCCGCCACCTAAATTTACCCTGTCCTTTCCCCCTCCCTCTTCTTCCTTCTCCTCCTCCTCCTCCTCTTCTTCTTCCTCCTCTTCCTCCTGTTCCTTCTCCTCCTCTTCTTCCTCCTTTTCTTCCTTCTCCTCTTCCTCCTCCTCCTCCTCTTCGTCCTCTTCGTCCTCCTCCTCCTCCTCCTTCTCCTCCTCCTCCTCCTCTTCCTCCTCCTCCTCCTCCTCCTCCTCCTCCTCCTCCTCCTCCTCCTCCTCCTCCTCTTCCTCCTCCTAACCATTCACAAAGAAGCATAGCCGGTGACCATGGGTGGCATCTTTAGAACGCATATGAAAATCCAGAGAAAAGAGGGGCGAGTGCAATGTCCTTCTCTTGAGCCAAGCTCTACCTTCTTACATGAAACCCATTCTGCAGAGGAAAGCTTCAAATTCTCAAGACTCAGTTACCCAGTTTCCTTGAGATACCCCTCGTTGTTATTAATCCCTGATTTTAAAGGTCCATCTTTGATTTATTAGACAGCAGACAGTGCTATGCTGAGCATGTTTTTCCCAAGGACAGAACAAGAGAGGATGCCCTTGTTCAGAAAGAGGAGACAGAGGCAGGGTTTCCTGACCTTGAACAAGCAAAGAGACACTCCGGGCTCCTGGAAGGGAGACCCAGTGACCTCTCCTAGCACTACAGAATGGCTCTACCCATGTATCTAAGAATGAGCCTCTTAAGACACTTGAGAAAGGCACTTCAGCTCAGGAGAACACTTCCCCAGAAATCTGCCTGTGCTACAGTCTCAGGACAAGCTCATAGCTGGATTCCAATTTCCTAGCGACATGAGAACATAAGCAAGTCTCGCTGGCTGGCTGCCTTCGTTCATTTGGCAGATTAATTTATGCATGCTGTTCTGCTCTTTGAGAAAGTTCCTTAAATAGTGAGGAAAGGAGCTTGTGAATTCCAGTGGGGCATCCAACCCACACTGCTCCAGAGGGCAGGGAGGGAGGCTGACTTCACACCATCTCTGCTGCCACTGCTGGGGCTCAGGAAGGCTGCCCCTGAGAGCTGGCAACCAACAGGGAACACACATGCTCCTGTTGCACTCGGATAAACCCCACTAGGGTAGAGTTTCTGGATCCACTCTCAGCCCCTATTGTTCCCTGGGAAAAAGAGCCAGTCCCAGGGAAACACATCAGAGGCTCCATCCTTGGCACAGATGGGCTGTCTTTAGGTCAGATGAGATCACTGGGTAAAGCTAAAGAATAACCACCAGCCTGGGTCCAGGCAGATGTCCCATGTTCATCAGCCCTGGCCCTAGAGTCTGGAAGATGTGGGAAGGGTAGGGAAAGTGCTGCAGCCTCCTTCCCAAGCTCTCATCCCGGGATGCCTGCAGTTACCCACAGTATTGTGCCAGTCTTGAGATCCACACACCCAGCAGGCACCTCCAGTGTGTGCGGTGTGCAGGTTGCATTCCCCAGCAACACAGAGCAGCTGCCAGCTTTCTTCAGAGCAGTATGGTGTGGGGTTCTCTGGCTTCATGCCTTCATGGTGCCGTAGAAACTAGAAAGACCACATATGGGCTTGTGGAAGCATGGACAGCTCTGTTCAAGCCCACAGTCTTTCTGCCTGCCATGCTGGACTTTAAGCCAAATTGAACTGCACTGGGCTATGTGAGAGTGACAGGTTTGAATATCCCTTAGCAGTCACTTGACTGGGAACCTTGACCTTTGGTTTCTCAGTAAGCTGTGTCCACTACTGCTTCCCTTCTCAAGCAGGTCCGGAGGGCAGCCATCCTCACACAGAAGGGAAGCACTGAATCCGTGGCTACACTGTGGTACATACTTACCGAGAAGCAAACGATACTAGGGTTCTCCCGGGAGCTGTGCCTTTCCAGACTTTGAAGCAGTCTCCATCCCTCAGGTCTTCCTTCCCACAACAAGCTCATCCTGTTTTCTCTCTTACCCAGCCAAGCTGAAGGATGGTGAAAATTGTTTGTCTTAAAAACCACCAGCAGTTGTGACCTTTCTCTGTGCACTTGGGCCTTGCATCATATTCTTTAAGCATCCATAACTTAGGCTCTAAGAAAAATCTCTGTGTGTGTGTGTGTGTGTGTGTGTGTGTGTGTGTGTGTGTGTGTGTGTGTGTGTTGCATATATGTGCTTTTGCGTGTATATTCACATGTGGATTTGGGTGCCTGTGCACATGAGCACATGCGTGTGGAGGCCAAAGGTCAACACTGGGTGTCTTTCTCAAGCTCTCTCCACCTTATTTTTTGAGATAGGGTCTTTCACTGAACCTTGAGCTCACCAGTTCAGCTAGGAGGACTAGCCACTTAGCTCCAGGGATCTGCCTATCTTCCTCCCCAGCACTGGAATGACAGACACATGTTCCCATGCTTGTCTTTTTTTTTTTTTTTTTTTTTAATAGAGCTGCTAGGGATCCAAACTTAGGTCCCCATAATTGTGCAGAAAGCACTTCACCAATTGAGCCACCTCTGCAGCCTCCCAGAAGACTTACTGCAGCCGATTGACTTTAAGCCACGCTTAATAAAAACAGCTTTGGGATGCCAATATGATATGCAGAGCCTAGACGGTGAACAGGATTGGCAAGACATGTGGACAAAAGCCAGACAGAATGCAGACTGAGAAACATGGAGAGAAGGGCCAGGCAGATAATCCCCGGAGAGTCTGTGCCTCCGAGTGCACAGCTAAGGAGCGGCTGTGTGCATGGTGCGCCCCAGCACTTGAGACCTGGAGCGCCATTGCAGTGGCTTCTGAATGGGCTCCCTGCCTCCACCCACCTATCTCCCCACTGCACACCACCATCCTGCCAGAAAGTCACCCAGTTTTGACATGCCCATGTCCTGGATTGTGTGTGATTCAGGGCCCACCTCTACTGATGTCCACTCTGCCCCACTGGGAAGATGAGTTCTCTCCCAGGACCCTCAAGGGCTGACCATGACATTCTCTAGTCTCTCTTATTTGTTTTGCCTTGGATCCTTCAATACCATTTTTTTAAAAATCATGTGGTCAAATCAGAATCTTTTCTGGCGTAGCTCCCCCTCCTTTGCCATGACAAATACTCAATGGATGCATACTACTACACTGGACAATAGCTCCTCCTAGGTGGCTTGTGAAAACCAGGGAAGTGAGGGTGTCTCAGCCTGCTCGAAGGAAATGCCCTTTCTAGTAATACCCTGGCAACTCCTTTTTTGTCAAACCTGAATAAATCCAGACCTGTTGTCCTCTGATCTGTTGTTTGATTTAAATGTGCATTATTACCTTGGATCTGGGCCAGAGGAGTAATTGGAGAGAAGCAGAGGCAACGAGCAGAGTGCCCAGTTCCATGCAGAAGACACCAGCCCCTGGTGAACCGCTACGTCAGCAGGGCTGCTGTGTGCTAAGGCAGCAGAGTCTGGTGTTGGAGGGGGACGCTGTCCTCCCTACCTGGCAGCCTCACAGTTCACCAGGAGGCAACAATTCCTTTCTTGTACCTAATTCCTGGAAGGCAAAATGTGAATAAATGCTGACCCCCAACAGCCCCTCATTGGTGGAAGACATCCTGCCCATACTAGGGCCCCTCTCAGGCTGGGTCTTGGTGTTGAGAGCTATTTTCTCTGAATAGAAATAGTCTTTCCTGGAAGGAGCCTTAGCAAGTTGACCAAAGTGAAAAGGCTCAGAGAACGTTAAAGTCCTTTCCAAGGCATTGAACAGCTGCCGGGGTCGCGGGGAGAGAGCCTGGCGGGAGGGGAGTCTCTTTGATGGAGCTGTTGGCAAGTTGAGTGGGGATTGCAAAAGACCTGCTTTGCTGAGCCATCACCCATGCTGGGCTGGGCTTTTTGGTGACACAGCTACCATGGAGTGGCTCGGACTTCTATAAGTAACTCCAGTAAACTCATCGGCTCACTGGATCTGGGTGACACAATTTCCTTCATCGATGCCATATAATAGATGTTTGCTTGTGTCCCTCCAGGAAAAGTCACAAGACACCTGGGAAGCCTTACTTGCTGATTCTTAGGCTGGTGTTATCTCAAATTGTATGAGTGTATCTCAGTCCCGGAGGTGGGCAGGGAACAGGGGGAAGTACAACTGGCTCTTCACTGTGACAGGAAATCATATTGCTTAAAGTCAACATGGAGTGTACCCAACAGACTAGTACAAAGAATGAGACTCCCCTAGAAATGTGAAAGAGAGTAGGTGGCATTTATTCTCCCTTAACTAAAGCCCTGCTGTGTGCTCCAAACGGGAAAGCAAAGGCAGAGGGGCGGAGCTTTGAGCAGTGCGGGGAGACCTAAGGGCTTCTCATCTCCATGTGTCTGCCTGTCCAGGCTCTTGCTCCTTGGTACATCCACATGTGGACTTTACATAATACAGTGCCCTGTCAGAATGAGAGCCAGCTATATTCCTCAATCTTGGAGCTAGCTTTCTAGCCAGAGTTGGAGTTCCCAATGATTGGCAATATGTTTCATGCTGCATTTAACAGTGAGCCTCAATGTAGCTCTGACTAATGGAGCCCTCTCTCTACAGGCACAGAGGGCACATAAAAAGGTCCCGAAGTGCAGCAGAGCGCATCACTCCTCTGAGAAGAAACCTCATTCCATTCCTCCTGCAGCCGACGACACACCAAACACAGGACAGGGCAGCAGCCAGACAACCCTACATGACAACCCATCCAACCAGATGGCCCTGCTCCCTGGGGACAAGCAGGAGTATAGCCCCCAGTTGAATACCTCCAGCCCTGCCTGGTCTTTCCAGAGAAGCAAGTCTTTGTTTTGTTTGCCCGGTGGAGGCCCCTCCCCAACTGAACCACAGCCACTATTGACTGGTTCCCAGAGACACAGTGCATCAGAGTGGAAGCCCGGCCACCTCGTATCCATTGATGACTTAGAGGGGGCCCAAGAGACAGATGTGGACACGGGCCTGAGGCTGTCCTCCTCAGACCTGTCTGTGGTCTCTGCATATTCTGCCCCCAGTAGGTTTTGTAACACAGTGGAGGCATCCCTCTCCTCTGAGAGATATAGCAGCCACTGGCCAGCACACAAGAGTCCCAAGAAAGGACCACTGCCCACTGCCAGTGAGGTGAGCCCAGATACTGCCTGTGCTTCCCACCCTCTCTTCACCAAAGGGTCTCCGAGCCCTGCAGAGATAACTACTCCTGGTCTCTCAGCTTTTGGTGCCTCCTTGCTCACAGAGTCATCCACACTCCTGCCATGTCATGACCCCAAAGCCACACAGGGTGTCCAAGACATGCTACTGCCTCCAAAATCAGTGGGTCTCGAGGCTGATGACATGGAGGAGTTCTACATCTGAGCGCATCTTGGCTTTCAGACAGACTCAGTCACAGAACCCAGGTACCACTGTGCCTGGCTCCTTGTTCACAGGGTGCTCTCAGTCCCATTTGCCAGCTCTGACTAGAACTTAGTTATCTGTCTTGGGAGACTGTTAGTATGTTGCTCATGCTTCCTGTCGTTCGCTGACAGGTGCCATATTTCCAGAGGTTCAGAAAAAAGAAACAAACAAACAAATACCTGACATTTTTATGGAAATAAATTTTCAACACACTTAAATCACAAAATCTATTTTTGAATGCCCAATCATACAATGTAATGCTTCATATAATTATTTGAAATGAAAAAGAAAACATAGCCAGTGCTGGCTTGACAATTGTTCATACTCCGAAAGTAAAATAACTAAGGCCAAAATGTTGAACGGGGAAAAGACACCCAGTGACTGCCCCAGCACCAGTGTGCAGGACAGAATGCATGCCTTCCTGGTGCCCACAGTCACACAGGGACCCAGGACCCTAGAATCCAGACGCGCTGCCTCCAGTGGAGCAATCTTCAGCAGACAGCAGAATGCCTTGCTTTGAAACCATTCAGCACTTGAAAATCTGGGCCTACACACAACTGGCTAACAAGCCTTATAAAGACTTAGCATGAGTAACCAATGCCTTGCACACTTACAAAATACTCTGAGTATGAAAGCTAGTTTTGCACACTCTTCCACAGCTGACTCATGGTGGTAAGCAAGTCCCTTCTGGACTGATTTGTATAAGAGGACTCGTTGCCTGCAGTTACAAACATCAGGTTATGAGGTATGCTGGGGAAACAGGTGTGAGATTCTCTGACTTTAAAAAGCACACATTTAAAAAGGGCTACTTCTCTCCATAAATAACCAGAGCCATCTTTTGTATTTTGAAGCACTGTCTATAGTAAATAGTTAAAATGTTTGGAACATTTTTAGCTGTCCTTTTGATTGTCCATGTGAGCCGGTGCCCCATGCCCCGAAGTAAGGAAGTGTGCAGTGCGGCCCCATAGGGCCAGCCTCCAGTGAGTGCACAGGAGCCGTGGGGAGGGCGGGCACTGCCACCACACTAACTTTCCCCATCTGTTGTCCGTCACTGTGTGAGTGGCGACCAGACCTCTTGGTAAGGCTGTTTACAAGCCCAACCTCACCAAATGCCAACTTCTGGCATTGGGGACAATGCCAAATTATCCCCAGATTCTGTTTATCCTTGGGAAGCATGGGTGTGTACTGTCCCCTGCCATGTGGTGCCTCTTGCCTAAATTACTAATGGCCGAGTTTTCTCCTCTCTGGAAGGCCCACACCAGCTCAGATGCAACCTCGGAGCCTTCCCAGCAGGGCCTTCAAGATCTCTTACCTATCACCGTCCATCAGCCTTGGATCAACACCAGCACCGGTCACCATCCTCACAGGCCTGGGGCTCTGGCTTGCCTCAAACACTCTGGACTTCCCAGGACTCTGAGGTCTGCTCGGTGTAAATAAATAAAAACATGGTCTCTTCTGATTCTGGATCAGGATTAAGCCAACTTCTGAAAAGGGCTAAATGATGACTATTTTAAAGTTTGTCACATTTTGTTTTAAACTTTAACCAAATGTGTTGCTATCGCTTCTACTGCAGCATGAAAAATAAAAGATATGTGAATGGGAGTGGCTGAGTTGCCCTCAGACTTCATTTCTAAGAGCAGGTTATGGACAGTGTCGGCTCACATGGCTGTTGGGGAACCCCCAAGGCAGACTGCTGTGGATGGCTGACTCCAGATTCCAGCCGGCCATCAGCTTAGGTTTTCCAAGCCTCTGCTGAGATGATGATGATGATGATGATGATGATGATGATGATGGTGGTGGTGGTGGTGGTGGTGGTGGTGGTGGTGGTGGTGGTGGTGGTGATGATCCTCCAAGAAGCTCGGTTTCTCAGGTCAGGCCAGTGGCGACAGAGCCACAGGCTCAGAATGCAAGGGGATGCACTGTTCGAAGCTGATTCCCAATAAGCCCCTACAGCTCACCCCAGCCTAGAAGTATGACTCCAAGTCAATAGCTGATAATGATTTTAAAAGCATGTTAATCTCAGGCCTCTGAGATAGGACTCAGTGTGTCACTGCCAAGAGTCGGGAAGGTAAAAATGAGTGTCCTGGATCCATGTGATGGCATCTGCCTTTGGTCTCCACAGTACCCCTGCTTTGGAACACTTGCCTAGCAAGGATTGCTTTGGAGCCCAACCCCAATCTCAGCATTTCTATCCTTTCCTCTGTGAACTGTCCCCCACACAATCCTGTCTGCCAAGCTGAATGACCCCCAAAAGATGTCAGAGATACCACATAGAAGAGGGGCTTGTGAGTACCCTTTCCCACTGCAGTCCACTCCCAGGCTCCCCTGGACTGGCATGGGAGATGGAGGGTGTCTACAGAGGAGTTACCTGTAGGGGGTGGTTCTGATGCTAAGGTCCTCTTCCCCAATTGGTTCTTGATCCATCAATAAAGGCACCATCGACCAATGGCTGAGGATGAGCGGGACACTTCGAGTTGCCCGGGAGGATGCAGGCAGACTCGGAAGGGGGCAGGGAGAGAAGGAGTAGCTGCCATAGATATGGCCAACCAGCCATGTGAGTTTTCAGGTTAGAGTGGCCAATGGCCGCTCTATCTGATTATGCCTGGGATGGCAGGAGAGATTTAGCAGTGCTCAGTCATTGAGTTAGCAAAAGCATTTTAAGATTAACTTATGTGTGTGTTGTTCTTTATCCATGGATTCAAGGGAATCTGGGTTAGGGCTGGTAGCGCTGCCCATTCCCGGAGCTTAAGCAGGGTAGCAAAAGCTACAAGCAACAGTAACCTTCTGTAAAACCCTGCTTTCACCCTGTGCTAACAAGTGCTTTCCTCCTGGCGCTCACCAGTGGATCCTGACTCTTGGGGCAGCACCGACCTTACAACAGATACTGGAATCCAATAGGTGACACATAAATTTGTTCAACTGAAAAATGTTGAGATGGCCTCATAAGCTAGTTCTCTTCTAAAGTGGGTTCAGTGACTAGGGAGTGACCGTCTTATCGTTTGCTTTATGTTGTCTAGTAAGACCCAACCTCTTGCCTCCTTGACCTGAAACCACCCCACCCCCAGCTGCATCCCTGATTTGCCTTGATTCTTAATTACTGCTCAAGGTGTCACTTTGTCCTACACTCAGCACTCACTACCTAGCATCTGCTTTAAGACATCAAATATTTCTCAGTGTGCCGCCAACTGGACTGACACACTACAAAAATCACCTTGAGTTACATCAGTTGGTTAAGTGTGTATCAGAGGGACTTATGGGGACAGGAATGACGCTCTGTGACAGGAGGAGGGATGGGTGGTGTTTGTTTAAACAAATTGTCTTTACTGCTGGTGTTCGGTGAGTCTCAAGGCCCAAAGGGTAGGAGCGTCACAGCAGAGGAGGATCACATTCCTTCATCCAGGGTCCCCAGGGAGACCAGATGTCTGGTTTCAGCCAAGAACGTTTTAAGTACATGGCTGATGTCTTCATCCCTGGAAAACCAGAAGAAATGTCGGTGTTTATAGAGCCCCTTCTCCCTGTAATGAATGAATTCCCTAGTCAGTCAGCTATCAGGTACCTGATCAGACTAACAGAAATAGAGAAAAAAATTTAAGGGTAAATGAAACCAACCATGGAGGAGGGCTGTGGGCATAGCTCAGTGCTATAGCATTTGCCTAGTATACCTGGGGCCCCAGGCTCAGTCCCAGCATTAAAATAAAACAAGGGCTGGAGAGATGGCTCGTTGGTTAAGAATCCCTCTTTCAGAATCCCTCTCCTGACCTCCATAAGTACCAAGTTTTTAAACATATATATAAACACACAGGCTAAATACTCATCACATAAAATAAATCTAAAAATAATAAAAATTGAAACAAACTGTGGAGTCTTCCTCCATTGTACACCCTGACAACGGTGCCAGCGACAGTTCTTGCAGGGAATACCAGGCCTGAATGTCACCTGAGCTCTGGGAGTAAGTGGAGAGTGGCTCCCTCCCCACCCAGGTCCCATTGCTCCATGAGGCTGCTCTTTGCTGGTCTCCACCTCTCCTGGGTCCCCTGGAAACGCTTGAGAGAATAAACATGAATCCATTGTTGGGGGAAAAAAGATTCTCAGGAGAAATACACTTTGCCACAATTAGTTATTGCAACAAATGGATTTATGCAGAATCAGGAACCTGAATATAAAAATTATACATAAGTATAGTTTTCAACTTTTGTCAAAGGCTTCTTCTAATTTGGGGACATAGAGGGCTAGTTGCTAAATGGCTTTAAAGGCCATAATCCCTACTAGTGGATAACGCAGGCAACGATGAACAGTAGCACTGGTTCCTCAGATCTCTTTAATGAGTGCCCCAGTCAGTTGTTTGTTTGTTGTTGTTGTTGTTGTTGTCATTGTTGTTGTTTTGTTTTATTTGGGAGGGTTGGTTTTTGGTTGTTTTGTTTTGTTGCTGTTATTTGGTTTTTGGGGGTGGTTGGTTTTGGGTTTTGTTTGGTTGGTTTGGTTTTTGAGGGTTTTTTGTTTTTGTTTGTTTGTTTTTGTAGAGGTGGCATGTCGCTATCAGTAGTGTATTCCTTTCAGACAGATGCCCAAGGACACTTGGTGATGGAGAAGATGCTCCTCCCGTGCCCCTTGGCACCCTCCCTGAGTGTTCCATTCGGGGCTGTCCTAGTAAGCTTTCTATTGCTGTGATAGCCTCCATGACCAAAAGCGCATTGTGGAAGAAAGTGTTTATTTGGCTTACACGTCTCAATCAGTCTACCATGAAAGGAAGTCAGGGCAGGAAGTCAGGGCAGGAACCAGAGGCAGGAACTGATGCAGAGGCCATGGCAGGAGTGCTGCTTCCTGGCTCGCTAGCCATGGTTCACTCAGCCTGCTTCCTTACACCACCACAGTGGGCTCAGCCCTCCCACATTAATCCTTAATCAAGAAACCTGTCCCCAGACTTGCCTACAGGCAATCCAGTGGAGGCATTTTCTCATTGAGATGCCCACTTCCCAGGTGACAATAACGTGTGTGAAGTTGACAAAAAGCAAACCAGCGCAGGGACAAAGTCCCACCTCCATGTGCCTGGGCCAGCCCCCCACCCACCACTTCCATTCCTTTAGGAATGTCTGTGACAATGACCATATAAGTTTAGTGACTGGAAGAAACCTGAAGCCCCCTTAACTCAGCTGTGGGTGTCTCCAGCCCTGATCCCAGAGCTTCTGGACTGGAGTCATCACGTGTACAGTGGCCTGCCAGGGACCAGCTGCAGGGAGAAACTACCCAGGCCCAAGGGCCTCCCTAAAGAAGACAGTGGAGGACTCTGGTGCCGCCTGGCGGCCATTGCTACCAAACACAACAAACCCTGTGCCCCTTTAAATCAAAAAGATCTATCAGAATAGAGAGAAGGCATTTCTTCTCCATTTATTATTCTGAGGTTCACTTTCTATTTTGTTTCTCTACAAAGTGCTGAGATAAGTTAAATTATATAAATAGAAATAGAAAGTTAGGGTCAAAAAAGAAGTCTACAAATATATCTAGCAATATAAAGAAAAACAACTGGTCTAATTGAATGTCCTGAAAGCCAGCAAAAAGGGAAAGGTAAGTAGCTTTATAGAACTGTAAATATAAATATACACATGAATATAAAGATACACATACACACACACATATAGATAGACATACACATGTCTATACATACATATACACATATATAGATACACATAAATATATGCATATGCACATACAGATACATGTAAATATATGTGTGTACATACAAATATGTATCCAGGTACATATACATATGCATATATACATAGATATATGCATATACATACATATATTTATACACATACAAATATATATATATGCAAATACATATACAGATACACATAAATATATGTATACACATTCAGATACATATACACACATTCAGATACACATACACACATATGCGGACAGATGATATACACATATATGTATACACACACATTCACATTCAGATACACATACATATATGGCTGAGAAAACTAGTGATGACTTATCATCTCAGTACAAAATCTCAGAGAAAAATCAAGCAAGTTTTAGAACAGATTCCTAAAATCACCTTCTCTCCTGTGTTACTACTTCAGTTCAGGTTAGTGGCTTGGAGGACAGAACTGTCAACAGCTGGAGGGGAGGGCACACCATCCTTGTGCCTCTCCAGACAACCTCCAGCTACACTGAGGTCAAGGAATTTCCTAGGGGCTGGCTTCTTCCAGGTTTTTTTAAGTCTTGCGTTGTTAGGAAGACTGAGGGCAGAGGCAGGACTAACATACCATGGAGAGCTGCTGTCCTAGCCTATGCTGAAGGATAGCCTATGCTGATGGAGGGCTTCCGTCGGCTAGCCCCCTCTGCATCCTCAAGCATTGTCTGCGGCTGCAAAGACAGCTTCCACGCTCTGGTTCCCCCAGCTAGAAGAGGAACAGACATTGTGAGCTAGGTTGTAAATCCCCACCACACCCTGTGCCGAGGTACCTGAAAGTACAGAGGAACACGTGTCTCCACACTCTGTTCTCCAACAATGTGGGCATTTGGTTATTTTATTCATTTATTCATTCATTAAATCATTCGCTCAACTACTGTTACTACTTACCATTTGGCCATAGATTTTAGGATCATCTTCCTTTAACACAACTAAACTTTGTTTGATTCACAAATGGAGTCTAGAATTTTAGCATCAAAAAGGCCTGCTTCCCATACCCAAGCGGGCATTCACTACGAGCAGAAGTGGTCATCACCTGTAACCTAAGGGCCTCAGTGGGTCATTTGGAGGCTTCCACTATATACTTTGTGTCAATGCCCCTAGACTGCTGCATGCAAGTGTTTAGAAAGAGGGGCCATAGTTTCCTAGCATGCTGAGATGAGAAAACAGGCTTGCTTAAGCCAGCTCCCCTAGTATCTGTGTCCCCCCACCTTCCCACAGACAGAAAGTCTCACCTGCCATCATTGTCCTCCATCTTTGGCCATCCCTTCCCTAACCATTTTCTTCTTGCTCTCTCCAGCCTCTCATGTCTATAGAAGCTGCTTGTCATTTTCGGACCATCCTCCTGTCCAACCCACCAGGGTCCCAAGGTGCCATTGCCTGCTACCTTGTAGCAACCTTTGACCCTCAGACCTTCTCTGAACTTCATCTGCTCCCAGCGCTCCTGTAAGATGCTCTGTTACATCCCATAACTTCTGGCAACACTGAGCTAAGTTCACATCCTCCGTTAGTCAGCCTCTTACAGGTTTCCATGACCCGAACCTTCCCTGACTTCCCAAATGGAAGTCACCTTGCATTGCTCTACTCTCAGAAGCTGGCTCTGCTCAGCCAGGGCAGAATTGCCCATTGCTTTGTCAGGGTTCTTCCTTGTTGTATAAGACACACAGTCATGGAGGAAGAATAAAGTGTGAAGTGGGGCTACAGACAGAGACTTCGCCCTGGGCAGTGGCTGGAAGCAGAAACTCGGGTCTGAACAGATTTGAGCCGCAAAGGATTTCTTGTCTTATTTTTCTCCAAATGTCCCACAACCTGTGAAATGGACCTCCTGTCCCCAATACCAGCCTGCTCACTCCTGCCAGGGGCTCTGGAGATCTCCTTGGTCATAAAGTTCAGTGACTTGCAGGCTTGGTGTTCATCATCCAAGTAGTTTCTGCAGAACTGTGGGGACCCACGGACCTTTCTGGTGTGGTTCAGTGCTCACGGCTCTGCCCTGTCATCAGGATTGTCCCCTCGCCCAGCTAGAAACACCAGCCCTGCTGTTCTCACTAGCCCTAGCAGGGTCACATTGCCCATCCCAGGCAACCCTACTGGTCATGTTCTGTCCTGCACCTTCCCCAGCCTGCACACTGAGATTTCCCATTGTCCCTGCCTCCTCGAGCTGTCCTATGTACCTTCCCAGTCTCTCCCACACATTCCAGCACACTTTCTTAGGAGCCACACCTGGGTTTTCAGCTGCCTGTCACGCGCCCATGCTGTGGAATTTTTCTGTGCCTTAAAATCTGCCCCACCAAGCACCATAAACAATGATATATCACGAAAGGACTCTCCCTCAGCCCTTTTCTGCTCCTCCTCCTCCTCCTGCTCCTCCTCCTTGTTCTCTCAGTTCTGTTACTGGTCTTGTAAAGCACTCAGCAGAGTGGACAGACCTGAGGAGCCACAGGAGACTACAGCTGTGTGGCCCTCATTAAACCACTCCTGGGCCTTGCTTTCATTGTTTGCAGAGTTGTGGGGATCCAAGCAGGACTCGGGTGAAACCTGGAAGGTGCTTGCATTAGGGGCAAGCTTTTGGAGTGGGCTGGAAACCTTAGCTATAAGGACCAACATGCCCAGGGTTAAAGCCCTATTCACAGGGCAGATACAGCTTTCCTCTACCTTGCAAGTTAGCCAAGGTTTTCAAAAATACTCAATTTGTGTGTATCTGTGGATTTTAGCACTGCCTTTGGAATGCCCCATTATTCTGTTTCCAAGACTCTATCCCAAGAAAATGTTTTAAACAGAGATAACGGCTGTGTATCTATCTGTTAATCACAGAGCAGTTTACAATATCAAACCATCAGGGGGCAAACCTGAAAGTTCCAGGACTCAGACATTCGGAAAGAAAGGGAAATTCAGGGGCAGGGATCCAAGAAATGATGCTTCAAATGATATTAACAACAGAGGAGAAAGCCTGATAAAACTTTAAGCTAAAACCATTAGTATGTGATGCGGGTGTGTGGTACATGGCTGTAACCACAGCGCTTGCAAAGGGGAGGTAGGAAAGTCATGAGTTCAAGGTCAGCCTTGGCTATGTACCAAGCTTGAAGCCAGCTTGGGCTACATGAGGGGTTTTCTCAAAATAAATTAATAAACAAATAAGGAGGAAGTAATGTACACTATACATTATATAAATGTATGCTGTATATTTGATTATATAAAAGCAGTCAGAGGAAGATACAGGGTAAAGAACTGTATCAGAGTAGAAATTGCTTCTGGAATCATGAGTAGTATTTTTTCTTTTTTGTTGTTGTTGTTTTGTTTTTTGTTGTTATTTGTTTTTTTTTAATTTGACATATTTTCTATAACAAGCATTTATTACCCTTACAATTTTGAAATATAGATAGTAAAACTGGAGAATAACAAAATAAAAACAAAAAATGGCCACCCCTGTGCCTTCAACCATATAACCTGTTCTGTACAGGTACTTATGGTCTACACTTAAGCCAGAGGGGCTCCCAACTCTTATGAAACACACTGTAGTGGCTATTCCTGATTGTCAACTTGACTCTATCTGGAGTGACCTACAATCCAGAATTAGAAGGCTCACCTGTGATCCAGATCTTGAGGCTGGAAGACATAGGTTTCTGACCTGGATCCTGGCATGGAGATCTTGAGGCATAGTGGCCACGAAAAGCTTAGGCCCAGGCAAAGTAGTACACGCCCTTAATTCCAGGAGACTGAGGCAAGGAGATCTCTGAGTTCAAGGTCAGCCTGGGACAAAGCAAGTCCCAGATCCAGGCGTGGTGGCATACACCTTTAATCTGGGCCACACCTTCCACACCTTCTGCTGGAGGCCTATATAAGTACATTGGAAGAAGGAAGATTCGCTCTTCTTAACCTGAGTGTCTTGTGGGACTGAGCAACTGCTAGATCCTTGGACTTTCATTCACAGCTGCTGCTGACCATTGTTGGGGAGTTGGACTACAGACTGTAAGTCATCAACACACTCCCTTCCTATGTAGAGTCTACCCATAAGTTCTGTGACTCTGGAGAGCCCTGACCAGCACACACACCTTGTGCTTCCTGCCTGCAGACCAAAGCTCCCTTGCTTCCTCTTTCCGCCTTCCCATCAAGCTCTTACCGCCCACAGTTCAGTGGAACCACAGCCTCCCTCAGAGGACCTGTCCATCATCCCTGCCAGAGCATGGGTTCCCGCTGCAGAGACACGCTAGGACTGGGTTGTTCCTGCCTCAGGATCGATCACAGGTGATGCAGTCTTGTGGGACACCAGACATACTTATCCAAGGAAGTTATTAAAAAGTCTTTAGTCTAAAACAGCATCTCAGTCAACAGTCATCTCAGTGAATGAGTGTGTGCATGAATAATGTGTGTATGGAACAGACTCTCTGTCCAGCACTGTGATATGCATGAAAAAATCCCCCACCCCCACATCAAGGCCCTGACTCTGATTAATTTTCTATTTTCATTATATGCAATCTAATGTCCTGGTGGGCCACAAAGGAGAAATTATAACAAGTTAGAAAAATTGTGAGATCATTCTGAACAGGTTTGTGTTTACCTTAGCATCCACCATGAAGGAATCCCAGGGTGCTGTTTCACAAGAGTCTACTTGCCACAGGGGCCCTGCTTCCACAGTAATGCCTTAGTCCATTCCTGAAGGAAAACCCTCCTGATGAGGTCCTCGGAAGGAAGTCCTGCCTTCGGTACTGTGACAATGAGGTTGATGAGCAGGAGACAAAGAGCTCTCATTGTTCTTTCAGTGGACCCAGAACTCATATGGTGGCTCACAGTCATCTATAACTCCAGTTCCAAGGGGCCTGACCTCTGTGAGAACTGCATACATGTGGTAAAAGGGCATACATGTAGACAAAAACACCCATACACACGAACTACAATAACTCTACCAGTGACCTAGACATGGTTAACTAAGCAGACTAATTGTAAATTATATTTGTTTTAAATAGGAAAGTCGTGTTGATGGTAGTCAGAAGCAGGGGGACCCTGGTTTAAGAGTCTGACATGACATGTCTGTGGAAGGCACTTGTGGGTATCTGTATGTGACATGAAAAACCTGCTCTTATGACAGCCAAATATACAGAGTTTCCGACCCATTCGTGGCCACTTTAGTATAACTAGGGCCATATCCCATCAAAAGTACTCTTGTCATGCCCATGGTTCGGCAAGTAACTCACCTTCTTCTTGCAAACAGGGGCATCTACACAAGCTGGGCAGTTCCTCAACTTTCTGGTACGGGGTGCAAGAAGACAGAAATAAGAATGACCCTTTACTTTCCCTTCACCTCCAATCAAGAATCAAGCCTTCCACCATCTTTTTTCATGTTTGGAGAAGGAAGGGTCCATAGGTAGAGGGTAAGAAGGATGAAGACACTCCAAGCTCCCACAGAAGAATCAGTCTCCACTCCTCCTCATTGCTGGGTCCTGGAGGGAGAGCCAAGAATGCAGCCTATGAAGGGTATCCGTTTCCTAGGAGATCCTGACTCAGCACTGTGCCCTCAGCACCTGAAATATTTCAAACCTCTTTGTTTTAAAGAGGAGATATGATCTGTAACTTCCCATCATCCCATGCTGTGCACAAATGACCAATGCTTTAAAGCTCTCAGCACCATTTAAGCAGTCAGGAATAGAAAGGAATCAGGTGGGGTCAGGACCAAACCAGCTATGAGAGTTGGATCTGTGACATTTCAGCTGAGTAAAAGCCTGTCCTAAATTCTCAAGTGAGAATGAGAGTTGTCTCTCTCTATTTATACTTTTTTATAAAGTTCACCTGGAATTGGAGCTGTCTTCGTTAGAGTTCTACTGCTGTGAACAGACACCATGACCAAGGCAACTCTTATAAAGACAACATTTAATTGGGGCTGGCTTACAGGTTCAGAGGTTCAGTCCATTATCATCAAGGCGGGAACATGGCAGCATTCAGGCAGGCATGGTGCAGGAGGAGCTGAGAGCTCTACATCTTCATCTGAAGGCTGCTAGCAGAATACTGGCTTCCAGGCGGCTAGGATGAGGGTCTTATAGCCCACACTCACGGTGACACACCTGCTCCAACAGGGCCACACCTTCTAATAGTATCACTCCCTGGGCTGAGCATATGCAGACCATCACGGGCAGAGCAGGAGCTGGCGTGAAGGAGTCTTGCTGTGGGAGGAACGACAAGGCAATGACCTTTGCACTCTCATTCTTGTTGCTCTAAGGAAATAGCTGACAAACCCAACTTAGGGAAGGAAGGGCCCATTTGACTTGTGAGTAAGTAAAAGCAGCTAGTCACATTACATTTGTTGTCAAGAAGCAGAGAACCCACAGGAAGCAGGACTGGACGACCAAAACTCCAGACCTGCCCCAGTCACCTACGCCCTGCAGCAAAAATGTACTCATAAAGACCCCAGCCTTCCAAACAGTACCACTTGCTGGGCACCAAGTGTACAACACATTCATCTGCAAAAGACATGTCGCACTCAAATTGGCAACAAGACCCCTGGAACATGCAGACATGAACCCAAGGATGGGAGCTACCCTAGAATGACCATGCACGTGTCACAGCATGTGACAGACTTCCTTCATGTCCCCACAGTTTGTCCATCTTTTTCTCTGTTGAGTAAAACTGACTTGGCAATGCATTTTAGTCAAGCATTTAGGCAAATTAAAGCAACTGCCCTGCTTGTCTGTACCTCCTGTTCACTTAGTCAAACCACTGTAAGTCCTTCTGCATATCACCTCTAGACAGTGTAGAGATGGCATCATAGTTATATCCAACTGCTGACATGGAAATGTCTCCCATAGCTTTTAGCAGATGCCCCTTTACCATGTGACCAAATAAGGCACCATAAATCATATGTTCTAAATAACTGAGGCAGAAATAACCTGAGAGATAGTTTCTAAGAGATAGAGAGTCTGGGACAAAAGATTTAAACAGTAAGGGAAAGTCTCTGTTGGGAGAACAAAGAGACCTGCATGAAAAGGATGCATTTTATATTGCATGGGATGGAGTGATGGCTTGCAGAGGCCTTACAGCAGTGTTGTTAGTCTCCTACCCTGAATGCATACGCATTACAGTCTTCGGGGCCACTGATCTAATTAAAGCTGTGGGAATGCCCAAGTCCTTTATAGAAAATCACCACATTCTGAAGAGATAGGGATTGACCCCGTGGCTGCCTTCCAGAGAGCACAAGAAGTTCCCTTGAATAAGACAGACAGAAACTTCACCTGTACAGTGCACCAAAAGAAGAGTTTCTGTCTCCAATCATTTCCAAGCCACCCTTTTGCACTTTTGTGGCAGGTAGAAAGATCTAAAATACTGTAACAGATCTGAGAAGGGAGCGTGCACATACCTGCTGGAAGAGCCCTCTTCATTCACTGAGCACCAACTGCGTACGAAGTGCTGTGTACAAAATGCCACTGCATTCTTTTTGTTGGGGAATCACCTCACAAACCACACAAACACCCACCTCAGTCAGACAGGGATAGTTTATTGAGCACATGCCCCAGAACTGGTCAGCCAGGACCATAGTCCAGATTTGGGAACTAAACCATGACCCCAAGTTAAGATCCTACAAGGTTTTAAAGCCCAAAATTCACAAACATCTGTGCCAAGTTATTTCATCAATCAGGATTTAGGGATAGGGGATTTCCTTAGGAATATGTTTTAGTACATTTATCCTGTTTCCATTGGTTGGGGTATTCAACTGCAGTAGTTGATTTGCTTTGTCTAATATTCATGTCTTAACTTGTCTACCAGGATGGGACTTGTCTAACATTCATGTCTTAACTTGCCAACCAGGATGTCAGTTCCCACATACATGTCTCTCCCTACCAAGTAGGATGTCAGTTCCCAGGGAGGTCTTGGAAACTTAAACTTTACTTGACCACTACTGAAAATGGAAGTCTTACTCCAAATAGTTTCCTATATTGGTGCAGGTGTTTCTCTTATATTGAGATCCATCCCAGAGGCAGCTTATACCATAAAAACTTAGACACAGGTTCAGGAAGTGCTATTGGGTGGTTGGTTTGGGTCCAAGCTTATTGTGGGTAACTATACAAAACAGTTCTACTGACTTCTATTGTGATTGGTTTCCAAGGACACAGAACATAACAGAATATGTACTCAATCTTGACATTAGAAAGTTTCCTAGTAACAGCAGAAACATATGAGAAAATTTCCTTATAATGACAGGCTAGCCAGGTAACTGTTACCTAGACCTTAACATTTTACCAAGGCCTTAGCATTCCATCAGGGTCTTAATATTTTACCTAGGCCCTGACACTTTTTAGTTCTCAGAACAGCCCATGTAATAGGCTGCATCATATTTATTTATCCTTCAGAAGGTAGAACATTAGTAAGACGAAGGAATTTAATCTGATCAACAGACAACTAATTGCTGACTGGGCCCAAGTGGTCTTAATGTGGTACTGGGAGTGTTGAGCCTAAGGTCTCGTACATGTTAAGCAAGCATGGAGTTATAGTCTCAGCCCTTTTTCTATTTTTAGTTTGAAACAGGATCTCTTTAAATTGCCTAGGCCAACCTTAAACTTGGTAGGTAACCCAAGCTGGCCTCAAAGCTGTGATCTTCCTACCCCAAGTAGCTGGGATTATTGGTCTGTACACCATACATGGCAAAGTCTCAGTTTTAAATGCAGATCCACCTAACTGCAAAGACACTACTCTAAGTCAGCACACAGTACTCTCTTTAACCCCTCAGTCTGAAGTAGTCGTTAGCTATAAACAGAATCCAGTCTCCTGGGCAAATGTAGGAAGATACTTGGTATAGGGATGCCAGACCAACCCCAGAGTCTCTGAAGGGATGAGACCTAGGTTGAGTGTATACAGCAGGTGTATTATCAAGATCAATACCATCTGTGGCGGGAGACCTCTGCCTGGGCCACCAGGGCTCCATAGCCAAATAGTGCCAGGAGAAAACTACCCTCCCAGGAGTGTGGGAAAGCCATGAGTGGGGTTAAGACAAGCACCACTGCTCAGCAGGACCTGCCTGGAATCCTCGGGACACAGGGAATGAGGAAAAGCCTGGGACAGGAGCCTTCTGGTTTCCATCTGTGGCTGGAGACCTCAGCCTGTGCGACAGGGCTCCATAGCCAAATAGTGCTGGGAGAAAGCTAGACTCCTGTAGGGAGCTACACCTTAAAGATGGCGCTCATATCCGGGTGCCTTGAAGAAAAACAACTATTATGGGATATGGGTTACTAATGGCAACCAATGAGAGTTCGGAACGTGTCATGTTTTGATTGGATGTTCAGTTGGATATATAAGAGAATGTGTGAGGGGAGTCAGTTCAGTTCCTGCATCAGAAGCCCGAGTAAACTGTTTTCCGAAGATCTTCGGTGTTGTGTTT
>CM052708.1:55963816-56054050 GCA_028551405.1 Uromys caudimaculatus | reverse complement strand
AGAAAGAGGAACACTCCTCCATTGCTGGTGGGATTGCAAGCTGGTACAACCACTCTGGAAATCAGTTTGGCGGACCCTCAGAAAAATGGACATAATACTACCTGAGGACCCAGCTATACCACTCCTGGGCATATACCCAGAAGATGCTTCAACATGTAATAAAGACACATGCTCCACTATGTTCATAGCAGCCATATTTATAATAGCTAGAAGCTGGAAACAACCCAGATGTCCCTCAACAGGGGAATGGATACAGAAAATGTGGTCCATCTATACAATAGAATACTACTAATAATACTATTAAAAACAATGACTTCATGAAATTCACAGGCAAATGGATGGAACTTGAAAATATCATCCTGAGCGAGGTAACTCGGTCACAAAAGAACGAACATGATATGTACTCACTGATAAGTGGATATTAGCCCAAAAGTTCGGAATACCCAAGTTTCACTTCACAGAAACCGTTGGACTGAGTGTGAGGTCCCAGATGGAGGAGTCGGAGAAGGGACTGAAGGAGTGGAGGGAGTTTGCGGCCCCATGGAGGGAGCAGCAGTGTCAACTGGCCTGACCCCCCCCCCCCCAGTGCTCCTGGAGACTGGACCACCAACCAAAGAATACATATGGAGAGACCTATGGTTCGGACCACATATGTGGCAGGGCCGAGGCCTTGTTGGCCATCAGGGGGAGGAAAGGCCCTTGGGCCTGAGTGTGTTAGAGGCCACAGTATAGGGGAATGCCAAGGTGGGAAGATGGGAGTGGGTGGTTGGATAGGTGGGTGGGTGAATATCCTCATAGAGGCAGGGGAGGGGGTAGGGGATAGGGTGTTTCCAAAGTGGAGACCTGTAAAGGGAGAAACATTTGAAATGTAAATAAAGTATCAAAAAATTAAAATTAAAAAAAAAAATCAATACCAAACCCCTCTTTGACCTTCTGTAGCAGAAACATCACTGTTGCTCTGGCCAACCATGTCCTACCAAATCTGGGTATCAGATTTGCCAAAAACTTTTGTTATATTTAGCGGGTCAATCTCCCTTCACTGGCTGCCATTTTGCTCATGTCTCTTTGGAGTGTTTCTAGCTAACAGGAATGGTGAGCCTTATTATCAAGTTAGTTGTATTTGGGATTACCATGGAAACACACTTCTGGATGTAGCTGTGGTTGTGTCTGTTGAAAGGTTTAACTGTGAAGGAAAGATACACCCTGCATGTGGGTGGGACCATCCCTTGAGCTGGGGTCCCAGACTGAATAAAAAAGAAAAAGGAAATTTAGCACCAGCCTTCACCTCTCTCTGCTCCTGACCACACAGTTTGTACTCCTTCCCCCACGCCTCTCATGCCATGATGGACTTTAACCTGTGAGCCAGAAGAGAAAACCTTCAGTTGTCTCTGTCAGGTATTTTGTAACCACACAGGAATAGTTAACTAATACACACACTCGCACATGCATGCATATGCCCACCATATATACATGCACACACACACACACTTGCGTGCACACATATACTATGTTAGTTTGAAAATGCTTGACCTAGGGAGTGGCACTATTAGGAGGTGTGGTTTTGTTGAAGTAGGTGTGGCCTTGGAGTACTTGTATCGCTGTGAATGTGGACTTTAATACCCTCATCCTAGCTGCCTGGAAACCAGTCTTCTAGAAGCCTTCAGATGAAGATGTAGAACTCTCAGTTCCTCCTGTCATGCTCCTGACTTGATGATAATGGGCTGAACCTGTAAGCCAGCAGCAAGTAAATGTTGCCCTCATAAGTGTTGCCTTAGGTATGGTGTCTGTTCACAGCAGTGAAACCCTAAGACACACACCACACACATAGAAGTAAGCAAAAGATTTTGATATGCTACAAATATTATATAACACTTCCTGGGAGCTTAGTATATGCAGATCCAATGCTAGACCCCAGGACAATGGTCTGACCCCTGGTCTCTGGAAACATAAAATCTGATTGTGTAATGTAAGCACCAAATAATGAATTCCAGAGTAGACAGGTCCAAGTCTCCTTGAGCTGGTGAATCAAGACATGGTAGATGGGAAAATCTGACCAGATGCTTTGACTCTGAAAAGGAACAATATCATCTCAAAGCACATAAGACATAGAAGGACATGTCACCCACCCACCCCCCAAGACTTGCGCAACATGTGTGGAGCAGGGGAGAATGAGGCTGTCCTTTGCCCAGGACAGGAATGAACTAGGATGCCACTTCTGACACATGGTGGAGGGCATGGAAACTCAGGAGCTTAATCACTGTGCTGATTGACTTTGCTGTTAACTTGACACAAGCTAGAGTTTCCTGGGAAGAGAGAACCCCATTGAGAAAAATGACTGCTTCAGATTGGCCTGTAGGTAAGTCTGTGTAGCATTCTCGTGACAGATGATTGCCATGAGAGAGCCCAACTTTCTGTGGGTGGTGCCCCTCCAGGCAGGTGACCCTGGGTGGAATCAGAAAGCAGGCTGGGGAAGCTCTGGGGTCTTCTTCCATGAGCTCTGCTTCATTTCTTCCCTGCAGGTTCCTGCCTTGGGTTCCCGCTTTGGCTTCATGATGAGCTGTAGCTGTCAGAGGAAATTGATCCTCTCCCCCCACGTAGCTTTTGGTCGTGGTGTTTTAGTACTGCCATAAGAACAAAATGAGGACATTCCCCATGGAGTGGTGTCTCTTTAGAGTTTAAGGAAGGCAAAGAAAGTCATGAAATAGGAGAAGAAAACATAGTATTGGGATCGTGGAGATGTGTGTACATGGAATAGGACAGATGGACAAAGGAGCCTGCATTCTGGACAGTGTCCTAAGATTGTATCAGGCAGGGTTACAGATTACAAACAGCCTACTCAGGCATGCTGCGTTAAAGCAGCAAGGATTTCTGAAAGAAATGAATTAGTGTATCCAGTCTCTGGAGCCGATGGATTGGGTCTGGGAAACTGCACATCTGGGAGTCATCTCTGCTATTGTCACTGAGAGGCAATCTCATAGCCAAGGCTAGACCATCACCCTTTCCAAAAATGTGTCTGCAGGTGTTATCTTCCACCCCTTGCTGTGAAATAGGGGTGTCTCCTTACTGCAGCCTTCCTCATGATTATGTGCTGGCTTCTAGTGGGCCAGGATATGCACTCTGCCTTCTCCTCTGGGAGACAAGACAGGCAGAAGGAAAAAGATTGCCCAAGGGTCTGACAGCTACATTTATACAAAGCGTCTGACACAGAATGGTGTGAACTGTGTCTCCCACTTGCTTAGGACATGTGATGTTGAACATGCCTGGACTTTCCTGACCAGGCAGTCCTCAAGAACCACAGAGAGAGACTCAAGGATCCTAGTCTTGATTGACGGGTTGAGAACAATTAGGCCTGGAGGGAAAGGTCTGTGGGAATGGGTGGGGAGAGAACTCATCCTGAGCATGTCAGCAATGTCGCTAGGCTACCTCCACTGGGCTTGCAGAGGAAACACCCTTCAAATGAGAGGCATGGCTTAGCAGCTGGTCGTCTGTGTAATCAGCTAGTGGGCCAAGGATTCATCAGGTAGGATACTGTCACAGACATTCCAGGTCACCAGTCACATGTTCATTCCTTCTAGTTTAAAGGTGTTTCAAATTTGGTGCAGGAAAGCTAAGAAAGTTTGAAGTAGCCCAGGGCAGTCAGGTGACCCAATATAAAAAATGTTTAGTGGGAGGGATTCATAGAGAAGCTATTGTTTTCTCAATTCAATCAACCCAGTTTTAGAGCTCAAAAAGACGGCTCAGTGGGTATGCATTCAAATCTGCAGCATCCATGTAAAGAAAATGGGGCATGGCTGCCTGTGCCTGTAACCATGGTGGAACAGAGACTAGTGAATTTTGGGAATTCATTGGCCGGCTGGGCTAGCTAAAACAGGAAGCTTCAAGTTCAGAATGAGGCCTCTCTTAAAGGAGGAAGACAGAAACCCATAGAGGAAGACGCTTAGCATCCCCCTCTGTGCACACTTGCACATGTGTGAGCGTGCACCACACACACAGCCACAGACATACACACCCCACATACACAAATTGCCAAACCACAATCACATACAATCACAGACACACAAATACCACAGTCAAAGAAACACACACCACACAGTAGACATCAAAATACACACTCCATAGACATATGCACCCCAGATACACAAATAATCACACCACAGTCACACACAATCACAGACACAGACACACTACAGACATCATAACACACACAAACACACACACATTCCATAGACATACAGACCTCATATGCACCATAGTCACATCACAGACACACAAATACCACGCACATCATAATACACACAACCACAGACACACACACATATACCATACGCACACATACCATAACACACCATAGATACACATAACTACAAACACAGACATGCACACATGCCATAGTCACATACATATCCCATAGACACACATACTGTATATACACAAATAGTCACACCACAGACACACACACAGACACATACATACACCACAGTCACAGATGCACACACATACCATAACACACACCATAGACACAAACACACACACACACACACACACACATACACACACACACACACACACACACACACACACACAAACTCCACAGACACATATACACACACACAAAGCCACAGATACCCATACAGCAGTTTTTTTTTAAAAAGGCAATTTTAGGTTCAAAGCAAAACTTCAAGCAAAATACTGAAAAGCTCTATATTTTCTCCTTCCTCAGATAAGCCTGGACACTCCCTCACTGGTGTCCTCCTGTTGCTGGCACTTCCCCCCTCCACATCAGAGCAATACATTTGTCATTGTCTGTGAGTCTGCTCTGGGGCATAACCATCACCCAGAGTCCAGAGCGTACAAGAGGAGTCCCAGTGTAGTAGGTGTGACGACTGGGTGTGTCCATCACTGTGGTGGTGTCCAGCCTAGCTCGCTGTCCTAACACCGTCTGTGCTCCCCCGTCCCTCCCTCCTCCTAGCACTCACAGCCACTGATCCTTTCTCTCTCACAGTTCTGTCTTTCCCAGCATGGCAGATGGTTGGGCTCAAACCATGGAGCGTCATATTAGGTTCATTTGCTCAGCGAGATGCTTAAGTTGCCCAAGTCTCTTTTCACTTCTTTTCAGTGCTGACTAATATTCTATTGTCTGGATGTACCACAGTTGACTTAGCCCTTCTCCTACTAGTACACCAGTCCATGTTGCTGTTGTTATTTGGCAGGCTAGGGTAGAGGGAGGTTAAGACAGAGTATTATGTAGCCCAGGGTAACCCTTCAACTTGCTGTATAACTGAGGGCTCTCTTGAACTCCTGCCCTGACATCCTAAGTGCTGTGATTAATCACCACGCCTTGTTTATGCAGTGCTAAGATCCAAACCCAAGGCTTTATATGTGCCAGCTGAGCCACACCCACAGCCCCCTTACATTTTGGTGTTTTGAAACATGGCCTTGCCATGCAGCCCTGGCATATAGACCAGGCTGGCTTTGAACTTGATGTGACTTTCTGCCTACCAGCCTCCAAGTTACTGACATGTGTATGCATCCAGTTCCCCTTTCACCTACTGAAGAATTCCTGGCTGCTTTGAAGTTTGGGCAATGGTGGAGAAAGCCAATAGCAGCATCCATGTGCTGGCTTTTGTGTGTAGACAAGTTCTCAGTTCATTTGCTGAATGCCCAGGTGTGTGGTCACTGGATCATGTCCCTGCACTGTTGTATTTTGCCTATTGTTATTTTTCTGGCCTGCACCTTTGGGGCAAGGACAGAGGAAGAGCAGTTCTCCCACCACTTGGGGTAGAGGCAGTCTATGCCAACAAAGGAGGAGCCCAAAGCCAGAGGGCCCTGGGGAGGCCATGGACTGCCCAAGCCACCATTTCCTTGAATGAGAAAAAGCCCTCTGCTTGGGCTACTGTGCTCAGGTTTCTATTTCAGCTTAGACCCAAGTGGTGTGAAAACCTCTCTTTGTGGCTGGAATAACACCATATGGGCAACAGCCTTGGTTCTAAGAACAACTATGGAGGTTAATAAAAAATTTGCATCTTAAGTTAAGTTCCATCTAAAGTTTGAGTCTTTTACATTTTCTTTAAAATAGCTGTCTCCCTCTAAATGAAGCTCCAGGGAAAGGAGACTCTGCACTGGCCTGTGAGGGGAGAGGCCTAAAGCCTGTCCCTCCTTAAGTGCCCAGCTGGCAAAGTCAAGGCAGTATCTGGGTTTGTGTACCTGCTGGGGAGCCGATGTGCCTTCTGAGCAAAGATGGAATCTAACTGTTTTTATGAGAAGGCATTTCCCTGGAAAGTACTATTACAAAAACAATTAATCTCCTTAAAGCTCCTCAGAGGAAGCAATTCTCTGCACAGCTGCTCAGCCTTAGAAATGAAGTCAGTGCCAAGGGAGGAGGGATCCCAGGGCCCCTACAGAATCTTCTTCTAGAGCCTAAACCAGCTTGGCCAAGAAAGGAACTAGCTCACACTTGCATCTCCATAGACACAGGAGTTTCCGCCACCACATGCCTAGCCCACGCTCAAGTCAGGCATAAGATGGGAGCCTGGGACAGGCCAAGAGCCATCAGGGGTGCCCTAGCTATGGTCAAGAGGCCATGGAGATGAAGCCCAGAGGGGAAGCCTGGGCTCAAGGTCAATTGGCCATTACTGGGAGAACACATCTCTGAGGTCCCCAATACTTCCTAGCAGGTTCCACAACTCCTGGTTATACAGTGGGCTGTTTTCGACAGGGTTTTGTTTGGTTGAGCTGTACACTAGTGTTGAGCAGTTCTAACTTGTGAAATATAGGTAGGCATCTGGGCGCAGCCTAGTTGAAGAGCAAATGTTTAGCGTATACTAGGCCCTGGGTCCATTTCTCAGTACCATGAAGCAATTTTTAAAATTAAGTTAAATAAATAGAGAAGGAGGGAGAAAGAAGTGAGGAGACTTTTTTTTTTTTAATATAACATTATGTTTTGTCAAAATCATCTTTTCTGCTGAGTAGATTTTTCCCCAAAGATTTTTTCCACCCATTTAGCAGCTTTCCAATCATTTATTACTAAGATGATTACATTCAGCTACAAAGCTTCACTCACATCTATTTTTAAAGTGCTCCCTCATGCACATGCTGGCTTCCTGTACCTGGGGGCTTAGAGTTAGTGACGCACTGGCAAATACTAAACACTCACTATCCATCTCAATTTGGGGTAGCAAGTTGGGGTGTTTGCCACAGGGGCTCTGGGGGTGAGGACGAGCCATCTCACTAAAGAAGAAAAGCAAAGGCCTTGGTAGAAGCTATAGGCTGATAGCAGTTGTTAATGTGAAACCAGATGTTAAAAGGAAGAGCAGAACAAAAATGACTAGCATAGCATGACAACCCAAGGGTGCAGTAGTGGCACACACACCTTGGTGATAACCAACACCTCTCTAATTAGACTCAAGACCCTCTCAACAAGAGGGAAAACATGCCTGGTATTGGAAACCTAACCAATTACTCAGTACTAGTGGATATTGGAGGAGAATCTGAAACCACTCATTTACTAAACCAGCATAATTACTAACAACAATCTAAACATTTATCCTATACCCAAATATAGGTATAGTCCTCATTCTTGATTCAAGGAAACTGCTCTCTGCAACAGACAAAGACCACTACACAAGACCACAACCAATCAAAATACAGAGTTGTAAAACCCAGTCCCAGTGAACACGTCTATAAAACTCCCTCACCTGAGCCTCAAGGAACGTTGGGGAACAGGGAGCAGGAAGATTGTAAGAGCCAGAAGATGGGGGAGTTTGCATTGATATTGTGTCTCTAATAACATCAGAAGGTAAACCTGTAAAGCCTCACCAACATGATCACCTAAACATGAGCTGAACAAGGATGACACCAAGGGACATGCCAAACTGAGCAGAGAAAAGCCCATGGGGCCTCCACTCTAAACAAAAAACTAAAGGCAACTGAGTAAAGCTGGGGGTGGGAGAAGTAGTCATCCCCAGGGAAGAGCACACCAACTGGTTGACCAGTGCCAAATGGTCAGCCCTGCAAACATACATACAAGTAACGCCGTAAGGACTCAATGGGTTATATTTAGAAATATATATATGCACACAAATATGTGTGTGTGTGTGTGTGTGTGTGTGTGTGTGTGCGCACAAGTGTGTGCAATAACAAGCAATGAAAAAAGAGGCCATGAACTTGAAGGAGAGTGGGAAGGAGTATGTGGGAAGTAGGGGTGGAAGGAGGGAAAGAAATGAAGAAATGTTGCAATGAAATTACAATCCCAAAACCAAATGTAAACAAATAGAAGACTAGGGCTAGAGGTGAAGTCGAACACTGAGGAAGATAAGAGGGTTTACAGCTGATGGGAGACAACCTCCCTGAAAGAGGAGAGGCAAGGAGCCTGGGAACAAGTCAGTGTCAGCAGGCCTGCTGGCTTGTGATACCCTGGGAACTTAGAGAAGGCGCTGTTTCCCCGACTCATGGTCTTGCTTCTAACGCAGCTGATTGTACCAGACTAAATTGTCCGCAAGAACAGATAAGAAGAAGTCCCCACCTATTTCAGGGAAAAGCCTATCCAGACCCCTGCATAGACAGGGAGTCGCACATGAGGTAGGTAAGACAGCCGTGGCTCCATAGCTGTGAGAAGAGTGAGCTGCACAGTAGAACACAGCCACAGCGAGGTGAGAACAAAGCACAGCCTGCAAGACACTGCAAGATTGAAGGCTAGCAAGCCTAGGCTGGCAGACAGTAACAGTCAGCAGCTAACAGAGCACACACTGCACACAGCGGAGGGTGCACTTCCTCTAACTGGGGATATCCACAGGGCACGATGACCTCCCCGGTGAGCCGGAGAACAAGTGTAGAGGGAATCACTTCCTGGTTGGTTCAGCTTATGACATGTACAGAACGCTAACCAGTCTCGACAGACGTTACCCCAATCTTTGTCCCGTTCCTACTGTGAGTCCAAAAACCCTCGGCAGGGTAGCTGCGTCATCCCTCCCTTGGCAACCCCTTTCAGGGGTTTCTCTCCCTTCCCTTAATCCCTCACTTCCCTGATGTCTCCGAATTCCTCTCCTCCCAGTGCACCCAAGCTTTTCTACATCTTTAATCTTCATAAGAGCTATGGTCTCGGGGTTTTTAGTGATTGTTGATCTTCTAACCACATCCGTCTGGGCCTAGAAAGATTCCCTGGATCTCAGAACTGCATCACTGGGGAGGGCCAGGGCCCTTCCAGCTGTTTGGCTTTGTTTTTTCATTTCAGATAAGCCTCCCCACCCCCACCCCTGAGAAATTTACAAGTAACAGCCCAAATCATTCTGACTCACTCTTTTTAGGTAACCCAGCATGAACCTTGTTCGTAACACTGAATTCTGTCTTTAGAAAGTTTCGCGTCTATCATTTTCCTGAACAGGTGATGGCCTCACACTCAGTCTTGTGCCCCACCACCCTACATAGCCATTTCCATGTGCATGTGTCCTGTAGTCTCTGTTCAGAGTGGTCCCCAGGTGCACCCTATATTTGCTTTTCTTCACTCTTGAACCCCCTGGCCAGTTTTGAGCTCACCAAGGGCAGGCCCAGCATACTGGTTACAGGTGAAGCATTGTTTGTGGTTCTGCTGACCCAGGTGGTTAAATAGCCTCACCATAGAGAATCTCAGGCTACTAGTGTGGCCTCACACACACAGAACTGCAAGAGGTGATACAACCACAAAGCACACTGCACGGAGAATTCAGAGGGATTCGGCTCCGATTCCTACCCACCCCACTGGGTCTGCTTCTCTGGTGTTAAGACAAAGAGGACAAGAAGGCCAATGGCACTTCCAATCTGAACGAGTACATGCTGGTGAGAAAGTCGATCCCCCAGGTAGTATTGGTCAATGTCACCAATCTGTAGAATGGCTGCCCCTCCTTGGTGACTCTACTGTCCAGCAAACCTGTTTGTCTCACTCTTCGAGATAGCAAGTTTTGATGAGAGGGGAAAGGGGGCTCATAGCACGGTGGCAGTCAGAGCATGAAACCACATCCCTTCTCCCCCAGCCCTTGGCACCACCCAGCATTTCCCAGAGTTCCCTGTAACAACAAAGGAATGGAGTCCTCTAACACAAACCTTTCCTTCTTGGATGAGCTCTCTCCTGAATGGTCTTCCTCCTTTTCACCTATTTGCCCACTGGTCCTATGGAGACTGCCTGCATCTCTGCAAATCTTGAACCCTTCAACATCCTTGCTCAGGAGGAAGATTGTTCTTGTTCCCGCCTTGGCAACACACCTCCTGCTCCTGCTCCTGCTCCTGCTCCTGCTCCTGCTCCTGCTCCTGCTCCTGCTCCTGCTCCTGCTCCTGCTCCTGCTCCTGCTCCTGCTCCTGCTCCTGCTCCTGCTCCTGCTCCTGCTCCTGCACACTCTCCTTGGTAGCCTGCTCTGAGCAGATGTGTTCTTTGGAGGCCTGCTCTTGCTTAGCATCCCGCCACCCTCATGAGCTCAAAGCTACAACACCCACCCACAATCTGTCTCCACTGGCATCCAGCCACTGCTGAGAACCCAGAACTTCAATATCTTCCTTTGAGTTGTCACTCCTGCATGCACAAAGTCCTCCTTGTCTGTCTACCACATACTTCAATGTAGCATCTGGTACAATTTTGTTCTAGAAACCTGACTGTGGTAATGCAGGAATAAAGACACACATTCAGAGAAGCTGGGATTAGATGGGTTGTGCTCACTCTGATGGAGGATGCCTACTGAGCCACCCAGGAATTCAACATGTCTATTGTGCACAGCACAGGGAGGAGTTAACTGGTCTCAGTTCCAGGTCTCTGTAAGTGAGCGGTGTTGGGCTGCAAACATCCCAGAGGAAGGAGTTATTGTCAGCACTTTCTGAACACTGGTCTTAGCTTTCCTCAACTCTAGCACTTGGGCACATGCCAATCCACCTTAGAGCTTATGACAGGTTTCCACCTAGGTCACCTCATTTGGTCCTCACAGGCAATAATCATGAAGCTGAAGCCCATGGACCACAAGTGGCCCCAAGGACTTTCTAAGTGGAAAACACTGAGTGCAGATATATCTAGTAATATTAAGAAAGACATTGCTAAAAAAAAAAAAAAGAAAAGAAAAAGAAAGGAAGGAAGGAAGGAAGGAAGGAAGGAAGGAAGGAAGGAAGGAAGGAAGGAAAAAGAAAGGCATTGTTGACAAAAATCATGGTTTTCTTCACTCATAATTCCTGTTTTATTATTTATTAAAACTAGTCATATATTCTCTTTTGTCAGTTGTATGCTAATAACTCATGACAATAATGATTCCAAGGGAGTATTTGTAATGACCTTATAGTTACAGGGAATGGATTTTCTACTTCATCTTACAGGCATACTTTATGGTAGGGAAGCATGTGACACTCTTGGAACACACACTTGACCAACTGTCTGCTACTCTGCTGTTTTCCTGTGTATTGTAGGCAGAGTCTTCCTTTTACAATCTACTTTCCCAGCCAATTTATAGCCATGGCATAGACGTATAATATGTCTACATGAGGCCAAAGATCTCAAGAAAATTTGCTAAAAGGGAAATACTTTTATTTCTTAGTATTTTTTTAAAACTGCTTTTCTTTCCCTTTTTCATCTGAATAGCTGGGAAGATGCAAGGCCTGGAATTATTGCAGCTGCCTTAGAACCATGGAAAAAGCCAAGAGGGGCAAAGCTAAGGCAAGGCCTCACCATCACTGAGCTGCTAAACCAACCCTAGAAAGGTGTTTCAGAGTAAGGAACGGTTTATTTGTCTTACAGCTCAGAGAATATAATCTGTCACGAAAGGGAAGGCATGGACAGGAGGCTCCATAGTGACAGGAGTTTGCAGCAGGGACTCCTCACCTCACATGTTGGTATGCAGGAAGCAGATAAGAAAGGGAGTAGAGCCACACTGTAAAGCAATAAGCTCCACACACACAGGAGGCTTCACTAGTCAAATAGGTCCTCAACTGTCCAACACAGAGATGCTAGATGGGGAACAAGTGTTCAGACACAAGCCCCCCAGATTCACTGTGCTTTCTAGGAAGGAGGGACACACAGTTCTACTATTATAATCACTTGTTATGTGAATTAAAGAACAGATGAAGTTGCTTACCAAACTTGGGTCTATAAGGAATTCCTCACAGGTAAGGAGAGAGGGGCTGGGCACCGCAGCCCTCAATAAGTGGCCTCCTCCTCTGGTCTTTGCCATTCCCCAAATTGGGAAAAAGTGAAAAAGACAAGGCAGGACAAATCTCCAATTTTAAGTAAAAGCCCAGAAGCTGCCCATTTTACATTTGGTTCACATCCCATAGGCCACACATAGCTGCAAGGGAGGCTGGGAGGTATAGTTTGGATCTGGAGACCATGTGCTTAACTAAAACTCAAACTGCTTTGTGACAGGAAGGAAGCAAGAATGGATATGAGAGACATCTTATTTGAAAACTAAGCACAGTTGGTATTTCTTGAGATTGGATACACATTTCCTTAAGATGAGCCCATTCTTGAAGAGTAGAGCAGATGATGTCTCACTGTCAAGTCTCACTGGTGTGGACTTGATGTAATCTTGGTCTTACTGATCCATTACTGTTATCAGTGATTCAATGGCACACAGAATGAATGAGCCTCTGAATTCAGGGCCGTTGTAAGGAGGACAAAACAGAGCCTAGTCTGTGAGGTCAGAGGCCTCCAGTAACAGCACAGAGACTAAGAAGTAGGCCCAGCATGTGCTGATGCTTTCAATGTCTGCCATACTGGAATGACATAAAAGAAATGTTGGGGAAAGACATCACTTAGCACAAGAGAAAAGTGAGCTTCCAAAATGTACCTAGATTAAAAACTGCTACCTATGGGTGTAAGCAAGCTTGTGAAAAACATAGACAACCAAGCATCCTGACTCACTGACATCCAGAATCAATAGCCACTTACCTGTGGCTTGTGAAAAGCAAAAGACAAATAGGAGACTTTGGCAGGTGTCTTCATTATGGTTTCTATTGCTGTGAAGAGACACCACGACCACAGCAACTCATAAGGAAAACATTTAACTGGGTCTGGCGTACAGTTCAGAAGTTTAGTTCATTATCATCATAGCAGGAAGCATGGTGGCATGCAGACAGACATGGTTCTGGAGAAGGAGCTGAGAATTCTGCATCCAGATCCACAGGCAGCAGGAAGAGACTGAAACACTGGGCCTGACAGGAGCATCTGAAGCCTCAGTAAGCTTCATTCTGACACACTTCCTTAGTGACACACTTCCCCCAACAAGGCCACACCTCCTAATAGTGCCACTCCCTATGAGACTATGGGGGTCATTTTCTTTCAAATCACGAAGCTGATAATTCTAACAGTTGTGGCAGCTGAATTACTTTAAATTCCACGCTCCCAGATGCAAAAAGCCACAAGCACACTAAGGGACAACTTGAAGAGAATTGATATGGTGACTTGGTAGAGCAAATAATGCCACCCTTATTGATACAGATCAGTGGTCCTCAGTGGAGCTACAAGCCTTCTCTATCCAAGTGTTAAGAGCTACTTTAAGGAGGAAACAATCCTGTTGGTATCAAGCCTAATTTAGAGTGTTTTTACACCCAAGGAAGCTGAGCGCTAAGTAGGTTCCTCTCCTTGAGCAAACATATTCCTAAGAGTCTTTTGTAAGTTATAGAGAACGTTTAAAAGCCACAGAGAGGGAGGCATGCACACCCTGTGCATGGTAATATGCACTGGTACTCTCCAAGAGCAGGGAGCAGTCTCCTCCAATCACATGGCCTCTGTGAGATACCTTACAATGGTGCTTTCTAGTTTGTCAAAGGCCTTTTCTGCATGTAATAAGATGATCATGTGGTTTTCCCTTTCACTCTGGTTATGTGGTGGATTAAGTTTATTGATTTATGTATACTGAACCATCCTTGCATCTATGTGATGAGGTTTATGTAAGTATGGTGGATGTGTTCTTAGATTTCATTTGCAAATATTTTATTGAGAATGTTGAATCTACTTAAGGTTTCTATTGTTGTGAAGAGACATCATGACCATGGCAACTTTTATAAAGGAAAATATTTAATTAGAACTGGCTTATAGTTAAGGGGTTTAGTCCATTGTCATTATGGCAGGAAGCAGACATGTTGCTGGGGAAGAAGCCAGGAAATCTACATGAGATTTGCAGGCAGCGAGAAGATGAAATGAGCAATTGGCCCTGGCTTGAGCTTCTGAAACCTCAAAGCAAACCCCTAGTGACACACTTCCTCCAACCAGGCCGTACCTACTCTAACAAGGTCACAAGTCCTAATCTTTCAAACAGTGCCACTCTGTAAGAGTTTATGGTGGCCATCTTCACTCAAATCACCACAGTTTGTAAAGGAAATTGTTCACGATTTTTTGGGGGGTGGGAGGGTCAGGTCTTTGTGTGACTTAGGTATCAGGGTAATGGTGGCTTTATAAGAATTAGGTGTCCTTCAGTTTCTATTTTGTGGAATTATTTGAGGAGTATTGGTGTTCATTCTTCTTTGAAGGTCTAGAAAAATTCTACATTGAATCCATCTGACCCTAAACTTTTTTTGATTGGGAGATGTTTCATTAATGATTCTCTTTCACTAAGGGTAATGGGTATGCTTAAATTGCTTATCTGATCTTGATTTAACTTTTGTAGGTCATATATATCAAGAAATTTATCCATTTCTTTTAGATTTTTTCAGTTTGGTGAAATACACATTTTTTAAATTATATCCTTATGATTCTCTGGCTTTCCTTGTTATCTGTTGCTATATTCCCCTTTATGTCTCTAATTTTTATTAATTTGCACCTTTTCTTTCTATCTTTAGTTAATTTGGCTAAAAATTAAAGAGCCAACTCTTCATTTCATTGATTTTTTTGTATTTTTATTATTATTGTTCTATTTTATTGATTTCAGCCCCAATTTTGGTTATTTCTTGCCATCTACTCATTTCAGGTGTTATTTTTTTCTTGATGATCTAGATCTTTCAGTTGTACTATTAAGTTTATAATATGATATTGTTCAATTTTTTAATATTAACATGTAGTGGTATGAACTTGCTTCTTAGGACCACCTTCATTTTGTTCCAAAGTTTGATTATGTTGTTTTCATAGAATTTTTTTAAAAAATTAATTTCCTTCTCAATTTCTATCTTGATCTATTTTCATTCAGTAGTGAGTTATTATGTTTCCATGAGTTTGTATACTTTCAGCTACTGTTGATATGAAACTTTAGTCTATGTTAGTCATATCGAATGCAGGGTGCTATTTCAATTTTCTTGTATCTGTTGAAGTTCCTTTGTGTCTGAGTATACGGTCAATTTTGAAGAAAGTTCCATGGGCTAATGAGAAGGTATATTCTTTACTGTTTGGGAGGAATGTTCTATAAATATCTGCTATGTAAATTTGATTTATGATGTTATTTAACTCCAGCATCTCTCTGTTTTTATTGTGTCTGGATGACCTGTCTACTGGTGAGCGTGTTGTAGTTTTGAAGTCTCCTATTCAATATGTAACTTAAGCTGTAATTGTGTTTCTTTTATGAATTTAGATACCCTTGTGTTTGGTGCATAAGTGTTTAGCATTATAATATTCTCTTGGTGAATTTTTCCTTTGGTGAGTATGTATCCCTATGTCTTCTGATTAGTTTTTGTTTGAAGTCTATTTTATCAGATATTAAAATGGATACACCAGCTTTCTTCTTAAGGCCATTTGCTTGGAATATTACAATCTTTTACCCTGAATAGATGTCTGTCCTTGATGTTAAGTTATGTTCTTGGATTCAGGAGAAGGATAGGTCCTGTTTTCAAATCCAATCTATAAATTTGTATCTTTTTATTGGAGCATTGAGACCATTAATATTGGGAGTTACCAATGAACCATTTTAATTGATTCCTGTTATTTTAATTTACTGTTCTTAGATTATTTATTATTTATGTTTTCTTGGGTGTAGTTAACCTCTTTACACTAATTTTTTTCTTCTGGTTCAATCTACAGAGCTTGAGTTGTCGATAGATAATGCTTAAATTTGGTTTTATCATAGAATGTTTTTCTTTCTCCATAGAGGTAATTTAAATTTTTACTGGGTGTATAGTAGTCTGGGCTTACATTTGGGGTCTCTTAGAGTCTTCAGAACATCTGTCTAGGCCCTACTGACTTTTAGAGTTCCCATTAAAAAGTAGGATTTATTCTAATAGATCTGCCTTTATATATTATTTGGTCTTTTTCCCTTGTAGCTTTTAGTATTCTTTCTTTGTTCTGTACAGTTAGTGTTTTGATTATGTGTCACAGAGAATTTCTTTTCTGGTCTTGTCTATTTGATGTTCTGTGTTTCTTATACTTTAATAGGCATTACCTTCTTTAGGATAGGAAAATTTCTTCTATGATTTCCTTAAAAATATTTTCAATACCTTTGATCTTTGTTTCTTCTTCTTCCTCTATTTCTATTAGTCTTAGATTTGGTCTTTTCATAGTATCCCAGATTTCCTGGGTGTTCTAGGCATGGATTTTTTTTAAGATTTAACATTAACATTTTCTTTGACTGAGGTATCCATTTACTCTACCTTGTCTAAGTTAAGGTTACTATTGCTGTGATGAAATACCATAAGCAAAAAAAATGGAGATGAAAGGGTTTATTTGGCTCATAATTTCATACCACTGTTCACCATTGAAGAAAATCAGGACAAAAAACTCAAACAGGGCAAGAACCTGGAGGCAGGAGTTGATGTAGAGACCATGGAGAGGTGCTGCTTACTGACTTGCTCTTCATGGCTCGCTCAGCCTGCTTTATTATAGAACCATCAGCCCAGGGATGGCACCACCCACAATAGGCTGGACCCTCCTCCATCAATACTAATTAAGAAAATGATCTACAGGCTTGCCTATAACTTAATATTATAGAAGCATTTTCTTTTTTTTTAACTTTCTATTGGTTCTTTGTGAGTGTCACATCATGCACCCAATCTCATTCATTTTCCCCTCCCCTCATACCCACTCTCCACCCTAGCAACCTTCCCTTAAATAAAGGCAAAAAAGTCTTATTGTGGAAGCTATAGTGTGTCACTTTGTGTCCCACACTTCTTTGCTTACAAATGCTCATTGCAATGACTCATTGGTTTGGTATGCAACCTCTGGCTTCTGCTACTTTATCAATCCTGGGGCCTCACCAGGACTCCTCTGGGATTTCCTGTTATTGCCCTACGTCATTGGAGATCCTGTAGGTTTGGATCAGTAGGATCAGCCCTTCCATGTACTCCAAGAGTTCTTCGATAGAGTAGATGTTGGGATGGGTCAGTTCAAAGCCTTGGATCTGGGTCTGAGAGGAATCTGAGTTGGTCAGACTGTGGGCTTTCCTGCTTTCATGCCCTCAGGGCTAGCTCACCACCAACCCTTTCAACCAATGCCAGCTCTAGCCTGTTGCCCAAGCAAGGTGCAGTGCTCACTCTCCAGAGTGTTGCAACAGGTGAGGAGCAGGGTCAGTTCTCCCACTTTTATGTCCTCAGGACAAGCCCTCTTGCCTACCATAGATGACAAAAGACAAGGGTGGAGAGGAAGGTGTCATTAAGTCCTTCATGACACTGCCCAGCAGATAAGAGGCAGGGCAGGCCACACTCACACCATTAGGGCCTGCTAATGTGCAACCCCCACATCCAGCTACCCAGCTGAGGGCCAGGTCGTGCTCTCCTAAGTGCTATAGCTGATAAGGTGCAGGGCCAGCTCTCCTGCTTTCATGACCCAGGGTCATCTCTCCCACCTGCAGTAGGTGGTAAGGGGCAAGTGTCAGACGAGGACATCTCTCCTTTGCCCATGCTGCCACATGGCAGACAAGTGGCGGGTCCAGCTCTCCCACACTCATGCCTCTGGCTTGCTCCTTGTCCTGGGAGCCCATCTGGGTTTTCCTGATGCAAGACTGGCCCCTGGCACTGGTCTAGTGATCATCACAGGCTTGCTTTCTTCAGGGAATGTTAGACTACTCAGATGTTCAAAGGTCAGAACATGGAGTGTAGACAGAGCCTCTTTCTTCTCTGCCACTTACTGACACACATGTAACATAGCAGCCATACCTGCGATGCCTCTAAGAGCAGGGGAGGCATTTTCTGAGGCTCCCTCTCTCAGATGACTTTAGCTTGTGTCAAGTTGACATAACACTAGTCAGTACATAGCTTGTCTTAAATGCCTTAGATGCTCTCTTCCATACTTCTACTGTTTTGGTGAGGCTTATATGTGAGGTTTTGTTTGACTACCTAAAGTTTTCATTTCTGGTTGTATCTATGTTTGGGTTTTCTTTAGTGATTTTATCTCTACATTCACTCTGTTAACTGTTCCCATTACTTCATCCCAGTGTTTGTATTTTCACAGACTTTGTTAAGGTATTTATTCATATTCTGTCAAAGCCCTTGAAAATATTCATAATTGCTGTTTTGAAGTCCTTGTCTTGTGCTTCACCTACATCACACTTCTCAGGGTTACTGGGCTCTGGTGTGGCATACTGTCTTAACTATTCATGTTTGTGTTTTGCACTGGTGTCCAAGCATCTGATGTTAGGTGTTGGCATCTGGGCGTGTCTTTGTTGGGTAGGCATTCCCTTCCTTGGTTTCTGTTGTAGTCACTGGAACCTAGGAATGTGTGGTGGCTCTGGGCTGCCTGGTAGAGAGTGCTTCTGCAGGTTTGTGAATGGAAGAGGGGAAGAGAGATAGGCTAGGAGAAAAGGCTGAGAGAGGCTTCAGGAAAGAGCTAAGAGGATCCTGTCCACACCAAGAGGTGGGGTCGCCAGGGAATGGGAGGTGTGGTGGGACGAGGGGATTCTGCAAATAGGTTGCAGTAAAGCAAATAATAATCTAGAGAGATGGGGATTAAAGGCTAGAGCAATCTTGTGTCTGTACCAAAAGCTGGACTTTCCAGTGAATGGAGCTGAGGTGGTGGAGGGGCACCTGCAAACAGGCTGTTACAAGAGACATTACCTCCTAAAGAGTCAACTATCTTGAGCTGCCAAGGATCCTCCAGTTTGAGCACTGGAAGTTCCAGTAAATTAACAATTGATCAGAATTGCAGCTAGAGAGATGCACGGAATAAGAGAACATAGAATTACAGTTATTTTTCTAGCACCCATATGAGGCCACTCATCTACCTGTAACTCCAGCTCCAGGGGATCCAACGCCCTCTTCTGGCCTCCTCAGGGAACATCATACATGTGACATACACTCACACAGACATGCATAAATAAAAATAAGTTTTTTTAATTGAACATAGTAACAACATAAGTAGTAAAGAAGAATTCACATACAATCAAAAGTTTTATGATACAGAAATATATGTAGGAGATGGGATACATTTATTTTTAACTATTTTTTGTGAGCAATTCATTAACAGCTAGATCCAGTTTTTAAAATATGGGTTCTCACTACGGAGCCCAGCCTGGCCTCAAACTCACTTGGTAGCACAGTCCAGCCTTGAACCCACAAGCTTCCTGCTTCAGCCTGGAAAGTGCTTTAAGTAGAAATACAACTTTTTGTTTTGTTTCATTTTGTTGTTTTTCATTTTGGTTTTAGTTTTTTGAGACAGGGTTTCTCTGTGTAGCCTTATGTGTCCCAGAACATGCTTTGCAGACCAGGCTAGCCTCGAACTCATAGAGATCAACCTGCCTCTGCCTCCTGAGTGCTGAGATTAAAGGTGTGCACCACCACTGCCTGCTTTAAGTGCAACATTTTAAGATCATTAAAACGTTGTCCTGGGCCTGAGGGTGCTAGAGGCCCCAGTAAAGGGGAATGTCAAGGTGGGAATATGGGAATGGGTGGGCAGGTAGGTGGGAGGAGGAATTCCCTCACAGAGGCGTGGAGAGGGAGGGAATAGGGGTTTTCAAAGAGGAGACCCAGAAAAGGGGAAACATTGGAAATGTAAATAAAGTATCAAAAAAAAAGAAAAACCGTTGTCCAACATTTGTATAAGAGCCACAATCAGTAAGAGAAGATTGGTAATGATAGATAGATAGATAGATAGATAGATAGATAGATAGATAGATAGATAGATTCTAAACTATTTTAAAGCTTCCCAAAAGCAGAAAGTAAACAAAAGTAATCAATAACAGTTAAAAATTGTCAAAGTGCCCTTTGGGAAACTAAAAGTGTTCACATCTGAAATGAGTCCTGGTGCTCTTCCCCAGCTACCATTTGCCAATGTGTGACTGTGAGGACGATGTATCCACCAGGGTTCGTTTCACAGACTGAACTCTGTATTGTGTGCAGCATGGGTAGGTCCTAATGCTCTGAGAAGACAGACACCTGCTGTACCTCATCTCAGCTTCTTTTCTTTGTCCATCATTGCAGAACCTTACTTCACAAAGTCTTGCTCTCCTCACTGGCACTACCACTGCTTGCAAGTACAACAGCAACCTGCTTCCTTTGGATGCGTCCCTGCCTCTCACCCTATATAATCCAAGCAAAGGAAGCAATAAAGTCTGAGAAAACCCAGGTCCCATATTCTTTCCAGGGAGAAGTGTCTCGCTGATGGCTCCCTACACACATATCTGAATTAATCTCTCCTTCCCATCTGCTTACCTCGCGCTTCCTTCCAGCTTCCTCAGTGCCTGTCACAGGCTGCTGGAAGCATACGACTTCTCTGCTAGTTTATGAATTTCTCAGGAATCCTACATTGCATCTCACTCCTGTTAAGAGCTCTAAAAATGTACTGCACTGAGCTGGTTTGCCTTGAAAACGTTACATGAGAAACAGATACACACATTTCAATGTCATGAGAAAGTTAGGGAGCCTGAGATCGCTACCACGTTTCCATTTAAACAGTTTGGCAGTTTCTGGGAGGAATTTGAGCTCTGGAGGACTACACTTGACAAATCCATAAATTCTGGCTTGCGACTTCTGCTGTTGGCAGCTATTAAATTTTCATTCTGTCCTGTGTGCCTCCAGTTGCCAGAGCACCGACTCCAGCTGAATTCCCTGGGCATCCGGGTTCATCTGTTTAGGTCGTTGCTGATTTAAGGAAAGTGAGTGGGGCTGAAGCAGCTTTTCACAGCTGTGAGTCACAGCTGTGGCTCCCTGGGGTGCTGAAATAACAGTGCTGTGTGCTAATCCAATCTGTGCGTTTCCTGGGGGCTGTCATTACTGCAAAATGAGGTAAACTCGGTGGCTTAAAAGCTCTAAGGAAACTGTCTTGCATGCAGCTGGAAATGAGGCAAAATTATCTCAAGACAGTAATGATGAGTTATGATCAGAAAGGAAGACATCCCCAGCAGCCCAAGGAGTATATCATAATCACTGTAGATGCTACCACAAATAGACTGTATATATGTGTATACTGTGTGCTCATATACATATATGCATATATAAAATATAATACATGCTACAACCACTACATTACTAAAGACATACCACACATACACTCATCCTGTATATATGCATACAAAATACATGCTTTTATCAGTGTATTTACTCTCTAGATACAAATATGTGTACCATAGTACCTACATATACTAATATAAATTCTATACATGTGTGTGCATTCATATGTGTATACAGACTATAAATAATTAATACAGCCATTAGCATGTCCCCTCCCTGATATTCCATCAGTCTATCGCCATATGATACTTCAGCACCTCAAGTGTCACACTGGGCCGATGTCAGGTTCATACACAGACCTTTTTCTTTATAGCCTCTCCAAATGTGGTGAGAAACAGGCTCTTATGACATCATCAAATGTGATAAATCACAGAGACAGTGATTGTGGGTGTATTTATAACAAGCTCTCTTTGGTATACCAGTGTGTCTACTGAAGCCCTAATTAATGTCCAGTGCCTCAGAATGTAACCTCATGGGGAGAGAGAGCCTTCATAGAGCTAAAGACCCTAAAAAGAAGGCATTAGGATAGGCAGATCCAAATATGACTGGTGTCTTACTAGAAGAGACTGGGCCCTTGCAGAGAAACAACCATATGAGGACATAGGGAAAAGACACCATTTGCAAGCTGAACAAAGTACACTGAGAACACAGTGCGGTCCTGCCAACACTGCAGTCTGGGATTCCAGCCTCCAGGAGAGGGAGACACGATCCTGTTGTTTGAGCCACCACCTGCAGTATTGTTAGACAGCTACAGAGCATTCCTGCCCACAACACAGAGACTATAAAGTTGAGAGCGATGAGGTTTTTCAATCTTCAAAAATGTAAGAAAAACAAAAATCAGAGACCAGAACAAGGTCTGTCCTTGACAGGCTATGTGACCTGGTCTCAACCGCTGAGCCTCAAGGACCCCCATTGCTTCAGAGAAGTAGGAATGCCTTCTTGCAGGGTTGCTATGAAAATACAACTGAAGAGCATACAGAAAAAGTGTCTAACAAAGTAGCCAGCATGTAGTAGGTGTGCTTTTTGAAAATAAGAAATCAGCCAAGCCAAACCCTAGCACTTAGGAGGCTGAGGCAGGAGAATCATGTGTTTGAAGACTACTTGGGCCTTTTTTGTCTCAAAACAATCATAAGACAGGAAGACATATGGATCAACAAGCAGCACAACTCTAGGCTCAGAGTGCATGTCTCCAGTGGTGGGTACTGGCTTTAGCATGTCACCAATGGTGAGTACTGGCTTTTGGTCAGTATCAAAACTTTCTGAAATAAACAACTGATAGAGAGAAAGCATTCATCTGTCCCATGGCTTTAGAGGCTCCAGTCTGTGCTCTGCCAGGGATGGGGTGGGGTGGGGGACGTCCTCCATTACCTTCAGGCCTCCCATTAGAGTGCAGGGTGGCAGGAACAGCAGCCACATTGTAGAGCAAGCATCTCCCCTAATGGTTTGGAAGCTAAAGAGCAGGAAAAGAGGGGCAAGAGGCCACGGTCTCTTTAGGGACACATTCTAATGACCTACATACCTCTTAGAGGGTCCCATCACCTAAAGATTGTACCCTCTACTGGTAGCATCACTCTGTATGTCTAGGTGACATTCAAGACCCAAATGTTACCAAAAGGTATGAAAGATGACAGAAGTTTTAGTTGGCGAAGCACTGGTGTGAACCTGTATGTCTTATGTTGTCTCCCCTGAAACTCCCAGCCATGGTAGACCTTTGTTCCCTTAATCTTATAGGTAAGTAATTGGGAGAAGTCAGGAAGAAGGTAGCTCCAGTCCTCTCAGTCAGTAAGAGAGACCAGTAGCCTGTCCCAGGCCTGGCCCCAAGGCTCGTGTACTTAACCTCTACAGCACACTGTGTCCTGAGCAAACAAGAGCTCCTGCCAGCAACTCTGCAGGAGATGCTGTGAGGCAGCAGTTGGATTGAAGGCTTGGCCTCTTTGGAGAAGTGCGAGTGATAGCCCCAGCATCTTTGGATGAGGCTCTTCAACAGCAAATAAAAATGGCACTGCTCATCTTTCCTCCGGAAGGGCATGTTGGAATGCTGGGGTCACCCTTGGGAATGCCGGTGCAGTTTTGAGCTTGGCCGAGATGATTGTCTGCCCTGGAGAATCACTGAGAAAACCGCAGCTGCCCCACCTTGCTCTGAGGCAGGGGAGCACTGCCACATCTCAGAGATGACAAGAAGGCAACGGAGGTGTAGACTGCTGGGAAACATTCCTTCAACATCTAGCACTTGATTGTGTGCTAGTCAAAACAGTTTTGTTCTATTTTTAAACACTGTTGAAATGAAGACTAAATTAATGTGGACTCAGATTTGAAGGGAAAGAAAGGCACCAAAATCCATAATAAACTGACAGGCCGATTAATGAATCTGAACAGAGGAAGGAAACCATAGAAACAGACTGGAGATCATGTGGACTTCATTCATAGCAGGGAGAAAGCAACTAAAATCTTCATGCAGAAATTAATTAGCTGTATAATGCACCCAGAATGTGTGATGCTCTAGCTTTCTTCTAAGTCCCAAGGAAGAGGAAGACATTACCTCCTCACCAACAAGAATTTTTAGAATTTATGATGAACAGGTCTTGTAATGTTGTCACACACTCAGATTTCACACTACTCACTGAAGGGAGGGCACATGGTGAGATCAGGCCCAGCGTGGCTTCTTTTTGCTTTGGGAATAACCAGCCCCACTGGATGCTAAGGTCAGTGTCTGAGCCGTAGGATCGGAGACTGGACTTAAATGCATATTATAATTTTGGGTAGAAATAATGCAAGTCTACTTAATATCAAACTACAAGGGATTGTTTTGGAAGGACAATCTGGGAAAATTCTGCAGAGCTCAATAACTGGGGTTTAAAAGGGGAACCATGCCCCCCAAAAGAGCCATAATATCAGCTCCAGAAGCATCCTGCTGGGGCTCAGCTCTAACTAGGGCTTTGCACCCATATCTAGCCTGGGAGCTCCTCAGCTTTTTCTAAAGCAGAGGTTCTCAAAACCTTCCTAACGCTGCAATCCTTAATGCTGTCCCTCATGTTGTGGTGTCCCGCAACTATAAAATTATTTCATTGCTTCTTCGTAACTATAATTTTTCTACTGTTATAAATCATAATGCAAATATATGATACACAGGATATTTGATACGTGAAAACACGCCCCTTGTATGGGTCATGACCCACAGGTTGAGAACTGCTAGTCTAAAGAGTAGAAAACTAGCAGGCCAGGATGGACCAAGTGCTGCCCATCACAGTAGGCTGAGCACCCAACATCTGGGACCTGTGATGAACACCCAGGTACAGGGTCCAACCCTGTGTGGGTTATGTCAGGTGATGGGGGAGTTTTGCAACTGTACCACTCAAAATTGATCAGCCCATAAGCACACATGCCCTTGAGAATATGTGAGGTCTCTTCTCCCTGAGGCAAACCCTCATTCACTCCGCCCTTCTCATAAACTTCCGGGTGGTGGCTGACCCTTACCTCCTAGGCAGAATCAAGCGCTCTCTTCCATTCCCTATAGCCCTTGCTTCTGTCCCTGCTAAGCACCACACATAGTTTCATGCCAGCTTCTGTGATACACTGTCTTGTGACTGTGAAGCTGTTTCCCAGCCCATTTACCCAGAGTCATCTCACACACAGGGCGACATTGCCATGGCTCATGCTCTGTGACAGGATGCTCTTCTCTTCCCAGAAGTCCTTTCTGTCTCACACTGCCCTGCTGTTCTAGGTGCCCTGTTCTTTTTCTAGGGCCCTGCAGTTAGAACAATGATATGTGTCTGTCTCCCTCATGTCCAACTCAAGGATGAACAAGACCTTGACTTTTTTTCCCAATATCCTACATTTGCCCAAGTGCCTCAGCCAAAAATCCACATTTGAGAAATAATATTTTTAAATGAATTCAAAATATATAGAGGAATAAATAATAATCTTGTACTGTTAACAAATATCAGGCCTACCTTTCCCATAGAAATTCTAAGTCTTTGAGATGAGAGATAGTACCCTCCTCAAGGGAATATGATATGTCCAACCCTCCCCCACTTACACACGTTTCCCTTCGTCATGTCCTGAGGCCCTGTGTGCACGCTATGAACTGCATTATCCTGGTGTGTCTTTGAAGGTGCTCAGGATGAGATGGAGATTGGAACTGGTCCACAGTGGAAAGCAGATGGCTCCCTCTCATGTGGATGGAGCTGGTGTGATCAATCAAGCTCTGTGGAATGAGAAGCTGAGTAAGAGGGAATGGCTGCCTATCTGAAGCTGAGCTGGTATTTTCCTACCTTGGGACTTGAACTGAAAACTCTGGCTATTCTTGGGTCTTGAATGTGCTGGCCTTGAGGACTGTCTTATACTACTGGCTTTCCTGGTTCTCCAACATGTTCCCTCTACCCTTTCTCCCTCCTGGACCAATAAAATTTCCACAGAGAATGTAGTGTTGCCAAAATTCCATCCCTGAGGGAGACTTAAGCAACAACTAATCCTTCTCCTAAGGTGCCAGGGGCAAACAGAGGCATGATTCCACCCAGGCTCACTCTGAGGGGAACCAATCGGTTTAATGGGGTTCCCTATAACACATAGATGAGGACCTACCTACCTACAGGGGCGCGGGTGCTCTTTCCTCCCCCCAAAAAGGCCTCAGCAGAAAATATCCCAGTGGAGATGATGGCTTTCCTATAGTCACATTGATGGAGCTCTCCTCCCCGCCCCCTCTCTCCTTCCTTCCTTCCCCTGCCTTCCCCTCCCCCTCCCTATCCCTGTCTTCCTGGGCTTTTTACTTTAGCTCCTCCTGAGGCGGTGCCACCCATTCCCCACTGGGCAGAGTCAATGCCAGAGCAAAGGCGCACACATTGCCTCGCACACACATCTGTCTTGGGCCTTCCCTCCACCCACCTGCATCAGCACCCCTTTGAAGAAGAACAGTAAAATAACCAATAAGTATCACTGCACGAGAGGGACGCGAGGGTCCTCGTCTTTGTGTGTTAGTAAATTATTTCTGCAGTGACCATGAGGAACATAACCCAGATGACAGAAGATTGTAACTAGCAAGTGTTAAATGAGGACTTCTGAAAGACTTCGCGAGGTGCCTCTCAATCAAAATCAAGCAAAACGTGTTTATCAAAGTCGCCAGTTACAATGTGCTGTCCTGTCACCATTCCATTAGTTTATTTTCATGTTTCAGAGATTGTGAGGCTGTGTCTCAAAAGATTAAAGAACTGTGACCCAGATGACTCTGTCAGCAGCCATGTGGCAGCTGTGGTAACTGGCTCACTGACTCATCCTGGAGACCAGTGAGAAACCTGCTCAGAGGCCTGGGCTCTGGCTCCACTCACCTAGGCCTCATTAGGAACATAACCTGCACTGCTGACAGGTCCCTGACTGTTGCTCCTGTTAGTTAACTCCTGAGTTTAGAAACCAAAGCACAGGGTTTCTGAAAACTTTGAGTTTCAGTCCCCTTGCCTCTACAAACCCTTCCCATCCCACAGAAATTTGGATAAACCCCGGACCTTGGAGATAAAAGAAGGGAAGCCAGTTTCAGGATCCAGAATTCAAGTCTGGGACAAGAACTACCTCTGGTTGACTTGTGGGCAGTTAGCATACACTGGCCACCTAGCAGAGTGGTCACTCCCCCACCTGGGAGGAGCCAGGAGAACCCAGTTCACTCTGACCCCATCTGAATGTCTTCGGGCAAAGCTTCTAAAGTATGCGTTCATTCCCAGCTGCACGGTGGTTCCGATGCCTTCTCTTTTCTCACCCAAAAAAGGCTTAGAGTAAAAAGTAAAATGGAGTTAGTGCTTTAAACTCCCTGACATGGAGGATGGGGTGACCAAGCACTAACACATTTGGTCTCCTTACATGACTATGAACCCAGAAACTTGAGAAGCAGAGGAAGGAAAATCAGGAGTTCAAGCCCAGCATTGGGCATATGGTGAGTTTGAGGTCAGCCTTGGCTACATGAGACCCTACCTCAGGAAACAAAACCGAAACACATTCATTTTCCCATCTTTCTTTAGTTTGGATCAGAAATATGTCCCAAGGTCTGCGCTAAAGACTTGGTTCCCAGATTAGGCCGGAAGGTGGCAGTGCAAACTGTCAGAGGAGGACAGGGGAGGAGGGGCTTTAGGTCAGTGGGCCACAAGCTCTTCCTCTTTGTCATATTCCTTTCTGGCTGTCAGGTAAGTAGCTGTCGGGTGAGTGGTCTTGTTCTGCCACATGCTCTGACTGTGGTGTCCTACCTCCCCACAGTCCCAAAAGCAACATGGCCATGAAAGACTAAAACAACAAGGCTGTGAAGCAAAGCAGGCCTTTTATCCGTCAGTCTGATTATCTCAGATATTTATTATAGTGACAGACAGACAACTAACATTCATTCCTCCAATCAATCAGCAAGTTGTGTGTTGAAGGCCTTCCACAGGTCAGACTTTCTTCTCAGAATGAGGAATACAGCTGTGGACAAAAGCCTTCTCTATCCTCATGAAGTAAAAACCTAAATCCAAGGTTCCAGTTTTTGGTATGCTCACAACCCCATTGTTCTGTGCATTGTTATCTGTGTAGCATTCTTTTCAATGGGATGCTCAACGAAGAAGGCGAGAGCCTGCTTCTAGAAGGACAAGCCTGGTGTATGAGAAATCTAAATATACTTTAAGACAAACAGTAGGTGCCAAGGATAACCCATTAGCCCATGATACAAATAATGAAGTTCACAAAGGTTTCTTCTATATTCCACCTGTGAATTAAAAAGACATACTTGTGCTTAAAACTGGTCACTCTCTTCCACCAAAAAATATTTGTTTACTTGTGAAAACATTTCTCTCAAAAGTAAAGTTGTAAGCATGCTTACCCCATTACTGACAGCTACATGACTGATCTTTCAAAGGATGGCCATCTATTCTATGCCAAGGTCAGAAATACAACATAGGCGAAAAGTTGATGGAATGTCTCAGCACATAGTGGCATACTTTGGAAGCCACTAATACAGCCATGTATATAATTGTGGTACCTCACTGTGGTGACTCCAGCTGCAGACCACAGGCTGTGAGGTAATCTCTTAGCACGGGGCCTCCAGATTTTGCAGAGAGGAATCCCAGCTGGCCTCTGAACCACAGGAGCCTTGACTCCCTGAACCTCTCTGAAGGGTCCTGAGTCAGGTACCATTGGCTTCAAAGTTTTAGATTTTCGGTGTCTCATCGTGTGGGGAGGTGGAGGTGTGCATCTTGGAGGAAGCAGGGGGAGGGGCAGGAGCGTGAATATGATCTAAGCACATTGCATGAGATTTTCAAATAATTAATTTTTTTCAAATTCTAATTTAGGTAAAGACCTAATGACTCCAAGTGGATCCCAAGCCCCACATGTTGGTAGAAGAAAAGTGTCTCTAGTTGTCTTCTGACTTCCACACATGCCCCACAATATGTCTAACACACATGCATATGTACACACACACATAATAAATGTAATAAAGACTTTAGAAAGAAAATCCCACAATATAGAAAAACACATAAAGGATGTGAGTAGGTAATTGCAGGAGAGGAAACAGAAAAGCAAGCATACTATGAAATCCTCCAAGTCACTGGTGGTCACCCAAATGACCACATTAACCCAGCGAAATACCATTCTGTATCAAGCACACCAGAAAAAGAAGAGAGAAGTACTTAACTATGTACTTCCAACATAGTATGCTCACCACCTAACGATAGTGGTGCTAACTGACCATGGACTGGGTGCACATCGGTTGGGATGTGGGATGTAGGTGGTATCGCTCCTGGTGGACCTTGTTCCAACGGCATGCATATGCATCCTCTTCCCCCAAACTGGTTCCCTCTATCATCATTCTAGGGAGGGAGTGCAGCCCACGTCAGAAGTGCAGGGACTGTGTGCACTGCGATCCACAGTGGGAGTGGATGAAGCCACTGTGGTATTTGCACACTGTGAAGAGTGCTGCCAATAGTCACAAGGGTGAAATGGAATGTAACTGTGCCCGCTAGGTCTAAGAACACAGTGTTCACCAAAGGATAGTCAGAGCCTTAGTGAAGTATATAAAATCGTGTATGAAGAGTTAAATGGATCCATAGAAAAACACATATTACTCAGGAGGAACTAAGAAACAAGAAGGGTGGGAGTTTGGCCAGGGCCAGGTTGTCTGGCATGAACGGAGGAGGGTTAGCTCACTCCTGGTATTGTGGGTTTGAATGTAAATCTTTCCCTCATGGGCTTATGTGTTTGAATCCTGGATCCCCAGCTAGTGGCTTCTATTTGGAAGGCTGTAGAACCTTTAGGGAGTGAGGCATTGCCAGAAGAGGGGAGTCACTAGGGGCAGATCTTGAATTTGATAGCCTGGTGCCACTTGCTATCTATTATCTACTTTCTGATGAGTAACCCAAGGAGACCAGCTATCTCACTCGGCTGTTACCATGATGGACTGTACCCTCAAACTATAAGCCAAAACCAGCTTTTCTTGCCTTAAGTTGCTTCTTGTCAATGATTTGGTCAGAGCAACAAGAAAAGGAACCTGCCTTGGCTCCCAAGATAGCAGTATTGAGTGATTTGTCATAGTTAGACAAAACTTAACCTCTAAAACTGAACACCTGCAGAGGCAGGGGGAATCACAGTGTTGAGGCAAACCTGGGGTTCATAGAAAGATTATTCTAAACAGAAAAATTAGTTCAGAATTCTGTTATAAATAAACGTATAAAAATTTTAAATAAAAGTAAATTTTTCTAGGCTTTCTTTTTGAAAGACATTTTAATACCCATGGTAGTTTGAATATGCTTGGCCCTGTTGGAATAGGTGTAGCATTCTTGGATGTAGGCTTTATGACCCTCATCCTAGCTGCCTGGAAGTCAGTCTTCTAGCTGTCCTCAGATGAAGATGTAGAACTCTTCAGCTCCTTCTGTACCATGCCTGCCTAGATGCTGCCATGCTCCCACCTTGATGATAATGGACTAAAACTCTAAACCTGTAAGCCAGCCCCAATTCAATGTTGTCCTTATAAGAGTTGCCTTGGTCATGGTGTTTGTTCACAGCAGTAAAACCCTGAGACACATGCTATAGTTTGAATCTAAAATGTCTCCCAAAGACTTGTGTGTCAAAGGCTTGGTTTCCAGTCCTTGGTGTTACTGAAAAATAGAAATTTTAAGGAATTTTAATTTGAAGACTCTCTCTCCCCCCCCCGTGTGTGTGTGTGTGTGTGTGTGTGTGTGTGTGTGTGTGTGTGTCCCTTTTGATGCCATGACATCAGAAGGTTGCTCAACTATGTACTTCCAACATAATATGCTCACCACCCAAAGACAGTGCTGCTAACTGACCATGGGCTGGAATCTATGGAACCGTGAGCCAATATAAACCTTTTCTCCTATAAGGAGAAAATTGACTATAAATTGATTTCCTTAAGTATTTTGTTACTGTAACAGAAAGTGGCACAAGAGAGCATGATCCACAGACTCTGATCCTTTTGGTCTTCAACTCTTAGCCAATTCCATGCTGGGTGGTGTAGAGAGGCTGACTCATGCATCTTCAGGGTGAGAGGCTGTTCCTATAAGTCCACTGTGCTGAAGAGGTAACTGAAGCTCCAGGCAGGTCACAGACTTACTTACCTCTTGATCTATAGTCAGTAAAAGGCACTCAAGTGCATTATCCGAGCGATGGTACTGGCAGGCATCAGAAGGTTAGTTGTTTGGATGCTATGCACTGGGTAACTTTGAAGAATTATAAGGCCATGTTGCAACAGTCAGCACTGACAGCAGGAAAATCCGAGATGGTCCCTTCCATTCTTCCCTTTCTGGAAAGACAGGCAGAGGCTCAACTGCACAGTACATGGTTTCCCTCTAACTCCATGATATCATGTTCCCTCATATTACACTCCAACTAGTCCTGGCTCTAGGGCTTCTTTCTTTGATGAGGGCATGTCTCAGACAGCTAGTGTGCTTTCTTCCTATCCTGAACTCTTGAAGGGTAGACCTACAAATAAGGACTGTCCCTACACAAACCCAGGCAAGCAAGCAATACACAACAATGAGGAAACATCTGCATATTAAACATGTTCTCCCTGAATTTAAACAACATGCTTCTATTTGACATATTAGTTTGAATAGTAGAACTCCAGATTTGAAAATGATATGTTTAGGCCTACAAGAAATTAGCCAGTATGACGTGACTCATCATAAAATGTTTATGTCATTCTTCTTTAATATATGTTTTATTATTTCTTTGAGAATTCTATAGAATGTTTTGATCATATCTAACACCTCCCTTCCCTAACTCCTCTGGGATCCATGTCCCCCACCCCCATGCTACTTTGAATCCTTTCCTTTTTTTTAAGGTGGGGAAGGTGTGGAAAGAGACAGGAGAGAAGCCCAGAGGGCTAGGAGAGTGAATGGAAATCTGCAGCTCTGGGTGTGGGTGGGGGGAAGGTTCGGGTAGGGGGAAAGATCTCTAGGCGATCCCTGAGACCTGGGATAGAGGATGCTCCCAAGAGTCAATACGAGTAACCTTAGCCAAGATGCCTAACGGTGGGGACATGGAACCTGAACAGGCCACCTCCTGTAGACAAGCAGGCTTGGTATTTGGCTTCTATAACACTATTCATCATTGGAGGAAGTCAAGACAGAAACTCAAGCAGAGCATGAACCTGGAAGCCAGAGGTGATGCAGAGGCTGTGGAGGAGGAATGCTCCTTACTGGCTTGCTCCTCAAGGTTTTCTCAGCCTCCTTTCTTATAGAACCCAGGACCACCTACCTGCCCAGGGGTGACCCACCCACACTGGGCTGGTCCCTCCACCATCAATCACTAACTAAGAAAATGCCCTACAGACTTGCCTACAACCTGACCTTATGGAGGCATTTTCTCAACCTAGGCCCCTTCCTCTCTGATGACTCTAGCTTAGGCCGATTGACATAAAACCAGCCCACACAACATTCAAGAGTGCTATAGCTAAATTGTGTGGGAGATACATTTCTAGATTTCTGAGGCTCCTGAATGCTGATTTCGACTGTGGTTGCACCAGTTTGCACTCTTACCAGCAGTGACTACATATTTTCTGTTCCCCCACCCCCTGTCCACACCCACATCTGTCATCATGTGATTTGGTTTGTTGACCTTAGCCATTCTGACTGTAGTGACATGAAATTTCAAAATAGTTTTAATTTGCATTTCCCTGAGGAGACCAAATATTTTTAAAGCTTTTCTTGGCCATTTATATTTCACCTCTGAGAACTCTCTGTTTAGTTTCATATCCCAGTTTTTAATTGGGTTGCTTGTTCTTTGATGTTTAGTTCTTCAGTTCTTTATAGTCTAGATATGAGCTGTCTGTCAGATGTATAGCTGGTAAAGATTTTCCCCCCATTTTGTGGGTTACCTTTTCACTTGAGTGATATATTTTACTGTACAGAAGCTTTTTAATTTCATGAGGTCTCAATTTTTAATTGCTAGTTTTTATGTTTTTTTGTTCGGTCTTTGCTTAGTTTTTGGTATAAGTATAATAAAGGTTCATAAGAAGAATTTGGAAATGTTCGTCACTTTCTGATTTGTGTGATAGTTACAGATAGTATTGGTATTGATTTTTATTTGAAAGGTCTGATAATATTCTGTGCTAAATCCATCTTGCCCTGGCTATTTTTCTTTTTGAGAGACTTTTAGTTACTGCTTCTACCTCATTGCTATATTACAAGTCTATTAAGTTCATTTATTTCATCTTTATTTAGCTTTGGTATGCTAGATTTACCAAGAAACTCACCTGTTTCTTTTAGGTTTTCCAGTTTAGTGAAATACAGATTTTTAAAGCATGTCCTTCTAATTCACTGAATTTCCTGTGTGTGTTGCAATATCTCCCATTTCATTCTTAATTCTATTAATTTAGATTCTTTCTCATTTCTTTTGGTTTACTTAAATAAAGGTTTCAAAAAACCAACTCTTTATTTCATTTGTTCCTTTTATTTTTTGTTTGTTTCTATGTTGTTGATTTCAGTTCTGATTTATTGTTCCCTACCTACTTTTCCCAAATGATGTTCATTCTTGTTTTTCTAAGTTTTTTTTGTTTTGTTTTTCTAAGTTTTTCAGGAATAGCATTAATTGTTAATTTGAGATAATTCCAAAATTTTAATGTAGGCACTTAGTGCTCTAAAGTCTCAGGAATGCCTTCAGCAAGTTCTATAAATTTTAGTTGTATTTACATTTTTATTCAGTTACAGACATTTTACATTTTTCTTCCTTCATTTCTCTTTTGACCCAGTTGTGTGTTGTTTACTGTCCATAAGCTCATGTGCTTTCTCTTGCTGTTGATATCCAGCCTCATTCCACTGTGGTCAGATTGACTGCAGGTTTTGTTTTCCTATATTTATTGAGACTTGTTTCATGTCCTAATAGGTAATAGAATTTGAGGAAAGTCCCAGGGGCTGCTGAGAAGACTGTGTATTCTTAAATGTTTGTGTGGAATGCTCTGTATGTGTCTGTTATACACAATTAATTTACAATGCCATTTAGATCCAAAGTTTTTCTATCTAGGTTTTTTTTTTCTCCCAAATTATCTATTGGTGAGTGTAGGGTGTTAAAATCACCCACTATCAATGTGTTGACATCAATCTATAGTTTTCTATGTAATAGTGTTTCATTTATAAAATTAGGCTCCCTCCATGTTTTGTGCATATATATATTGGATTATAATATCATGATGGTGAATTTTTCTCTTAATAAATCCTTCCTTATCTCTTCTGACTAGTTTTTATTTTAAATCTATTTTGTCAGATATTAGAATAGTAATGTCTGCTTTTTCCATTTGCTTGGAATACCATTTTCACCAGAAAGTGATGGCTTGCCTGAGGTCGAGGTTTTTTTCCCTTGGAGGCAACAACAACAAAAAAAAATCAATGGATCTTATTTTATAACCCAACCTACCAGCCTGTGTCTTTTTATTGGGGAATTGACACAATTAATATTCAGTGTAGTAATTCCTATCATTTTATTGACTTTTGTTTATGCTTACTTAGATCTCTTTTGGTTACCTGTTCTGGTATTATTTGACCTCCTGGGTGAATTTGTTCTTCAGATAGTTGTACTGTGTATGATAATCTGGATTGACAGTTCTGGTCTTCTGGCACTTAGAGTACAGCTCTCCAGGACCTTTGGGCTTTGATGGTGTCTGCCAGGCAACCCAGTGCTGGCTTTGAACATAACTTGACCTTTCTCTCTTGCAAGTGTCAATACCCCTTTGTGATTCTGTTTTTAATGTTTTGGTTGTAATGCGTCATGGAGAATTCCTTTCTGGCCTTGTTTGTTCCACATTCTAAAGGCCTCTTTCTACATGAATGGTGTTTCTCTTTCCAGCTTTGGAAATTTTTCTTCTACGATGATATTCCTGAAGATACTTCCTGTCTCTGCTAGGGTTTCCTCTCCTGCTTCGTAAGCACACTTCAGAGCTTGGGTCTTTTCATGGTACTCCAAACCTTTCCATGTTCCATCCATATACTTCTTCTACCTCATCGACCTTCACTGAGCTATCCAACTCCTCTGCTCTGTTTCTCTCCCCAGCTCTCTTTTCAACATGGTCATTCTGTTGTGGAGGCTTTCCATTGAGATTTTTAATTGGTTTATTGAGTTTTTCATTTCCAGAATTATTTCAGTTTGAGTTTCCTTTAAATTCAAGCTGTTTTTATGTCTTAGACTGGACATCTTGTTTCATTCTTCACTTGGTTTTTGCCTTTCAGTGCTTGACCATAGTTATTAATTATTATTTTTACTTTTTATCTGAGAGTTCGTCCAAATCATCAATGAGGGCCATTACTTTGGGGGCCTCATATTGTTTTTATTTTTGTGCTGAGATTTGAACATCTGGAGTTAGTTTATTAGTTGAGTCTTTCTCTCTTTCTTCCTTCCTTCCTTCCTTCCTTCCTTCCTTCCTTCCTTCCTTCCTTCCTTCCTTTTTTCAAGTCACTTTCTTGTTTCACCAAGAATGATTACAGTGTTCAGTAGACTAGTTCATACAAGGGTTGGAAATGTTGGTTCTTCTGGTTTTGTCTGTTTGTTGTTTGTTTGTTTGTTTGTTTGTTTGGGAGTATAAATACAACTCCATTCAAGTCTTCTGCTCATCAACTACAGTTTGATGCTTTCAGTGGAGGAGCTTGGAACAAGTTTCCCCTGAGACAGTGTGGACTGATTCTGAGTTTCAAGATGGGATAACACAATAAGAGAGTCCCATCCAGGCGGCTGGCAAGGGCTCTGGTGAACCCAGAAAGTGGAAATGGCTTGTGTCTTCCAGCTACATGTAGTTGCTGGAAAGTCCCTAGTTGGGAATAGGCTCAGAACGAGTGAGTCCCAAAGGGAGAGATAGGGGTCTGAAGGAGGTATCAGTGGGATGACCAGAAGGAATGAAGAGAAGCATCATAATCTAAAAGCACTGCACTTTGTCTGTCTAGAGGTGCTTCACCAGATCAGCCCTGAGAAATGAAAGCAGTCTAGAAGCATATCACCAGTCCATAGAGTCTGGAGAGACCATCAAAAGCCTGAGAAGCCCATGGGGAGTTCAAAAGACCCAATGTCTTGGCCCCTTAATAGACACCACTGAGGCTGTTGGAAATAACATAAGCCTGAGAATGAAAGCGGGGGCTATAGGTTCAAGCCTCAACAGAATCTTGAGTTCTTCTGCCTTAGTTTTTCCCTCTGTGAAACGGGAATAATATGTGTGCTCATAGCATTGTCATGGAAGTCACACAATGTGCAGCTGAGAATGGAAAGTATTTAACAGTTTGTAGAACACAGAGGATATACTCAATAATGTTCATTTTGCTTGTTTTATGGCTATGAATAGCCAATATCCATATAAATAACCAATATTCCATCCTGGCAAGATGAAAGCCAACATGCAATCTCTATAACTTGTCAGAGACCATGATGACATACCAGCTTCTGCTGAGTACCCCAAAGTAACATCAGTTGCTATTCATATTTTATTCATTCACACATTGAAATATTTAATCCATGTGGGAAATATCTCTAATTTCTTTTAAGTTTCCCTGGCATTGTTTCATGAAGATGTTTTCAAAAGCAGTTTAGAATTGTACATTCATAAAGTTAGGAAATCATGTTTACAGAAGTGACACAGCCAGATTGCCCACTTTCAGAAGTCGTTTTTCAGGCATCTCTCCATACTACTATTGGCAATTAATTAATTAATCAACTTTTGCTAAAGTCTACCCTTAAGATGGTTGAGGTATCATAAGAAAGCCCTTGGATTTACTGCAGCTTTCTGTTTAACAATGTCAGTGTGAACATCTAAAGTCCACTTTCAAAGAGAAAGACAGAGTCCAGTGAGAGTGAAGCCCAGGTTGCTGATTCAATGCTACACCCCCTACCTGGCCTAGAGCCTTGGAGCCCAGCAGGCAATCAGGAACTAGTTCTTGGATGCATGAATGGATGAAATGCTTTCTCTGGGTACATTAACAGGAGTTAAATACATTTCTTTCCCCTGCCATACTGTGGCCAAGACACACAATGGTGAATGAACATCAAAATTCAAGATTTGGAGAGATTTCATATGAAACAGCTACAGAACTGTAACTCTCCTAAGACCCAAAATACCCTTGGATTAAATATCTATGATTAAACTTTAAAGTGAATTGCCCACTGATTATAGGGGTGTGAGTACTTGTCAAGCTAAAGGGACCCCCATGGGATCTCTCTTTCTTAAATTATTATAGTGGGCTTGTTGTGCTGTATCTGAGGACTGCTCTAGGGCTCACATTACACAGCAGGTACACTTGCTTTTGTTAATAACAGGTGAGGCCAGCTGTCTTGTTCTAACCTGATTGAACCAGACTTTGCACTCCTTGCTTTTTTTTTTTTTTTTTTTTTTTTTTCTTTTTCAGCATTGCACTTGCTGAAAGTTTCAGGTCATGCTCAAAGACTGATCTATTGTTTTGTTTCCAAGAGGAGGGGAGAGGCATTGGGTACCTGGCACCCAGCAAAACCCAGAGTTATCTCGGAATTCTTCAAAGTCATAAAGGGCTAGAAGCAGGGTTCCTTGCTGGTACAACCAGGTCACACGCCTTAGAAGGCTTGATGGGCATGGCTGGCTCTGTCCCCAAGGCGTACTCTGCTCTCATCTGAGCTTTGCTGCCTAGAGCTGAGTTGCTTCTCCTGGCTCCCTGCAGAACTTCCATGCTCCAGGAATTTGGACGGAGTGGTAGAGACATCGCCGGCAGAGCCTGCCACTGGCAGCTTCCTCCCTGGGATGTCTTGTGATTCAGAGCACATTCTGCACCACTCTTTTAAAAAGGGCAGCATGTTGATGCTCAAGGCACACGAACAGAATCAAACAAGGAAACTACCATCTGGCTAAAGAGTCGGTGAGTGTGCAGTTCATCCCTGGTAGTCATGGCAGGACCTGGGTCACCACGAGTCCGGGCATCAAAGTCTATTTGCTAAGAGTTGCTAGTGTTCTTGTCTTGGGAGCTGGTAGAAGCTGTACAAGCTCTCAGAGTAGGACTTGAAGCTTTCACTAATGACCTTAGACTAAAGCCTACTTTCTCTCTAGACATACATACCCATACACATTCCCACTCCATGGGTCCCAGGTTTGTTGTGTTCATCCCTGAAGGGAAGAGCTGGAAAACATGGCCTTTTCTCTTGGATCTTAATTTAAAGTGAATGGCAATGAGCCCAGGGCCTTGCTTATAAGCTTGTATAGGAAGTGCTTTGGACTGGATCTCTCTCCCATCAACCTAGTCTGCTTCCACGGGTGAAGCACTTAGCAAAGATTGCTACTGTCTATCTGTTGGCACAGCCAATGAAAGTGCTCTGCTCTGCTCTGCTCTGCTCTGCTCTTCTCCCTCCCTTCTGGCATTCATTCGTCCCTTACTCCTGGTAGCCCCTCTTCCTGGGAGGGCACACTTCTGAGGAAGGGCTTTCTTTGTATTGTTCTACTCTCTGTGGAATAATTTACTATGTAGCATGGACTCTACTATTCTAGGTCCAGTTATCCCATGCATAGCTCTATGAATGTACATATATGTTCTTGATATTTCATGTAGCACATTTAAAGGCCAGGATCTGTCATAGCTCTGTTACTTTCCCTATACCAGTGAGTCACTGAGTTCTCTAGAGCCCCCATGACTATAGTTATGATATCTAGTATGGTTGTGAGAATATTAACCAAGAATATACAATCTTTTTAGCATAGAGGATGAATTTTGAGTATGGTTAATATTATAATGACTCTTGATAAACATGGCCCAAATAAGCAGGCTAAGTACTAAGAAACCATAGGATGCACTTTTGACATTTCTTTTCCCAACATATTGACTTGTTTTGCTATAACCAGGACTTTTCTAAGGCCACACATGCAGTAAGAGGAGAAGATCTTCAAGCACGGGATTGAGTTTTCAAAAGAATCCCAGCCCAGCCAAGTAGCCTAGACAGGTAGGAGCATGGTAGGTAAGCAAGAAAGTGTAATGAGACTGTCCTTTGGGCCATCCCTGGCCACCTAAAACAGAGCCGGGTGCCCCAGCTCTCAGGCAATGGGACTTGCTCTCATCCCTGTCACCAGCATCCTCTTTCGGTTTCTCCTCCCTCTGAACTGCAGGTACCCAGTCTCCATGCTGCCGCTCCTGCAGATCACCCTCTTTCTTCTCTCCTCCTGCTTCTCAGCAGGAGGAGGCAGCCCCCTCAGTGAAGGCCTGTGGCTGCTCAAGACTGAGTTTGCCCTCCACCTCTACCAGAGTGCAGCAGCAGAGAGAAACGGAACAAACTTTGTCATCTCACCTGCCAGTGTGTCCCTCTCACTGGAGATCCTGCAGTTTGGAGCTAGGGGCAACACTGGCTGGCAGCTGGCAGGGGCCCTAGGATATACCGTGCAAGGTAAGAGGCTTCTCTCTCCCACTTCCTCTCACCCCTGCTCCCTGCTCTACCCTTCTCAGGTTCTCTGGGTCGTGTGTCCATGAGGAACACATAATTTCCAATTGCTTCAATTTCTAAACATTTTTGCTATCTTTCTAGGTAAATTAATGAAAACATTATAGCACATAGGTCCCAGAAAGGAAGGTGGTCTCGTCCCAGGAAAACAATTCTGCTTTGTAAGGCATACTGAGTTTTCTTTTATGACCACATCATTTGAGTCCTACAGACTAACTAACACAAGAGGTAAATGGCTTGGCAAAACTCAGCTGGCCCAGGGGCAAGTGACAAAGCCAGGGTTCAAGTTCCAGACCTCCTAAGTCCCACTAGGGCCAGGAAGCAGATGTATACATTCATAAGCATTTTATCCACTCTCTCTCTCTCTCTCTCTCTCTCTCTCTCTCTCTCTCTCTCTCTCTCACACACACACACACACACACACACACACACACACACACACACACTCAGAGGCAGCTTCATCCTTTCAGCCCAATCACACCTGCTGGGGAGCACCCCCTTCACCCCTCTCAGAGTTCTTGAAAATTAAAATATCTGTGTTCAGAAGACAGGTCTCATCTCATAGTTTGAAGTTTTATGGACAGTAACCTCCCAGAGTCCAGAGCCTTCCAGGGTCTAGAATTTTGCAGAGTTCGGAACCTTCCAGAGCCCAGACCCACCGGCCTGGGAGTCACCTATCAGATGGGCTAACAGGGTGATTTTCTTTTAGTCGCTGCAGGTTTATTTTCTTCTTCTTTCTTCTCTCAGCACCCTGTTCAAACCACCCAATTATAGGCCCTCACCCTCCACCTTTTTTACTTTGGCAGCTGGAGGCTGAGCAGAAACTAGCAGTGACAGGTTCCTCTTGGAGATCCTTGTCCCTGGTCTCAGGACATTCACCTCTGCCCCTCTAGACAGCTTTAGAACAGCAGTTCTCAATGTTGATCACAACCCCTTTGAGGGTCAAGCGACCCTTTCCCAGGGGTCACCAAAAACCATCGGAAAACACAGATATTTATATTACGATTCCTAACGGTAGCAAAATTACAATTATGAAGGAACAAGAAAAATAATTTTATGGTCAGGGGTCACCACAGCATGAGGAACTGTGTCAAAAGATCACAGGTTGAAAACTGATGCTCTAGAATGCAGTAAATATAGCCCCCAACCTCCCCCAGCCCCTACCCCACCAAATTGATGTGCTCTACAGTTCCCATTCATCTGGAGAATAGAGCTCTCCCAAGCAGGGTCTTCTCAAACTCAGCCATTCCTCACCCTGTGGGCAACAGGATGAGGAGGCAGCTCTACCTCCAACATGGTGACTCAAGCATGTGATGAGGGGACCTGTCTGTCTTCTGCCTCCACCCTATAGTGGGAGGACCTTACTTCAAAGCATCACTGAGAGCATTCATTGTAACCTAGACTGTGGATTGTTCTGTGCAATGTTTGCAGACACCATGAAGCTTTCAGAATTTATTCTAGCATTGCACATTCTGGAACATACATAAGGGCTCTTCTCTGTGTGCAGGGCAGGGACAAATCAGGCTCAGAAATCTACTTCCAGCCCATCACTCTGCTACTTCAAAATTTCTGGCTCCAACAACGATCGTCTCAGGCTGTATTGTTTCTTTTCTCTTTGCTGTGATGAAACGTCTGAGAAAAGCAGCTTAAGAGAAACCTGGGTTAACGTAGTAAACCCCTAGATGTGAGACCTCAGATGAGACATGTTGACAAGGCAGCTCTCTGACACCTGATAGACTGATCTGGGAAGAGGAGCCTTAGCTGAGAAAATGCTTGCATCAGATTGGCCCGGAGGCAAGTCTGTGTGGCATTTCCTTCATTAACTACTGATGTGAGAGGACCCAGCCCACTGTGGGTGCTGCCACCTGGGCAGGTAGTCCCAGGATGTATAAGAAAGCAGGCTGAGCAAGACACAGGGGACAAGCCAGTCCTTCCGTGGTTTCTGCTTCAGTTCCTGCCTCAACTTCTCTCGGTAGTGGACTATAAACTATGAGGCAAAATAAACCCTTTCCACCTGAGTTGCTCTTGGTCATGGTCTTTACCACAGCACAGAATTCTAACTAGGACAGCAGCTCCTTAGCCACTGCCCATCCTTGTTACAATACTGCACAGAACTCCTCTGGCTTCCTGTTAGAAACTCCACGTGTCACACTGAACCTGCCACATTCCCAGGTCTAGACTCTCCTCCAGAACTCAGCAATGTCCCTGAATCAGGGAGTCAAAGGACAGCTTTGCCATTTCCAAGGCACTGGCAGACTCTCTTCCAGCTAGATTTGTTTGTGATCTCGCATGTTTTCTGTCCAACTTTTAAGCTGTGAGGTTAGGTGGATTCTGACTAGGGTGGCTATGCCGTTCCCAGTGAGGGACTTTTGTGTGGACACACCTTCTGAGACAACCTGCAGGCGGGAGTTGTGTAAGCCCTTACAAACCTCCTTCTCCTAGATCCAAGAGTGAGAGAGTTCCTGCACACTGCTTATACCACACTGCACAACTCCAGTCAAGACATCAGGATGGAGTTGGCCTGCACCCTGTTCATGCAAACCGGAACATCTCTGTCTCCCTGCTTTGTGGAACGGGTCTCCCGGTGGGCCAACAGCAGTCTGGAGCCAGTTGACTTCAGTGAGCCTAACACCACTACTATGGAGGCCTCCGAAGGCACATCCAGACAGAGCACAGGTAAAGAAAAACCACCCTCCTCGGCAAGGCTAGGGGTTGCAAAGAAAGCGCCAGCCATCATTTGTCAGAAGCCATGGTGGGGTTCAGGATGCCCTGAATTACTGCAGATGTTGAGCTGGCAGACCTACCCTTGAATGTCATGATGTCCTGTGCCCCCTGCTCCTCCCTCTGCACGCTAAAGTAAGTACACATGTACGTGCACATACATACCCGTACTTGACCACACGGATGCACAGCAAGGTGCTCCTCAGAGCCTGCCACCAACGGAAATACCCTGCAGGATGGGTCCCATGTCACTATCCCCAGGTCATTTTTCACTAACCCTGTGTAACAGCAAAATGCAGCAGGGACTGGGAAAAGTAGTTCCTGGGAAAGTTAGGTTAAAGAAAAACATACACAAAAGGGACAAGTTATACTCAATATATTTTCCTTGATTGTGTTAGAAGCTTGTTATCCATAATCCAATCATCAGTGGCAGCAGCCATGTGCTATGGTTGTTATGAAATGGGTGAAAGTGGGTTAACACCTGCTGGCCTTTTTTTTATTTATTTAGTGCCGCTTGGAATCTCCAATTCCATTTCACTTACCCATTGTTCCTAGAACATGGGTGCTGTTTCCATTTTACAGATGGAGGAACTGAAACACCAGGATTGAGTTTCGTGCTCTCCCATGGGCCACAAAGCCAGGGTCACATTCTGATCCAGGTAGTTTGGCTGTACTGTTCTTGGTAAGCACACAAAAGATTCAGATAATTGGAGAATGTTCAGGATCCAGAGTTGCTTAAAAACAGAACAGCTTCGATGTATGTGGAGTGAAGGCTGTACTCCTTCAGCGTTTTCAAATGCTCTATGCTAGCTTTGGCAATTGACTTAAGAGGATGGATCAGGTAGCACACAACGCCTTTAGACCCAGTTCTGGGGTGTCCATTGCTTGCTTCCAGCATCCAAGGTTACCTGCTTTCATGTGCATGTACCCACACATAGCAAACACACAGACACAGAGTTAAAATATTTTTTAATTAAGGAGTGATTCCTTATAGCCTCCTTGAGCTGTCAAGGAATCCACTCAAAATTCAACATAGATATTCTCAACTCCCTGCCTGGTCTTTAAGAAAAAGAAAGGCTTGGTCTTTCTCAACCCCAAAGGCATGTGTATGGAACATACCTGCTCAGATTCAAGTGCAAGGCTCTTTTGTTGGGTGACTGGGTAGATAGAGCTGTGTGACCAATTTCCCCCCAGCCTCACTTCTCACATCTGGGAAATTGAAGAATAACAACCAAAAGTCATGGAGATCTCTTCAAGCATTTAGGCAGAGCCTAGCACAGAGTGTATTTATTAAATAATTCAAGGCCTGGGGCAGAAGCTGTCTCTGTAGGCATGATCTGCTTGCTTCTTCCTGTTCTTACATGAAATCTTAACCACAGTCCTCCCCCAAAGTGTGCTCTGATCATAATTATCTCCACAAAGGTGAGGAGAGGGATGTAGCTCAGCAATTAGCAAGTCCCAAGGTCAGGTGACAGTACAGTCTTCTCCAGTCAAAGAGCCTCATCTGTGCAAGCATCTGCCCAGGGAGACAATGCCTAATGATCTCTGAGAATGACTCAACCCGACCAGGGACATCCTGGGCACTAGGAGAAACAGGGAGGGAGGCCACACTGAATGCATGCAAACAAGAAGGCTATAATTCAAATTATAAGGTGACTCATTGCCCCAGAGCAGGAGCTCAGTCATTAGGGACCCAGTCTGAATCCTGTGTTCTTACTTTTCATTTCCATGACAATAAATTAAAAGCCAGTTAGCATGGCCACTGTGGGTCCCTTGGCAGCATAAGTAATTAAAGCTTTTGCAGTGAACTAAAATAACATGAAGCTGGAGAGAGCTCCTCTGTCTGTAGGTGAAGGCCCAGGTAGCCCACCGTTGGGCGGGGCTGGGGCCCTGTCTACTCAGCTCTCCGTCATGAGCACCATGGCCTTCCAGAGTACCTGGCAGAAGAGCTTCTCCTCCGTGGCCTCGCAGACCCTGCCTTTTACCTGTGCCCATGGTCTTGTTCTTCAAGTCCCAGCAATGCACCAAGTGGCAGAGGTCAGCTATGGTAAGTTCTCTTCTCCAAATTCATAAAGTTGGAGGAAACTCAGCAACATGGGTGAGAGAGGGGAGGTGGGCTCTGTTGTACAGGATTGGATGGAGACATGTATCTATAGGGGTCCATTCTCCGGGCCGTGGGTAGGATCAAGGTTGCAGGAGGCTTCTAGAGGGACCTTGAATGGTATGCCCATCTAGATGCTGAGGAAACAATTTCATGTTTCGTATTGGCCTCCGCACTGATAAAGATGTTCATGTGGAATCAAAACTACTTGGACCAAACACCTCTCCTAGAAGACACCTTCATGACACAGTACCCAACCAGGACCAAATGAGGGCTAAAAGGCCTCCAGACTAAAGGACCCCTGGCCCTCTTGCCTATGGTTATTTGTCTCAGTCATTAGGGGAGGTTCCCAGTGCCAGCAGATGCCTGGTGGCCTCATGTGTGCTATAGATGCCAGGAGGCTCTGTGCTAAGTATGAGCATGCAGTGGGTTCACCTAAAATTGGTCTCCACCTTTCTACATTTCCCCAGCAGCACCAACCCTTTCCCAGCTCAGTCACCTGCTATCTGTCACCTGTCCCATCATATCTTTCTATAACCATACTTCACCTTGTAGCCTGGACTTGTCTTTGCCCACAGACATACAGCTGCTCATCCTGAGACCAGTTTAGGTCACAGAAATGATTGGTCTCCAAGTCAAATCCAGACAGAATGTGTGTTTTGTTGGGTCTGTAGAATATTTCAACAGTTGGTCATTTTTCATATGAAATGTTGATGTAAAGGCTTTCTTGAAAGATAAGATGTAACACAAAGAGCCTGAACCCTAATAAGCTCAGACTGGATGGCTCCCTAATACACTGCCCCAGCAGGGCCAGCAGCTGTAGATCCTTGAGTAAGGCTCCATGGGAGATCTCAGAGAGCTTTAGGAACACTAAAGGGGCCATGTCACCCAACAGCTCCCAGTCTCAGATTGCTTCCTGAGGCTGAGGAGAACACCCTGTTTTACTGTTGCTGTCTTGTAATTCTGCTTACTCCAAGATGTAGCATTGTTGGGTTTCCCTGGGTCCTAGGACAGAGCTAATTCCTGACCCGCTGAACCCCTAGGCCAGTTCCAGGATACTGCAGGCCATGAGGTAGATGTTCTGGAGCTGTTGTACCTGGGAAGGATGGCCAGTTTGCTCCTGGTGCTTCCCCAAGACAAGGACACCCCTCTGGACCACATTGAACCACACCTCACAGCCAGAGTCATCCACATCTGGACCACAAGGCTGAAGAGAGCCAGGATGGATGTGTTTCTCCCCAGGTGAGTGACTACATCTTCCTTACAAAACAATTACCATGGTACTCAGTGGGGCTTGCACTTAGAGCCAAGTGGTCAGATTCAAGGTCCATCCTTCCACTGGGCTACCTTGTCAAATGAACTTTGACCAAGGAGAGGCTCCCTAGAGTTTGAGCCTATTCTAAAATCACTGAAGATTAGGTCATGGCACATACAGAGTTGAGTTCTTGGGTCTTCCCAAGATGAACTATTCAGCTCTCACTGGGCTGACTCAAGTCCCTACCCCCTTGCTCCAGAGGCAATGCCATGCTGGGATGAAGAAATGCCAGAAAGAACCCTTATGTGTACAGCTGTCATTCCCACCAAACCAAAGAGACAAGATGGCTTATGTAACTAAGAAAACTTATATGTAATTCTAGTCACAAGCCAAATGAAGACACAAAAATCCAAAACTTTTCCAGGCATAAGGTGGTGCAGCTGTAAGTAGAGATAATTAAGATGATGGCAAGTTCAAAGCCAGCCTGGGCTACAGAGTGATTCTGATTAGTCTGAGCAACTTAGTAAGACCCTGTCTCTATTAGCTAGTAAATTTAAGACTTTGTGTATCTGTGTTGAAGATACATTTGTTCTAAGTGTTCCTATGTTGAAGAAGTTCAGTAGCTATAAATATAAATTTAAAAAAATCTAGTGACACCACTAGACCTTGTTTTCCAAAGCAAATATATTAGCAAAAGTCATTGTTTACAAAATAGTTCTGCCTACACTTTTTCAAATAATGAGCTTGTTTGGCAATTTGAAATAAATCAGCAGGGCTTTGTAGACCATCATTAAGGGCATAGTGTTGATACCCAGGAGCTCATCTGCAGCATATGAATTCTCTACCTACCTGTCTACTTGAGGGCTTGGTCATACTCCAAGACCAGGACTCCCAGTGAATAAAGGCAAAGTCCTTGGTAGTGCTCCCTCAGGCAGTTAAAAATAATCCCATCTCCTAGAACAAAAACATAAAAGGAGAGGCCCAAGGAGGCAGGGCCTAGGTCTAAAATGAGATCAAACCCAAGAAAAAAATCCATCCCTCAAAGTCAAATGCTCAGCCACTACCAAAGCCTCCAGTCTAGTTATGCTTGGGTGTAATTAGTGCAGGAGGGAAGGGAGCTCTTGCAGTCTGCATGGAGAGAAAGTGCAGTGCAAGTGAAGAACTTGCTATCTCACATGAAGAGGAGTAGCTTGGCCCAGAGTAGCTGATGTAAGGAAGACTCCCAAGGAAATACTCAGCTCCACAGAGAGAATTTCACACTGACATTCTCCCAAACCCTCAGCAGTGACCCCAAAAACACAGAGCAGAGGAGGAAGAGGAGGAGGAGGAAGAGAAAGAGAGAATATCTGAGGGCCTCAGCAATGACTTAAACAACCTTGTTCTGATGAATACAATCACCGGAAAAGTATCAAGCCTCTAATTCAAGACTGTGGTGGTTTGAATATGCTTGGCCCAGCGAGTGTCACTATTAGAAGGTGTGACCTTGTTGGAATAGGTGTGGCCTTGTTGGAGGAAGTGTGTCACTGTGGGGGTGGGCTTTGAGACATTCTTCCTATCTGCCTGGGAGACAGTCAGTTGGCACCTGGCTTCCTTTGGATGAAGATGTAGAACTCTCAGTTCCTCCAGGGCCACGCCTGCCTGGACACTGCCATGCTTCCTGCCATGATGACAATGGACTAAACCTCTGGAAGTGTAAGCCTGCCCCAATTAAATATTGTCCTTTATAAGAGTTGCCTTGGTCATGGTGTCTGTTCACAGCAATGGACACCCTACTGAAGATGGAAACTCTAACTAAGACACAGACTAATAAAAGTTTTGTTTTTAGGAAAATTAAGCCATTTATTTCATAAGCAAAACCAACCTTATACACAAAGACACACACACTCATACACACACTCACTCACTCACTCACTCCAGACCAGACCAAAGAGAAACCAATCAAACAGACCAATCAAATAAAAGGCCAAGATGTAAACTCTTTAGGCAGTGGTTCTCAACTGTGGGTCACAACTGCTTGGAGATCACATAGCAGATATTTTCATTATGGTTCATAACAGTAGCAAAATTATAGTTATGAAGTAGCAACAAGAATAATTTATGGTTGGAGGATACCACAACATGAAGAACTGTGTTAAAGGGTCACAGTATTAGGAAGGTTGAGAACTACTGCTTTAAGGAATAACCTGAAAAGCTAATCCTGCCTTAGGTTTGGATTTAGACATATGGCTTCGACCATAGCAGATGCCATCAGAAAAACTCCTTCGTTCATTTGCTTGTTCACTTTTTTAGACAGTTTCACTATGTAGCTCTGGCTAGCCTGGAACTTGCTATGTAGACTAGCCTGGCCTCAAACTCACAGAGATCCTCCTGCCTCTGCTTTTTATGACAGGATTAAAAGTGTGGGCTACTACATCCCACTACACAGCCAGCTTTTGAGTAAGAACTTACCTCTAGCTCCCTCAAATTCTTCATTTTCCATGCTCTGTGCTCATCATACAGATCTCAGTGAATGAGAGCCCAAAGATCTATACTCTGTGGAGAACAGTGCGATGTTACATGTGACTTAGCACAAGCCCAGTGGGTGAACTTGAGTGTGAACACCTCCAAAGCAGTTCTGAGGTGAACTATAAAGCCATCTTCCAAAGTAATTATTTACTTATAAAATTAAATGCACAAGGATAGTTAGCTTTCATTAAGAACATTTAACTTGTTAAATAATCAAGAATGGGTGCTTATAAGACATTTGTATCCATAATCCTGCAATCAGAGCCATACTCCACAGAGAAGACTAACACTGACAAATAATATACTTAATGAATAAAATGCTTGCTTCTGGGTATAGACAGGAGAAAGCTGAGAACATTCACAAAATTAGATATATTGTACTAGCCTGCTTTGTATTGGTTTAAAAAACAATGCTTGAAGTTAGAAAACAGTATGTTTAGAAATATAGACCAGCCCAGGCTAGCCACGGCTGCATAGTGAGACCCTGTCTAAAAAACAAACAACAAAACCCTGGCTGTGTCTACTGTGGCCCAAGGTATAAATCCAGATATAAATCAGTTGCTTTTCAGTTTATTCTCTCATATGTTAGAATATAACCCTTGCACACACACGCGCGCACGCACACACACATTATATAATATACACATTTTATTTAGCTCACAGTTCTGAAAGTCTCTCTGCTCAGTAGCAGGACACAGACGATGGCATCACAGTGGTAGAAGCAGTCACAGGGCAAGAAGGGATGTGACAGAGATTTAGGGTCTGGCTTTCTCTTTTGCATAGAGACCCACTCTCAAGAGAACCAACAGCAGAACTATGTTTACACCTCCCACAGGATGTCCAGAGTGGTCACCTTCTATTAGGCCCAACTTCTCAAAGGCCCCAACGCAACACCACTTATCCAGGGAGCCAAGCCTCCAGCACAAGAACCTTTGTGGAAACACTCAAATAATATTCCAACTTTGTAACTCACACTTCCAAAGTGAGTCTTGCTCCTCCTTGAAGAAGCTGCTGGTTATCATGAAGTGCAAACAGTTTCCCACGGATATTTCTTTGCTTTCTTTTTAAAATATGTATATAGCTTTTCTCCCCCATTCTCTTCGGTTCTCTCCTCTGTGAGTGTTTTGGGTGCAGTCATCCAAGCAGAGTGGCAGTCACGATGCCTCAGAAAACTGAGGAAATCGAGGGCTTTCTGTTCACAGGCCAGTGAAAGGATGTCAAATCTGTCAAGATCAAGAAGAACAAGGATAATGTGAAGTTCAAGATTAGCTGCAGAAGGTACCTTTATAACCTGGTCACCACAGACAAGGAGAAAGCAGAGAACCTGAAGCAGTCCTACCCCCTGGTTTGGCTGCAAAGGAGCTGAAATGAATCAGACCTATATATATATATGCTATAGTCCATATAAAAGTTACTTTTAAAGTGCACATTGCACTGGGTGAGGTGGCACATGTCTTTAATATCAACATTTGGAAGGCAGAAACAGATCTCTGTGAGATAGGTAGGTAGGTAGATAAACGGATCGATCGATAGATAGAGTGCACATATTTACAAAACTTTGCACCCATAATCATTTCTATTTTTTTGTTTGAGAAAGTGTTTCACATAGCCAAGGATAACCTTGAACTCTCTGATCCTTCTGCCTCTGGATCCTGAATGTTGGGCTCATAGGTGTGCACTAGGGCCTTTGATTTATATAGTGCTGGGAATCAAACTCATAGCTTCATGCACACTAGACAAGCGTTCTATCAACTGAGCTATAGCCCCAACTTCAAATTCTAAAAGATGTTTACTACAAGCTGACCATGGTGGTGCATGCCTTTAATCCCAGCAGGAGGTAGAGGCAGGTGGATCTCTGTGAGTTTCAGACCAGCCTGGTCTACAAATTGAGTCCAGGACGGCCAGGGCTTGCTACACTGAGAAACCTTGTCTCAAAATACCAAAAACTGAAAGAAGAAAAAAAAGATGTTTATTACCTTAAAATGAAACACATATTCATTGGTCATCACCACTCAGTGCTAGGCAACCACTATTTAACTCTCTCTCCTCTCTCTCTCTCTCTCTCTCTCTCTCAGGGATTTTTCATGCAAATCAACAAATACAATATTAGCCTTTATATTTAGGCTTTTTTCCTCACTGAGCACAAAGTTTTAATATTTCATCTCTTTTTAATGGCTAAATAATAATCTAGTGTGTGAAAATACTATATTTATTTGTTTTAAAATGATATAGAATAACATCCCCCCTCGGCCCTTCCAGCGAGCATCTCTTGAGCCTCTCCTGTGCTCCTCCTCAAATTGTTACTATTGTTATATAACAGCCATTAACTGCTTGTCGTTCATTTTTTTGTTTAGATTTTCCAGAAAGGTTTTGTGTAGTCCTGGCTGTCCTGGAACTCACTCTATTTGTAGACCAGGCTGGCCTTGAACTCACAGAGATCTACCTGCCTCTGCCTCCTGAGTTGGGATTAAAGACACCTGCCACCACCTCTCCAGCATGCCTGTAGTTCTTTATCTAGGGGTGTGACCCAGTAGAAATGTCCCCCTTCCATGGTAAGAGGTTCATTGATACTGTGATTGTTCTGGTCTTGCTTATGCAGCCAATCTAGAAAAGACTGTAGCGTAGTTGCCGACTTAATCTATGCCTATTTTTCATGAGTTTTGTAGATTTCACTCTTTAGGTTTTTGATCCACTATGAATTAATTACTGTAATCTTGACAACTTGAGTGTCAAGAGACACCAACCTCCCATACTGTAGGAAACCTACATGTAACCTTTACTCCCACAAAACTACTAATAGCTTGCTCTTGACTGCTCTGATCCTAATAGCAAGTAGTTACACAATATGTATTTTGTGTATATGCATTATGTATGGTTAGAAATAAATGAGACCCACAGGTCATGTCACTTTCACAAAGATGATCAACATGGCATAGTAGGAGCACTGCAGATGTTTAACTGAAGCAGCTGTAAAGTGATCACACCACTGTATTACACTGGTGTTAACCTTATGCAGTTATGACTCAACACAGCATCTTTGCATCTGCTCATGATTTCAAGAGTGAAAGGTGCTGCGTGTGGCAGTTTCTAAGTGTATGTTAAGCTTAATTTGTTCTAACAGGTTTGTACATATCTTCTGGTAGTAAATGACAAATTAGACCATAAGTTTGTTTTGGTTTTTTTGGGGGGTTTTTGTTTTGTTTTGTTTTTTTGGTTTTTCGAAACAGGGTTTCTCTGTGTAGCCCTGGCTGTCCTGGAACTCACTCTGTAGACCAGGCTGGCCTCGAACTCAGAAATCCGCCTGCCTCTGCCTCCCAAGTGCTGGGATTAAAGGTATGCGCCACCACTGCCCGGCTTAGACCATAAGTTTTATGTGTCTACCTTTAGTGTTATTTTTCTTGGCTGCATAGGCTGAAAAACTTCATAGGCTGTACCTGTGAGGTTTACAAACTGTTGCAGAATTTCAAAAAAGAAAAATCTATGTTAAGTGGACCTATGCATTTGAAGCCCATATTATTCGAGAGTCAACTGCATTTGGTGTAAGCAGAGGCCAAGTCTTCGCACATTTGTATGTCCTGTAACATTTACCGAAAGTATCATTTTTTTCCTCTATTATATTTTCTTGAAATCACATCACTCTCAAAATTAATTGCCAAATGTATGGGTTTATTCCTAACTCTCAGTTTGATTCCATAGGCATAGATTCTAGCATTTTTGTAGTGTTGTGCCATTCTGACTTTTAGAACTCTAGTCAGTCTAGAAATCAGAAAGAGTCTAACTTTGTTCTCTTCTTCCTAAAGACTGTCTTACTTATGAACTCTAAGGTCAGCTTACCAGTTTCTTTCCAAAACAAGCAGGTTGGCATTAGACACAGGCATGCCTTGTGTGTGTATGTCAGCCAGGAGAGTGCTTTCAGCTTTGGGTGTCTTCCATTCAGCTCACTGTTTCTTTCACAGTGTTTTTGCCTCTAGGTGTTCATGTTATACTTAAAGCTGAATTTATTTCTAAGTATTTGGCTTATTTTTGGTGAATTAGAAATGACATTATTTTCTGAATTTCATCTTCACATCGTATTAGAAATGTCATTGCTTTTTATATGATAGTGTATCTCAAGTGAGCTCTAGTAGGGTTTTTTAGTGTTCAATATTTTCTACACACAAAGACCAAGTTATCTGTGAATATAGTCACTTCTTTCCTTTTTTAAAAACCATATTTTATTTCACAACTTTTTTTTTCGTGGTGCTGGGGATTGAATTCAGGGATCCTTGCATGGTAGGCAAGTGCTCTACCAATGAGCTATGTCCCTGGCCATTACTTCCTTTCTAATATGGATGCTTTTGTCTTTGTCTTTCCTACCCTTCTGTGCAAGGCCAAATAGAAGTGATGAGAATGGCCATCCTTGTCTTGTTCTTGATCTTAGATGGAAAACTTGAAGAAAATATTCAAGGTGTGGGGTTGTAGGCATTCTCCATCATCTTGAAAGAGTTACCTCATGTCCCACATTGGCTGAGTGTGTGATACCACTGGGCATTTTGTTTGTTTGGGCATTGATTGGTTTTTGTTGTTTCAGGACTGAGGTTCAAGCAAGCTAAGCAAGTGCTCTATTATCAAACATACCTCCAAGTCCTGTTGTTTTCTGAATCATGAAAACACACTAGATTTTGTCAAAGCCTTTTCTGCATCTGGTGAGATGGCGACGTGATCTTAGTCCCTTACCTTACTAACAAACGTGTCATCTCATTACCATGTCTCCAACACATCTTGCATTCTTGCCGTAAGTTCTGCTCGGTCATGGCAGGATTTATATTATGATGGATTCAGTTGTAACCTAACTCACTTCGAGTCAATTCCTATTATGCAGTTGAGAATTCAGATGGACTATGGCTTTCTTTTCTTGTGATGCCTTTGATAGTTTCTGTAAAGGGCAAGCAGCTTTCTGGTCATTGCCTTGAGTTACTGTGCCACCTCATTCCTTCTAGTTCTGCTTCCATAGCCATGCAGGGACATGAAATCACACCTTACTTGTCACTTTTACTGCACTAAAACAGGTTATTATTTAGCTTTATCACCCACCACATCGTCAGCTTCAAACAGATTTTAACTTTCTTAGTATCACTGAGAAACCAGTCAAAACACAATGCTAAATGCACAGGCTACACCAAGCATTGTGCTGAACACTACAAGAACTTTCATTTAATAATTACAACCCTATTTAAAATATACCGCCGTGATGCTTACTTCTCAAAGACAGACAATAAGGAAATAGGGTAATATAGCTTGCCACTGGGTCTGTAAAGTAAGAAGTTCCTGGGTGAGAGGAATCAGACTAAAAAGTCAGGTCCATAGCACTAATCATTACATTTAGCATTTATGGTTTTTGAAAAGGATGTTTTCTGTACTTAAGACAAATTCATAAGTGAGCCAAATATTTTGAAAAATGTCAACATACCTTTTTTTCTAAAGTTATGTATGGTTTATACAAAGACCATTAAATTATATTTCTTTTTTTAATTTTCAAAGACAAATAGCAGTAGCATCCTCTTTGAAGGCTTGCTTCTTGGATGGCAAATGTAAAGTGCTTTGTCCTGGGTACATGTTGGTGGGCTGATTCTTTCTGCTCTCAGTTGTTTACTGGGCAAACCAAGGCTGAGTTCCTTCTCTGCTACATATCAAAGGCACATACTGCACACAGCAAACATGAAAATGTGTTACACAGCCGGGCAGTGGTGGTGCACGCCTTTAATCCCAGCACTTGGGAGGCAGAGGCAGGCGGATTTCCGAGTTCGAGGCCAGCCTGGTCTACAGAGTGAGTTCCAGGACAGCCAGGACTACACAGAGAAACCCTGTCTCAAAAAACCAAAAAAAAAAAAAAAAAAAAAAGAAAAGAAAATGTGTTACACAGTAGAGAAAATTACACAAGGTGCTATACAAGGTACTATAGATATTTTTTCACATCTACTATGTGTGAGATTCTACCCAAATGTGAGGAACCAAGTGAGAGTGATGCTGGCTGGGCTGGCTCCACATTCCCAGAGCCCAGATTTGAAATGAGGTGTACCACATACTCAATTAGTTCATCTTGGGCAGGTTTCTTTAATACTTTATATTTTGAATTTTCCATCTACTGCGTAAGAGATAATAGCCATTATATGAAAATGAAGTAATTTCTATGAAGCTCTCATCATAGTGTCTGACACAGTGTCAGCACTATTCATTGATTTTGATTAATTTATATTTTATTAATATTAATAAAAATGAGCTGAGGTAGCTTCTAGGTCATTTATGGTATCATAAAGAATATCAATTGGAAGTAGTCTTTTCTGTGTACCTTGAGCACAACTATACAAATTGGGCTTTAAGAACCAGGAGTCACCGGGCTGGGGATGAAACTTAAGTAACAGAATATTTCTCTAGCATGTAGGAGGTCCTGAATCCTATCTCTAGTACCATTTTGAAAAAGTCAGAAAACAGCTGAGTAGGAAGTTAATAAGTAAGGAATGAAGTTATTTAAAGGCAATCAGGGAAACAGGACCACCCAACATGGAAAAGGCTGGGGGAAAAGCCCAGAGGGGTCAGGTTGGTCCCAGGTATGATTCAAGGGAAGGAACAATGAAAAGGACAGTGGGGAGGGGTCCCAGTGTGTATTGACCTCCGGTTAGAACCTTGTATTTCATGTGGTATGTATGAGAACAGTGTGAATTCTAAGTGGCAACTGATCATTTGCTACTGTTTTGCAGGTTTAGGATCCAAAATCAGTTTGACTTAAAAAGCATTTTAAGATCCTGGGGTATCACTGATCTTTTTGACCCACTCAAAGCTAACTTGAAAGGAATTTCAGGTAATAATTATTCAATTCTTCCCATCTTTGTGGGGTGTTGTGTTTGGAAGTTTTGCCATACTCTGATTAAGGGATCCTTATTGTTTCATAGAGTTTTGGACACAAAACACTGCTTAAAAGAACATAGGGGTTAGCTTTGTGCAAAAATGTGGAGCTTCTAATAACAAGTCATGTTTTGATTAGAATTGGTGGGTGAGGGGTGCTCCTTGAGGATATTAAGCATAGGTTTTGGAAAACACTTCACAGTGGGTCAAGTGGCCACAGGAGCAATACAGAGTCCTCCCTCTGCCATGTCCAGACTCTCATGGTGACTGTAGGCAGCAGCACCAGCACCTTCATTATGCCCTCTACTGTCACACCAGCGTCATGGCCATCCTTCATGGCTACCCTTTTCTTTCCTGGCTGCCTCCTGACTTTTGTAATGGACTAAACACACACCTTTCCTTTGCCCAATCCTCAGATTCCCCATACTTTCATCACCTTGCCCTAAGATGCTCTTTTTCCTGGCGTCCGTGCTCCATTTTTTCCATAGTTAACATGCTACTGCTGATCAATAGGAGCCATGTTTGCCTGTGATCTGATCTTTCATCGCACACCAAAAGGAAAAGGAATGCTAACATCTGCTTTGGGGGTTCCTTGAGGGAACCACTGGCTCAATTTCTGCCAAGTTACGAGGCCTTAGATTGTTTCTACTCTGCAGATTATCTGTAAGGACAGAACACTGCAGCAGGCATTCTTATCGGTCTTGAGACTGCCTTTACTGGATGAATTGAAAGTTATCATTTTAAACATCACACCACTGGAACATATGGTACTAAAACTTTGGTCAGAATCTTCCCTCTTAATCACAGAAAATAACAGGAGTTTGATCTTCAAGTCCTGGCTTGTGCTTTAGATGTGAGCAGACAGAACAATCACAAGTTACTTGTTAAATAAAGCATAACAGGGAGTATCTAATCAGAGTACTAACAATTTGCCATCTTGGGGTTGTGGAAGTTTATAGTAGAGTGCTTGCCAAGTATGCAGAAAGTCCTGGATTCCATCTCCAACATCCCCTCTCCTGCTCAAAAAAAACCGTCTACCACTTCTTTACTTATTGTCTAAATGTACAGAGATAAGTAAAACAATAGTCAAGTTTTGGCAGTGTCCACGATGCTTGGTGTACAATTAGACACAAGGCAATACTGGTTGGTGGCTTAGTTGGAAATTTTCCTTATTGACAGTCATGCTTTGACACTGCAGGAAAGAACAGTAGAACAACAAAATGATCAGAAGCAGGGAAGGAGCAAAGGACAGCCAAGTTACCACACTCTACTTTCAATAACGGGCAATCATGTCTTCTCAAGGCTTCAGAGTTCAGCTATAGTATCCCTGTGGCTAACAGAAATTCTATTACTCTTTTAGTCATCCAAATTAAAAATATTAGGGTGCTGGATTCAGTAGCCAGTTACAGGGGTGGGGGAAGCCACTTTGAAGCTAGTCTTGGCCCTCTCTTCCATGCCATTGTATTTAATTTACTGTTCCTCCTTTATAATTCCCTACCTCATGCCCCCATTCCCCATAATCTGAGAAAAACATACTTGTGTCCTTAACAGTAGATACATCTGTATCTTGCAGAACCACTATGAGCAAAAATATCTATGGCCTATAATGTAAGTGACTCAGTTTTTGAGACAGAATCTCTCACTGGCATTGGGTTACACTGTCCGGGGCACTAAGTTATGGAACTTCCCTGCCTTTCTCCCTTACTCCACCCCCCAAGTGCTCCAACTATAAGCATGCACCTTGTCCCTTGGTTTTTTACATGGGTTTAAGGAATCAAACTTGGGTGCTCATGTTTGCACAGCAAGAACTTTACCAATCGAGCCATCACCCCAACCTATTACCAAGTCTTACAAACACCATCCACATGTTCACATATAATGCAATTCATTTACTTAAGTTTGTTCAAACCAACATAATCACAGACCCACAGATCTGGCTTAATAATCCAGCCATGTGCTAAATGTAGAGCTTGCATTCATGCTTATTGATGCAACCTAAAGATCTTCTCCCACTGTTTTGCTCCAATTAATACAGAAGTCAACAAATGATGACCTGTTACCTGCTTTTATTGAATAAGCAGCTACTTACATTTATTAAAAATAACCTAAGGCTGTTTTCTTGCTACAGTAGTGAAATTGAGTCACTGGGATGGACATCGTGGGATTGGTGATAGCTAAAATTAATTATTTTTATAGATGGCTTGCCAATTAATTCTTTCCAATGGCAAGACCACTCATGCCTGTACCCAAGTAGACTGCCTACTCTAGAGACAGGACCAATGAACAGTGTCATCATTCCTAAAGTGGAGAGCCACCACTCAACTCGCCAATTGTGTATGACACAATGTATTGGTTTAAAAACATATTTATTGTGTGTGCATGCTAGAGTGGGGGGGCACATGAACACAGCACACATGTGTAGGTGAGAGGAACTCTTGGGAAGTCAGTTCCTCCTTCCATTTTTAGGTGGATTCCAAGGATTGAACTAAGGTCATCAGATTTGTGAGGCATCGTTACCTGCTGAGCCATCTCACCAACCCCATCTGCAGAGGTGGTTTTTTTGTTTTGTTTTGTTTTTGTAATTAGAGAACTGATCAATAAACTGAGTCACCCTCTCTTCAATGAACAAGGGTTACAAAGTCCACACTATTGAGGAAACCTTACAAAACCTTTCTTCCAATTCAGTTCCAAAGCCAGAATCACAGTTCTCCTTCCCCACCTACAAAGCATTTCTGCTCCTTCTTGGCATCACTTTAAGAAGTTGGTATTTCAAAGCTCAACTGAGCCCAGATGTAGCTCTCCCTCCCTCCCAACCCTCTTATTCCTAGAGAATACAGTTAGTGAATTGTTCCAATCTCCCTCAGGTAGGTACCTGTTCTGGGTAATCCTCTTCCTTAAGGACCACCAGCAAGCTTTGACATAAACTTGCACTTCCAGTCCAGGTGTTATGTATGAACTCAACACTTTTTAGAAACTATCTTGGTCTTTGCTTTCCTAAGTGGGTAGTCAGCTTCAATTTCTGCCCATAGCGCAAGCTATATGCTATATGACTTGACTATGCCAACTGTCTAGACAGTATGAATTAACTTGAGCCACAGTAAGTCAACACTTGTACAGAAAGATGTAAGAAGTAGGCGAAGGGTGGAGAAAGCAACCAACTACAGCTAGTTTGTGAGCCATCTAAGATTCCTCCTAACACTTTCTATATCCTGGGCTAGCTGCAGGATATATTACACACTCACTCTTCATTTCCTAGCTAAGTGAAAAGATGAAGAAGATAAGCAACTAGCTCTTCCCAAAGGAAATCATCATTATCAAAGAGACAAAAGGAGGCAACTGATGTCTAGTCTGTCTTGATGAAGAACTGAGGTCCAAATGCAAATATGATTTACAAATGTGTGGTCAACCGTATATAAAAGAATGATAGCATCTACCAAACAAAGGGGTGGGAATTAAATCCTTGCTTAAAGAACCTCATGTGCTTCATTCTTTTGGATGTACACATCAACCATTTGACACATGTACACACCAAGCATTATCCTGAAAGCTAGGTATAGTAGTAAAGTGAATATGCCATAATTTCTACTTGCTACAGCTAACAGTCTAGGAGGGGAGGGGTAATCCCCACAGGAAGTGCCAGGGAAAAGGAATGGATAGTATGCTGGTAAGAAGGCATTAGAATTCCAGATATGCTGACACGAACATGTAATATAGGCACAGATGCTTATAGTTGATTTCAATGTGCCTTCCAGAAAGTTCAGTTAGTAAACTGAGATTAAACGGAGGTAGAAGTGGCTTCAGGGTTGAGAGCTATGTACTACAGTTCTGCTGGAGCCATTCACAGCAAACATTAACAAGTCAGCAGCCCAACAAAGTTTCCTAGACACAACATGGATTCCAATAACCTGCATCTCCCACATTTAACTAATTAAGGAGCCTGTCTACAGAACAGCATCCATAAAGAATTCTGAGGGCAAAATTTGGGGAAACAGGTTGTATAACCTTTTACAATGCCAACAATTCAGAAAAGCAAAGGTGGGTAAAACCCTCACTTTTTCCTGGTTATTTCATTAGTAGCATAACATTTCAATAGCCACATAACAAGTAGGCCAACTACAGTCAGAATACAAGACAAAGGAAGAACACAGGCTAGTCTACAAAAATGTCAAGTCTTACCGAAGATAAAACTTTCAGAGATGTGACGGTTGGTGGCATACTGGCTATGAGTAGTTTAAGGGTTATGCAGACACAGTTAGTTATTGGGCCATGGCTTACAAAGCCCCTGAGACAGCCCAACCTAGCCTGCTGAAGATGCATTTGTGTCAGTCAGGCCCACTTCCAGGTACAGGATTTGCTGTAGGTCAGCTGATCAGGGGTTTCAGGGTGAAGCTGCACTCATTTAATCATATGGAAACGTTTAGACAGTGTAAAAGTAATGAAGCCAGAGACAGTAAAAAAAACCTCGACTGGCAAACATGCTCTTTATAAAATCTTTTTTAATTTTGGCACTCTTTGCTCAATGTGCTAGAAAGGGTTAATCATTAACAGAGAATCTTGTTTCTTTTCTCAAAGACAAGCAGAGAAAGACCACTGTTAAACTAATCTGATTCTCCACTAGTACCAAGCAAGTGTTGACTTCTTCCTGGCTCTTGCCCATTCTCTGCCAGTGAAAAGTGGGACAACCATCTCCTGATATCCCATTGTTTCAGTATCCTAGGCTGGATTTTTAGTCTTACATGACTGTCAGGGACCATCTCCTTGCATGTGCATGACTACACAGTCCAATCTAACAAACAAGCTCCCTAAAGTACACCAAAATGGCTGCTAATACACAGGTCTCTCTAGTGGTGTGCTACAGCTGACTAGAGGACAGTTTCTTAAATGGAGGGTTGGGTAGAAATGGGCTCTGGGTCAAACCTGGATGTTCTCAGTTCAGATGGGATGTGTATGACACCAGATGACTTAGCAATCCCTCTGAAACAGAAGGGCTGAGCAGTTTCAAATCTTAGTTCTACATGCTGATGTTCACCCTTTATTATAACACATGCCATTTCATCTGTGGAGAACTGCTCAATGGCAGAAATCTATCAAGCTTTCTAAGTTCTCATTCCTATTTGCTAAGCTTGTCTTTAAAAACTGTCAACACACACACACACGTCTAGCTATAACTTCCCATTTCTCTGCAGGTTCCAGCACTTAAAGTGAGCTAACTAGCCAACCAGCTCTACAGAATGTAGTCATGGGACAGCAGGCACTTTAACACTGGATTATCCTCATAATACTAACCCATAAATTATTATTAGTCTTCCTAAAACCTGTAGCCCAACAAGACAGCCAGGGAATTATCTCAAAAGCTCATTGAAATTATTCCTGGATTATACTTTGTAACACACACCCTTGGGAACCTAATGCCTTACCTAAGTTTTAGAAATATAGGCTAAAGATTTTAATATTAATATTTAAAATTAATTATGAGATATTCAGTCTTTACTAATTTGGGGGAGGTCTTACTAATTTAGTGAATAAAACCTATGAGTTGTAGAAAAATAAAACTTGGCAATTTTCTGTACAATCACTCCCTGTATACTTATAGCACTGAGTGCTCCTTAAATTTTACTCAAGAGTCTTCAAACACATACACTATGTGCACAGAAAATGTAAACAAATCACTTTCCATTTTTGTCATTTGTGAATTAGGCCAAGATGACTTTTATGTTTCTGAAGTAACCCACAAGGCTAAGATGGAGCTTTCAGAGGAGGGCACCAAGTCATCTGCAGCCACAGGTATATTCAGAAGTCTAAGCGCTTAGCCCCACGGAGCTGCTCACTATTATGTCTGCCCACTTAAACCGCTTAAACCCAAGCCCGGGTGTGGTGTAACATTTTTAAAGAAAGAAGTGAGAAAAAACAAAATCTTATGAAAACCAATGATACTAACTTTTAACAAAGTATCATTGCCCCATCAAGGAATGGAGTCATGACAGTATCCCAACTTCAAGAAGGGAGCTATGTAATGGAATACTATTAAAAAAAAAAAAAAAAAAGACACAGGAATGATTAAGTAGTATCTTTCCTCTTTAATGTCCCCATTTACACTCCCATAATACTACAGTAAAATGCCATTAAGACGCTGTTGATTCTTTAAAATCAAGATCTGCACCTATGCTGTCTACATCTGCACAGTACTGCTCAATGCTGACAGGCCTGTTCTTTCTCACAGCTGTGCTGCTGCTGAGGAGGTCTCGGACCCCTGCTTTTAAAGCAGATCGGCCCTTCATTTTTCTTCTGAGAGAACATAGCACAGGTACTGACTTCTTTAAAAAATCGGATTCAGACATTTGTGTCCATCTCGCTAGCAATGTAATTTTATTTATCTATTATAATCTCAAATAAAGGGGAATTATTTCATAGTACAAAGGAAACTTTTCCTCCATGTCTTTTACTTTTGCATTTGTAGCTAATGCTGATTCTTTTTAGTTCAGTTGACTTCTAGAGAGATTTAAAAAGTCATGAAAACACACTTCAATCAAATCTTTTCTTGCATTTTAGAAAAGATGGTTTCCTCAGGCCAAGATGATCAAAGAGACTCAGACTCCAGTATTTTAGTGATCTTTCTCAAAAGCCAGTACTTAGTACTCCTGGTACTTTTGCACACCTCAGAACAGTATCTCAATGCAACGATGGCAGACATAGGTTAGCCTAACTAGCACAATAGAAGGAACAGATGTCTCTACTAATTCAGCATTATTGAAACTAGTCCTTGAATTCTTTCCTTTCCTTAGTCTCCCTGTAACGATTATTGGCCTCAAAAGGAAGAGATTCTCAGTAAAGAGTTGTTGGCAATTCTCAGTAGTGTTCAAAACAACAGTATGGAACAAGATTAATAAAAATCAGCCAAGGTGACCTACTTTAACTAAACATCAGGCATCACTTTTATTTGTGGAAAGAATATCGAAAGTTAGAGTAAAATTAGCATAGTTTAACACAGATTGTTAAAAGAAAATACTGTCAACATCATTTTATCTGAGAATCATTTGTATACTGTTGTATTTGTGCTAGAAATCAAAAGAACATCGTGAAAAAAGGATGTAGGCAATCATTCCCTGGAAAAGTGTCTACTTGGGGATTATTTGGGAAGACCGAGTTCATAACAATGTCCACTTAGTATTTCCCCACGACTACCTCAACCCCACAGTGACTGTGACTAGACAAAAATAGCACTGATCACTAAGAACAGCGCAGGGTGCATATATACATACATATATATATATACACATATATATATACATACATATATATACATATACACACACACACACACACACACACACACACACACACACACACACACATATATATATATATATATATATAAAAACTGGTAACAAAAAGCAAGTTTTAAATTCAAACAAAGAGGGAGGACTAACCTTAAAAGGAAGGGCCACTGCCTAAAGCTCATATCCAATAAAGGGGACAATTAGAAGACAAATAACAGATTCTTCAAATTTAACTGTATAAAAACCATGTAAAGCTGTTAGACTAGAAAGACACACCACACTTTCAATAATGTAATTTTTACCCCTCTAGTATCAGAGTGAAACTACAGGTCTAATCAAAAATCAGTTCCCTAACTCACCACAAATCTTAGTCCCGGTCTCTGTGGCTTTTCTTTTCTGGATGGTGGTGGTTCACATTACCCAAGGCAAAGTGGCTAATTGTCTGATCATATACTGAAGGGGTTTTTAAGTTTCAGCTGGGGCTAGAAGATGGCCATGGTTAAGAGCATTTGCTTCACTTGTAAAAGATCCAGGCTTGGTTCCCAGCACCCATATGGAAACTCCTAAGAGTCTGTAGTTTCAGTTCTAGGGCATCTGACACCCTCTTCTCTTCAGGCTTCTACAAGCATCAGGCATGCATGAGGTGCACTTACATACATGTAGGCGAAACACTTAAGATAAAAAAAAAAAAAAACTTTTAAAAAAGTCTCGGCCTTCACTGTTAGACCTTACCAGTCTTGTACTGATATAAAGAATCAATTAAATAATGGGACACATACAAAATTATCTAAACATTCTTAACATTAACCTTTTGGAGAGTACCTGTCCAGCACAGCATCATTCCATGATTTCAAAGAACAAAATATCCACCCCCAAGTATATCCTCCCTTGCCTTTGCTAACAAGGATTCTGTAGAAACTTTGCTAGTTTAACTAAATTGCCCACCATCTTTTGCAAGGCAAAAGCCTGAGATAGGTGGAATCTTAAGCTTTAGTTTTTGATAGGTTGCAAATTTTCAGACTAAGTTTTAGTATTAGAATGTAATGATTATATTATGTCAGACAGAGAAAGGAAGAGAGGGAAGGAGGGGGAGAGGGAGAAGGGAGGAGCACAGACACAGAAGATCCTGTTATTTTACACTCCTTAGGGATTCAATTGGAAACTGTAGTAACGGCAGAAGATCTGAGCATTATTCCACCATGCCTATGACATGAGGACCCTTTCAAGGACAGCCCCCCACGTGCTGACTTAATATAATTTCTATCTAAATGACTCCAGTGTTCCCACTGATCTCACTCTTAATACACATAATTCACAACCACAAACTTAATCTGGATTTTGTATCGTTTCTGCTAAATTTAGCAGTGTGATTACAGGCAATTATTTTAATAATTCCATCTCTAAATTTTATCTTCATTTACTTCCAGGAATTTTGAAGAGGTAAGAAATGTTTAATGAATTGCTTTATGAAAATACTACAAATCATATTAAATGTTTCTTTTTCTTTACAGGGTTTGTCTTCAGTATTGGGAGAGTTTCAAATCCCCTTGACTAAAATAGCAGACCTCAAGAATATTTTCTCTATGTATGCTTTCCTTCATAAATATGTACAACTTCTTTTAAGGGTATGTGATTTCCAAATCTTATTAATCTAAAAATAATTCAATTAAAAAAATAATTTAAAAGTTTTTTTTTTTTTCCCACCTCATATTCCAAATCTAAAACTTCTAACCTTTTCTACTGGTTCCCTCCAAACCACTAAAAGGCACAGCAGTGATCTATGAATATGTGCATGAGTCAGGACACAGGGTCACATCCTTAGGAAAGATGTGCAGCCTGAGGATGGAGAATCAAGTGTCAGATATCCTCATCCTGTGCAAATAAGGGGAAAAGAAAATGAGTACAGTCATCTTAAGTCTGTTTCCTCTCCAGTTAGCTTCTAAATAAGTATGACAATCAGAGAGCAGAACCAAGAGATCCCCTCTGAATCACCGTATTATAAACTCATGTAAGCGTGGCATAGGACCAAATTACGGCACACTAGGCAATTCCAAGTATGATACACCCTAAAGCTACCACACCCTAACTAATGGTTAGACTTGAGTGTCATCTAAATCCTGTAAGAAAGAGTGAAAGGTGTTAAGAAACCAATAATGCCCCAACTCATCTATTTTAAAATTTGTTTTTTTAAAAACTGCCCATCTGTCTATCTGCCACAGACGTAGGTATTACCATTATCCAGGCAAGAGTGGAGTATATTGGCATGGCCAACAAAGACTAAGAACATATAGTTAAAAAGACAATGCAGGCTATGTAACACATAATTACATTAGCTTAACAAATATTATTAAGTTGTGTATTTTCTTAATACTAAAAAGCAAAGCCTTTAAAATTCCATTGTTTTAGAATGTTTTTAAGTAGTTACTTTAAATGTGATTATTTCCTAAACCACACAAGAGTAAAATAGAGCATTTATTGATGGAATAACAAAAGTGCTTTTCTTAAATATTCTTCAAAATACATTTGTACAACTTACAATAATAATATATCCAAAATAACTGTATATACAAAACATTACCTAGTTTTTAATGTATGTGCTTTTTTTCCCCAAAAATTACAAAGTAACTTGTTTTAATTTTTTTCTTTCTTTTTTTTTTTTTTTTTTTTTTTTTTTTTTTGGCAAAGTTCAACCTTAACAGAGCTGACAATTTTAAAGGTTGGTTTAAGAAAATATAACCTGAGGGAAACTGACACGCAAGAGCCAATGACAAGCAGAGGATTTGAAGAATAGTTTTAGTTTGTTAAAAAAAAGAAAGGAAAAAAAAAAAAGAAAGAAGAAAAAAATTTAGTGATACTTTTCACTTTACAAAAATAAGCTAAAATGAAAAGGTCACTGTAAAATGGTGGAAAGGAACTGTTGAATGTTTTTAGTATTTCAAATAGCCAACAATGCATGTCAAAGAATGAATACAAGATTACAACAGTCTTGTATTTACTTTGTATTTGGAGAAGATAATGAAATAAGTGGCCGCATTCTATTTTCTTTTAATTGCTATTAATATGGTTGATCTGATTGGCTCTTCGATGAATTTCATCCAAGAAGTTCTCCAGTTGTTCTATTAGCATTCGTTTCTTAAACCTGTGTAAGAAAAATAAGAGCATTCTTAATTACCTACTAATGAATAGTATATACTAGCATGTTTCAAAGAGAAAAACTGGCTTTGGAAAAGAGTCAATTGTTTTAAAGTAGAATGAAAGAGAAAACCAAAGTGGGGGGCAGGAGAGAAGAACTGTGGTGGGGGGACTGGAGGAGGGGCAACGTCTGGAATGCATATAATAAAGTAATTAATGAAAAAAATAAAAACCAACACATAAAATCTGTTGGCAACTACCTAAACATGAGCTGACCAAGGACAGTTCTGAAGAACACATGCTAAGTCTATGGAAGCTCAGGAGGTCTCAGCCCCAACAAAGAACTAATGGATAACTAAGGAATGCTGAGAGTAGGAGAAATAGTCTTCCTCCAGTTTCATATATGTATGTTTATGTTTTCAGGTAACATTATACAGAGCAAGCAGATTATAGTTATATATTTAGGAATATATGTAATATAAACACACACACACACACGCATGTAGTTAATAGGCTATGGATTTAGAGAAAGCAAGGGTGGGTATATGAGATGTTCTGAAGAGAAAAGGGAAGAGGGAAATGATGTCATGATATTCTAGTCTCAAAAAGGGAACATTTTTTAAAAAAAAGTTGTTGGGAACTAGCAAAGTAACTCAGAAGAAAACAAGGCTATAGCCAACCTTGACCAACCCTGATGTCCTCTTAACTCATATGGAAGAAGAAACTGACTTCTGAAAGTTGTCCTGACCTCCACATGTGTTCCAAACACACAAAATAAAGTTGTATTTGTAAATTGCTATTCAAACCATAACTGAATTACAGTTTTCCCTTAGAAGAACTCATCTTGTCTTATGAACAAGAGAAGAATGGTTATTCTTCCTACCACCGAAAAAGAAAAAGGAAAAAAGTACTAATATACACAAGGATTCTAAACACTATAGTAAGACTGAATTGCAAAGCAGTTGCTGTAGTATCATCTAGTCCTTTTTGAAAATTGAAGTCCCTACAAAATGAAAATAAAAAATTGATAGTAGCATTTAAAAAGATCACATTTTCTACTATAATTTGAAGACAAGGACATCAAATATCATAAGGTATCTATAATAGGCTATATAGCACAAAATGTTTATCGGTAACAAATATAGGTAGATTAAAATTATATACAAAATCATTAATATCACTTATGCTTTTTAGAATATTTCTGGACATTCTATTCCTCCTACTTTCTTACTTGTAAAATGATGCAAATAGACACAAAATTCTACAGCAAAGGTGGCAGAAAGGCAGGTACAAGGAACATGACTAGATCCAAGATGCATTAGCATGTGGGCACATGCGTATAATCCCAGCATTTGGAGGACTAAGGCAGAAGAAACCTAAGATCGAGGCTAGCCTGAGCTATGTGGGAAGATGCTGTCTTAAAAATGAACAACACTAAAAATTCAAGGCTTGCTTTGAACGCAACAAAACACAAAACAGACTTTTCATTAAAAGTAGAATACCTTAAATACTTCAACTTATATGAAAACACATAGCCTTATCTTCAGCATTCCAAATAGACCATGCCCAAGCCACTCCAAAAAACACCACACAAAACGAAATAAAAATCCTTTCTATCTAAAGCAGTGGTTCTCAACTTTCCTGATGCTGTGACCCTTTAATACAGTTCCTTATGGTATGGTGACCCCCCCATCATAAAATTATTTTCATTGCTATCATAACTGTAGTTTTACTACTGTTATGAATAATGTAAAATATGTGTTTTCTAATGGTCTTGGGCAACCACTACGAGAGAGTTGTTCTACATGCGCCCCGAAATGGTCGTGACCTAGAGGTTGAGAACTGCTGATCTAAAGCCTTCATAGGAGGACCAGTCAGTGGGTGGCTATGCTTACACTTAGATGATCATATAAGCTAAACAGTTTGTCATAATATTAAAACTTAAGTCCTGAGAGAAAAAAATGTAAATATCTGAAAGGTTATATAACTATGCTTACCAAGTCACTGTCTTCATTGCAACATTTTATAATACTGTATTTTATAATAGTACCACAGAGGAAGGCATATATATAATCTTGGGATATTGAACCAATCCCTTTGATTACATGTCTTCTCATGTAAAAATGGACTGCATTTAAATATTACCTTTCCAAGTTATTTCTAATCACTCAAAATAATTATCAGTGTAGAAACGTGAAAAAAATTAAAGATTTACAATACCACCAAAAAGCAACGAAGAAAATAATCAAGAATTTTAAAAGAATATAATAATTTACCAGGGAAAAGGTCCACAATTTCTCAAGGACTTATGTGCCTACTTCAGTGAACAACTCTGAGTTAGCTTAAAAGAGGAAAAATAGAAGTAAAAAAGTTCCACACATTTCAATGAATCAAATCCATGCATGCATAAACCCAACTGCCTAACAAACGCCATTCAAATATCACATACGCAGACCAAAAACGATTTCATTATTATTTAGCAACAAACACGTTTCTTTACCTGGAAGCTTCCTTAATGACATTTTGCAAAAATATTAGCCTTGTTTGTAAACTGCCTTGTACATGCTTCAGTAAAGTGAAGATTCTTTCATATTCTTAAAAAAGAGAAGGAAAAACAAATAACTGGCTTTATACTCAAGACAAAAGTATTTTACATAAAAATATTGCCACTCTTCAATGCTTTTAGAGACCACTGTTAACGTGCATGTGCATGAAAGTATGTATCAACAAAAATAAAGCCTTCCAAGCACTTTTTTTTTTTTTGCTGAAGGCCCTTCCACTTTCTCACTACACCACCACAGCATTGTCTGTTATGTTCTGAGGATACCAATACTACTCACAATTCTTGTACCAAGAGTTCTCTTGCATTCATTTGATGGACAGCCTGAGTGACTTTGGTTTGGGGCCTAAGCACATGATCCAGGTTACTATCATAATTCATTCATGGTGACAGGCAGTGGAGAGAAACTTTACAAACATACAGGACAGTGCTGAGAACTGAATTTGGGCTATACACATGCTCTACCTCTTAAATATACTGCCAACCCAACGCTAAGCCATGTAGTAGTATTCACCCTACCTGCTTGGGTTAGCTGTTGTAAAATTTCAACTCCTAGTTAGAACAGTCAAGATCCTGGATCCCTGTCACACACACAGTACTGCATCTCTAGAGTCTTCTTTAGACAGACTTTCTGCTGTCTACCACTCATACTGGAGTACCTTGAGTACCAAGACTATTTTTTCCAGCTGAATATGAAATTAAACCTTAAAGAGTTCAGATATTACTTCATATAACTTCATGAGTAATCTAGAATAATATGTATGCTTTTACTGAATTTGACTTGGTTTTGCCCAATTGAAGACAAAAAACTAACAAGTTTTGTCTCTAATTATACATACTTCTTCCTGGCTTTCGGATCTCTTTCATTATTTGTGCTTTTAATTCAGTGTTGACCTCTTCATGGCTTCTACAATGCATCAATTTCTTTCCTTTGTTGAGTGAAGATGCTGGTATATTCTCTTCAGCACTTTGTTCTTTATTTCTTGGCTCCTCATGATTTTCTAAAAATCCACCAACAGTGAGGTCATTGTTTCCTAAATGTTCATGACCAAGGGCCTCTGTGTGATTAGTTGATGGTTCCAGAAGATTGGCTGGAGATGTTAAAAATTCAGTATCCATAGCATTTGGTGTCATGTCTGATGAAAGTTGGTCAGCAACATGATTTTCAACCACATCGTCTACTATTGAATCATTAGTGGCTTCTGAAATGAAACCAAAGAAATGGAACAAAAAGTGAGATCTGGTATTAAAGTATAGAATAAAAATGCTAAGTAACATAATTACTACAAATAACTATATTTTAAACCTATGACAGATTTAAAACAGAGCCAATTTGTGCCTGTTTTCTACCTTATTTTAGCAATGTTATTAGACAAGTTTTCAATGTATACACCACTAAAATTGTCATGGTCATTTTTGGCTTAAAAGTCCTACTTACCTCATCGTAAGCCTATTTCTGTCTTTATAAACCTTTATTACTTTTTAGAGAGAAAGGTGAACACTGAATAATGTATATTGCTCAAGATTCTGCAAGGAACACCAAATAGGGCACATTACATTTCAGAGCACACTGTCTTCTATCTATCCTTTTAGTTCCTAGCCATGCAAAGGAATCTGGTGCCCACTTCAGCTCATTAATAAACCAGTAGACCAACAAGTTTCCTAGCTTGCCAATAAACATAAGATTCTTAGACATGAGTCCTAAGCCTGATTGTTCACCAGCCTCCAAAGCACCAGCTAAACCCCTCTGTTCTATCTCAGTGTAAAGACCTGGTTTCTACTCCTTCCATCTCCTTTCCATCATACTTTCTAAATTCTACCCCATGGTTTGCAAACACTTCTTTACTGATTATTCTCCACAACTGTTTCTCAGCTTTTGTCTAAGGTTAAGGCTAAAAAATCATAGTAACTCCTGCTTTAATGATAACCAAGCTCTCCCCTTAAAAAACAAACAAACAAACAAACCACTTCTCTCCTTTTCAAACGTGAAGTAAAAATTGCTTTCTCATGAGTGCAAAAGTGAGACAGTCGCTAACTCTTCCACCTCTTAAATGTAATTTTAAAATCTCTCGTAAAGAAAAAAAAGACAAAACCCCCCTGTGCTTTTGAGCAATACTGCCACTTATCTAATCCCTTCATCATTATCTTCATACTGAGTTCAGTGCACATGCTTCTGGCATCTCCTTCTCTATACATTATTAAGCTCCTCCTGACATTCTAAGAGGTTCTTACAACTCAAGGTGGAATTAGTCTCAGGAGAGCCTCTCAAATGCTTCCTTTGTGCCCCAGTCCTGACTTGCATGATAACAAGCACTTTGACAAGGACCCCAGGGAATCCTCATGCATGCACCAATTTGATTAAGTTCTGTAGCACCAATGTCTGTGCAGAGCATCATCTACCAAGATCTGACCTCAAAGAACTTTCCATTCCCTCTTCACCCTTCCCATCTAAAACAAACTCATAGATGCAGGTGCATCCTTTTGCAATATTCCAGCTCCTTGTCTTGAGAACAATTGAACTTTCACCCCAGCAACTCCTCCACTTTCTTCTAATAATCAGACTCTTGCAATATATCCACTTTCTTCTCTATGAGGTCACTTTACCAATGTTCCAATGATCTAGTTCTAACGCCGCACACTATGTTATCAAGTAAAACACCAGATTTAATTAATGGTCAGTTTACACTGTCTGTTAGCTACAGACATTTAATTGGAGTGATGACAACAGCTGGAAAAACAGGATCCAGATCTACCAGGTGGTCCCAATTACCACCTCGGTCTGGATCTCGCACCGCTTGGCAAGCCTACTACATGCCTTCTCCCTTTCCCAGGCACTCCATATCCTTCACTCTCTTCCAAGTTCTACCTTTTCCAGTCATCCTATCTCAGCAGTACGCCTACCTTCTATTTGTGGGAGAAGCAAAGTCCTGGGTGAGGACTCTTCTACTCCCTTATTTCTAGTGAATTTGTACCCACACCCATTCTGCTGAACAGAAACAGCATTCTTTCAATTAGCAAGCTGGGCCATTTCCTTTTGCCTTCTTGGTAGAGATAATGGCCTCATTTTTATTTTAACCTTTCTATATACTAGGTCCATGATGCCAGCATTTAAATACTCTCAAGCAAAACCACCATTTTATCTTCCTGAATTACTCAACTAGCCTCCCTGCCCTTTACAGTTTAACTCAAAACTGGTTTTTCATACATATCTTCATCCTTCTTTCACGTTTTCTTAAAAAAGCTTTCTGTCCTTTACAAGAAAGTACTGGTGGTGGTAAGAAAGCCAGAGACCAAAAGATGTTTCTAATTTGCATGGTCTGTTTCTAAAGTGTTTAAAACCATCAACACACTATTAAAGTAAACTCACCTTACTGCTTTTCCCAACCTGCCTACTGTTTCTCAAGACACACCATCAGGTCAAACCATCTGCATTTACTAACTAGGCCCTATGGATACACAACAGTTACAGTATAACGTCAACTATCTAGTCAGCTTTGATACCCTTCAGTTATTTTATACATTCTGTTTTTGAAGGTTTAATCTTATTTGATTCTGGGTCCAAGTGAAGTCCATGCATTGTAACTGGTCCTTTGACTCTATAAAACCTTTCTGCATCTCTCTTTTTGTTATATTTTTCAATAACAAAAACAACACAACAGATTGGTTTTTTTTTTTAATTTGTCCTAGAGTTCCCTATGATCTTAATTTTCTGACTGTACCCCTCTTTTGCTATTTAACCTATTTTTCTGTCTCTTTTATTTTCCATGCAATTACTGGATCTAGAGGCTTGATCACACTGATATTCAATACAGAACAGGGGAGAAGAATCAAATGTATTTAAGAATATTGTACAATTCCATCAAATAGTACATAATACTGGGTTTCTCTCCATTTAAGATGTTATATAAGCCAGTGAGGTCACTATGCATTTATTAATAAAAACATTGATTTATTAAGTTTCCTATATTCTCATACCTAAAATGCTAAGTAACTAGGTTACCACCTCTTTTGAGACATTCAGTGGTTTTTCACTGTCCTTGAATAAAATACAGAATCTTTATAAAAGGTTCAAAGGCCACCCCTGATTTGAATTCTGACTGCCTTTACATTCTCTTCTTACTAAACATGGCCAATACCAATGCTGTGATAGGATTTTTCAGGTCTTAATGGCCTTCTTTGTATGTATTTCTACACACACTCTCATTAGACTCTTTAGCATAGGTAGGGAACGCTTAATTCCTACTCATTCTTCTCATCAAATATTTCTAGAATACACTAACATGTGTCACACTTGTAATTGATTAAATAATGACTTTCTTTCCTTGCCTACGATGAGGACAGAAATGACTACAGCCTTGCTCACATCTGTAGCACAGTATAATATGCATTTAATAGTTGTTGAGTTTTACTGAACAGAAAAATGTTTATTTTAGCTGGTAGTAATATTCCTTCCAAAACCATTTTTGAAATACTTGAAGATTTCCTAAAGTCATTTTAGAACATGGCAAAGTATGAATTTATAAAATGTTCATCAAAAAGACATCCAAGCTACTACATACCAATTCACAATAAATACTCACTGGACTCTGCTGAACAATCTTTTTCTGTTTCTATTATAAAAATCTCTTCCCTTAGGACCCCCAAAATAGCAAGCAGTATTTGAAAGCCCCGCAGTGCTACCTTTATGCAGAGGAAGGGGTTTAGTAAGACCTGGCTGTGCTGGCATCGTGGGTGCAGGCGGTCCCTTCCCTCCGATGTGACTGTTCACAGCAGGGCCCTGCCTTCGGCCTCTCAAGAGTGGAGAGGCACAGCGGCGCCTTTTCGGGATCCCTTGCATGCTTGGCTCTCCAGGCCGCTTGTGTTTATTCTGAGGTCCAGCCACAAACTCATCTGCTTCATCTATCATCATACCCTATTAACAGATATAAAATGTTCTTGGATTTATAAATAATTTTTAAATTTTAATGGCCACCATTTATTTTAACTGATGAACAACTACACATTTATGGTATACAGTGTGGCAGCTTGATCTACGCATACTGTATAGAAAGGGTTAATCAAGGGCGGGCAAGGTGGAATAGCGGGTGAGGATGCTTTGGGTAACCTGAGTTCAAAGCCTAGATCACAAGAAAGGTGGGAGAGAACCAGAAAACTGACTCCACAAAAATTTGCCCTCTGATTTCCACATGTGTGCCATGGCATAAGTGTGCATGCACACACATACACACAATACATGTATTAAAAAAAAAGATTTACTTCTGAGCTCAGAAGCTAAGAGCACTTACTGCTCTTAATCCAGATTCTGTTTCCAGCACCCACATAACAGTTTACAAATACTTATAAATGCAGTTGCAGGTGATCCAGAACACTCTTCTAGCCACCAGGGCTTCTCTACACATGTGGAGAAGACCTCACAGGCTCACATACGCATGTAAGTTAAAAAAAACAAACCAAAATCTTAAAAAAAGATTCAATGTAATTAACATGGCTAATACATACCAACTTTGATGGGGTAAGAATGTTGGAAATAAGTTCTTTTAGCAACTTTGAAATATATAATACATTATTACTAACTAGGATAACAATGTTGTCAGGAGCTCACTAAAATTTATTCCTCGAGCTGGGACTCAGTGCCCTTTAAACCTTATCTTCCCTTCTTCACCCTTCTCATAGCCTCTGGTATCTACCTTTCTACTCTAGACTAAAAAAGAAAATGCCATTTTCTTGAATTTCCATGCAGTTTGTCTATGTGTGTTGGGGGGAGGGGTACACTCTTGTCAGTGTGGATATGGGCATACCATACTGTGTGTGTGGAAATAAGAGCACACACTCGGTTATAAGTCTTCACCTTTGACCTTGTCCGAGACAAGGTCTCTTATTCGCCACTGTGTGTGCTAGGCTAGCTGGCTCATTAGCTTCTGGGAGTCAACTGTCTAACTCCCAACTCACCAGAGGACTGCAGGGATTACAAATGAATGCTACTGTGTGTGGCTTTTTATATGCGCTCTGGGGATCTGAACTCAGTTTCTCATGCTTGCATGGCAAGCACTTAACCCACTAAGCCATCTCCCAAGCCTCTCTACCCAACTTTTAAGTGGTACAACTAACCTCAATTCTTTAATTGATAAATTACTTTAATATTAATACTTTAATGAGATATTCTTCCCCAAAAATAACTTTAACTAAATTGACAACAGCTACCCAACAAATTATAACATAGAATAATTCAGAGTTACCTTTTTATCCAGTTTAAAGGGATTGCCAAATGTATGCAACCTTCGAGGCTGATCGGGATCAAGTTCTCTCAATGGAGAAGGTACCTGCTTGAGGTATTCCTGGTAATTCCCCATTTGTGCTATAGGTACACTGTGCACTTGATCTTTTCAGAGAGAATATATCAACAACAAAAGTAACCATTACTAATAATTACTCTAGCTATCCCATATATAAATCCCATTCCCATTTTACTATATACTGGAAGTTAGTATAGAGTACATATATATATAACAGCTTTTAACTCTTCAAAAGTAAAAGTTAAAGTACTAATTTTATCTTCTAGGAAAAATAAAGTATTTGTAGAAAATAGCAGAGTGAAACTAGCACATGAATATACAAGTGTAGTGGTGGGAAGGCTGTAGTCACAGCCAGAGTTAATGATGTGAGTTACATAGATGCCATAGAAACAAGAAAGTAACAGAATATGCCATGAAATGGTCACCCAGAGTCAAACTATCAGATGCTTACAGAGTCCAAGAAAATGACTGTAGTGTCCATGTGTCTGAAGAAGTAAGAATAAACTGATAACAGGACTTGTGGTTAACAGTGACAGGAAGAAGGAAGGTAGAAAATAAGGGATGAATTACCTTTTAGAATATTTTTATTTTTAATTATGTGAATGTATATCTGAGTGAATGTTTCTTTTACGTCACTTGTTTGAATTAACAATGAGAATATTATAAGCTTATACAATGTATATTATCATCCCCTTACAAATTATAAAGAAAAGTTATTTTAAAAACAGAAATAATATTTAAAATCATACTCTAACCTTCATCCTGGCCTTTAAGAAATTTGCGGGTGCTCTTTAAAAGGTTAGATCTCATTCTTGTTAAATGATCCAGAAGATTCCGTCTTGGTATATCATAAGCATTTCTAAAGGTCTGAGGCTTCAAATCCTATACAGACACATTCAAGGATAAAATATTTCTAAACAGAATTTAAAATCACTTTAGCCTAAAGCATAGGCCCAGAAATGAAATATAAAATATCTAAGCTAACTAGGCAGCTTTGAAAGAGCAAAAGAAAACAAAGACACACGATATAGTATTAACTACAACATTTTAGGGCCAAATAATAGAGATCTTATGGTAAGCTCAACAAAATAATTTCATATCAATCTTTAAGTTTTAAGATCTTTTAGTATGTTCTGGGTAAGAGAAGCAAATCAGTTAACAAAAGCCCTTCTTTAAACTCTGGAAGAGTTTGAACACCACTCAGATGTCTGAGCATGTGGCCTGATGAGCAAGTGTGAGTTTACAGTTGGCTGACATCATCACACCTAGCTTTGAGCACTTTCATGGCCTAGATGTCAAGTATCTTGATACCAGTCTTCTATTGCCAGTGCTGTGCTTCTCTGACCTGTACCTTGCCTACTTTGGTTTACTTTTCTTCTTTTTTTTAATACATAGTTCTGAGAGTGAAACCAGGGACTCTCAGATGTTAGGCAATCATTGTACTATTCAATTACATCTCAAGTTATACCAGTTCACTCAAGGGAGGATATTTAATTTTAAAAAGGTTCAATTTACCAACTTTTGAGTTTGTGCTCTTTTTGGATTTCTGTTACACTACAAAAAATCTTCATTAGCTTTAAATATTGTGAAGACTTTTTCTTTTTTTCTTCTGTATACTTAAGGTTTAATTCTTATGATTATGATTACTTCAAATAGGGATAGCCACTGTTGAAGGTCCTTTTAACAGGCTTTTCCCCATTTTGATTATCATGGCACCTCTGCTAAATGACTGTGTGTGAGAACCTGCCCTATTCCATTCTACCTCTCCTCTGTATTTAACCACACACAATCACTTTGCTGTAATTACAGCAGTTTTTCAGTTCTAAATCACATAGCTGCAGTTGTCCAAACTTTATTCCTTTTCCAAAACTGGTTCAACTATTCTAGACTCTTTATATTTCCATATAAGTGTCATAATCAGTTGGCTAGTCTATTGTCTACAGAAAAGTTGCTGAAAGAAAATCATTTTAATAATGAGTTATAAAGCGTCTTAAGGTCTTTAGTGTAAGTGAATTCTAACATCAGCTCTGTAATTTTAAGCAATCTTTAAGCCTTTGTTTTCACTATCAATCCATTCATTCACATACCATATACAAAATTTCTGTTTTAATTCTAAAACTCAATGGTTCTGGGATAATATAATAAGTATCATTCGACAGCCATATAAAAGTGGGCCTTTTGAAGCCTGAACAAATTGTTAGTTGATATAAACTGTGACTGGCTCTATAACAGAATATAACATAACTAAAGCAATGTTAAACTGACTATTACCTTATTTAGTAAAGCAACCTGGAACCCAGTGTACTCCTTCATATTAAGGTCTAGCAACCTGTGGGGGACGTCCTCGGAAATACCCTGCAGCATTTGAAAACCTTTCCTATGTGCCATTGACAATCCATGTGACCGGCTTCGGACTTTAATTCCAGTTTCCTGCACTACTTTTTTGCCTACGGATCCGATGACTCTATCAGATTCAATTTTGGCCTAAAGTAAAAAGAAACAAAAATCGTTTCAATTTGATCTACAAGTTTATAAATCAGATGCTAGTGACTATGCTCTTCCATAAATTATTTATTGAATTTAAAAATTTAAAATCAAGTAATCATAGTTTACATTAGTTGTAGGTAAACCAAACATACCTAAGTAACAATACCTTATCAGTTAAAATAATTACAACTCAAAACTTTTGCAGCAGGACAAACATTCCTTCAAGTTATTTTATTAATTAATACCCATCACATAAACCATGAAGCATGCTTCATAAAAGAAAACATTCCCAATTCAGAAACAACAGGAAAGGAGACAACAAACTGCTTGAAGACATGATTAGCACAGAATTACATATACATTTACAGATGTGGCAAACCTGATGTACACTTCAGCCACATTTTGATTCCTTCTAAATTGCAGAGAGATGTCTAAAGTACTAGAAAACTTAAAACACATTCACAATTTGGAAGGAAGTAAACTGCCTGCTGCTTGATATTCACAGTATCTTAATAGAACTTATAGCCAGAATGATAAATATCCCATGATTTTACACAGTTCCAAAGAAGCTTCCAGGTTTGAAAGAAAAAACATACAGATTTTAAAACACAAAGCATAATAGAATGGTATTTTACCCCCCTAAGGAAAACATCTTTCAAAATTACAATCTTATAAAAAACAATAATAATCATATACAGGAAGTTAAGTCACATGTATAAATGAGAAATTATAAAAATGTAGGATCAACAAGATCCTGTTTGTAGTCTGTTAGATACAGTAGTAGCACACTTGTAATCCCAGCTACTGAAGAGACTGAGGAGAACTGCCAAATTCAAGTCAGATATGGATTAACTTGCCTCAAAATGAAAGGGTGGCTAGGGATATTAACTCAGTGGCAAACTGCCTACCACATGAAAAACCTTGGGCTTGACCTGAGTATCTCAGTAGTGAAGAGAATCACTAAGAACTAGATAGCTTTTAGACTATTGAAAGTGTTAGCTAGCAGTCAAATCCTTAATGTTCACTTCCAGTTTCTGACATTACCTGTTGACTCAATTTTTTGAGGTATGAAATGACACTGTAACTGAGTCCATACTCCATACTGTCTGCTATCAGATTAGGTGCGCCCATCATTCTAACAGCTTTCTTCAAGGGCTATAGAAAAAGAAGAAGCATTCAATATCAAGTTTGTTGAAAAATGTTCTATATAGTAACTTTTTAAAACTTGCATTCTCTTCCTTAAAAGGAACACAATACAACAATACAGTAGTATTATTTGTATTTTAGTAAAATGTTTAATCAGTGCCATGAAAAGCAACTTAAGGTGGTTAGTATGAATTAGAAGCATAATAATCCATCTCGGGGCAATAAGGATGAAGTCCTGAAGTGCTCAAATACCATGAGGGGGTAATCATCTGGAAGACAGAAGACAAACTGTGGGGGCCAGTCTGAGTACACACAGTCTGAGCTAGTGGTACAACTTGTCGGTAATTAGCTCTTACTTTTAGGAGGAGGAAAGGACATCTATCATTAACAAGTTGATAGGAACTTAGGTGAGTTGATACATGGAAAGTACTTACAGGAAGCATCTGACATATAGTAAGCATTCCATAGATTTTGATCCTCACTATTATTATCATTAACTGAGCTTTTTATGTATCATCAGTACTTAGATAAATAAAATAAGATATTAAAAAAAAAGTCTTAGAAGCTCATGAAAATCACAAAGCTCAGAAGCTCAGGGACCTAGCCGACTGGGAAAGCTCAAACACATGGACCATATGGCTCCTCCCCCACAGCATAGCAAACAAGCTATGAGTGAGAGTGCAGGACGACACAGGAAAATACACATAGTAAAATGCTTAAAACACATATGTAACAGTAAGAATCTTCAGGAGGGACTAATTCAGAATCATTTTATATAGTAAAATATCACCAACAGACACACCTAATGTATGTGGATGAGACAAAGACAGAAAAAACCTCAATGGCATGGAAAGTGCATAAGCTCTGCTGAGCCGGGCAGTGGTGGCGCACGCCTTTAAGCCCAGCACCTGGGAGGCAGAGGCAGGCGGATTTCTGAGTTCGAGGCCAGCCTGGTCTACAGAGTGAGTTCCAGGACAGCCAGGGCTACACAGAGAAACCCTGTCTCGAAAAAACAAAAAAAACAAAAAAAAAACAAAGCATAAGCTCTGCTGAATCCCAGAATCAGAACCCAGAGCGCACATTCATGTAATACTCATGAGGCTCTGGCTGAGTCTTAAAGATTGCTATAACGGAGTCAACATATCTATGCATGCCTTCCTTCTTACTCTCTCTAACATGACAAGTACCCTGTGCTAGACTTTCAGAGAAACTTAACTTTTTACAACCATAAAATCAAGCTATTAATCTTCTAATGATATAGGGACCGCTTATAAAGATTAGTTCTAGACAGAGGTATAAAATTCTTGCATCACAGTAGAAACTAGAATTAGAAATGACCACTTACTTTCAGTTCCTGACTTCATCTTTGAGGCAGAAACAAGTCATTTCTACCTCGAAGAGAGATCTTAAGGATTAAACACCATCAATACACACATCATGCTTATAACAGTACCTGACCTTGGCTCTACAAATATTCACATATTCTCACAACCACTATTATTCTACAAACCACAAAAATCTATATAATTACACTCATATGTTATCTGTACATTCAATTTTCATGTTATTTATAGGGATGAGTAAAGGTTATAATGCCGGCAGTAAGCTATGTGTCAAGATCTGTTTTAACAATATTATTCTTACCCCAAGATAGTAGGGAGGCATTGTCTTCAAATAACTTTCAAATGACTGTCTCCATTTCAGAGTTGGTTTTGCTTTGTGTACTTTGAACAAGTCATCTAAAACAGTCAACAACAGAGTAGCATCACTCATTGTTCTTAACTCTAGTCAAAGTTCCTCTCTCAAGTCTACTTTATTACTGATGAGGCACTTAACACCAGAAAATCTTAACAAAATTAAGAGACATAAATTTGGCTCTAGCAGGTTTTGTTTGTAACTCAATTTTAAAGGTGAAAGGCTATTAATTATGGTCTAAAAAATACACATTAATGAAGTAGCATGAGAAAATACACAAGGAAAAAAATCTTATGTCCTGCTAGAAAAATCAAGAATGTACAATATACAATAATTCCTATAAAAATATAACTAATAATATCTTCACTACAACTTTTAAATCTGATGGTCTGTAGAAGGAATGTTTCTCAGCACTGCTCAAAAATGACAGCCAGCTTGGACCTAAAATCAGATGCTGGACTTTCTCATGTTTTCTCATATTTTCCAGGATTGGGGACATAGCTCAGTTGACAAACATATTTGCCATGTGAACATGAGGACCAGAGTTGAATTACTAGCAACAATGAAAAAAATTAGGTATGGTGATACATGCCTGTATTCCCAGAGCAGAAGAGATGGACAGATCTCCAGGGCTCATGGCCCGCTAGCGGCAAGCCCCAGGTCCCAGTAAGAGATCCATGATGTAGCCAGCTATGGCTAAACAGGCAAAGGTACTTGTCAAGTCTGACAACCCAAACCTAAATTTGCTCTCAGGATTCCCACACAGTAGAAGGCAAGAACAACTCCCACAAGTGATCCTTTGACCACCAAACAAACATGCGCTGTGGCACATATGAGCACACGATCATATAAACACATGCTCTCACATAACTTTAAACAACCAGACAACCACTGCGTGAATGGCTTCTTAAAAACAATGCCGGACCTGTTGCTTCCACGTGTATATACTCACACAAAACTGTCTTCCAAATGAAAAGTTGGATAAATTCTTAGAACATGTATGAGATAAGAAAAGGGGGGCAGTGGTGGTGCACGCCTTTAATCCCAGCACTTGGGAGGCAGAGGCAGGTGGATTTCTGAGTTCAAGGCCAGCCTGGTCTACAGAGTGAGTTCCAGGACAGCCAGGGCTACACAGAGAAACCCTGTCTCGAAAAACCAAAAAAAAAAAAAAAAAAAAAGGCTATTTCTTAGCTTTCTATAAGAGCACATGGCAAGAGTGACTTACCTAAGAGAGGAAGGAGGACTGGGTAATTGTAAGGCATCACAAATAAGTTGACACAGGTCAGTGCTGTACTAGCTTTCAAGTAACCAAAGGGGTGGCCAAGCTCATTATACTTTGCACTATTGCTCACATATACCTGTTGAAAAAGGTTCAAATTCATATTCAATAAACCTGCAGTGAATGATATGCAAACCACAGATTCAGTGTAGCTTGGATGTAAATGCACATGCATGGACATGCAGGTATGTGTAGGAACCAGAAGTTGACACTGAATTGACTTCCTCAATTGTTCTCTTTTATTTTTTTTTTGACAGTCTCTTACTGAACCTAGAGTTCGCCATTTCAGCCAGACTATCCCAAGGTCCTCCTATATCCCTCCCAACACAGAGATGGGCTGTTGTACCTGGCTTTTTACACAGGTGCTAGGTATCCAAAATCTGGATTATCAGGTTGGTGTGCTCTTACAGCAAACACATTACTGACTGACCCATCTCTCCAGTCCCCAGTTCAGCTTTGTCAGAAACATCTCACCTAAACATTTTCTTCACTACAGTTTTTTCAGCTTACCTGCCAACAAGTTTGAGGAGATTTCCTTTCTAGAATAAACTGAGTCAGTGGTGAAGGTTCCAACTCATATTTGTCAAAAGGCAATTTGTCAATAACCATTGGCTCACAGTCTGTACAGGAAAACTTCACTACAGGATGAGATGTACGAGGTGGCTAGAGGGGAAAATCTTATTACTATTTACACAAAATACCAGAAATCAACATATCTTAAGTACCTTTCTCTTATCAAAGCTTACTTTCTCAGTCTTTTTAGTAAGTTTGATTTACTAGAAATACCATTAAGCTAGAAAAACAAACAAATGTTTAAGTTATGTAACATTACCAAGAAAAAGAAAAACATCAAAATCCATAAAATGAATCTATCTAAAATCAAATTTATCATTAGTTAAATGCAAATTTAGAATAAAAAGCATTGAACAAATTTAGACTTAAAAGCAATTTATTATTTTTATATCTAAGAAAGGAAGAAATGTACAATAGCCCACTAGACCTCATCTGTGGCAATTACTTTTACTGAGTAGTAACTCCCAAGCTAATCACATTCCTTTATTAATTCTGTATAGGTAATATTCAGACACTATTTACAAACTGTGGATATAAAGAGATGTAAATAATTAATGTATATGTAATAAAAGACATAAACCTTATTTATAAGTTAGCTTTCTTTTTCTATTTCCCAGTGGGTTCCTCTGGCTGGTTATTCCTCTGGTATATTCCTAAGGTACTAACACTTTATTTTAAAGATCTCTGTCCTAGAGGCATAAAAAGTACAACACTTTAAGGATCAAAACTATCTCCTGTCTCTTATGTGTACAGCTGTCTGTACTGGACATAATAGGACTCTTGCACAGCCTTCACATACATTGTATCAAAACTGTCTCCAGACCACAAGTTCTCTTCTAATGCCTCACCATTTCAACTGTCAGAGACGTACATGAAACAGCAGTGTCATTCTAAGGCACTTAGTACAACACATGAATAGGACACATGCTCAGTACTGCTGCTGTCATCTTCTTTCTGACAGTATTAAATCCCCAATCTCAGCAACTAAACTTTATCATTTTAACTCAGATCTTCACTGTTTCTCAAGTTAAGACTACACATAACTGCTTTTTAATTAGTATTCCTACTAGTTACTCTACTCCAAAAATCCTGTTCTCATTTCATGTAGTTCCCTACTTAAATTTATGCTATAAAAGTAGCAGCTAATCACAAGGTGGGAGGGGTTCACACCTTTAATTTCAAATAAAAGCCTCACTGCTTTGGTCTCTAAGGCACTCCTCCCTCATGTCCTAGAGACTCCATGCTCCAGCCATGCTGCTCACGGGCCGTTGCACCATTAGGTCATTATCTTTCCTGCCCCTGTGTTTTACTGACTACTTCATTATTTTCTCCTTTAAAAGTAAAGCATTGTAGAGAATGGGTGAGTTGCTAGGAACCAAACTCTGGGAGACTTTTCTAGTACCCATTCCCAATATATATACTCAAAACACACACCCAGCAGTTAGATCCCATGTTCTGACATTACCTGCACCCTGCCTTCCACTACAGTTAGCAAACTGTGCTCTACAATATGTATGTCTGAGGATCTGCCCACAGATGGTAAGTATATTCTTGTCTAGCTGCATTTTGTTCAAATATATTTGGGGTGTGTGTGTGTGTGTGTGTGTGTGTGTGTGTGTGTGTGTGTGTGTGTGTGTAAAATATTTTAATAGTTTGTTTACCATCTTTCTGGCAAGTCTTAGAAATCCCTTTTTTCCTTTTCTGAAAGGAAATCTGTATTTAGGTAAAGAAAATTCTTAAATGTTTTTCCATTTAAGTCCCCAAACAATTTTGGAAGACAACAGCCATCATGATCAAGAGGCTCACAGTCGGGGACTAGAGAGATGGCTCAGCGGTTAAGATCACTGATTGCTCTTCCAGAGGTCCTGACTTCAATTCCCAGCAACCACATGTTGGCTCACAACCATCTGTAATGGGATCTAATGCCCTCTTCTGGTGTGTCTGAAGACAGCTACAGTGTACCCATATAAACAAAATAAAATTTTTATTATTTGAAAATTATAATCTAGAGAAATGTCATTCCCCTGCTAATAATAGCCTTGAATTAACAAATTTTAAAGAGTTCTATCCAGTACTATTTCTTACAATCATTCTCTTCCATCATTTGAGGAAAACATTTTACTATGTTTTAAATGAACCGTATTACTATATAGTCCTGCAGGTAACCTAGCCACTTTTCCAACTTACCTGCTCCTAATTTACACTAAGTTACTTTCCTAAAGGGTGAGTCCTTAAAACAGACTTCAGATCACCTGAACGGGAGCAGGGACAGCTCACACTCCCTCAACTGTGCGCTTAAAACTGCACGTAGTTAGGTTTTATCAGCAGCCTGGTCCATTTGCTGCATTTCCCGTTCTCTAAATGCACTCTGCTCTTTCCTACTTCCACATTTTTTCTCACTTTCCATGAAATACCATAGATACTGTTGTCAGTGTCAATAAAATGGTATGAATAATCAAATCAACAAAGATACTTCATAAAAATATGAGAATAATTTTTAAAAATTCTAGGAAAAGATATCACCAAAGAAATGGAAAGCTTATTTATAAGCACAAACCAAAATTACAAACATTTAATCAGGAAAATGAAAAAAAGAATAAACAAGGTAACACAATGAAACTTTAAACTTTTACCTTCATGTGCCACTACACTTATGATAAAGACCTTATTAATAGACATAAACTTGAAGTTTATATCTCAAATTAAAACTTATCATAAAATCAGACTTATAGTTTTAAAAGAAGTACAAGTGGCTTATTTAGCATGAATAATAGCTACTTGCTCAAAATCTCTGAGATAGAACCTACCTTCTAAGAGTAATATTAATAAATGTCATGTCCTAGACGCTATAAAAAATTAATCAGAAAAATAGATTAAACAGTCTGAATAGATATGATTTTGTTTATATGTATTCTTCTATAAAGAATTCTGATAATGTGCCTTGGTCACCTAACAACCATCAATATTCATAAAAACAATTCAGGTTGATAAAATGAAGAAAATCCCCACAAGCTCAACTTCCAGGTTGCAATACTATTAACTAAAGTTGTACTAAAGGTGTGCAAGTGACCATGATTTCTAAGACTATGACCTGAAAGACCACGAGCAAACCTGTAGGCAGATGGTCTGGTGCTGCTTGCTGCTCCAAGACAAGCAGATCCTCCTGCATACCAGCTTTTGTTGTGTATCCCTCCCCTCCCCCAAGTTACCCATGACTGGTTAATAAGGATGCCTACATTCTGGGCTGGGCAGAAGGTCTCAGAAAGAGAAAGGACAGGAGAGAGGCGGAAGGAGGAAGAAGCTGCCATGCAGCAGGTGGGTCATGAGCGCATGGCCATGAGGGCCAGCCTGTTGGAGCAAGAGTGACCCAGGAGGAACATGGAAAGTGATATCTCGGGGTTACAGACAAGAAGTAGACAAAATAGCATAGAGGGCTGATATCAATTGCTTTAAGGCTTATTATAAAGATTTTTCTGTCTTTTATTTGGGTACTAAATGATCTAAGGTGGAGTAGAAACCCCCAAATAAGATTTACTGAAACACAAACTATCACAAGTATTCTATACCTTCATTTAAATTTCAATTTGTACCCCAAGGATAAACCCTCATGCTACATTATTTAAAATCCGAATAAAGAAATCTTCCTGCATTTACAATTCAGTATCCAAATATAAATAACAAAAAGGTAACCTAGTATTAAATTCCAAGGGAAACAAGATATCTTTTTTTCTGTTGCCTCATAAGACCATATGTGAAAGCAAATAACGGCTTATTATGATAAGCACATTGTATATTTGTCTAATTTCTGTAAATGAGCCACACCTTTATTGGACTTAACATCGCTTCATGCTCCAAGCCAGCTTGTGTTACACAGTTAGTTCAACAAAGCCTGAGCTGCAACGCAGGACCTTTTCTCAAAACCAATGAGCTCCATAAAACAAAATCATCTAAATGATTATTATCATCTAAATAGTTATTAGTAATTGGTCATGGTTACTCTGGTACTTACTAGTGTTGGAGAATTCTGATCTGGCCAAAAAGACTCTGGAACAGGCCAATGGCCTATAGGAACCCCAGTTTTAGGATTTGGTCTGACATATATGAGCTTGTGACAGCTATGCCAAGGCTGAGATCCAAAAGGTCTTGTTATATCTGGCTGCCCATCTATAGCAAAGTTAGGAAAAAGAAAATACATTAGGGGAAAAAACAAAATTAAATCACATCCATTATTATTCAACAAAAGAAATCCTGATGCTTGTTGATTATGGGCTTTCCTCTGTTTCTTAAGTGGGAGAATGCCACGACTGCTTTGTTAGACAGACTGCAGTTCACGAGCTAGTAAAAATCTGCTCACTTTGAATGTAATATTCCTATATCTTCCTCTTCTGTACCAATAGCAATTGTGTAACCATGACGACTGGCCCTGTTAATGTCTAAATTTTATTTTGAGCTAGGATCTCTATGTAGCCCTGCCTGTCTTGCTGGCCTCAAGCTCAGAGATCTACCTCCCAAATGCTTGGATTTAAGGTATACATCACCACACCCAGCTGGCTTTGTTGATCTTAAGACCAACACACACATAAACATCACACAATGGGGGTGGGGGCTCAATAAATCAAACTCAGAATATCTGTAAGGACAATACAATACCTTCAACAGGGGGAGGATCTGGTCCTGCCTTTTCAAAGTTTATTACCACCCCACTTTGTACTTTCTGCACCAAGGATTCCAGACACTGATTAAGCATTCTTGGAGAACATACAGAGTATGACCGGCCTGAGATAAAAAGAATGAAGTAAACTAGTTAGTTGTAAAACGTCAAACTCCCATAAGGACTACAGTAGGTTTTTTTTTTTTAATGACATTAATAGAAATTAAGTGGGTAGTATTTTCCAATTTTAAAGAATAATAAACAAAAAGTATTTATTTCCAACCAACAATCTCGTTGTAGGTGAATATATAATTTTCTTCTTCTAAGTATAAGTAAGGTAAATGGAGCATAGAAACCCTGGGTTGAGCAAATCACAAAGGGAAAAAATATCAAGTATCTATCCACCTTTATAATGTACTACTATCTCCAACTGTTAGCCAATATCTTTAACAAGACATACTTGTATCTAGCAGTAACTCCCCAAAACTTTTATTCTTGCTTAACAAAATAGAAGATGGGAAGTACAAGTACAGAGGAGATAATAATTATTCAACTGGTCTCCTGGCAGTTACCACAGATTTTTAATTAATTGCATGTATTTTAATATATAGATGGAAGTAATGAGGTTGAGGATGGATATTTTGGTAAGTTTCTTCTAAGGTGATGACACTTGAATCAGGCACCTAAAAAATAGAATTATCCACAAGAAGATCTGGAAAGAGTAAGACTCGGAGAGAAAAGGACACATGGATGCATGTGAAAGCATTTGCTGCGAGCTTACATGGGAAGACTGATAGATTTAGGGAGAGACAGGCAGGGACCTAATGCTGAAGTAAGTGTCTTCCAGGCCTTAATAAGTATGGTTTATTTGCCAAATATGGAAAGCCATTTTATAAGCCTTGAGATCAGATTTCTGTTTTTTACTGATCAGCTTTTCAATGAGACAGTATTGTGCAGTGGAAAAGGGAAGCAGCAAGACCAGTAAGAAACCATAATACTTCAGTGCGTTTAGTCAGTCAAATGTGGAGATGGCAAGAGGTGCTCTGATGCTCAGGAGAACCAGGGGTGATTCCCAGATGCTTCATTTGTCCTACGTTAGAGAAATGAGCTTCAGAACTCCAGTCACTAATGCACACCAGAAGGTGCTTTGAGGATGAAAGCAAATTAAAATCATCCAACAGACATCCTACTCAAAACAAACAGGCATTTTATGAAAACTTGCTTACAGATTTTTCTAGATTAACTTTAGATTTAACTTTGTCCCAACTCAGACATTCTCTTACTCTTCACTGTTTCACTCAGGTGCTAGTGCTGACCCTAGGTCTGTTATACTGAGTGTGTCCTATCGTGCGTGCATGCATGCATGTGTGTGTCTCTAAATAGCTGAGAATAAGCCAACCTCTTGACTTGAAGGTGTGTAATAATATTTATACAAACTTCATTTTCTCAGTTAAAATGACCCATTCTACAGATTTTTATGCTTTGGTAGAAATTATCAAACATTACAAGGGATGAGACTGGACCTAAACAGTAATCATAGGAGGAACATTACACAGAATAAGGCTCAGCTTGTAAAGTATAGAAAAAGTTGCTCTTTCTCTTCAGGTAATTTCAGATTAATGGTATTTTTTGTAAAATGATTTATTAATTCATTTTTTCTAATTTCTGTAAAAGTCTTTGACAATTTTATTTCATATTAAGATTATAACTTGTTTATATCTTTTTAATCAATTAATTAATGGCTGTCCACAACATTTCTCTTCTGAGACAGAGAATCACTACTATGTAGCCAGTTCTAGCTGGTCTGGAACTAAAAAAAATCCACCCACCTCTGCCTCCTCAGTGTTGGGATTAAAGGTGTATGTCACCATGTCAGTTAAATCACTAGTGATCCTTATAGACAGGAAGGTTTGTCTAACAACTTCAAATACCACCATTTGTTACACAGATATAAAAACTAACATTCATGAAACCCAACAGTTTAACTATTGACTTTCAAGACTACATTCCATCATTAATACATGCAATTTTAAAACTACAGGTACATCAATGTTGTCTGACAAACATAAACATGCAAATTGTGAAACGTACATTCAGATACACTGTTTTAAGTCTCTGAATTACTTTTAGTAAAAAACTTACCTCCTGTCACTTCACACATTGGTGTGATAGCAGAATCATCTAAAGGCACACCTGTCAACTGTTCTGATTCTACTGACATGGTGCCAGGCAACCGCAGTACCAAAGCAAACAGTCTCTGATCCCAACGAAAAGGTTCCTTGGTCAATTCACTTCCAGGCAAAGGTGAATTAAGAGGTAAATGGAGCTGAAAGTAATGGGGAAAAATAAGTAAGTTTTTCACAAAGATTATTTTATTGTGTATGTATGGGGTGCTTTGCCTGTATGTATTATCTGTATACCACATGTGTGCCGGGTACCCATCGAAGCCTGGGAAGGCATCAGATCCTCTAGAACTGGAGTTACAGATGACTGTCATCTGTCTCATGGGTGCTAGGAATCCAACCTCGGTTCTTTGGAAGAATTAATGTTAACCTATGAGCCATTTCTCCAGCCACATATACTACTTTTAAAAGTAGCTTTAAAAATACAACAAAACCACACTCTCTTATCACATCAAAAAACAAGTTTCACAAGTAAAAGCTTCAAATATATCTGATATCACTTCAAAGATCTTAAGTTGAAAGACAAACTTTGTATTACCATAAATGGCTCCACAGTTACAAGCATGTACTACTCTAGCAGAGGACCCACATTTCGTTAACAGGAAATACTTACAACTACTTCTAACTCCAGTCTCAGGGATCCAACCCCTCTGGCCTCTTTGGGCATATACCACTACACACCTCTACACTCCCACAAAAACAAAAATAAATCTTAAGGGGGCTAGAAAGATGGCTCAGAGGCTAAAAGCACTGGTTGCTCTTTCAGAAGACCTAGACTTGATTTCCAGCAGCCACATGGCAATTCACAACTGTTTGTAACTCAAGTTTCACAGATCCTTCTGACTTTCAAGGGTGCTAGGCACATACAGCTATGTACAAAGAACATAGGGTTACATTCAGGCAAAGCATTCATACAAACAAATTTTTTTTTTAATTTAAAAGAACAAATCTTAAGACAAACAAAAACCTTGACTGATCATTATCCCTAGTATAGTTTTAAAAGAATAGTCTACTAATACAAGTGTTCAGATGAGCACAATTTCACAAGAGGCACACTTCCTAGAATAGAAATTTAAAAATATAAGGGACTGTTAAGTCAGTAAAGAAATTTGAGTTTTAAATCAAGGTAGAATTGATGAAAGATCCCAATTTAATTTCAGAAATTTTGGTGTGAGATTTCACCCATAGACACATAAATAAGAAGTAAATAAAAAAATTTACTTTTAAATGCACTAATCAAGGAGATTGTCTGAAGACGTTTTCAATTGTTATTTTAGTGCTCTTAAAAGAGGCAGAACCACCGCGAGCATTCAGAGGCTCTGCTGGAACCTCACATACACAACTCATCATGTAATGATAAATTCTCACAGCAATGACAACATTAAACAATTGGTCTTTCTTTGGTTTTACAAGGTCTAAAATGTACTTCTAAATAAGAAAAAAGGCTCTTGGGAATATTTTCAAGTATTTTAAACATGGTTATTTCTTTTTTTTTTTTTTAAATTTTATTTTTGATACTTTATTTACATTTCCAATGTCTCCTCTTTGGAAACCCCGTATCCCTTCCCCCTCCCCGCCTCTATGAGGGAATTCCACCTCCCACCCACCTGCCCACCCACTCCCATATTCCCACCTTGACATTCCCCTTTACTGGGGCCTCTGACACCCTCAGGCCCAAGGGCCTCTCCTCTCTCCCTGATGGCCAACGAGGCTATCCTCTGCCACATATGTGATCCGAACCACGGGTTCATAGATGTGTATTCTTTGGTTGGTGGTCCTAACTCCAGGATGACTGGGGTGGGGGTGGGGGTGGGGGTGGGATCAGGCCCATTGATGCTGTTGCTCCATCCTTGGGGCTGCAAACTCCCTCAGCTCCTTCAGACCTTTCTCCAACTCCTCCATCTGAGACCTCACTCTCAATCCAGCGGTTTCTATAAAGTGAAACTTGGGCATTCTGAACTTTTGGGCTAATATCCGCTTATCAGTGAGTACATACCATGTTCCTTCTTTTGTGAATGAGTTACCTCGCTCAGGATGATATTTCCAAGTTCCATCCATTTGCCTGCAAATTTCATTAAGTCATTGTTTTTAATAGCTGGGTAGTACTCCATTGTGTAGATGGACCACATTTTCTGTATCCATTCCTCTGATGAGGGACATCTGGGTTGTTTCCAGCTTCTGGCTATTATAAATATGGCTGCTATGAACATAGTGGAGCATGTGTCTTTATTACATGTTGGAGCATCTTCTGGGTATATGCCCAGGAGAGGTATAGCTGGGTCCTCAGGTAGTATTATGTTCATTTTTCTGA
>CM052708.1:55939404-55963316 GCA_028551405.1 Uromys caudimaculatus | reverse complement strand
CTTTCTCAGCCTGTTTATCCTTTGAGTATAGGAAGGCTACTGATTTGTTTGAGTTAATTTTGTATCCAGCCACTTTGCTGAAGTTTGTTTATCAGCTGCAGGAGTTCTCTGGTGGAGTTTTTCGGGTCACTTAAGTATACGATCATATCATCTGCAAAGAGTGATAATTTGATTTCTTCCTTTCCAATTTGTATCCCTTTGACCTCCTTTTGTTGTGTAATTGCTCTAGCCAGAACTTCAATTACTATATTGAATAAGTAGGGGGAGAGAGGGCAGCCTTGTTTAGTCCCTGATTTTAGTGGGATTGCTTCGAGTCTCTCTCCATTGAGTTTGATGTTGGCTACTAGTTTGTTGTATATTGCTTTTACTATGTTTAGGTATGGGCCTTGAATTCCTGATCTTTCCAAGACTTTTATCATGAAAGGATGTTTAATTTTGTCAAATGCTTTTTCAGCATCTAAGGAAATGACCATGTGGTTTTTTTCTTTGAGTTTGTTTATGTAGTGGATTACATTGATGGATTTCCAGGTATTGAACCTACTTAATCATGATGAATGATCGTTTTGATGTGTTCTTGGATTCGGTTATTTCAATTTTACAAAACTGTCCCTTTTTTTATTCATGTATTGCTGCATTTCTTATTGATTCCCTTCCCTTAGTATCATCAACTTCTCATTCCCAGGGATAGGAATGTTTGAATAAAGTGAGGAAGAGTAATGGCTGGCAAGCAAGATAGGTTAAAAAGAAACAAACAAACAAAAAAACCTAAGACTGCAGTATTCAACCTAAAATAGCTAAACTCCTAGTTAATGGAAGAGAATCTTCATGAATTGGAGAATTAAAAACAACTGCACATAGGTCAAGAAAAACACAAAACTGATCATCATAAAAATATACAATAGAAATGGATACACTCTAAAATTTAAAAATGGAAAAATACTCATGAAGAAATTCATGTGTCCTGCAACATGTAGAAAGAGGATCAAGATCAAGTACATGTTACCAGATAATACAAACTGAAGTATCAAGGAATGCTATTTTACACCCATAAAATGAGCGTAAGTAGTATGAATACAAAGCAGTGAGAATGCCCCACACTGCTGGTGAGCTGGTGACTATGTGGCCATCTGGAGGATGCTGATGTCATCTGGCAGTACTGAAGATAAGCACAGACCACAGAATGCCACCATCTAGAGGCACTCTCCTCTTAACAAAAAGTTTGGAGCAAGAATTTTAGAATGTAAAATCAGTATTTAGCATGCATGAGACCCTAGGTTTAATTACCACAAACTCTCATACAATGATACTATCTGAAACATGAAAATTGAAAACCCAACCATAGGTAATATACAAACTGTGGTCTCTCATTCATTTACTCCACAGTTAAAAAGAGTAATCTAAATTTCAAAGATCCAACATGAAGAGATCTCAAAATAGTACCCTTTATAATATACTACTATATTAAAAAAAACACATGAATGTACAATTTTATTAATTTTTAGAAATACCATGATCTAACTAATCTGAATATAGCCACTTTTCTACGTTAGATGGCTGTACATGAAATTAAGTGTATTCTTCAGTCAAAAATATAAAGGCAAAATGTAAATGATTTGAACAGAACACCATCTCTATATAGGGGTAAAGCAAACAAGGGTGATTTCCTGTATGTCCAGCATATATATGTAATAAAGGACAAAAATGGACCAGAAAACTGGACAAGAGGCATAAAAATGACATTATGTAAGAGAAGACTACACACATATCTGCAGTAGTCTTTTCCATGTGCTAAAGTACACAACAAAAAGAACACAACTAAGTAAATATGGCAAAAATATTTATATTCCTTATTCTTATCCAAAATACTTGGAAATACTGCAACATACTGAGGTAACTGTAGAAGCCAACAAAGTGTTTAGGTAGTTATCCATATTTTTTAAAAATAATGTCATTACCTTATATAAAACCAAAGACAAAACTTCACATGTGCTTCGAAGCAATAGAAGGTAGATTAGATAACTAGCCCGAAAGTGGAACATCTGTCAAGATCCTAAAAGATTTCTATTTGATTTCTACCTAAAAGTATGTGCAAATGTACTCACCTTGCCTGCAGCATGCAGCTGCCAAATGAAAATTTAGGTTTGAGTCAGTTAAAGATGAATAGTAAAATATGGTTCCAACACTAAGAAAGCTTGGTGTATGAGGAAGGGAGTCATAATATTTTAGGAATTTCTTTCATAGATGTACTTAAAATTAAACTAACAGAAAACTTAAAATCATGGTACCAGCAAGCTTTCATGGTATTTAGCAGGACTTCTATTTTTGAACATTTGATAAAAAATATTTTTGTAAGAGATATTATCTAACTCTGAAAAATTTTAGTACAAAAATATTCAAACATAAGTATTTCAGGCCAGTTAAAGCTACATAGTGAGACCCTTTCTCAAAAAAACAAAACAAAACAAAACTAACCCTAGCCACCAGACTAGAGATGTACATCAATGGTAAAATGCATACATACTTTACATGAGCAATAAACAAACAAACAGCCATGAATAACAATGCTACCGTTGCAGTAGTTACTACCAGGTGCTACACATTGCTCTAATGCACACATATAATATTCACTCATGCCATAAAGCATAAATAAAACAATGACCAGTATAATCCCCACTTAAAAATTTAAAGTATGGAAGCACTTTAGCAGCTTTATGGAAGATTCACAGAGTAAGTGAGAAGACAGAATTAAAGTACAGGCTAGTCTGGTTCCTGATTCTATGACCTTTAACACTGGATTATAAAATCTAACTATTGCTGAAAGAACACACACATACATACACACACATACACACACACAAACACACACGCTCATTTTAAAAATCCAAATATTAAATAAAACATTACTATTAAAAGACCTAACTTTAGCCGGGCAGTGGTGGCACACGCTTTTAATCCCAGCACTTGGGAGGCAGAGGCAGGTAGATTTCTGAGTTCAAGGCCAGCCTGGTCTACAGAGTGAGTTCCAGGACAGCCAGGGCTACACAGAGAAACCCTGTCTCAAAAAACCAAAAAAGACCTAACTTTATCAAATGAGAAAAAGCCTGAAACTTCATAAAAATAACTATTTTAAAATGTACATGATTTGTGAATCAAGCTAGTGATTATAAACCACCTACTGTGCCTACAATCCTCTTCTGAGCACGTTAGGGTCACTGCTCTACTCTGATCCTCTACTCTTCCCAGTCACCCTTACAGCTAACAGAAACGAGCAGCAGTGTTTCTTCCCTTTCCCCTTCTAATTCTCAAAACATAGGTAGTAACAATGAATAAAAATAAATGGTAATAATGGCACTTTTGAGCACTATTTTACAAGACTTACATATAACAAGTAGGGGATAAAAAATATTATCATTACTGCACTTGCAGAGAAAGATAAGATGTAATATATGTGATTGTATGTTCAGAACCATCTGTTTGTAGAATGTCCTCAAACAATCCCTGCTACACAATTAAATTTAGAACATCTAAAATGTACTGTAACTTTGAAAATTGGAGAAATCACATGACTTAGTAACAGTTACTTTTCCCATAACCGTATTACTGGCCTTTACAATACAATACTTTTCAAAGTGTCGGTCTAATGGACAAATACTCAAAGAAAATTGCTATCTATACTTACATAGTTTAACTTGGGTACAAGTGAGGTTTTCTATATTGTTATTATAAACAAGTACTTTTAGTAATGTCATGGATGCAAATGCATTATTCTCTTGGTGGCCAACAGAAAAGCAATACAGCTTCAATCTGAAGTAAGGAGAGCTGTCTCCCTTCTTCCCCTTGGTGGCATGATCCTTTCCCCTGGGACTCACTGAATTCTTATAAAAACTAAACTTCCAAACATTGTTCAGAAACAAATGGCAGAGCAGGTTAATGACAACTTATCATATTACATGCTCAAACCTTGTCTTTATTAAAGTGCAACAGTCTATTTGATTATCATTTGTGTGTGGTGTGCCAAGCCAGAAGTCAATGCCTCATAGCTTCATTGGTGGAAACAAAAGGTTTTGCCTGGATTGACTGGCCAGTCAGTTATGGGAACAGTAACCAAAGGCCTGAGGTTACAGGCTTGTTGCTATTCCAGAACACAGGTCCTCATGCTTACATAGCAAGCACATCACTTACTTATCTCCCATTCTTGATGATCTTATTTGATAATGGCTTGGATCCTATTTGTGACCTTGCTAAAATTGAACTAGAAGTTCAATCTACCTACCGATCTATCTATCTATCTATCTATCTATCTATCTATCTATCTATCTATCTATCATCTATCTATCTGTTTGTTTGCGGGACAGATATATATAAAAATATTAACAGTCAAATAAGCAAAGATAGAGATAACAGCTTTTAAATTGATTTGATTATTTTAAGATTTATTTTAGCCGGGCCATGGTGGCACAGGCCTTTAATCCCAGCACTCAGGAGGCAGAGGCAGGCAGATTTCTGAGTTCAACACCAGCCTGGTCTACAGAGTGAGTTCCAGGACAGCCAGGGCTACAGAGAAACCCTGTCTCGAAAAACCAAAAAAAAAAAAAAAAAAAAAATTTATTTTATATTACTATACATGAGTGTTTTACTTACATACAAGTGTGTGTACTGTGGGTGCCTGCAGGTCAGAAGAGGATGTCAGATTACCTGCAACTAGAGTTCTGGATGGTTGTAAGCTGCCATATGGTGAAGATATTTTTAGCTGCTTCAGTTTCTAAGCAAAATGCATAAAATCTCAAATAACCATTATTTTTACACATTATCTACATTTTAAATCACAGAATTAAGAAATAAACAGAAGCCAGAAAAGAATAAAAGATAAATTGTTTCCCAGTAATCTCTGGCATCCAGGTAGACATCTCTTGGTTGTAACCTAAATGGTTCCCAGCTGAAAACACACCACTGTCTGTACTATCACTTGGGACACTACACTTCTCTGGCATGCTCTGCTAACCAGCTCTATTACTAAAGTAATTGCAATATATGTCCTTTTAAAACAGTACTTCCCACCTGCGCTTTAATGGTCTGTTCACTTGGCTGCCTATCTTACTAGTTTAGTGAGGGAAGAGAACACAATCTGATTCTTTTCTTTCTCCCCAAAGCATCTGCAAAACGAAACTCTGAAGAAAATAATAAGAGTGGAAAAGCGGAGTGCAAGCACCTTTCAGTGAACTCTACCTCCACCTCAGCACCAGACGTATATACAGACATAAACAGCTCCCTCACACTTACTTTATGAAAACTGTTTATGTCTAAGTGTGAGGGAGCTGGCCATGGTGGTGACTGTCTTTAATCTCACTACTCAGAAGGCAGGCGAATATCTGTGAATTCAAGGTCATCCTGATCTACATAGTAGGTTCTCTGCCAGTCATGGCTACACAGTTTTAAAAAACAACAATGCAATAGCTCATGAAACCAAGTAGTCCCATCCCCAGAAATACATGCGTAACTCTACCCTGTGTACACACCTAGCTCTCCAAACAGCACTTTTGTGTACCCAGACACAGAGGATAAAGTAAGGAGCTCCAAAAGCTGCCCAAGTCCTGGAACACAGACAGGGTAGATAAAATAGTCCTTGTGCAGATGCCATGGCACCTATTTTATCCTGTTCAGCACTCGCAATGAAAATTTACTTAAGTTGGACATAATTCCATTTAGATCTACTCAGAATACAACCTCTTAAATTCTCACTTTACTGAGGTATACTAAGAATTTGACCGTTTATCATTTGTTGTAATTTTTACCTAACAAAGCAAACCATAACATTTTTTGTAGTTTCTGCAGAAGCCTAGTACCCATAAGCCTGGCAGAGTATCAAAGATGAAATTAGGTCTAATTGTTATCAAGTGGGACCTTTTTAGAACAGAATAGAGATCATAAATCAAGTTGTGACTTGGGTTATTCAATGAAAGGTAACATGTTACACATTATAATTTCTTACCTTCCAGATCACATAAGTAAGTAACTGTAGCATGTGCAATAGTACAGAAGACTAATTACCTAGGGGAAATGAGGAAAGGCATCCCAGGCAAGAAAGAGTAAAGGATTGAAAGGCTTTCCTAAAGCTTACAACTGCATGGAGGCTAGGGAGGTGCTGAAAAGTGAAGAGTGTTTAGGACAGAGGAGGAACAACAGCCTCCACAAACACACACTTAAGACTGAAAACTAAACTTTAGGACAGATAGGAAAGAGCAAAAGAGAAGAGGCTGGAGACTTTAAGAACTCCTTTAAGCCTGGCAAAGCCACTCAGACCTGTAACAGAGGCAAAAGGCTAAAGAAGGAGGGTCACCATCATTTCAAGATCAGCCTGGGTCATGGAGTAACACCTTCCCTCCAAAAGAAGTGGAGACATAGAGAAAAGAAAAGGGGTCAAGAGAAGAAAAGAAAAGGGGCCAAGAAAGAAAAGAAAAATGTGAGGAAGAGGGGGTGGAGCTTAACATACAGGGAAATCAGCAGTCCAGTTCAGGTCAAGCTTAAAGAAAATATAAACAAATAGGTACTTTTCTTCATCTAGGTATCTGCCAGTCCACCCACTCCACTTATCCCAATGGCACCAATTCTTATCCATTATCTCATCATCTTCCTGAGTTGCTGTGGTAAACAGCATAGTGTGCCCCAAATATTCTGAACTAAGTTTTGCTAAGTCTCAAGAGGCTTGTGGAAAATGCAAACCATGTAAAGAAACTTAAACCAGATTGCTGAGTGATAAAGACAAAGAAGCTCCAGGAGAGAAACCAGGTACCTCAGCCACTAGTCAGCACCAAGAGCCCAGAGATGAATGCACTAGCCCACTACTCCAAAGAAATAATAAATTATTTTAAGCCAGTAAGTTTCAAAATGATATGTTATGCATCAATTGATAACTACAGATATCATCAAATCTAGAGAAATTCCCATGGATTCCCTCTCTTCTCTGGCTGCTCCTATCTTCTAGCGTCAACCCAGCCTCAATCCCGAATATCAAAGCTTCAAATGTTAGAGATCTGTAGGCTTAATCGCTGGCCCTGGCCAGTTTATACTTGGCCCAAACCCACCTACTCACAGGTTGAATTACTATCAAAATTAATATAATATTCAACTCAATATGCCCAGCCAAACTCTCTCCTCTGAATACCAAATTCTCTACCTGACATTCATTCTTAACTGATTCCAAGATACCTCAAAGCCTAAGCATTCTAAAGTCACAATTTCTCTTCTTCCGAAAGTCTTCCAACATTCGCTAGGCCAAGAAATGAATGGCATCATTATTAGCATCTACACAGTTCTTTACAAGTCGTTTTCCTACCCCTTAAGCCTTAAATACAATTTATGACAGTGAATTTTACTAATTTAACTTCCTAAATATTTCTTCAAATTGTGGGGTTTGTCATCTCTTTTACTACCACACCACCTCCTTGAGCAAACTGCTAAAATTAACAGCAGTGCCTACCTGGTCTTCCAACACTTACTCATCTTCCTCTCTTCTTCCCCCACCACTGCACAAAACTCTGCATGGCATCTGCCTGTCCTGCTCCTGCTGGACAATCTCTCCAACACAGAACTGCATCGCCAGCTCCCGATTCTCTGTATTAGCACCATCACCACTTACCATGATTCAAGCTCCTTGCACAATGAGGCCCAACTGCTTTTCCACCTTATACTACAATCCCTAGTTTGTCAATGCTCCAAGTGCCATTAGACTTGTTTCAGTTTCTCATTCTCAAAACATTCCCTTCAGAGAAAAGGACTCTCCCTGCCTGGTATGATCTTCATTTATATTTTCTATATAATAAACTTTACTAGCTTCAGGTCTTTTCTTGGACAGAGCCTCATTCTGTAGGCCAAGCTGGCATAGGAGTCCTACCTCAGCCTCAAGTCCTGGAACTGCAGAACTGAGCCACCACACTGACTTCTCTTCACATATTAACAACCCATAATATTAATAACTCACTGACTAGATCTAATAGAGTTACTGTAAGCCCTCATAGCACATTCCTCCCTACTCTACCCTAATTTGTTCCAGTGCTAGAGGCAGAGCCTAGTACCTCATAGCCTGAGCTAGATACCATTTCATATTCCTCCATTTTGTAAGAATAAATGATGAATGCAAATTTACTTTCATCTACCTAATTACTTTTAAAAATTATCTTCTCCAGTACTCCAAGGCAGGACCCCTGTTCACTTTGCCCTCCATTCTATCTTAGACTCTGGCGTAACTAGATAATGAGTTGTTCAATAAATATGGCTCAATGAAAATGAAAGGATTAATAGTGTGACTGACTAAACTGTGAAGGCACTGAGGAATCTACTGAACAGTTGAAAGCAATTAAATAGTGTGAGCAGAATAATATACACAATGGCATATTTTAGAGAAATTCTGCCACATGTGGCAGATTAAAGATAGTCATGAAAAGAACCAGGACAGCAAGAGTGCTAGTAAAGATGCTTGCCACCAAGCCTGATTCCCAAAACCTACAAGGTTGAAGGAAAGAACTGATTCCCACAAAACAACCTCTGCACATGCACCATGGCATTTATGTATTCATTTATACAAGAAATAAAATTTTAAAAAAGAAAAACAGGACGAGACATATAGTTAAGCTGTTAAAAGAGGACTTCACTGATTGTCTAGAAGACCTGAGATCAGTTCCCAACACTCATATCCTGCAGCTCATAACCACCCCTAACTCTAGTCCTTCTGGCCTCCTCAGGCACCTGTACTCATGTGCACATAACCACACAGCCATTGTTATAAACAGAATGCACTAACACTTGTCTAGCATAGGTTAGGCCTGAGATCTAACTCTCAATGTAGAAAAAAGGAAGAGAGGAAAAGAGGGAGGTAAGGAGGAAGGGAGGGAATGAGGAAGGGCGGGAAGGTAGAAGGGAGGGAAGGTGGAAAGGCAGGAAGGCAGGCAGGCAGGAGTGAATGAGTGCTGGGGCACTAAACAACTAGTGGCAATGGAAAAAGAAAGGAGGCAGCAGACTAATGATTGCTAAAGGAAAGGACCTGACATTAAAAACTGAGGAATGACACAGAGCCTGGTATTGTGTCCTATAACTTTAATGTTACCTCTACAAATGACAGGAACTATTTAACACATTCAAAACCACACCATATAAATCAAGACTTAAGAAACTATGAACTAAGTTTTAAACATCTCCCACTAACACAAATCAGAACATGTTTCTCAAAAGATGTGCAACATTATCAACTCTTAAAGAGTACAACTATGAGCCGGGGGCGCACGCCTTTAATCCCAGCACTTGGGAGGCAGAGGCAGGTGGATTTCTGAGTTTGAGGCCATCCTGGTCTACAGAGTGAGTTCCAGGACAGCCAGGGCTACACAGAGAAACCCTGCCTCAAAAAAACCAAAGGGGAAAAAAAAAAAAGAGTTCAGCTATGGGCTGGAGAGATGATTCAGTGGTTAAGAGTACTGACTGCTCTTCCAGAGGTCCTGAGTTCAATTCCCAGCAACCACATGGTGGCTCACAACCATCTGTAATGGGATCTGATGCCCTCTTCTGGTGTGTCTGAAGACAGCTACAGTGTACTCATATACATGAAATAAATAAATCTTTTAAAAAAAAAATAGTATTAACTATATCCATGTTTGTTAACTATATCCCAAACTATTCAGAATGCAGCATAAAACATTTAATCTGGAATAAATCATAAACTATTAAGTCAGAAAGTTAATTTAAAGCATATAGGTAAAGAAAATCAAAGTAAAAGTTTTATATATCATTTTTGGCAGCCAAAAAATCATTGTTGGCTAAGAATTCTCCATTTACTGACCTCATATAGATTAAATAACAGATTGCCTGTTTTATTTAACTCTCCCAACAAATTACTTAAGAGTCTAAGGAATAGCAACAATTTAATACATTTCTTTGCTTTCCCCAAACTTAAGATTGAGCACACATAACAACTTTCCCTGGGCAGCAAGATGACTGAGCAGTGACAGCCTTGTCCTCACTAGCCTGACCACCTGAGTTTCAGCCCCAGAACACATGTAAAGGAAAAAGGAAAGAACTGACTTTTCAAAGTAATCCTCTGAGCACCACAGGAGCACACACTGTGACATACTCAAACCCTCTATACACGGCTCACACACATCATCATTAAAATCCCAAAAGTAGTGCATGACTGTCCATAAAAGTGCATGTCTAGCCCCTACTTCCATATAGAATTTTACAGTTTGAGTGTCAGAGAATGAGTCTAAATCTTTTCCACAAACTGGTCTAAAGCTTTGCTAACCTCCTTTTGGCCATTAAAATTTAAGCAGAGTACCAGTATGTAGTTATCTTCACTTTAAAAACACCTTATAGTTTAAGTATAGTCAGAAATATATTTTAAAGACTATTTGCTTAGTGTTTTCAAATTGATTAATTTTAGAATAATTTCATATTCTCTTTATTTCAATAGCAAACTACAAGTCAAAATAATGCTTAAATTTTAAAGTCTGGCTTGAAATAATTTTTTGATTGCTCAAACAATTCTTCATAGTTGCTAAAACAGTTATAATACCACTTAAAGCTTTGAGTTTAACCTCAGAAACTTGGGGGTTTAACCTGCATTTGTTTACACTTACTGGCACATGTTCACTGATCCAGGTAATGACTGGCCAGTTTTTTCAGATCCCCTTTCCCTCTATAGATCAGGTTGCACTCTTCTCTGGCCTTTACAATAGAGTGCTGAGTTTACAGGCATTCGCAACTGTACCTGGGCTTTGTTTTGTCTTCTTTCTAAGAAGAATTAGGAAGGCAATTTTATGTTAAATTTCTCTAAGACTTAAAGCTGGGGCACTGACTTAAATAGCTGTGCAGTGTAAGTTAAAAACTGTATAGCAAAATACAGCTAATTACTGAAACTGGACAGAGATTCTTAATGTTCCTCACTTACTTCTGTACCTATTTGAAAATGTCGACAATAAAAAGATTTTTAACCTACGTTTTAGAACAAACAACTGGAAATGCAAATCTAAACCTCTGTGGAAAGGAAACAGAACAGGAAGAGAAGTTTATTTTTAATACCACCTCTCCAATTAAGCTCAGCAAAATAGTTCTGTTAAAAATCATAAACTTACACGGGGCAGTGGGGGGTGCACACCTTTAATCCCAGCACCACTCGGGAGGCAGAGGCAGGCAGATTTCTGAGTTCGAGGCCAGTCTGGTCTACAGAGTGAGTTCCAGGACAGCCAGGGCTACACAGAGAAACCCTGTCTCGAAAAACCAAAAAAAAAAAAAAAAAAAAATCATAAACTTAAAACAGAATTTATAATTCTCATCATTTTGAGGTATTATTCTAAAGCAAATATTCAGCTGAAGTAGCGCCAAGTTGCCATCTACTCTTGTGAGAATATGCACTAGCCTGGTGTGACCAGATAAAGGTTTATGTACTAGTCTTGTAAAACACTGGTTTTCAGCAGGTGTGCCAAGCTCACACACTGACTACTGTAAACACTGCGGAGAAATTAAAGATGTTGAAAATATGAGAAATAAGCACTAATAATGGATGAGAATAACAAAATACTAAAAGGCATTCCTTTCCCAGCTGACTTCCCAATCAGAACGTCAGTAAACTCTCTTGTAAGACTTAGCAATCCTTATTCCAAGTTTAAATGCAAATTTAAAGCCCCTACATTAGATAAAGCAACCTGAAAAAGTTGGAAATCTGCAAGACTTAGAAAAACAGAACTCTATATTCTCTGGGTTTTAAATAATGCAGACCACAGTCCCTTACCCAGGCATTTCTTCTGACTAAATAAACTGCTATATGCCACTTGAACCCAGTCCTCTGAAGGCACACAGATTACCTCAAAAGACAACTTTTACACCCTTGTTAAGATTTTAAAATGTCTCATCTTCGTTCAGTGATAGTGGGAACTTCCAAAAATCAAAGTAACCTTAAGATGTCATTATTATATTCATTCTAAAGAACACTAAACCTTGTAACAAGAGAGAATACACTTAGATCTCTAATTAGATGCAGAGCCACAATTCAAAACTTGGTTTTTAACAACACTTTGAACACTGAATTTTAAAAAACTTAAATTTGAACTAAATATAAATATGAATACATAATCTATTTTCTCTTTTAGATTAAAAAAAAAAAATCCTAATTCTGTCCATTGACGGAGGATGGGGGATGGGGGGGTAGTAATGACATACAGACACTAATACAATAGCAAGAATTACCCAGGAGTATAGTCATTTATTAAGCATAAGAAACCTGACCCAATTCTAAGCGTGAGGCAAAAATGTAAGCTTTGAACACACCATTACACAAGAAAACAAAGAAACATTCAAGTTTTAAAGTATAATTTCTTCATTATTCCTTTGATTCCAGATTCTTCCCCGAGTTAATCAATCTCTCTTTTCCCACTTCTACTCATCAATCCTCCAACCCCCAATCTCAATGCAACCCATACAGATATTGGTTAAGTTGTGAAGTTCTACTTGATGAATGCTGATAGGGGCTGTTCTGTGTAAGTCTAGAGTAACCTTCATATAAGGAAGCTTCTCACTCTCCAAGTCTGCTGCTTTTCTTGAAAGCCAAACCTTGGTTGCAGAATGTTTTGTAAAATAAGCTCACTTGTCATCAACTATCCACCAAAGAGAAACAATTGAGACCAGTACAGCTCGGAGCAAGGCACTCTACTTCTGGGATTGCTACCCAATTAGACCTATCTTTAAAATACAAGTCTTTCTGGTTTTGTTGTTGCTGTTTTCCCATTAGACCAGTAAATCAATTTTTAAAAATCTGCCAAGACTCAGCTAGAACAATGGCTCTCAACCTTCCTAACACTGCGACCCTTTAATACAGTTCCTCATATATAGTGACCCCAACCATAAAACTATTCTGTTGCTACTTTATAACTGTAATTTTGCTACTGTTATGATATAATGTAAATATCTGATATGCAGGATATCTGATAAACAACCTCAGTTTAAGAACCTCTGAACTAGAGGTTTGTTAATTTTAAATTTGTTTACTGGAGAAAATATGCATTCAAAGAGAAACCAACCCTGTACGGCAGCAAGTGGCACATACCTGTAATCCCAACAGTTGGAAAGTAAAGTCAGGAGATCCTATCTAGGCTACATGAGATCGTGTCTCAAAAAGCAAACAAGGCACTGTGCTGCTATAGGAAGGGCAAGAATTTATATGTCCTTATAAAACTAATGTAAATGCTTATGTAACTCTCTAAACAGACAGCTAGTATCTGGAGAGTCCCAGTTTCTCAGATTTGCTTAGATAATAAAGATAGAAATTTTTCAAAAGAGAATTTAATGTCTTCAGCATTTCTTAAAAGTTCATCTCTCAAATACAATACTATCTTACTTAGGACTTTTATCCAAAACAAATCAGAGAAGACAAGAAGTACGTTGTACTAGGTCCTTACAGACTTATTTTAGTTTCCTCCTTGCCAATAGACACCTCCCTTCGGTTGGGTCTTCTGCTTTCTGGATTTCATATTATTGATCATGAGCAAAGACCCTCAACATCAATTCTCTAAAGTTTTGCTTTCCAATAATCTCAATCTTTAGAACTTTTCTAATTATTTCTAAGAACAGCAAATCTAAAGGCGGGAATATCCAAATTAAAATTATCTGGTTGTACATGAAAGATATCTGCTTATCGTAGGATTTATGCATTTCATTGGTACCAAACATAAATCTATTAAAAAAGAAGAGATTGAGGAATAAGCCTGGGTTGTAGCTCAATGGTAGCACTTGCTACAGAAGTCATGTGAGGCCCAGAGTTCAATACCCAACACTGTACAAAAAAATATGTATGTATACACATTCAATATCTATATACAAAAATTCCATAGAATACTGTTCACTTCAAAATTATTATTTCTGTTAGGAAAATTTCACCTCAAATGTATTTTTCTGGACAGAAAGTCCACATGAATTAGAGCTCCAGATTCCATTAGAGACCCTGTCTCAAAGAATAAAGTGGAATGCAAGAGAGGACGATGCTTGAACATCAACCTCTAGTCGCCACATGCATGTCCACACAAGTACACACATATTTAAAAAATGTACACATGCATACACCACACACACAGCCCTTCATCAAAGTCAAACAGTTTAGTAAGTCAGTTACAGAAAATTCCCCCAAACAACAAAGACAGGTGTAGGAAACAGTGGGGACAGAGTGGTGGAAGGGAACTAAAGAAGGGTCTCAGTGTAGTCCCAGCAAGCATGCTTGGAGCTCACGGACCAGATTAGCCTGAACCTCACAGAGATTTCCCTGCCTGCCTCTCCTCCAGAGTAATGGGATTATAGGCATGTATCATTGTGCCCAGCAGAAAAGAAAATGCATTTAAAACAAAAGCAAAAATGGAAGTTCAATTTAAAATTCTACTATCCAGAAATAATAGAAATGGGGGCGGGGGTCTTGCAAAGGGCAATGCCTGGAAAGACTGTAAAAGAATAACATTTTAAACTTAATATAAGCTCCCACACCTACTAGGAGCTCACAAGTTCAGCACATAAAGATTCACCTCCTCAAGACCTAGTACCCAAACTACAGTGCAGTTCTATAGTTACTTATTCAATAAAACCGGAGTGCATTCTGACTACTAGTGTTATTCTGCTCACTGCATTAAAGAGTAATAGTGTGGATAAAGACAATTCCGAAGCTGATGTGGAAAGTATCTAATACAGTAACACAACCCCATGGTCTATAGCAGTGGAATACAAAATAGAGGACATTTCAGGGTTCCCCAAACTACGGTCCAAAGTCTACTGCAGCCCAATCTATCTCTGAAAACAAAACTGTACTGAACACATTAGCATTTACTCCTCTTTTCTACAACAGCAGAATTCAGTAATTCTAATAAAGACCATGTGAGTTGAAAATGGTATCCCTTTTTTTTAAATTTACATTTAATTAGACATTTTGTATGTGTGTATGCCACAGTCCATATATGTACAATCAGAGGACAACTTTCAAGAATGGGTACTCTTGTCTCCAAGCAGGCTCTAGGGACACTATTTAGTCCTTTAATCAAATCGTTTACAAACTATGAAAGCTATTCTTAATTATCAACTTGACATAGCAGGAAAAAGGAACTTCATTTGAGGAACTGCCTCCATCAGACAGTTCTGTGAGCATGTCTAAGGGGCAGTTTCTTGATTGCTAATTGATATGGCAGGACCCAGGCCAATTGTTGGAAGTCTCATCCCTGGGCAGGCAGGACTGCAATACAGAGGACAAATAGCTAAGTAAGTCAAGGGAGGCAAGTCAAGGGAAGCAAGCCATTGAACTGCAGTCCTCTGTAGTCTCTGCTTCAATTCTAGCCTTCAGGTTCCTGTCATGAGCTCCTGCCCTAGCTTCTTTCAATGATGCACATAGCTTATAATATGAAATAAACTCCCAAAGTTGGTGTCAGTGTTTCATCAAAGTAACAAAAAGCAAAATAAAACACAAATCTCTGGTATCTATCACATTTCATGTTGTACAGAAAACAAATTTCAGAACATATACACACGGAGATTAAGCACATATGATTTTTCTCCCAAATGATGGCTATTGGACCCAGGGCCTCCTAACTATCCACAGCATGCTACACTGAGCTAGACTGTAAGTCCTGAGATACTCACTAAACTTTAAAATGTACATGCACTTGGAACAGTACATGCTCCATATAATTTATTACCAGTAAAAAGTAATTAAAAGAAATTAGTAGGTCTCAAGATCTCTCAGTTAAGGTTATTAATGAATTACTGGGTTCTGTAAGTGCTTCACATGACTGATAAAGTTATCTAAAATTAAAACTAAAAGGGTCAAAACATCTTTTAAGAATCGTTGTAACGGTGAGGAAAGTTATTGATCAAGGAAGCAGTACTGATATTCTTCAAGTTCAATGTAATAAGATAAGAACTGCTTCATAACTACTGTGCGTTTTGCTTTTCATTTTTCTTTTGAGACAGGGTCATACTATGTAGCGTAGGCAAACTGATAACCCTCCTCCCTCCCCAATGCTGGGATTTACAGGCATGCACCACCATGCCCAACAATAACTATGCTTTAAAAAAACACACACACACAAAACATTATGATAGAAAAAAGTCAAATGTAAACTTGTTCTAACCAACCTCTGAAACTTAACTGCCTGATACTCAAACTAAAAGAATACTTCATGACCTAAGTTTTATAATTCTATTTGTAGCTAATAACAATGCAATTTTGACATCAAGGTATCATTTAGCTACAATAGAAAGGATATGTCCTTTTAAGAGAACACTTATTAAGCTAAAGCTCTGAAGAATATGGGAAATACAAGTTCCTCCCTATATGGCTGTTAAGCTCAGAAGGTAAGTCCCTAGTAACTCAGAAGCTGGGGTCTGATCATCATCAACAACAAATTTTTAAGCTTCAGTGTAATTTACCAATTGGACCTGAATAATCAGGTTAGGGTTATCATTCTGTGTTGAATCAGATTCTCCAACAAAAAGGCACAGTCCCCAGAGAGAACTACACTCTACTCTGCTCACCTTTAAGGCTTTCTCTGAGGCCTTCCGAGATGACTAGCATCAGACTTTTGAGGAAGGCTAGCCATTAGACAAGGCTTTTCCCCACGATATGACTGCTTGAAGTGACATCCAGGATCAGGTCGATCCTGTATCCAGGAATCATGACCCTCCCTGAGGCACCAGTCATCATGAGACAGTCAGTGCACTTTGGCACTTCTTGAAAACCACTGGGCTGCTCCTTTAGCTGAAAGGAAAAAAAACATCAAAACCACAACAAACAAAACAAAGGGGGAGGGGGAATCAGTAATTCAATCTGAAAAGAGAGTGTGGGGAAAAATATACCAAAACAGCCTTGTCTAGATCGAAATGTAGCCTTGCTTTGGTATAAAGGCCAAAGTTTCGATACCAGTCACCTCATCAAATTTATTTCTAATATATAAATCTAGAAAAATTAAACCTATTGTATTATACCCAAAAAGGACCCAAAGTGGAAATTAAGTTTAAAATAGTGGGAAGAGAGCTAAGTAGATATAATCAATATATTTATTAATAACTAGGAGCCCAATGCTTATATTAGTATGGCCATCAGAAATCCAAACACTTACATTTTCATTTTCTCTGATTATAATGACTCAGGACGTCAGAAAAATAACCAAAACTCTACATTTAACAGAAAATTGACTTGGGTACAGATGCACATACTGATATACATGTATACACACACACACACACACACACACACACACACACACACGCACACACACACACGCACGCACACATACAGAGAGGGTGGCAGGGAGGCAGAATATTCTGGTTCTAACTTTTTTTGAATGTCAATACTAATGGCTGCTTTAAATAAGCAAATTTAAATATTCATATCATTATATTCTTAAAAATAAAAAACAATGGGGCTGGATATGGTGTCATATACTTTTAATTCTAGCACTTGGAGGCAGAGGTAGGCAGATCTCTGAGAGGTCAGCCTGGTCTTTATAGCCAGTTCTATACCAGACAAGGAAATACAATGAGACCCTGTCTCAAAATTACTTAATTTTTAAAAGTAAAATACAAACAATTGGCCAGATCAGTGACTGGATGGGAGGAGTACAACCGGACAGGACGAGATGACCTTGGCCACTCTGGGTATATATGGGAGTATTCACAACACTTAAAGATAAAGCAGAACAACAACAAAATTGAAGGCTTATATGATGACATCTCTAAAGGTTTGAGTAAGAATTTTTTCAGTGTACACACATGAAAGCTAAATGATTATCTGTCTAGCCCTCACTGACTCAGAGTCTACCTACTGGGCTAGAATAGTTGGCTAGGGAACCCCAGAGATCCTTCAGCATTTTCATGGGATACCAACTCAGGTCCTCAGCCCTTTACTGACTGAGGTGATTGTTTTACAAGTTACATTTTAATTCCCTGACAACATCTTTACCCTAAAAACAATTATTTTATTTTCCTTATTTCTACTTTTTCATATCCTCCATATTCTAGGCAACAGTATTACCACCTACACAGACATACAAGATGGAAGCCTAGAAACAGTACTAGACCATTATTTAATTTGCTTGAAATATGATTTAAAGCTAATAAGTTGGGCATAACAATGCACACTTGTGATCCAAGCACTGGGCCAGCTGAGGCAGAAGGGTTTCAGGGTAGCCTAGACTTATATACCAGAACGCTGTCACCAAATGTGATGGTTTGAATATGCTTGGCCCAGGGAGTGGCACTATTAGGTGTGGCCTTGTTGAAGTAGGCGTGGCCTTGTTGGAGGAAGTGTATCACTGTAGGCATGGGCTTTAAGATCCTCCTTCTAGCTGCCTAGAAACCACTCTTCTCCTAGCAGCCTCCAGATGAAGATGTAGAACTCTCAGCTCCTCCTGCACCATGCCTGCCTGGAAACTGCCATGTTCCAGCATTCACAATAATGGACTGAACCTCTGAACCTGTAAACCAGCCCCAATTAAATGTTGTCCTTATAAGACTTGCCTTGGTCATGGAGTCTGTTCACAGCAGTAAAACCCTAACTAAGACACCAAGAAAACAAATATATATAAATAAATAAATCCCACATAGATAAGCCAAATCTATGGATTTCTCCCCAGTAAAGTGTGCCTGCACACAAACATAATGCTTAGATATTACTTTAAGAAATTTATTTCTAGGACCCCTAGAAGGCTAAGATTCTAGGTTCATTACCCTATAAAATACTCCTTTTCCTCCTACCGAACACATCTTTGAAAACCTGCCTCAGAAACTACCAAATCTCTTCCAGTTTCTACCTGCCTGTCAAACACTGGCATAATTTTGGCACAGACAATTATTTTTCTTGGGTTGTCATGTATTGCTTATTCATTTTTCCATACAGTGCCCACCTTTAGTCTTTACTCCATTTTTACTCACCTGGCTGGCTGAACAATTTTGCTAAAAAATGCAAATTTAATGTGACTGGTCAACTTCAATCTTAACACCTTCGCCTACCCATGTCAGCATAATAAAACTCTGTCTCCTTAGAGCACAGTCATCTGCATTCTATATACATATTTTATGGATCTGACAGTATCCTTGTATTTATTATACTTTGGCATACTATTTTCTCTTGGAATATTACACCTCAATTCCTTACTCAAAATTTAAAGTTCCTTTGTTTATGCTCTCTGAAAAATTTCATTTAACTTCTGTCATAACATTTCTCACTATACTACAAGTGCTAACTTTGTTGCCTATTTCCAAAACTGTATGTTTTCTAAGGGCAAGAGTCAATTTACTTTCTCTTTGCTCCTGAAGTACCTAGAACATAGAGACTTATACATATGTACAGTGAATGCCACGGTTCTGGTACACAGTCAAACATATACATCACAGGGGAAAAGTGCCAAACTAAAGTACATTTAATAGCTCAGATCTGAAGAACCCATTCTGAAAGGTAATGAAGTAGCAACTCCAGAAAGCGAATCATTAATTGTCATCAATTTTTGACAAATAGCCCTCATTAGGGTCATAGATAAATATTTTTTAAATGATGCTAACTACATAGCCATTGAAAAATCAGTAATTATAGCATAGTAAAGATACCAGAATTCTAATATCCTTTGGATGTAATCAGAATTCTAAGGCAGGGAAAGTAATGGCAGACAACATTAATCAGTTACTCACCTCTTCCTGGCAGCTCACTCTCTCTACCCTCAACTTAAAATCAGGGTGGGAAAAACAGCACACTCTAAGCAGTAACTTTACACTGACAATAAGTCAGTGTTTTAAGACTGTCCAATAATCTATTCTAAACTATATCAACAGATTAGAAAAAAAAATACTGTTATAGTCACATAAGCAGAATTCCACAACCTTGGAAAGAATCCCAAGTATGTCAACTGTAAAGATCAAGAATTACTTGTATCTTAGAATACCTAGGCTAGCCTTGTTAAGTTAAAAACATTTCTTATTCCGTTTATTAAGGTATTTTCACATGCCTTTATGTGGAAAAAAAGTATCTACAATTATTTTGTGTTTTGAAATCTGACTGTTCATCTCATCAAAATCAACTGGAACATGTTTAAAAAATAGACCTCTCCATTTCCAGCCTAAAATACAGATCCGTAAGACCTGAGGCCTGTATATTTTATAGGCACTTAGTGATTCTAATGCAGCTATGTAAAAGCTAACATTGTAAGCATCACAGTAGTCTATGTATGAAAGACTACAAGCAGTGATAGAGATGTCTCTAAGTAAGACTTTGCTGACAAGAAAAACACAGCACATCCTCTGAATAAAAACTATTTTGATGTATCTTACCATAAAATTTTAGGTTACTGCTGCTATACCACTTTCATTAGGCTACGAAGAAGCATTATTCTGTTAGTCTCGAAGCTTCTCTTAGGGGTTGTTCTTATTACATATTGAAAACAGTTTACTATTTTCAGTATTAACATATACCTGAACTGCTGAATATGCACTATAAGAAGCTGTGCCAAACTTTATAAGTATGCATTTTCAAGAAACTACTAACTATAAGTACAAACATTTCTAAACCACACCAACAGTGATAAGTCCAGGAATAAAGAAATTGGAGCCAAAATATAGATAGAAAAACAAAATATAAGTGATCTATAGCCAACAAATTCTCTTGGGTGTTCTTACAAAACTGACTTGATAGAGGTAACACACAAAGTACAAGTCTAAATATTTCATCACAAAAAGATATGACTCCTTAAGAGTTACCAGATTCCAGGAATGGCAATTGAAGAGGCTACTACATACAGGATAACACAAAACTCAGAAACCTATCACACCAGGAAATTCCTCAAGATTTCTTTCACTTTTTTTTAAAAACAAAGAACGTTGCCCAACGTTCTAAGTATCCCAGAGAGTGGGGAACCCATTCTAAATGTATTTTTAAGTCTTTACCTATAAAATAGTTATAATAGCCTTTGACAAACATGTTTGTGATCTCAGTGAATAAGTATATTTTGGGGAGGGAGGAAACAGTTTCTCAGTCACTTCAGATACTAGAATCTATACTACTTTTGACTCATTAAGAAGGCAAATGCATAATGACACACCATTGTCAGATAAAGTAAAACTATTTTCAATCTGTAGTGTATAGAATGATCCAGAAAAAAAAAAAAATTGCTGGCATCAAATCCCGTACCTCAAAAGCTTGACGGCCTTTTGTACCAACTTACAGAACTGATGAATCAGAATATAAGAGCAACTGAACCCATAAGCTGAGATTGCTCTGACACTCTTCTATACAAGTGTTTTAAGTGAACATCTCTCCAAAAAGTTATAAAAGTAGCTGTCAGGGGCTGGAGAGATGGCTCAGCAGTTAAGAGCACTGAGTGCTCTTCCAGAGGTTCTGAGTTCAATTCCCAGCAACCACATAGTGGTTCACAACCATCGGTAATGGGATCTGATGCCTTCTTCTGGTGTCTGAAGACAGTGATGGTGTACTCATATACATAAAATAAATAAATAAATTAAAAAAAAAAAAAAAAAAAAGTAGTTGTCCAGCTTGGTCTTAAAAACCTAGGTAGTATTACAGAGCCAACAGTTAACTTGACAACAAATACCATCTCAAAAACATCACCTTCACGCCAATCATAGTACAAAGATGCCAACAGAGTCATCTTTACACAGAAGTATCAATATTTGAAATAGAATACTAGTATTAGCACCTTTGGGAATAAAAAAAAAAAATGATGGTTTCGTTACAGTTAAGTGTTCCAGCAGGATTTCTTCTGCTGCCTTACTGAACAATGTACTTGCTACTGTATTTCTGAAATCTGTTCAGAACACATTTTCACTGCAGCTCTGAACTCCAGAGGATCTTTGCAAAAAATAAAAAGAAACAAGTTTTCAGCAAAGCACTGTGATAGCTCACTTTCACTTCAGTTCACGGAAGCTGAGGCTGAAAAGAGCTGACCTAAATTTGAAGCCAGTCTAGGCTCCATGAGTTCGAGGTGAGCCTTGGGTCTGGCATCAAAGGAAGACACTATCTCAAAAACTTAAGTAAATAAAACAACTCTAATTATAATTTGGTGATTTTATTGAAACATTTGAGACACCAACAATGCTGATATAATTAGCATTATAAGTATTTGGCCACAGGAATATTCATCAACACCATAAAATAAGAACTGTGGAATCAAGATAAATGGTGTCCCTTGTATTTCAGAATTCAAATCTATAAATAACCCATTTCCCTTAAATAAAAATACTGGAGACAATCAGTTTTACTAAATGGCTATATAACATACACAAACAAACACACAAAAAAGGTCAAAACAATATACTTAAACTTCCAGTCTAAACAGTCATCAAAAGTCCAAGATAATAATTATGTCACCTCAAGCAATAACTTAAGTTCTGTAAGTTTCATTTAATTAATTAATATAAAATGATCGCATCTAGCTCAAGACTTTTATCCATAGTACAAAACAGTCTTCTCTCCTAACTCAACATAACTGCTAAGTGCACGGGTACACTTTATTATCCCTCTGACAAACACACTGTAAAAACAACTGGGCTTGAACACACTCAGGCCAGGGCTTAATATGACTCTAATTATTCCAATTAACTATTTTTCTACATTCAAAACAATTTAATATTTGGCCTTTTTATAAATTTCACAAACGTATGCAGAAAGCCACACACAGTACCTGATTATCCTAAGATCTTTAGATAACAAATTTATTGTGTATGTTACAAAGAATTTGCCAATCGCTTGAGAGGAAGCGATGTCTATGAGATGGGATGAGTTCACCCTTTCAGTGTTTATACATACTTAGAAATCACCATTTCTCTCACTCAAAAAACATGACTTAAACACTGTCATGAAACACCAAAAATTTATCCTGTTACATACTCATTGCCTAGAAATGCGTAGCTCAGTAGTTATTCATGGGAGCCTAAACAAATTAAGAACAGAATTATCTATATTATATTGGCATAGAAAGCTAAAATACAAAAATTCAAATAGAAGGTAAATTAGGCTATGGGCCAAGTACTTGTCCCACAAGCACAAGGCTTGAGCTCAGATTGCCAGCATCCACATAAAAAGCCGGGTACAGTGAGTACCTGTAAACCTAGCACCAGAGGGAGAGAGCCGGAGACAGAAGCATCTCTCAGATTTGCTGACCATCTTGCTCAGTTAGTGAGCTACAAGTTCAAGAAAAAAAAAAAAAACCTGTCTCAAACAATAGAGACCAATAGAGGAAGATATCCTGCATCTACTTGTGAGCTACATGCATACCTGCACATACACAAACATACTTAGAAGGTAAATTCTAAATACATTCAACAACAAAATCAAAGAGGTTTTGGGTAGATCCAGGAGTGGGGAGAGCACCATTAGGCTGGGACACCATTATAATTTATATTAATTCTAATATAGGTTTGGCAACAGCAAAAACCATAACCCAAGCAAATCATTTTGATTTTTTTTATCTCAATTTCCTCATTTGTAAACTGTAAGACTAAATGAACGTCATATACGATATGCAATGAGGTTTATGTGAAAGTAGCAGGAACACTCATTCTGTACTAACAGAACAGATATGGTTTACCACAGTAGGTATCACACCGCTCAAGCAAAAAATATCATGAGAGTGAAACATACAAATGGAAATAAATTACATCACAGTAGTCACTGCTGACCAAACGTGGTGGTGCATGCCTATAATCTAACTACTTGGGAGGTGGAGGTAAGAGGATCTGAGTTTGAGGCCAGTGCTACAGTCTGTTAAAAGAAAAAAAAATTAGCAGCCATGAACCACCAAAAGTTACATATACAATATTCCGTAAAATTCCTTAAATGGAAATTTATCACACATTTACTCATTAAAAATATGAAAAGAGAATTTAGTTTTGGCAAAGGC
>CM052708.1:55911618-55939304 GCA_028551405.1 Uromys caudimaculatus | reverse complement strand
AGGGGGAAGGGGAGAGGAAGAGGGAGGAGGAGAGGGGGAGGGAGGAGTGAAGCGGTTCAGTGCTAGAGCACTTGCCTAGCATGTACTAGGCCCTGGGTTAGATCCACAATATTGGGTTGTAGAGAGAGGTAGAGAGAGAAAAATACATGCAGGACTTTCCTAATATCAAAATAATTCACTGGCCTATGTTCCAACTTCATAATCAAAAATGTTTGCCTTAAAAATAAATCAACTTTCTGCTTTAAGAAGCAACAAAAGGAATCAATTTTAAGCTTCCTATCAGATTTAATACATCAACATCTGTAATATTTTTAATGTAAATTCTATTCTTAGAACTATGTTAAATATTTCACAGATTAAAAAGAACAGAAAGGTTGCGATCTCTGCCCACTGGGAAAATCTTCTCAATCTTATTTGCAATTTAATATTGAAATATAAAAACATAGTGACATTTCTCTAGTATCTTTCCTAAAGAAGAAATCAGAAAGAAAGTTCAACAATTCCAACCCCCATGTACATTTCAAGGTATCTTGAAGCTAGGGGAAGTCCTATGAACAGATTTTATAAATAAATCAGATCCAGATATAGTGGAATGATCTACATCACTAAAGGCATTTTTATAAAAGGCACGAGAAAGAGTGCCTTGAATGGATAACCTTATAGGTAGGCATATTTTACAAGAGAAAACAGAAATAATATTTTAATCAAAATTATTAAGGTAAAAACAACCATCATAAGATGTGGAAATTTCTATAAAATGAACATTAATACAATACTAAAATTAGTATGGTTAAAAAAGAAAAATCAATTTGACAGTTTCTAAAGTTCAAGCTAAGTAACACTGCTATTGCTTGTGATTACAGATATAATTAGTGTCTCGTCTACTCCTATGAGTGGAAGGACCATAAAGGCTATACATGTCAACCAAGTCTAAGAAAGTCCAGTAATCCATTAAATTTCACTTTCAAGAAGGCTATATCAAGTAGGCTACTTTTTTTCAGTGCTACCTCAATAATTATTCCTAAAAATCTTTTAAGTATTAACTGCTGAAACAAAGCAATTCTAGCATTTCCCCCTAAGCCAAATTAGGTAATCTAAGTTCAACACTGGTTCTATTATCTCAAGACAGAATGACACAATACACTTTGTCTTTATAGCCCACCTTACATTTTCACATCCATTATTTTACACATTTCAACAACCCTATGAAGGAAAGCAAGAATTACTGTCAGTATTTCATAAGATAAATATTTAGAGAAATAAGGTCAACTGGTACAAAGTTCACTGATAGAAGGACTTGAATTAACAATAAAATCCACAGCTGGGCAGTGGTGGCACACGCCTTTAAGCCCAGCACTTGGGAGGCAGAGGCGGGCGGATTTCTGAGTTCAAGGCCAGCCTGGTCTACAGAGTGAGTTCCAGGACAGCCAGGGCTACACACAAAGAAACCCTGTCTCGGAAAACCAAAAAGAAAAAAAAAAAAGAATAAATTCCACATGCTCTGACTTTATGTAATTTATATTCAACACTGTCACACAAATGGAAATGAATTCCAAATCTTTGATTAAATTTTAATTCTAAAAAGTCTGTGCCTTTGCCATTTCAAACTCTAATCACAGAAACTAAACAAATGCAAACAATGAGTCTTTAAAAGATCACCTGTACCTTAACATGTTAAGAAAAAAATAAAACATTTACCAACAGTTCAAATACAGTAAAAACACTATACAGCTTTCTTTCTTTAATCTAATGGATTTATCATACTATAGCATATATATATATGTATATATATGTATATATATATATATATATATGTAACTCACAGAGCAAATAACATTAACTCTGAATTATTTATACTACATATGACTTAAGAGAAAACATAATTGTTGAAAAATCTTCATTCTTTCTAGTTTTAATCTACTCTTGGTGTTGTGTTTCAGCCTGGACTCTATTAAAAACCACAACTGACATGATTCAGGATGATATGTCTATGTCTTGGTCCCAAACTCTGGGAGATGCTGGCAACATTGGGAGATGGGGTCTGGTTGAAGGAGGATAGGTCACTGGGAGCAGAATCTTGAACATGTTATCTGACTGCAGTCTCTTCCTGTCTCTTCACTTACTGGCCACATGAAGTGAGCAGCTTATTCCTTCTCAATGTCCCACCACTGCTGTCTCATCAAAGTGCCCAAACTCTCAGGTCTACTGATTGTACACTGAAACCTCTTTGAAGAGTTAAAATAAACATTTCCTTGTTATAAGTTTATTTACTTCAGTCATTCTATGATTAAAAGCTATCATCATAATCAGCTAAAATAATAAATTATTAGAATTCTGTTTCTGTTTTTTTAAACTGAAAATAAGAATTTTACTACTGCATAGACACTGACACTGTCCTCACTATCAACTGATGTTTTTAATGGAAGCAGGAGGTATGCTTACAAACTCTGCACAGAAAGGATTCCTATTCAAGAAAATACTATGACAACTGTTATGAACAAAGATAGAGGACCCAGGAGATGAATTATTATAAACTACACCAACTACTAAAGAATAAACGTTCTACAACGTATTCAATACCCTATTACGCACATACACAAATAGATCTCAGTTTCATCTGTATACCCATGTGACACACCTCACATAACTTACCTCATCCTGGACACCACTAGTAGTAGTCAACTTGCTCCCATCAGTGATTGTAATAATTATTGCTGGCTCCAAGAAAAAGGGGTTTCTTCCCTAAAGTCAAAACAAAACAAAACAAAAGGATATTAAGGCTTAAGTTCTGGCTTAACCTTTAGTTACAAAACCAATTCTTAGAAAAGAATGTCCACAATCCCTCTGGAATGTATACCATCTCCCTTTTCATTTTAAAACATTTTTATTCCATTTAATTTGTGTGTGTGTATACTCAATGTCATAGAGTATGTGTGGAGGTTGGAGGACAACTTGCAAGCAGAGCCTGCTCTTCCTACCATGTGGGCCCTGAGAATACACTCAAGTCTGCCAGGCTCAGTAGTCAGCACCTTCTTATTACCCACTAAACCATCTCACTAACCCAATCTCTCCAGTTAGTAAAATTTATGTAATACATTATCTATTGTACATTTTAAAACATACTTTTTAGAATACATACTAATAGTGTTTAGCTCTAGAGATATAAGACAGATTTCTAATTTCTTTATATATTCTTGTGTTTTTATTTTTATAGTATATAATTTATATTTGTGTATGTTATAAAGCATTTTTTTTTAAAAATTATATTACATGTATTAATGTTTGGCCTGCATGCATGTATATGCACCATGTGTTTGGTTGGTGCCACAGAAGCCAAAGGAAGGCAGAAGACAGTTCAGATGCCCTAAAACTGGAGTTATGGACAATTGTGAGCCACCTGAAGTAAGTGCTGGGAATTGAACCCTACTCTGACAGACCAGCAAACGTTCTTAACCACTGAGCCATTTCTACAGTCCCAATATTTAATTTCTTAAATGGTATCCTTATAGCTGAAGTCTAGTAATTTGAATTTTTGAAGGCTATCACAAATGGGTAATAATCACCTCTTAGTCTTTTGGCTCAAATCAAGTGTGGTACAAACTGGAATAATAAAGACAGTACTCTAGGAATATAGTGGTACACACCTGTGATCCCAGCATGTGGAAAAATGGCCATGCCTTTGAAGCTAGCTGTCTCAAAATACAAAATAGCAGTCTAAAAGCTAGGTGCAATGGTCCACAACTGAAGTTCTAGCACTAAGGAACTGAGCCAGGAACACAAGTGATTTCCAGGACTACATGGAAAGAGACAAGTCATTGTCTTGCTTCCCTTGTCCTCTGCCTTGGGGGTGGGAGAAAAATGACAGTATTTTAAAGAGACAGTCTTGAAGAGGAAAGCAAGACGGTCGATGACCATTATCAGAATTCTTGCCCGTAATCACAATGTCTCAGCAAGTGACTACTAGTACATGGATAGAACTACAAAAACTAATTTCACAGTATTATTAGGGTATCCTCGGATTAGCAAAACTAACACAAGTCTAAGATAAAGAGTTAAAATTAAGGATGACAACACCTCAAGTAAATGCTTGGAAAAGGACATATAAAAACAGTGATAGCCAAGAAACAAAACAACGTGTTGCTCTCAAAGGCTCTCTGTAAGATGAATCTACTTCAGTGTCTTCCATTCAAATCCTGGTCTAGCACAATGTTACAATGATCAGTTCAAGGTAATGAGTTCTAGGAAAGACAAACACAACCTTGCCTTTTACATACAAATGGTTCCCAATTGAGAACTAAGCACATTCAATATTAACACTGTAATTTTTATTACCTTGGTTTTTTGTTGTCATTGTTAATTTGGTGATAAAGGAGACACATGCCTCAGCATATAAGTGTAAGTCAGAGAACAACTTTAGGAGTCCATTCTCTCCTTCCATGACCTGTCAGGTTATCAGACTTCATGACATGTGCCTTTAACTACTGAACCAGCCCTCCACATTAACTCTTAAAAGACGGACTGGGGAGATCCATCTCAAAAAAGGAGGGAAATTCAAAACCATTTAAACTCTATTGTCGGCATCAAAAATTGAATGAAGTTTACTGGATCTGATATATAACAGTATATGACAAAGTTTAGTCATTATAAAAATCACTTGGAGGTCTTGGTAAAATATAGTTGTTCATTCGGTGTTTTCAACAAGTCTGAGAGATGCTAATGTCCACAGAACACACCTCAAATAATAAGGAAAAGGGTTATATGCATAAATCATCTGCAGTATTTTGTCTTCCCTTCTCATTTACTACTACTCTCAATTCCTGTCATACTATAGCACATACTATCTACTGAATAAAATTACAATCACAGTAATTATATGATTAGAATCTAATCATCATAAAGGAGGGAGATCTGCTAGGTTAAGTATTTTGATTAAGTCATGCAAACTTGTAAGTAGCACATGTTTCTCAAATTGATGCCAAAGAAAAAAATAGTTCTAAAAACTAAAATCTTCTATTGTTTAGAACACCACCTTTGTAGAGTTCTAGTACACACATAAAAAAACTACTAAGTAGTGTTCACATCTGTAATTCCAACACTGAGGAGACAAAAACAAGATGATCCCTTGGGCTTGCTGGGCAGATAATCCAGGAGACTAGGTGAGCTCTGGGAATACTGAGAGACTGTTCCAAAATAAGGTGGAGAAGCAACTGAGAAATGACACTGACCTCTCATCTCCACATTCACACCCCAAATTTTATACACACGCAGAGACAGAGACATGCAGAAAGACTGAGACAGACAAACACAAATAGAGAGACTGACTCTAAATATACAACAGTATTTTAAAATGTCTCAAGATCCCTACAGAAAGGAGACAATCACCAGCTTCCCTCTTCACCTTAGATAGAACACATTTTAGGAACCATTTCACTACACGGCTTCTTGTAAAGTTACATGGGAAAATTGATCCTCAACCCTAAAAAGTTCTTATCTTCTCACGAAGCCACATATTGGAAATGTCCATTTCCACCTAAGTTTTGTCTCTCTCTAGTAAAATACCTGTTGTATTCTTTGTTTAAAACCTACACAATTTTTACTCATTCCAAAGAGCCCAGCTTAAATCTCTGTTCTTCCATGAAGTCTTCCTAAGGCCTTTAGTAGCCAACCTTTCATTTCTACAAACCTAATAGTAAAAATTTTCTATAAACATTCCTTCAAATAAACATGGGGTTTTCAGTGGTTTTGTAGAGCATATTTAAAGTCAGTCAGTTTACATATCTGTGGGAGCCCTGAGGTAGGCTTTGAGTCCACAGAATGTATCAGGGGTAGCCTGAACAACCTAACAAGAAGCTGTCTCAGAATGGGGGTGAGGTGGGGTGAGTGATCAGGTTGGGGAGCACACTCACGGGAGGGGGGAGAACTTGGTGAGGGGTGACCAGGAAGGGGGGACAACTTTTGGAATGTAAATAAAAAAAAAGAATTACTAATGCTTGATTTTGTGAAAAGCTAATTTAAGGAACAATTAAGTCTAATTTAATAATTTAAAAAAGAATTTGGGTCTTACATTTAAACTGTATTCTAAAGTTTGGGAAAAGATTAACAAGTTGGTTTTGTTAATTCCTAAAAAGTAGTAGCAGGCAAACAGGATTTATACTGGTGCAGAAAGAAAAATGAAGATATGAGGATAATTCTACTGAAGAAATACTAGCAGTATGGATAAACATCTATCAATTGTATTTCAGAGACTAGGGAAAATTAATGCAGCAACATGTTTGATGACAAAAAAGTAAAATAAATGCAAAGATATAAACATATTTTCTAAGTCAGGTAAATGAAGATAGGACAAAACTCAATTTGCCTCACCCAGATCTGTCTAGCCTGTCCTCAAGTTTAACGATCTCCTTGGGTTCTCACTACCACAGAGTCATACACTACCTTGGTAAAAGCCTAGCTAGTTGTTGTTTTTCTTTCTTTTCTTTTTTTTTTCCTGTGTTTACAAGTGTTTTGGCTACACATACTTCTGTACACAACATGTGTGCCTGTAGTACCTGAGGGTGTCAGATTCCCTGGGACTAAAGTTACATACAGATGGCTGTGAGCTGCCATGTAGGTGCTCAGAATTGACCAGGTCCTCTCAAAGAACAGACAGTGCTCTCATCAGACCATCTCTTCCTCTTTTTCTTCAGCTTCATAAATCATTTCTAGAACTCAGTAATCAAGTTCAATTTTAAATATTCTAACAAGTAGACCTTGACTGTTATGTCAAAATAGGAAGATTTTGGTTACTTCTCTTTAAAGATCCATGCCACAGTCAGGCCCTCAAAAGAATAAATTTACACACATTACTGTCTTTAAAAACACAGGAGCCATGGAGAGACAACTCACAGTTAGGAGCACTGGCTGCTCTTCCAGAGGACCTTGGTTTAATTCCCAGTACCCATATGGAGGCTAACAGCCATAACTCATTCCAGGGAACTCAACACTCTCTTCTAGTCGACAAAGGCACCAGGCACACATGTGATGCAGATACACACACACACCCCCCAAACACCTATACACATAATTTTTACTTTTTTAAATTAAAAATTTAAAAATAAAAACATGGAATTCTGCAATAGTTCTCTCTATATATAGTGAACAACTAGTCAATATGTTACAGATCACAAAAATTAGTGACAAAACTTTACATTTTTGACAGGAAAAAAATTCACAACATGGATATTATTTCTCAATGCTAGGGCTTAAAAGTCAATATTAACTGGGTAAGACAAGGTTAGCTTCAAAGCTTTTAAGCCTTTTCTTTTAATGGAGTTTTTAGTCTTGAAGTTCCAAAATACCCTAGGAAGATTTTATTTTCTAAAATCTAAGAAGGTTTAACTGCTTTAAGACTAAGAAAATGTTTTAACAAACCAACATCAGATGTGTTATTCATCAGTCATAAACTGTATTAGCTAACAAGTAATATCACAATGATCTTTTGCTTACATACTTAAAACTAGTAATCAGCCGGGCAGTGGTGGGCACGCCTTTAATCCCAGCACTTGGGAGGGAAAGGCAGATGGATTTCTGAGTTCAAGGCCAGCCTGGTCTACAGAGTGAGTTCCAGGACAGCCAGGGCTACACAGAGAAACTCTATCTCGAAAAACCAAAAAGAAAAAAGAAAAAAAACTAGTAATCAAGTTTTATAGAAATTACAGCCCTTCTAAGATCCTTGTTAAGCACATATTATATTTGGGCAAATCAAACAAACAGGAAAGATTCCATAAAAGATGTATAAGGATTAGAAAAAAATTTTTTCATTATGAAGTCATTAAGCTGACCAAATTAAGCGGTCTTTTCCATATGCAACAGTATCTCAATATATAAGTAACCAAATTTCAAACAGTATACACCAAAAATATCCTTCATATGAAAAAGTATAAATTTATCCTATTAATAGCTTTTTCCACACAAAGCTACAAAAGAAAAATATCTTACTTGAACTACTCTTCAACTCCTTGACCAAAGCTGTCTAATCTACCCCAAGCTAACCATCACCAATGTGAACTCTAAAATATAGTCTTGAAAAAGACTCATGTCAGATTCCTCAAAGACTGAAGATGTTTCTTATTTTGAAATTCACAAGGTATTTGCATGTCTGTTGGTATGAAACTGTATTCAAAAAGATAAAAAATTCTGTGAAAGACTTCAGTAAATTTTTTAAAATGTATTTTTAGAACTCAAGGAGACTAAAAATTAAAACCAAGAAACATGTTTCCTACAGCAAAAGCTATGACTTCAGCAGGAAGTAATGGGCAGCTTCCTGTGGTGAGGGCAAACAGTACACAGAGATCCTAGGTCTGGTCAGTTTCACAACAGAAAGCTTCTTATCCTGCTAAGTGTTTTCCGTAACAATGACAATGATCCTTATCAACTGAATTCCTACCATATGCCTGGTAGTTATTTTGCTAGGTTGATTAACAAACATTATTTCTAATCCTTACAAACCTTTCAAGTTTGGTACTTTCATCATTTTGTGGATGAGAAATTGGAAGATCAGGATTAAAGGACTAGTCAAAACATAAGCTCTTAAGTGGGACAGACCAGTATATATACTTTACAAGGGAAGTTGGAGATTTGTTGTTTATTTTTGGTTTTGCTTTTCTGTATCACCACAAGGTTCTAGGGAGATAAGCAGGATTAAAGCAAACCTAGCTTCGCATTCCCATTACTTCAGTTTTTAAAATCCAAAAGGAAATTTACAAAATAGATTATTTTACAGTGATAAAGTGAGTTGCACCTCACTCAACATTCACAGCAGTCATCTATGGTGAGCTCTTCTATTAAATTTTCCTGGTAGACAGACAATATTAGAGGCTACAAGACCTGCCAGGGACTCACCAATGTGGTGGATATCCACAAAGCAAGCCTTTAGTCACATTTTTCTGACTCAAGACAGGAGGCCTAAGTATTTGCAAAACCATTTTAGACAAAAAATAAACTATGACAGTTAACTAACTACTAAGCTGTCCGTGGAAGTTACTATTTAAGCCCTATTACTGTCTGGCTCAAATGCAAAGATCAGCTAATTAACTGGCAAGTTATTAGCTGTGTGTTAACTACCTAAGTCAGGAAGTTAAGTGTTAAAGTGTGGAAACAAAAATCCTATTAACTCAACCTTGGCCTTGGTGCCAGGGAGATGGCTCAGCAGATAAACACACACACACAAAATTGTAAAATTTGTATTAATATAACCTTTCCTAAAAATGTCATAAAATCCTGTCAACTTAGTCATCCTTATCATTTTTCTCAAACTGGAGGAAGAAATTTAATTGAAGCTGAAAAGGTAACACATAATATTTAGATGAAATGTTAAATGGAACAGCTAAATGAAATGCTATTTTCAAACAGGAACTATAAGACTTCACAACGTATTATTTACAGACAGAAAAACAAAAATACAGAAAATCTGCTGTTATACCTTTACTCTTTTAAATAAGTTCTTTAAATTGCCAGTTACTACAATATATATGACTACTTCAAATCAAATTGTGATCTTTTGAAATGTTCCAGTGTTTTAAAAATGGTAATAAATTAAGCATCTTAACTTTCTAGAACCTTTCTTTCTTCTACGAATTTAAGATACACTAAGCCACAAAAATGAAAAGTCGCCAGAATTCTGCTCAAGAGTATATAAAAATTCAGCAACCTTCATTAAAAAATTTGGAATAGAAAATATAAATAAAGAAACTAAAGCAGAGGTGGAAGATATAGCTCAGTAGAGGGCTTTCCTATCATGCATAAAGCTTGTGTTCAATCCCCAGGACCACACAAACCTTCATGGTGGAACACAACACTCAGGAGGTGGAGGCAGGAGGATCAAGAGTTCAAAAGCAGGGCTGAGATGTTAAGAGTACTTGCTCTCCTGCAGAGGCCCCAGGATTTACAACTGTCCTTCAGTTCTAGAAGAACCAAAGCCAAGGTACCAGGCACAAATGCAGTACACATATACACATACAGACACTAGCAAATATGCAGGAGGTAAGTAATTCTTTTGTAAGGAAGTTCAAGATCATCCTTGACTACAAAGTGAATTAAGGCCAGCCTGAGATAATTAAGACCTTGACTCCAAAAGGGGGAGGAGGGGAGGGGAGTAAGATGACTCAGCATGTACATGCTAGCAAGCCAACTGAATAGAGTTCAATCTATTGGGACTATGGTGGAAGAACAAAACTGACCCCTGCAAAATTTCCCTCTAACCTACAGAGGTCTATGTTGTCCCCCAATAAATAGGTAAACGTGATTTTAAAAGTTACAGAAACAAAGAAAAACAAAACAAAACCAAAAATTCTTCTGTATTAGGTTTATAATCAGCAAAGCATGCATAATTACATAAATTAACTCAGCTAACAAAAATAGTTTATATAAGAAAATCAATTTTTAAAAATGAAAGAAATGGGGTCATTGTATGAGCATTTCTCATCTAAAGAAAACACCTGAAATTAAAAAAAAACAAAAACAAAAAACTATTAAGGCATTTTAGTCATAAATGTCAGATTACCATGGCTGTAAAATAATTTTAAATTTCAAATTACAAACTATGGCAATGATAATGGCACAACTTTTTAAAGAACCTATAACATAAACAAGGCTAAAGAATTTTTAGTTGTTTCTGACCATAAATTACATCAACTCAGCATACTGGGTCAGAAGCCTCAATTGTATAGAATTTCTTGCCTCTTTAAGACATTACAGACAATTAAAAATACAATGATGTTCTTTGGGTACCATTTTGTCTTTTTTCTTCTGAAATGCCAAATTCATGCAACTTTTTGAGTGTTTAGAAAATAGACTTATAGTATTAAAAAATACTGTAACAAGCTTTTTGGGAAGAAAACATATGCTCCTAAAATCTCTTTTATAAATCAGACCTGTAGAAAAACTTCAAGGACAATATGGTTTTTGTCACACATCTCCGACCTGTCAGCTAAACTCATACCCAGTTTTTTCAATGTATTGCTTTTAAAATGTCTTCCCAATACATAACCCAGTTTCCATTCAATGTATTTCTTTAAAAAATACAATCTCATAGCAACCAACTACCATTAAGACAACTTTGACAAAGTTATATTAATTTTTCTAGGATGAACTACAAAATTCAAGGGGAAAAACATCTCAACATGCTAATAGGTTTCAAACCATGTAATAATAGAACCCAACATTAAAGCTCACTAGATTTTTATAAATGTAATTCCAAACAAAGGAGGAAAAAAAAAAGACAAAAACAGGAAACTAGAGTTAAACTACTGCACATCTTTACTTTGAGGGTTTGGTGTTTTTTGTTTTTTTTTTCCTTTTGGTTTTTCGAGACAGGGTTTCTCTGTGTAGCCCTGGCTGTCCTGGAACTCACTCTGTAGACCAGGCTGGCCTCAAACTCAGAAATCCACCTGCCTCTGCCTCCCAAGTGCTGGGCTTAAAGGTGTGCACCACCACTGCCCAGCTACTTTGGGTTTTTGATCTTGCTTCTAAAGCAGTGTGTCTCCCTGGGCAGACCAGGCTGGCCTCCCCTCTGTTGGAATTTAAGTTTGGCTTGTGCTACCAAGCCCATTTTACTGCGCATTTTAAAACTTTGTTTTGTCCCCAACTAAGCATTCCATAGACATTTTAGACGTATATCAGATTTAAACCTTCATTCACTCTGTAATGACATGGGTACAATGAGTTCATAGCTGCTTATTCAGAGTAAGCAGCAGAGACAGGGTAACAATGTTATTGCTTAGTCTTACACAGTGATTTCATGACAAAGTCAAGATTGGGCATTCCATTTCCAGCTATTGCTCTTCTCTAAAACAACACATACAGGGAGAGAAAATATTAAGTGTAAAGTCCTCTCTCATTACTAATTATTTAAAAATGTTTTTTAAAAAGACTTACCAAGACTATCCAATAGTGCTGAAGCAACTGGACAGCCACATACAAAAGAAAAGTTGGAACTTTTATATACACTGTATATAAAAATCAGCTCAAAATAGAAAAAAGGCCTAAATGTAATCCAAAACTACAAAAGAAATGCTTCGATAATGCTAGAATAACCAAACCTTTATAGACATGAAAAGCATAGGCAAAGTTAATAAACTCATCTCCATAAAAACAAGTTCTATGCACCAAAGGACACAATCAACAGTGTAAAAGCATAACCAACACAATGACAGAAGATGTGTGACTTACGATAAAGGACTTAGTAACCAAAACAGTAAAGGAAAATCCCAAAGAGCAGGAATGTAACTCAATGGCAGAGTACTGCAATAGGGTGTGTGTGGCCATAATTCAACCCCCAATACTTTGAACAACACAAAAACAAAACAAACAAAAACTCATGTGTTTGTGTCAAGTCCATGTTTAACATGACTTTAAATACATCTATCTCCAAAGACTGTATCTAAAACAGCTAACCAGAACATGAAAAGATGCTCAAGATAATGATCAAAAACGTAAATCAAAACAATAATGGCATCTTCTCACATCCATTAAGATGACTAAGGAAGGCTACTGGAGTTGGGTGGGTTAGCAAGATACAAGAAGAGTAACCCTATTGCAAGAAATGTAAAATGGTGCAATTATTACAGAAAAGTATGGAGATCTCAAAAAATTAAGACTTACTATTCTTTTTCTCCTCTTTTGGGTTTTTTGAGACAGAGTTTCTGCATGTAAGAGTCCTGGCTAACCTGGACCTTACTCTGTAGACCAGGCTGGCCTTGAACTCGCACATAATACACCTGTCTCTGCCTCCTGAGTACTAAGATTAAAGATGTGCTGCTCCTGGCTACATTTACTATTCTTTTTCAATGTGTATATCCAAAAAGAATTGAAAGCAGAGTCTTAAAGTGATACTTATTTATGTCCATTAACTATACCATTATTTCTAACAGTCAAGGAAATCTGACAAAAACTCTATATACTACAACAGTGTGGATGAACCTTAAGGATTGGGCAAATAATCCTTAGTCATAATAAGACAAACACACTCTTATCCCCTGAGCATCCACAAACAGTTGGTTCTTGGTCTTCCCCAAAGATACCAAAATCCATATTCTCAAGTACTTTATATAAAATAGGATACTTATCTATAACCTACACACATCTCTTAAGTACTTTTTACATCATTTCTATGTTATTTTAAAAACCTAATGCAATCTTACTACTATGTAAAGAGCTGTATTTAGTGAATAGCAACATGGAAACATGTTCAGTACAGATGCAGGATTTGTTCAGATATTTCTAATCTATGGTTGTCTGGATTAGCAAGCCCACAGACAGAAGGTCCAACTATATTTATGTGGTAACATTTATAGGAGGTATACACAGTAGCCTAGCAAAAACAAAAATAAAACCACACGAAATAGAAAAAGGATCCTGAAGAGAGTATAAGCAATGAAGATTATTAATAAGTTTTAATTTTGTGAGGTGAAAAAGTTCTAGGCATTGCTTACACAACACTGTGAATATACCTAGAACTATAGAACTGCACACTTAGAAATGAAGAAGGTAGGAAATTTTGTTTTGTACATTTAAAAAAAAAAAAAAAAAACCGAAGAATTCTGGGATAGCAAGATGACTCAGCAGAAAAAGGTACTGCCACCTGTGCTTAGACCCGTGCTTGAGCCTAGGACAAGCATGGTGGAAGACGAAGCCAGTGCCACAGGTTATCCTCTCACTTCACATGTGCACTGTGGCACACTATCCCTCACCACACAAATGTCACGAAATTTTTAAAACAAAACTTATTTTGTTAAATTAAAGGCTTAATTTTTTTTTAATAGGAAACAGTGTAGCTCTGTGGTATAATCTTTGTCTAACGTACACAAGGTTGTGGGTTTCATACTCAACACCACACAAAAATTAACTCTTCACTATTATTTCAGGTTACAGTTATCTATACATATATATATATATATTTAAAATGCAATAAATATCTATAGCTTAATAAATAAGTAAAAAACTTGTTGATAATCTAAGGCAAAAGAAAAAGCAAAAACTCAAATAGGAATCAACTTTTCGCTACTTCACTAATTAACATTAAAGGAAAGCCTGGCTAGGTATGGTGATGCAGACCTGTAATGTCAACACTCAAGGGAGGAGCAGGCAGATCTCTTTGACTTCAAGACCAGCCAATCTACATAGTGAGTTCCAGGCCAGCAATGGCTCCACACCAAGACATACTCAAAAAAACAACAGGCAAATCCAACTCATCTCACACCAAAGCCATCATTTTCAAATGGGTTAACTACTCCCATTTAAAATCCTCAAAGCACTAAATATTTTTCTTTTTAACATACATAGTAGGTCAGGCACCATTCTAAACAATCCAATCAGTGCTATTATATTGGGGGATAGCGGTAGAGTGAGGCCAGTGAGAAAAACCAGAGTCAGATTCATCAAGCAAACCTAACTTAAAAAACAAACAAAAAAAAACAAACAAAAAATGCTGCAAACACTGAAAAACAAACAAAAACACAGAACAATATAAAAACACCAATTTATGTAATAAAACTGTTCAATCTGTCTACATTCTTAATCTTATCAACTTGAGCTTATTTTCAGACTCAATATCATCTGAAACTGTTAACATGTGTTGCTTTTAAAGGGATTACTAGAGGCTAACACTGATCTATGGCTATAGATATCATAGCAAATATCAGTAAATGATACTAACTACCAAGTATTTAAAAGGACTTCTATATAGGCAGAACAATTGCTAGTGGACTATTCAAGGTGTCTGAGAAAACTATTCAGGAATCCTTTTTGCTCAACTATTTTTTTTAACCTTACAATTCTAAGTATCCTATCTAATTAAGCATACTAAGTTGGGAGCTAGAGAGATGGCTCTGCAGTTATGGAACACTGGCTCTTCGTCCAGAGGTCCTGAGTTCAATTCCCAGTACCCACATGGTGGCTAATGACTATCTAATAAAGGGATTTGATGCTCTCTTCTGGCATGCAGGTGTACATGCAGCAGAGCACTCATATACATAAAATAATTTTTTAAAAAAGAGTACTAAGTTAATAAATAAAATTAAAAAATCAGTGTTCTTGCAATTGATTATATGAAATCACCTCTGTGTCTGTATGGATATGAAAAAGGGTTACTGATGATGTAAATATATAAATGTATACAGTTAACTCTTTTTTTTTTTTTTTTTGGTTTTTCGAGACAGGGTTTCTCTGTGTAGCCCTATCCTGGAACTCACTCTGTAGACCAGGCTGGCCTCGAACTCAGAAATCCACCTGCCTCTGCCTCCCAAGTGCTGGGATTAAAGGCATGCGCCACCACTGCCCGGCCAGTTAACTCATATTTAAGAAAATAATTTGCAACTATATTAAGTTGTATAGATGCTCTGTAAAAGTAACATGCTGTCTTCCAGCTAACCTACCTTCTCTCATTCTCTCCAACTATTAAGAATATATCCAGTATTCCTATTATTCAGCATGAAATGCTTATATAAAAAAATACTAAGGTTACAGAATAAAGCCATCCTACAAGTTCTTTTCCAAATATCCAAATGATATTTAATATTAAATATTTTCCATCATTCAAAATTCTGATAACCTTTGTATAAATGGGAAATACCAAATATTTAAATAAACAAAAATGGTTCTATGATGAAAAAAAATCCAGAAGCATGGTTTCTTCTAAGTCGACTTTACTCAAATAAAATTTTCTATATATTCAGAATTTGTAGCTTCTAAAATTATTTTAATGCTAGCTTCATTATGTAGAAGTTCAGGATATAAGCAAAAAGTATTAATATCGTTTCTTAAATCCTAGCTGATTCACTATAATAACTGAGAGGCATTATCCCTTCCTAGTTGTCTGGCCAGTAAGAACATCACAGTCTCCAGGGGTTTTTTCTGTTGGTCAGAGTGATAAAGCACTGAAGTTCTCCCTTCGCCCTTAAACTTCCTGTAAGAATAAGTACACAAATGCCCTCAATCTCTCCGTGGTAAACAATTCTCCTAAAGGACTTTATGCCACATTTTAAAAATGTAGGAGGTGGATGTATCCAAATGTCCTTTCCTCTTATGAAATATGACACAGAAAAACAGGAAATTAATAGATCTACAACACACGTCCTGACAATGAAATAAAGGAACTAAATAGCAAGTTTCAAAGGTGTCTTTGAACTCACCAAGTTTGGATTAAAATTTTAAATGATAAAAGACAATAGCACTGCATACAACAAAGGGGAAAAAAAAGCTTTTACAAAAACTGACCAAGTGGCAAAGAATTATAAAATAAAGCAACAAAAAAATAATGTGTTAAGATAGTTATCTACGTAAATGATGGGAATGGTTTTCAGAGAAGCTGATTTGTAAGGCCTACCTTAAATGCTGTAAGACTATATTCAACCATTTCTAAAGATGTTTAAGAATTATCCCCATTTGAGGCATATAGCTTAAAGTCACAGGAAAATTTCCTTAAAATGTTCAAAATTCATGAGAACTGTGCATTATGGAGCTTGGGAAAAGTGTGTAACATATATTCGTAAATATAGCATTGTGGTATTAGTGCTTTGCATACTGAAATCCTCAGGTGTTATATTATTCCTTGTGTATACCACTGCATATTCTTTGGTATCTTGTATTTCTAGGATAGCAATATCATAAAAGTTATCAACATTGTGGTCAATGACTGTTGTGACTTAAAGCTCTTGTCCCATCCTCACAGATGAAAAAAGGATTTTGGGGGAGCTTCAAGAAGACAGGCAAGCTTTCATATTTTCCAGAAAACATCTTCCCAAGGGTTTGGAATTTTTAAACTTAAGAAATTCTGAATCTGCCATTTATTTCAAGTTTCGTACTGAATGTAGTCAACCAGTTACTGCACTCTACTGAAAACTCTTGCCTTTCTAAGTATACAATCTAGGTTAAGCTGACCCTAATCTAACAATTCCTTCCTCCAACATCTTTATCATATAGAAGCAACTACGAAGGCAACTAATGGCTGTGACCCATTCAATAGCTGCATATGTGCCTACATGAAATTTCAGACTGGTAACTGAGACAGGATATCTTCTTTTTTTTTCTTTTTTATGAACTTTGAGGGACTGAAACCAAATCTGTGTCAACTTTCCAGCCAAGAATTCAGATTTGAATTCTGAATTCAAATATATTTAAGGGGATGGGGGTATAAGACCATATACCACAGGTGTTTTCAACTGTGTGCACTGTTTTTCAGCCTCAAATGTTTTAGACTTGCATTCCATGTTATATTGGACTGGATTGTGGTTTTGTACACAAAAATAAAAACAACTCTTTTCTACCTTAGTATTCAACCTACCTGCCCATAGTTGTCTATGCCAGTTACTAATCTATTTAAATTTAACAAATCAAAAGCTGTCCTTAGGGATTGGCCAAGAGTCGTAAGTCCTTCTGCCTGAAGGTTTTTCAGTTCATTCATAAACGTTGCATGGTTTTCTTTCCATCCAGCCTGAAAAGAAAGATGTAAGATATTTTTTTTTATCATTTGAAGCCATGTACACACATGGACACCGATTATGTGATGTCCACCAAGCAGGTATTCATTTCGGGTTTGTATATTTAACTTCACTTTTGCTTGATACGGTTTGGGCAATGTGTTATAACTGTTGTCTCTGGTGAAGAAACTCTTCCAAAGGTGGCCAAGAATGAACCTGCTTGCCCTACACCTTTTGTTAAGTAACAACTGTCTTAATACTTTAATAACTTCACTGGGAAATTTGCTAACATAACATCCTCCAAATTGTGTGTAAGGGGTGGGTGTTGCGAAGGTACTAGTGGAAGGCAGATGGCAGCAGGACTTCTTAAGTTGACCACAGCTGTCCCACCGATCGGTGGCCTTCCTAGTTCCACTCAGTGATGACCAAGTCTTGAAGCCCCCCTCCTGGCTTCCCTGCCAGCTTGGCTGATTCCCTTTTAATGCAAACCCCGGCTAGGCAAGGCTGGGCCCCGCTGTCACTCGGGCTAACTTGAATAAATATCCCCCACAGTTCATTGCTGCCGCTCACGCCGCGGAGGGGAAATGTCGGCCATGTTGATCGTAGCGCCTCCGCCACCAGGCCGAGCTGGACCCGGAGGGGACGGCGGTGGGCCAGAAACTGCCACCGCGCTGGCGCTCCCGAGCTGGGGAGGGGTGGGAGGCCGCAGGGAAGGGACCTGGAGGCGGGAGCGGCGGTGGGGGAGGGGAGCATAATGAAGAGGGGGCGGGGAGGGCGAGCTAGGAAGGAGCAGGGAAGGGAGGGGGAGGGCGAGGGCTGTTACCTTGATAGCATAGGGCGGCTCTTCGAAAGTGACCAGCATATACCTGTCTCCTCTGCTGGCAGGGTCCCGGGCACGGAGCTGCGGGCCAGGGTGGGGACGGGCGGGAGAGAGGGAAGCACAGAGGCGAGGTTACCAGTCGCAGAAGGGTCGCTGGCCGCCCCCACAGTACCGCACACGCAGGGCCGTCCCTCCGCCGCCCCCCGCACCCACAGCAGCCCCACATGGGCCAGGCCCAGCAGAGCCCGCTCCCAGCGCCCGCCCGCCCGCGCGGTGGGGGAGGGGTCCCCGCGCCGCGGAGCCCGCAGTAGACCCGCTGCCCCCCGCCCTGCCCCCCGCGGGCCACCGGGTCCGGGTCGCCACCAGGGCTCGGTCAGTCGGTACCTTCATGAAGGTCTCTACCGCGCCTTTGGCCGTGTCCAGGTAGGTGGTGCCCAGATGGCTGCGCTGGTTCATAGAGGCAGACGTGTCTATCAGGAACAGTAAGATGGGCATAGTGCTGGCCGGGGACACCGGGGCTCGAGGTGGTGTAGCGATAGCAGAGGTGGAGACACCGGCGGCGGCGGCAACCGCCGATACGCGGGGCGGGGAACGCGGCCCCCGGGAGGAAAACACCGGCTATGGGGAGTTTCTCCCCCGATAGTTGAGAGGAAACTCCCCAGCGCAGGTCCTCCCAGCTGTACCCCTGCCTCCGGCCTGCCTGCCCGCTGGGGCGGCCGCGCGGCCGTCTGTCCGTCCGTCCCCCCCCCCCCGGCCTGGGGGTCCCGTCCCCACTCCCGGACCCTGTGTGTGTCCCCGCGGGAGACGGGCCCAGTTCCCCACCCCACCCCCAGTGCAGGGAGTGGGGACCAGGGATCTGGCGAAGAGGGGAGTGGGCTGAGGGGAGATTGGCCCTGGGGCTGTTGAGAGAAGTTTGAGAGACTCCCTCCGCACCCCAGTGGTGTCACCACTTTCTCAGCCCCTCTCGCTACTGAAGCGCTTTTCTCTCTCACACTCCGGTTTTAACTCGGGCAGGGGCTACGTAGGCTCCGCCCCTGACACGTACTCGGGTCATGTGATCCACAGGCCCACTGCCCTATTGGCTGGTCCTTACAGCCTCATTAGCATATTCAAACAGCTCAGGGGCGGGGGAAGCCTGCAGGCCGACTGAGAGGACAGTTATTGAGCACGCGCGGAGGCGGGGCAGCGGGTGCACGCTAGAGCCAGCGCAAGGGGCGGCGGGCGGCTCGAGGCCCGCAGCCGGGAGGCGGGCTCCGGGAAGGGGCGGAGACAGGCCGCGGAAGCACCGCGGGTTGGGGCGGGGACTGCGTCGGCGCGCTTAGGGCGGCCGAGGCCGTAGGCGTGTGTGTCAGGGCAGCCGTCCTTTTGGCTGTGCACGGTGACAGGGTCGGGAGAAGGGAAGTGGAAGCCGCCCCCAACCTGTGGGTGAGAGCTCTGCGTCGTGATTGAGAGTGCAGGGCCGAGAAGGGTGAACTGACGAAGGATACGGGACCGCGCAGGCCCACGCGGCGGCAGCAGGCCCAGCCTTAAGGCGGCCCGGGGGGAGGGGAAGTGAGAGGTTGTTTATGATCTGGTATTAATCCCGGCCAGTCATTCGGCTCCGGCTACAGCCGGTCAGAGGATCCACCGAAAAGGAAGCCAGCCCTGGAGTGCCTCACCCAACCCTGCAAACGCGAAACGAAACTCAAATGTGGACTAGTAAAGCAGCTGTCCTCACCAACCTAGTTCCCTCTTGAAATCGTGTTAAGGCACTAGAATATATTAAGAAATAAAAGAGGCTTTCCAAATCCTAATCCACTGCCCTCGTTTTAAAAGTGAATAGGGATGACTACGTTGCGCAGGTGACCCAGAGAATAGATAGGTTCCAGGAAAACCCGCCTCTCAGTCTTTGCCAGTATTGTGTCGGAAAACATTCTCAGCCCCTGTCACATTACCTGAAGTCTTCAATCTGCACCTGCAAGCCCGCAGAATTGTTCTCAAATGTAACTGGGAAACTGCAGGACCCGCTGCCTGAAATATAAGTTGAATTTGGAACACTGAGGCCTTGTAAGACTAGGTATTTGTAGGGCCTCTCCCACTGGCCCTGCATTTCCGGATTTTTTCCGTGCTGAAATTTGGCCGCCGGGAAAATGAAGACAGCTTGTGGCACTTTTTTAAAATCATGCTTTGTTGTTTGGGCTTTTCCTAATATTTCAAAAACATAAAGCCTCTGACCGTTTTTTAACTTATTAACAATAAATAGTAGCATACTGTTCTATGGGAATGAACTATAGTAGAGGCGTGAGTTTATTAGAGAGTAAGACTATAACTGATTAAATAACAACCAGTATATACCGCAGGCTAGTTATGCCTAGGGCTGGTGGAAATTAATATATGAAGTATGGTCCCTGTCTTCAAAGAGTTTGCAGTATTCTAAGAAATATAAAAACACTGAAAACCAGAAAATAATTACTGTAATTCGGGAAGAAAAAAATCCCTTAAATTGGGAGTGATAGGAATAGTTTCCAAGGTTTGTGTTTACTGCATAAGACTCCAGATCTCAAGATGATCTTAATCAGAGTTCAGTGACAATACAAAAGTTGTTTGCACGGCTCTGACGTTTTTTCCATGTTAGTGCATAATTTTCAAAGAATTGGTCTCATTTTTTACCAGAGCCTCTCAGGTGTGTGTGAGCCCTGCCTGTCTAAAAACAGGCCATAATAATGTCTACTTCCTGTGTATTGTGGAATAGTATGAGTCCACTATGAGTTAAAGAGGCAGCAGCTGCTAGTGAAAAAGAAAGAAAGAAAAAAAAAATCAGGGCACTGAAAATGTGTAGAAAGGTAGAACAGCTTTGCTGATAGTCACAGCTAGACCAAGGCACAGCCAACAAGGTCATCAGGCCCAGATAGCAGAACGCCTTTAGTCCTGAGAAAGAAATGTCCTCCTCCGTATTCGATGAGTTGTGATAGTGAGGAGAGAGGCTAAACCAAAACCATGTTTGAAGGAAATCACATGAGTCTGCTGATACAACATACTCCCATAATCACAGTTCCTTTTACAGTTATTTGAGATCATTTTCCAGTTGAATCATGGCAGTTCTTCCCTGACTCAGTGGTGTTGGCAGGTTGTCAATCTAGATGCAAAAATTTGGAGAGCCAAGCCAAACTATCCTGGAGCAAATAACCAGAACCCATGCTTGTGAAGGCACTGGAGACCAAAGATCAGGTTTTTAGCTGGGAAGCTCAGAAGTTCTAAATGACAGGGCCATCAAGCTGAACAGGAAGTAGGATATATACACATACATATACACACACACACACAATATATATATATATACATACATACACACACAACACACACACACACACACACACACATATATGCAGCAGATACAAAGTCAGAAACCAGGAAACATTGACAGTCAGCCCCTAGACAGAAATGGGCCACACTTATTCAGAAATGACTGATTGACTTGGTTGGTTATGATTTAAGAGCAGATCTTAGCCAGGACTTGTGCATCAGCATTGCCTATAGAGCCTTAAAACATAATGCACCAAGTGTCCATACCCAGAGGATAAAGGTCCAGTGGAGTTAGGATAGGGGAGAGCAAGGTAGCGGAGAGAGTAGGAGAGCTTGCCTCCTCGGGACCTGAGTTTGATCCCTGAGACCCACTTAGGAGGAGAGACCATATTCCACACAGTTCCCCTCCGACCGCCACGTGCTCGATGTTGTACGTCATGTGCATCATGTGCACAATGATTAAATTAGAATTGGATAGGCCCTGGACTCCATATTTTAAATTTTTTATTCAGTTGAATCTTATAGTACCGATTAATAAGCACATGTTTAGGGCTGGCAAGATGGCACAGGAGGTAAAGACAATTGCCTCCTAAGCCTGGCAACTTCAGCTTGATTCTTGTAACACTTAATGGCAGAAGGAGAAAAATGAATCCCACAAGGTTGCCCTCTGACTTTCACACTTGTCTCACGTGGCGTGCACCCCTCCCATAAACATTGTGCACATACACAATGCTACGTGTTTAATGTACAAGAATAATATATGTATTTGGCCTCTAGTAGTATTTTTCCAATATCCTTGTGATTACTGCATTTGTTTTAAAAAATGGAGAAAATGCTAAATGTGACCACCAATCTGTATAGTGGATCTGTGATGTATACACATGACTTCAATTGTATTTGGCAAAAGAAGAAAGAGACAGAACAAGAACACAAAATGGCTCCGCAGAGTGTGACCATTCCCCAGCAAGCTTTGGCCCTGAAGTAAACATGAAATGAACACTGTGAATCTTTCCTTCATTTTCTTTTTGCAGTTCTCAGAGGACTTCTACTCAGACTTACTTTCTTAAACATGGGCCCTAAATTCAAACCAAGTATTTCCTAAGCTTCAACTGAAGAAATAACTCTTGTGTTGCTAAAGTGCCAGACTATGGTGTGTGCAAGAGCTGTGCTACCACATTGTGAAGGCGTTTTCTGAGAGGCACTAGTGTTCGAGGATGAGAAAGAAGCTGGTCTTTGCTGGTGTTTTTTAAAGGGATGCTATCCTGAAGCTGGCAAGGCCATTCAGTGGTTAGATTGCTTGCCTTTGCCATGGGCCAGGGTTTGGTTCCCATCTCCTACATGGCAGCTCACAATTGTCTATAACTCTGTTCCATGGGATCCATCACTCTCTTCTGGCCTCCATAAGCACCAGGCACACATGTGATACAAGCAAAGCACTCGTAAACATAAAAAACAAACAAAACAAGATGGTTTCTTTTTAAAAAAAAATAGGGAGTAAGCCAGGCTGTGAGCACACACCTTTAGACCCAGCACTCAGGAGGCAAAAGCACATGGAAGTCTGAGTTCGAGGCCAGCCTGGTCTACAGAGCAAGTTCCAGGACAGCCAGGGCTACACAGAGAAACCCTGTCAGAGGGAATAAATAAATTATATGGAAAACAAAAGCATGGTGACTCTGGTTTACACAGTAGCTTACCTAAAATGTCGAAGTAGCACTGTTCTGGCAGAACTAAGAACTAGTGAGTTATAGTCTTTGTAGGAGCCAAACAGAACCCTTCTAGATTATTTTAAACCAACTAAGTAGGGTAACACTTTTAAAATAATCATGTGCCAGCCAGGCAGTGGTGGTGCACGCCTTTAATCCCAGCACTTGGGAGGCAGAGGCAGGTGGATTTCTGAGTTCAAAGCCAGCCTGGTCTACAGAATGAGTTCCAGGACAGCCAGGACTACACAGAGAAACCCTGTCTTGAAAAAAAAAAAAAAATCATGTGCCAATAATGTGGCTTTTAGTATCTGGATATGTCATTGTCATGAGTGACTGTCCTCTGAGCCAAGTAACCCCCCCTATTTGGGCATTCAACAGCACTCCATTGCAAAAGACCATCACAGCTGGGCTTGGTGGTTTATATCCCAGCACAGAGGGACTAAGAAGGCATAATATTCTCACCTGACCATCCAGCTGCTCTCTACCACTTGTTATGCCAACTGTTGTACCCAACTCTGCTTTAATTAATCATAGTCTGAGAGAAGGGCCAGAATATATATAATCCAGAGAAGACTAGAGAGGAGGTCCACACCACTGTAAGTAACCCCTCACCTATGTGAGGAAGCCCAATAAACTCATTGGTTCCCCAGACTTAACTTGAGAGGACTCTTGCTTGGTTCGTTGTTGGGACCTTCGACACCATTATGTCTCTTCCTTGGAAGAAATTTAGCAGCAGTCGTCTGAATAGAAGAGTCAGATGAACCCAGTGTCCCTCAGAGGAAACGGCACACAGTTGCATTGGGCTGTCTCAACAGCACTCTCTACTACCTCTATTTACATCATAATAATAATGAGAACAACAACAAAAAAATTAACAAGCATAAAATTGAATATGGAGTTACACAACCAAGGAAACTTAGTTTGGGTTGTACAAATTATGTAACACGAGTCCTCAAAAAATATTACTAAAAAGAATTTACATCTTTCTGAGAAGGAATGTTTTACAGTAATAGCTAAAGTCACAAATGGTTCAAGGTCAGCCTTTAGAGTAGATAGATCCAGGTTGAGAATTAGTCAGAGTAGACAACTTTTCTGGCAGAAGAACATGAGAACTGCAGATATCCTTTTAGTGTGTCTGTATGTGTGTGTGCGCGTGTCTGTGTGTGTCTGTGTCTGTCTGTCTGTGTATATGTGTCTCTGTGTATGTGTCTGTGTGTGTCTGTGTCTGTCTGTGTCTGTATATGTGTCTCTGTGTATGTGTCTGTGTGTGTATGTCTGTGTGTATCTGTGTGTGCCTGCATCTCTGTGTGTCTGTGTGTGTGTCTCTGTGAATGTGTCTGTGTGTCTGTGTCTGTCTGTGTGTATCTGTGTGTGTCTGTATCTCTGTGTGTGTGTATGTGTCTGTGTGTCTGTGTCTGTGTGCTGTGTGTATCTGTGTGTGTGTCTGTGTGTGTGTGTGCTGTGTGTCTCTGTGTCTGTGTGTGTCTGTGTATGTGTCTCTGTGTGTGTGTGTCTGTGTCTGTGTGCTGTGTGTGTCTGTGTCTGTGTGTCTGTATCTGTGTGTGTCTGTGTGCTGTGTGTCTCTGTGTGTCTGTGTCTGTGTGTGTCTGAGTTTCTGTGTGTGTCTGTGTCTGTGTGTCTGTGTCTGTATGTCTGTGTGTGTGTCTGTGTGCTGTGTGTCTCTGTGTCTGTGTGTGTCTGTGTGTGTGTGTGCTGTGTGTCTGTGTCTGTGTGTGCTGTGTGTCTCTGTGTCTGTGTGTGTGAGTGTATATGTCTGTGAGTGTGTGTCTGTGTCTGCTGTGTGTGTGTGTCTGTGTGTCTGAGTTTCTGTGTGTGTCTGTGTGTATGTATCTGTGTCTATGTGTCTGTATGTGTCTCTGTGTGCTGTGTGTCTCTGTGTCTGTGTGTGTCTCTGTGTGTGCCTGTCTGTGTGTGTGTCTGTGTGCTGTGTGTGTGCTGTGTGTCTCTGTGTGTGTGTGTCTGTGTGTGTGTCTGTGTGCTGTGTGTCTGTGTGTGTGTCTGCGTCACTGGGACTGAACTAAGGTCCTTGCAGATACTAGGCATGAGCACTATCACTCAGCTATATTTTACATTTTTTTATTTTGAGGCAGAGTCTCAGTAAGTTGTGCACACTAGCATTGAACTCCCTCTGTAGCCCATGCTGGCCCTAAACTTGTTGTTCCTTAGCCTCAGCCTCCCAATGGACTGAATCACTAGAACTTGCTCAACTAATACCTGATGCACATGGAGTAAGTGGCCGGCACTGTGCTAGGCCCTCAGAGACTTTGTAATTCAACGGAAAGGAAATAGATAAAACCATGAGATACAATGCCCTCAGAAGCCCCACACACACACACATAGTAAGACTTATGTTAAAGAATTGCTTTGAAAATTCAAGATAATGAACCATATTTCATCATCTTGGGAACACCTTATATTGTCAACAATTGTGGTTGGGGGTAAGGGGTGGCTGGAGGGTTGGCTCAGCGGTTAAGAGCGCTTGCTGCCCTTCCAGAGAACCCAGGTTCAATTTCCAGTACCCACAAGGCTGCTCACAAGCATCTATAACTGCAGTTCAAGGGGATATAGTGCCCCCTCTTCTGACCACAGTGGGCACTGCATATATGTAATGTACAGATCCGCATATAGGCAAAACCCCCATGCACACATTATTTTTTTTAATCTAAAGAATTTTCAGGGGCAGGAGAGATGGCTCAGCAGTTAAGAGCACTGACTGCCCTTCCAGAGGTCCTGAGTTCAATTCCCAGCACCCACATGGTGGCTCACAACCATCTCTAGTGGGATCTGATGCCCTCTTCTGGTGTGACTGAAGAGAGTGACAGTGTACTCACAGACATAAATAAATCTTAAAAAGCAAAACAACAACAAAAACTCTAAAAAAAAAAAAAAGAATTTTCATTTTGAGCCAGTGGTGTGGGACCGCTGCAGTTAAACAACAGTGACTCACCACACAGACGTTACCCACAGTGGATCCTCCTACTGAGCGTGACTGGCAGAGGGTTCTTTTTAAAAAGCGCCATCCTTGTTCCTGGCATTTCTCCCAAACCCTTGAATCTGTTCTCTGAGGGTTTTGGTCTAATAGGTGTCACTGCATAGTTTTCAGACTGCAATCAACTTAAAATCCTTTTTTTAAAAACATGGCTGGTTAGCTGAAAAGCCTCCTGCCTACAATTGCCATGCCACTGGGAGAAACCACCACAGAGTTTGCGTGAGCTCCAACTGTGACAGCCCATTTAGAACTGCCTTCTGGTGGCCGCATTGTAAGGTGTCATTGAGAAGTCACATCCCAATTTTAGAATTTTTAAAAGGAAATGTACATGATAGTGATGGAAAATACCATATATTGGTGCATATTAGAGGCAGTGTTGGGAGGGGAGGCAGAGGGCTGTGTGAGCAGGGAGGATGGACAGCTAGCCCTCATACTACGGTGGCAAAGCAGAGGCCATGTGAGGATGTGTGAAGGAGGCCTCTGAAAGAGTGCTGAGAACAGAAACTGGGCCATCTCCTGCAAGGTTTCATGTGTCCAATTAAGATATTTTGGATTTTGCTCTTTAAGTGATAGGTTGAAAAACTGGTAGAGGGTCAGAGAATGACCCAAAGAGTCAGAGTCTAACTTTGGGAAGCAGTATCATATGTAGATGTTGAAAGTAAGTACATAAAATGGCCAACTCGGCTTTCTTCCCTGGGTTTATCGCCTAAGGAGTACTCCCTGACCAACACTGCTCCACTGAGCCTAGCTAACCCGTCTCCTTGATCCAGCTGTACGACATGAACCCTGCTCCCTTGTTTATCTGTGTGTAATAAGCACGACTCCAGGCTCAGCTGTACACAATAACCCTCACCTCTCTGTTCAACCCAGACAACCCAATCCCAGCTTTGTCTTTGTGTCTGTTCGTCTGTCTTGGATATAACAGAGAGAGTTGTTTGTCTAATAACAAACTGGCATTATTAGATTCTTGGGATTCAGTGGTTTAAAGTCAGAACTAACCCCTATCCTAGGCATGGGCAGAAGATACAGCACAGGATTGAGAATTAAATTGGAATATCAAATAACACATAGTGTTTTAGTGTAAGTAAATACTCATAACAGAAACTATATATTCTTTGAAATTCATAATTTATTGTACCTCCTGTATTTTGTTTATCAACCACTGCAATACTATGAGTTTAACACACTGGATACCAATTATTAGTAAATATAGTTAGGATGTGGGGAATATACTATGTAACCTAGGAAATCATAAATTAGAAGAACAGGAACCCTGAATGAGTGAAGGAAATCTACCTGACAACCAAGAACATTCTTTTTTTTTTTTTTTTTTTCCTCCTTTTTTATTTTTGATACTTTATATACATTTCCAATGTTTCCCCTTTTCTGAGTCTCCTCTTTGTATACCCCCCATCCCC
>CM052708.1:55883287-55905266 GCA_028551405.1 Uromys caudimaculatus | reverse complement strand
TAAAGCCTTTGTCTCCGACACAGAACTATCATATTTATTTAACAAGCTTTAAGGGCACAACAACTGAGTAGTATTACTCTATGTTAATCCTCGAAACTAATCTGGCTACCTCCCAGTCAAAATCCCAGTGATACTTGCATTTAAGTACTGATCTGGCTCTCTGGGCTCCAGGTGTTTTCTCTCCTCCTCACCAATCCCCACTTCCTCTCTCTCCCTCTCCCTCCCCCTGGCTAGGAGGAAGTCCAGCCCTATTCTCTCCCTTACTAGTCATTGGCTGGTCAGCTTTTATTGACAAACTGGAGAGTGAATGGGGAGCAATGTTTAAGTAACACTGAGGCAGGAGATACTTAGAACAAGCACTACAATGCCATGTCCAGATTGCAACCACACGTGGGGCAGAGGAATCAGCGTTTGACTAATGCAAGGGTCACCTCCATATAGTGCACAATAGCATTGTGCCTTGTGAAGGTCGGAGGGTCAGGAGTTCAAGGCCATTTTCAGCTTGTGAGTTGGAGACCAACATGAGATATATGAGACCTGATCCCCAAAAGAAAGAATGGGAGAAAGAATGTAGTCTCAAATTTTTATGATACAAATACCCTATTTCTCTATGACTTGGGAAAATATTTGCAGTTTTTGTTTTGGGGACAGGGTCTTATTATGTAGCTCTGATTATCCTGGAATTCACTATGTAGACCAGGCTGACCTTGAACTCAGAGATTTACCTGCTTCTGCCCTCCAAGTGCTAGGATTAAAGGATCCACTATTGGATAATATTTGTTGTTTTAATTGTTACTGAATTGTGTATTTTATCTTAAGTAGAGTATATTTGGTCAGTTTGGTGACACTTATTTCTATTATTTTTATGCTGTTAAATAAAGACCCTAAACTTCAAAGAATGTCTCTGTAGGGACCCTGGGTTTTTGTGAGTTAAAAGCAATTGGTGATGTGTTACTACTTAGTATGACAGTGCCAGAAATTTTATAAAAACATACTTGCTATTATAAAATACATGAAGGGATAAATAATTTTATAAGAAAATGAACCATTTTGAACTACTTTACAGAAATAAAACATTTTCTTCATGGATCTAAAATTACCTATGGGGGCTGCCAAGGTAACTCTGAGGTTAAGAGCACTTCAGTTCCCAGCACCCATGATAGCCAGCTCCAGGGGATCCGGTGCCCTCTTCTGGCCTCCAGGGGCATCCACACACACGTGCACCCAAAGACACACATTTATATACACATAAACAAAATCTTTTTATTGAAACAAATTTGTTTTCACACAATATATTCTGATCACGATTTTTTAAAGCATCTATGGTTAGGCATGTGAGTCAGTGGAAGAACACCTTCCGAACACACGGAGGTATCTGCCTGGATCTGTGTACCCAAAAGGCAGTAGGGAGGCACAGCTAGAGCTTCGCCTCTGCCTCAGAGAAGTGATACAGATGTGAGTCAGCCTTGTGATAAAACAAAAGGCCCAACATCTTTATCCTAGAATATAATCATAGAAATTACCGTTAACTGAATAGACACGCCGGGCAATGGTGGCGCACGTCTTTAATCCCAGCACTTGGGAGGCAGAGACAGGCGGATTTCTGAGTTCGAGGCCAGCCTGGTCTACAGAGTGAGTTCCAGGACAGCCAGTGCTACACAGAGAAACCCTGTCTCAAAAAAAAAAAAAAACAAAAACAAACAAAAAAAACTGAATAGACACTTCATATAAAGCCTTTACCCATTGCCTTTCAAGTAAACTCAGTATAAAAGGAGTGTGTGTGTGTGTGTGTGTGTGTGTACATGCGCACGCACGCACATACACACAATGCAACAAAAGAAACTAGATATTGAAAAATATTCTACACAGAAATCATTATGCTTAATCTTTACAGCGTAGTTAGTAACCCAGTAAAGGGAAGCTCACAGAAGGGATGCACTCGGAAAGGCCGTGCTCCACACAAGGGCTGCAGAGCTGTGACTCTGTATGGTGAGTGTGGCTAACCTCTTAGCGTTTTCTGCACCAGTGTGGGCCTTTGGTGCTGCCAGTAGATACATGGTAGTTTTAGTGTTCTGATCCATGTGATGTGGTTTTGATTGACATTTGCTTTCCCAAGACAACCCAGTCAATATAAATATGAAGGAATAATTGATGATTTCAATTTACAAAGTTCAATTCCAAATTTTTTCAATTTAAATAAGGCTTATCATTTTTTCCTCTACAATAATGAAAACACTTGAATCGCCAGCCAATGAATATAACCGTGTATATTCAAATTGCATGAATGCAGTTATGTATGTTCAAACTCCAGCTTTAGAGACCTCAGAGGTCAGGTGTATTTTTTTTTTTTTTCTTTTTAGCTGTTCTTGCTTACATTCCCTTGGCCTACACTGATTCCATTGTCTATTGTTAAACCTTTTAAAAATAACCTTTGACCTTCTTTAAATTATTTTATTTAAGCCAAGTATTGTGGTTCCCCCCTGTAGTCCCCTCACACAGGAGGCTGAGGCAGGAGGATACACAGTTAGAGGTCATGCTGGGCTAGAAAGCAGGACCCTCTCTCAAGAAATCAAACATTGTTTTTAATTACTTCCCGAAGCCCGCTTCACCTCCACAGCTCCAGCCCTCCGCTGTCCCTAGGTCAGCATGTGCATTGTTCTAACCCAGAGGCCCGGTCAGCACTAACCATCACTACCTTTGCTTTTGAAGTCAGGCTTACCCGAGGAAAGAGTTTGAAGTAAAATCCACCTGTTAAATTTTACCCACTTTTCTACAAGTTCCTTAGCCCTCCAGACGCCCTTTCCAGACGTCTTTCCAACACTCCTTTCACAGTTGTATTCTATTAGTTGTCGCCTATGATTTTCTTCCGTTATTTTTATAATACTAAGCATTATATTTTTTCTATTCCCACTTTTATGTTGCTGTGATAAAATACCATAACCAAAGCAGTTTATGGAGGAAAAAAGGGTTTATTTTGGCTCATGACTCAGGGAGGATGGAGCGCGTCTTGGCAGGGAAGGTATACAGCAAGCAGAGAAGACAAGGAGGCAGGAGCAGGAGCTAATCACATTCTATCCACACACAGAAGAGACCGAGAGACAGCATGCAAGGGAGAAGTGAGGTGAGACTCTAAACACCCAGTGTCCCGGGTCCTCCAGCCAGTGTCCACCCCCAGTGTCCCGGGTCCTCCAGCCAGTGTCCACCCCCAGTGTCACGGGTCTTCCAGCCAGTGTCCACCCCTAGTGTCCCGGGTCCTCCAGCCAAGCTCCAGTGTCCACCCCCAGTGTCCTGGGTCCTCCAGCCAGTGTTCACCCCCAGTGTCCCGGGTCCTCCAGCCAGTGTCCACCCCCAGTGTCATGGGTCCTCCAGCCAGTGTTCACCCCCAGTGTCCCGGGTCCTCCAGCCAGTGTCCGCCCCCAGTGTCACAGGTCCTCCAGCCAAGCTCCAGTGTCCACCCCCAGTGTCATAGGTCCTCCAGCCAGTGTCCACCCCCACTGTCCCAGGTCCTCCAGCCAGGCTCCAGTTCTAGAAAGTTCTATAACTTCCACAAACAGTGCTCAGATACATGAGCTATGGTGTCATTTCTCATTCAAACCACAACTTCCCACTGCTTGCCTCCCACATAATCTCATGGCCATCTCATGATAGGAAATCCATTTAGTCCCTATAGCGCCTCTTGTATGCAGCCTGAGGTGGCCGTGAAAATGAATTGATACTCTGTTTTCCCAGGAAATCTAAGAAAATCATGTAAAGCAAGAGGTTCAAATCTTCATATTCACTTCAAGAACAGCCATGAAACGGCCAAGGCCATAAAAGGTATAATATCCAAAAAGCCACCAAGTGTCAGAGAGATGTGTGCCATTCATTCCAGTGGTAAAATGGTGGAGTTAGTAGGTGTGACCAAGCCAAAGAGTGGGGCTGGTCACAGGGTCAGTGGCCCCCAAAAAGTGCTGAAAATTTTCTGCACATGCTTAAAAACACCGAGAGTAATATTGAACTTGAGAGTTTAGCTGTAGATTGTCTAGGTCTTCATTCAGATGAGAAGGCCCTAAGATTTGCTGTTAAAGTTACAAAGCTCCATGGCTGGATCAGCCCGTACATGTGCTCCATGGGCAACACTGAGATGGTTCACACTGAGGAAGAAATTGTTCCAAAGCCAGAAGAGGAGATAGCACAGAAGAAAAAGACATCCCAAAAGAAACTGAAGAAATGAAGACGTATGGCATGAGAACGGCTTCAGCATAAAATAAATGCAAATAAAAGTAATTTTTAAAATCCCCTATAGCCCCAACAGTATTCAAAAGTACAAAGTCACTTCTGAAACTTGGTGATCTTAACTATGTTCCCTATAATTTTTTTTTAATTTAAAAAATCAAATTACAAATTTCCAACATATAGTGGCACAGAATATAATATATAATACTATTCCAAAAAGGAACAGTGGGGAGTAGTGAGGAAAAATGACCAAAGGAAATCCAGTAAAGCAAACCTTAAATTCTGCAGCGTCTAATGTTGGTATCTGGGGCTTCTGTTCCAAGGGACTTAGATTGCTCCACACCCAGCTTTGATGCCTGCAACATGTACTCCTGGGCTAGATCCACCCACTGTATGCAGTTGTCCTTGGCACGTGTCTCATAACTCTGGTATCTCCAACATCTTGGGGTCTCTATAAAAACTTAGCTTTCCTTATCAGAGCTTCACACAATAGCCTGGAAAGGCCTCCTCTTGGGATCTCCCTGTCATGAATTACCAGACTCAAAGGTGCTCTGAAACCACAGAGGAAGAGTACACGACTGCCTCAATCTTGTGTTCTTTTTATCTCCAAAACCAGTACCACATGGACAACACTGCCAAGTTGGCTGCCAGCTCGGATAAGGCCCCTGGCCTCTTGGGCCATGAATTCACTGGCTTTGTATGTTGCAGTTGATTTCCAAGAGCAAAAAACCCTTTGGGGTCTCTTTAACCCTTGGAGGCTTGGCTAGGTGTGGTCTTGTAAACTGGGAACCTTTTCTATTACTACAGGGAGAACAGAAGCTCCTCTTCAGTGCTGCCAATCTCTGTAACAATTACAGCCTCTTTTTTTTTTTTTTTTTTTTTTTCTGCATGTGATTTGCCAAAGTCTTAATCTAATGTTCTCTCTCAGGCTGGACATTTTTTCCTATTTCCATCTGCCTCATGTGTTTGTCACTCTTTTTCACCATAGATCTAAATGAGAGTAATCAGTAATGACCACACCTAAGATTCAGTGTTAGATAGCCTAGAATTTTCCTCAACCAAAGTAAGTACTCACAGCCCTCACAAAAAGTCTCAGAACATGCAGCTGTATTCCTTGCCAAAAGATCACATGAGTGTCTTCTAGCCCAAATGCTAAAAGTTCTGTTTCTTTCTGAATCATCAGGGGTTAAGCCTCCAAGCTCCATCCCCAACACACAGGCCGCTCAGCCCTTTACTCTTAACACTACTGCCTTATAGGTGCCTGCAGAGATGGCCAATTAAGCTCCACTTACAGCATTCAACAGTTTTTCTAGTCCCAAATGCCACATTCCTCAAAAAGCCATGGTCAGGTTCTTCCCAGCAGCAACTCTCTTTTCTGGATTTGTTAATTATCTGATGCTGGACACCAGGACTGTAGGGGGTGGTTCTCATGCTAAGGTCCTGTTCCCCAGTTGGTTCTTTGATCAATAAAGATTCCAATGATCAATGACTGAGGACGAGACAGGACACTTAGAGTTGCATGGGAGGACCCAGGGAGAATGGGGTGTGGGGGAGAAGGAGGCAGTAGCAGCAGGAGATAAAGCCAACCAGCCATGTGAGTTTTCCATTGGAATGGCCAATGGCCACTCTGATTATGCCTGGGATGGCAGGGGAGGTTTAGGAGTGCCCAGTCATTGAGTTAGCAAAGGCATTTTAAGATTAATTGGTGTGTGTGTGTGTGTGTGTGTGTGTGTGTGTGTGTGTGTGTGTGTGCGCGCGCACGCGCTCATGCGTGTATGTTGTCTTTCATCCGAGGATCTGAGGGAATCTGGGTGGAGCTGGTAGCAAGGTCTGCCTAGAGCTTAAATCGGGGTAGCAAAATGACATGCTACACAGGACAAAAACAACTTAAAGGGAAAAGGGTTTATTTTGGATTATGGATCCAAAGAGATGGGGTCCATCATGATGGATGTCTTAGTTAGGTTTTTACTGCTGTGAAGAGATACCATGACCAAGGCAACTCTTATAAAGGACATTTAATTAGGGCTGTCTAACAGGCTCAGAAGTTCAATTCATTATCATCAAGGCAGGAGCATGGCAGCGTCCAGGCAGACATGGGGCTGGAGGTACGGAGAGTTCTACCTCTTGTTACAAAAGCAGCTAGCAGAAGACTGGTTTCTAGGTAGCTAGCATGAAGGTCTTAAAGCCCATGCCCACAGTGACACACCCACTCCAACAAGGCCACACCCACTCCAACAAGGCCACACCCACTCCAGCAAAGCCACACCTCCTAATAGTGTCATGCCTTGGGCCAAGCAGATACAAACCATCACAGATGGGGTCCATCATGGTGGAGAAGGCACGGAGGTGGGAGCAGGTTCTGTCTAATTGTGTTTTCATGCATATATCGGAAGCAGAAAGAGGGGAGAAGCAAGAGTGAGCAGGGAGTCACCTTGTGAGGTTACAAACTCACAAAGCCAACCCCCAGTGACATACTTAGTCTGGAAAGCTCCACTTCCTAAAGGTTCCATAACCCCACAAACAGCATCACCTTCTGGGGACTGAGAGTTCAATATGCTTACCTCAGAGGAACATTTCTCATTCGAACCAACACATGCAAACTAATAGAATGAATACTCCTCTCACTAAATGTAAGGGAATGGCAGCTTCAAGGACTGTGCCTTCCACAACCTGACTGAAGCACCCCCACTCCCAGTTTCTCACCTGCCATCGTCAGCATCTTCCTTCTGGACAAAGCTCTTCTCACTCACTGCCTGATCAGAAAACAACGTAAGGCGAGCACTTGGCTAATTCATAATTCCAACATTTACTAGACTGTCGTTATATCCGCACAGATACTTGTTGATGTAGCTAGTAGCTACATAATATGAATTATTACAAAAACCTTCTCTAGCTCATCTATACTTTATGGGTAGAACCCTCATTTTGCAATGTGTGTGTGTGTGTGTGTGTATGTGTGTGTTAATTTTGAGTTTTCCCTGAAGTTTTCTTTCTTTCTTTCTTTCTTTCTTTCTTTCTTTCTTTCTTTCTTTCTTTCTTTCTTTCTTTCTTTCCTTCTCGCTCTGGCCCAAACATTTATGATTTATTTATTATATGTAAGTACAATGTAGCTGTCTTCAGACACACCAGAAGAGGGCATCAGATCTCATTTCAGATGGTTATCAGTCACCATGTGGTTGCTGGGATTTGAACTCAGGACCTCTGGAAGAGCAGTCAGTGCTCTTAGCTGCTGAGCCATCTCTCCAGCCCTCTTTCTTTGTGGGTTTTTTTTTTTCTGTCTTTCTTTCTTTCTTTTTTAAGGACAGTATCTCATTATATAGTCCTTGCTGCCTTGGGATTCACTATGTAAAACCAGGTGGCTCAAACTCACAGAGATCCTCCTGCCTCTGCTTCGCAAGTGTTGGCATTAAAGGCGTGCGCACCACCCTTGACCACACATTTCACTCCTTGCTATTACTCACTGTTTAATGTGCTCAATCTTTTGCAGATAAAAGAAATAAGTTAAACTGCTTTTCATTTTTCTTCTAAGACATTCTGCAAGATCCGTTTATGCTTTAAGGAATATCATTTTCACTTTCATAAAGAATATGAAACCTTTTATGTCCTCAGATCCGATGGTTTTTCTCCTTTGAACAAACAGATCAGACTAAACAAATTCCCTAGCAGGAAGCTACCACAAATCTGGTTGCACATTCCTGCCATCTTCCTTCATACAAGAGCCTGGAAAGTGCTAGTAATACATTTCTCAGTCCTCTTTAACCCTGCCTAAGGAAGGGGTAGGCAAAACGTGCAGCATGGGGGGAGGGGTATAAAGCTGAAACAATGCATAACTCATTGTGGGTAAAATGCTTTCTAAAGTATGTCTTACCTTATTTTCTCAGCTATAAAAATGTATCAAAACAATTTCAATTAGTCAAATCTTAAACTATGAAAACATTTTTGTGAGTGACTTCCACTGTCTGACTTGTAATATGTACTTCAAACATTTTGCTGTGCGGTGAGGTGTGTGACACTCAAAGGGAAATTCTTTTTTAAAATCTCTGTGTCATTAAATTGTTCTAATAATAAGAGACCTATATTTGAAGTACTTGGGGACATGAAGGTACGTCATCTGCTGTATTATTCAAGCTCTGGCAGGACACTATGGAAGAGACATGTCACAGGCAGGAGAGGACAAAGTCTAATGTTATTTCCTCAATGCTGATAATTCCTAAGATATGTTGTAGAATTATCAAGATGTTGCAGACTGGCAGGCTATTTTAATAAGTGAGCAAAAATAGGAGTACAAGTTCTAGAGGTTTCTATCTCAGGGTATGTCTTGTAATTGCCCATTTTTCCTCCCTGAGTGACTGTAGCCCTTCCAGCACAGAGCTCCCGCCTTGTTGCAGACCTCTTGAGGGAGCAGTCACTTAAAATAGAGCTATGGAAGTCCACATTTCAGCCTCATAAGGTGATTTTATTATGTGATGACTTTAGAGAATCAGCGTCCACTGTACAGTCCACTCAAAGGGGCTAGCTCAGCCTAGGAAGCACGATGCAAAGTCCACTCTTACTCCTGGTCTCCTTGGGGAAGGACTGGAGAAGTTAAGGACAATGGGCATTTGTGTAATGTTCTCAAGCCTGAGAGCCAAAAGTAAACAGGAAGAAAACCATGACTTTCAGATTGACTTTGAGGATTGGCACAGGCTGCATTCAAGTTTACCTTTGCACTATTTTTTTTTTTTTTTTCGAGACAGGGTTTCTCTGTGTAGCCCTGGCTGTCCTGGAACTCACTCTGTAGACCAGGCTGGCCTCGAACTCAGAAATCCACCTGCCCCTGCCTCCCAAGTGCTGGGATTAAAGGCGTGTGCCACCACTGCCTGGCTAAGTTTATCTTTTTTATAATGAACATTAGACTATCCAAGATCATTTAGCCTCACACATAAGAAAGAAAAGAGGGTTACAGGCACACCTCAAAATAGCCCCATTTCTTCACCATGCCTATTCTTTGCCCAGCAGCTATATTGATGTGTTTGAAAGTTGAAACGTTTGTAAAAGTTATACATCTATTTAAATGTACACAGCTTTGAGAAAACCAGGTGAGTGGGTGGACAGATTGACAGATGACATGCATATTTTCACACCTTTTTTTTTTCCTTCTTGATGTTCACTTTTTTCTTGTGGGCCTCACCTGGAAACACTTCCCTAGAAAAACGTTTCCTGAAATGTCGGAGAGCATTTTCTGTTTCTCAGTGGTAGAGGGTGGTGAGGGCTGAGCTTCACTGTCAGTGACAGTCCCTAGGGGACCTTCACAACAAAAGCAGTGCAATTCTCATTTTGAGCAACCACAGAAGCAGGGGAGGGGAGGGGACTCAGGGTGGGCTGTGGAGCCAGACAGCTTTACTTGAAGTCCATTTCTGGCTGCATGTCATTTAATTGCTTGAAAGGTGAGCATGACAGTAGCACTGGAACATGGAATGTTGCTGTAAGACTTAAAGCAAAATAAAAACCAATGCTTGGCATTAGTATGGTATGACCCCGGTGTTGACCCCAGTGTTGACCCCGGTGTTGGCCCCACAACTGAAAATTCATGCAAGTTCTTTCTATGCTAATGAGTATAGGTAAGAAAATGTACAGACACGGGTTTTTGTTTGTTTGTTTGTTTTGTTTTTTTTAAAAAGCTTCTAAATTTAAAAATCTTCAGACTGAAATCTATTATGCGCTAGAAGAATCTCGAAGGCTGGTGTGTTCTGACAAAGCAATAGGAGAGGACCAAGCACTGGGATGAGTATCCCTACTAGAAGAAAGTTTATGTGGTCCGTAAGAGGGCAGAAGGAGGCTCTTCCCTGGGTGAGAAGGCCAGGGGGAGGTGAGGAAGCAGAGGAGGAAGGACTCGAACCACACCGCTGATGACAGCTGATGAAGTGCAGCCATGGGGAGGTCATTGCTGATGTGGTTTTAGGAAGAAAACCCAGATCCAACCAGTCAACGTGGAGGGCATTCGTGGGACACTTCAGTGAGCCTGGGGTATATGCATGGAAAACTGAGCAGTTTACTGGAAACTGGAGCAGAGAAGACCTCTCACTCTGCAGCTGAATGGAGGCTTTAGTGTTCATGGTGGGGACTGGGGGATGGGGCTTGCCTATGTCACTCATTCTCACATGGAGCTCAAGTGTGTACAGAAAAGCCCAGTGAAGTCAACTTTTACTCCTTTTAAGAATTTATAAGCACAAAAGTGAATTAACTGGACATTAATTCTAGTGTTTTATACATAAAAAAGAAAAATAACCCAGACAAACGTCAGTTTCTGCGCATGGGATGAATAGACTCCCTCATCATAGGTGAGTCACACTTAATTCATAAGTACAGAGTGAGCAGCCGGAAGCGAAAGCACCCAGGTGTTAGAAGGACACAAATGGGCAGTCTGCTATCCCCAGTCGAAGTTCTGTCAGCTGCCAGGTGTATTCTATGATGATCAGTCATACACAGGACTAAATCACGTCACCACTGGACTTTCCAAAACAACAGTACTGGGCAATATTGATTCATTTCTTTCAAAGACTGTCACAGAGTACAGAGTCCCATGTAATCGGTGGCAGCCTGTCTGCTTCCTCCGTTGCCATGGCTTCCTTTCCTACTCTCTCACCTTCTGCGCTGCTGAGGGTTGATGTGCCCCACTATCTTCCCTTGCTCCATGTTTCCCCGTGCTCACCACTCGCTTTTCTTTGTCTTGCATGATTGGCACTTTTGTGAGTGCTTCTCAGATCTCTGTCTCCATCACTGTTCTCTCCTTAGTACTGCAAAGGTCTTTCTAGTATTCTGCTCTAAAGCCCATCCGTTCTCCTCTTATATCTCACATCTAGATATCCACATATTCGTTCTGCTAGTTTTAAAATGTGTGCAGAGTATGACCTCATTTCCTCTATCTGGGCACAATTAGCCTAGATTGCTATTGTAACCTTCTTCCTGGGCTATAGGCCTTCTCACCTTTATCCTACTTCACATTCTTGTGAGCTCTGCATCCAAAGTGATGCTTTAAAGGCAGAAGTCGCATCACAACAGCTTTGCACAAAACCCTCCAATAGGAAGCTTCCTCTCTGTTGATTAGCTTTCATCATGTCAGAGGATGCTATTCAGGCTATTGGACAGAAAAGCGGTCAACAGATCTCAACAAGCTATCGCTCAAGATACACTTGTGGGTTTAATAGTGCCTTGACTGTTCCAGGAGTAACCAGCCACTTCTCAAGTGTATCATATTCCATGGGAAGCAATCCATAGCTGGTACTGTAATCCTGATCTAGTGGTTTGAATGGAATTACTCCTATAAATGAGAATGTTAAACACTGGGTCCCCCATGGGAAGGACTGTTCAGGAATGATTATGAGGTGTGGCCTTGTTGGAGTAGCGTGTCATTGGGCAAGCTGTGAGCTCTCAAAGAACTCTCACCGTTCTCAGTATTCAGCTCTCTGCCTCCTACTTTTGGATCAAGATGTGAGTTTCCAGTTGTTCCTACTGCCAAGCCTTTGCTCTGCCGTCTTGGACTCTAATCCTCTGAAACTGTAAGTCCAATCAAATGATACCTCTTTCAAGTTGCCTTGGCTGTGGTGTGTTGTAACAGCGATAGAAAAGTAATTAAGACTCCTGGTAAAAAACCTGGGTCTAGAGAGGTCACAAGGTCTATGGAGGAATCTATTATTGGTATTTTGCTAAATGGACATGTAATCTAACTGTCTTCTGAATATTTTTGTTTACAGCCCACAGACTGGTGCAGCATCCAGTCTCAAAGAAGGAAACATTGTGGAAGAGGAAGTAGAAAAACTAAAAAGCAGAGGATGGAGGTAAAATGTGGTTTCCTGGTGTCTTACTTAGGGTTCCATTGCTGTGAACAGACATCATAACTAGGGCGACTCTTATAAAGAACAACATTGAATTGGGGGTGGCTTACAGGTTTAGAGGTTCAGTCCATTATCCTCATAGCAGGAAGCACGGCAGTGCCCAGGCAGGCATGGTACTGGAGAATGAGCTAAGAGTTCTACATCTTCATCCAAAGGAAGCCAAATGCAGACTGTCTCCCACAGGACTAGGAGAAGAGTCTCATTGCCCACTCCCACAGTGACACACTTCCTCCAACAAGGCCACGCCTCCTAAAAGTGCCACTCCCTAGGTCAAGCATATTCAAACCATCACACCTGGATATGGCATGGCATTACAGCACACAGTAGCAATGACTGCTTGCAGAAGCCTGAATAAATATATATATATACACAAACCCCTTACCCAAATAACAAACACTACAATCATCTCAATACCCTATGAAATCTTCTCTAAAATATATCACATATTAGGAAATAAAAAATGTATCAACAAATAGAGAACATTAAAACAACATTCTGTGTTCTCTGACTACAATGGGGTAAAACTAGAAATCAATAGCAAAAGAAGACCATAGGAAACACAAACTCATTGAAATTAAACAATGCTGACTCAGAGATCATTGCAGAAATCAAGAAGGAAACTTAGAAGTTCTTAGAATTAAATGATAAACACACACAGCATATCCCAATCTCTGAGATACAGTGAAGTCCCAAGAGGGGAGTTTATAGCTCTAAGTGTTTAAAGTACCAGAGGGATCTCAAATAAGCAAGCTCACAATGAACCTTAAGGCACTGGATAAACAAAACTAAACCAACCTCAAAAGCAGTAGATGGAGAGAAATAATGAAAATCAGAATAGAAATTATTTAAATAGGGGGAAGTGTAACAACATCAACAAAAAGAAAACCATAAGCCAATCTCTCTGTGTCTTTGTCTGAACATAGGCACAAATTCTCAATAAACTACTTGGGAGCTGCATTCAAAGCACATCCAAAGGATCATTCGCCATAATCAAGTCCACGTCATTCCATACTTGGAGGTATGATTCACCACACAAAAACCTCAAAGACAGAAATCACTTGATTATTAACATACTCTACAGAGCTAGTCCTATGACAGCCATAGTCTACAGAGCTAATTCCATGACAGCCAAGACTACACAAAGATACCCTGTCTCAAAAACACAAAAACAAATCCTGTAGAGACTAAGGATGGAGTATATCTTAGCATCTATTACAAACTGGTAGCCACCATCATATCAAATGAAAACAAACAAAAAGACAAACAAAACAAAAACCCTCTGAACCATTCCCACAGAGATCAGGAAAAAGCCAAGGGTGTTCACTTTCACTAAGCGCATTCAATAGAGTTCTTGAAGTCCTGGCTAGAGCAGCAAGACCAGAGAAGAAAAGAAAAGGTGTGCAGGGCAAAGAAAGGAAGAAGGCAACGTATGTCTATTTGCATATTACCTCACTCTGTAAGTGAGAGACCCTACCAGGAAACGCTTTCAGCAAAGTGTCAGTCACAAGATAATACCAAAATCAGTAGCCTTCCCATATAATACCCAAAACAAACAGACTAAGAAAGGAATCGGGGGAACAATCCCATTTACAATAGCCAGAAACAACAATGACAGAAACCCTTGGAATAAACCTAACCAAGGAGATGAAATACCTAAGCGATGAAAACTTCAAAGCCCTGAAGAAAGACATTAGAGAAGACACCAGAAGATGGAAAGACTGCCCGAGCACATGAATTAGTAGAATTAATATGTGAAAATGGCCATCTCACCAGAAAACAAGCTACAGATTCAATGCAATGGCCATCAAAATTTCAATGCAAAGCTTCACAGGAATTGAAAGACAATCTTAAAATAACTACGGAATCACAAAAGACCTAAGTTAGTCATAATGACACAGAACAATAGAAACATTGTTGGGGTTTTCATTATATTCCTTTCAAGATGACCACAGCACCCATGAGCAGCTGACATCACCTGCACAAGACCTGCAAAAATTAAGCAGGTCTGCATTCTGGCATACAGTGGGAAAAGGTTCACCAGCCCAAATCCCTAACGGGAGAGCTAGGGCCAGTTGATGGCTTCTGGAAGGAAAGTCAGTTTTCTCTAAGGATGTGACTGCTGGTTAGGCAACTGCACTTCCATGGGTGGCTGAAACTGAAGTCAGTGAGTGATTTTTTTTTAATTTTAAAGAGAGAAACATGAAGTTGGGGTAGGTAAAGGTATGGGAAATGGATCTGGGATGAATTAGGAGTAGGGGTAAATATGATCAGAATAGATTGTATGAAATTATCAACAAATTCAGAACACATACCACCCTTCCTGAGGACCCGAGCTAGGCTCCAAACACTCATGTTGGGCAGCTCACAAACACCTGTAATTCTAGTTCCAGGAAATCTAATGCCTCTGGCCTCCACTGGCACCCATACATACATACAAGTACACATTATTAAAAATAAAATATGGGCAGTGGTGGCGCACACCTTTAATCCCAGCACTTGGGAGGCAGAGGCGGGCGGATTTCTGAGTTCGAGGCCAGCCTTGTCTACAGAGCGAGTTCCAGGACAGCCAGGGCTACACAGAGAAACCCTGTCTCAAAAAACCAAAAATAAATAAACAAATAAATCTTTAAAAGGAGCTCATGTGTATGTACAAGACATGAAAGGAGCAGGAGACTAGTTGGGAAGAGAAAGGGGATCTCCAGGAGTTGGGGCATAGGAGAAGGAAATGGGGGCGAGGAGGGTCACGGTGCACTGTACACAAGCATGAAAGTTTAAAGCGAGAATGTGCACACCCAAGACATTTGCAAGCCTGGCTCTCTCATCTCTGAGGTCCTCAGTCCGTGGCTTCTCTGCAAGGACTCCGCTAACTGCCCCCACATGTTCTCTATTTCTCCCCCTTGCTTTGTCATACCTCTCACTGACACAAGCTGCAGTTTACATATGTTGTCTGCTTTTGTCTCTCCACAGAAAGCCAAAGCCCGATGAGGTCAGGCTGCTTTGTCCACTGATAGATCACTGAGAACCTCTTTGCACAATTGCCTCACTGAGCACTCCCTGAACAACCCCAGCTTTGCCCCTGTATCTTCTGAAACCAGCTGCTAATGCAGACTACTCTATTTTTCCTGACCATCTATCTGGGTAAAATACGTACCAAGATTACAAACATGCCAGTTACCTTTGTCTCTGATCCTAGGATATCTGATTTGCTGCTAATTTCTTTCAATGCCACGATGTTATTAGAGTCTGCCCCCTCTTAGCTCTCCTGATGTCAGCTTTGTTAATGGTGGCTTGGGTTGGAATCAGACTTCGGTTTGCATCCTGTCACCTCTCCTAACTAGTTATGAGATCTTCAACAAGTTCCCTCGGAAGGATAGAAGAGGTCAGAGGGTTGCATGATCAATAAGTACCTTATGTGCAGGATGGTTAAGAATATTAAATAAGGGCTGGAGAGATGGCTCAGTGCTTAAGAGCACTAACTGTTCTTCCAGAGGTCCTGAGTTCAATTCCCAGCAACCACATGGTGGCTCACAACCATCTGTAATGAAATCTGATACCCTCTTCTGGTGTGTCTGAAGACAGCTACAGTATACTCATATACATAAAATAACTCTTTAAAAAAGAGTATTAAATAAGATAATGTCTGAAAGCTGTAGTAGTACCTGATACATAGTAAATGATCAATTTCTCCCTTTACATCTACATGACAATAGATTGGTGTCGCTCACCCTTGCCCTGTCTTTTGTAACTCTGGCTGAAAGCAATTTGACACAAGATTTTTTTCAGTTTTGTAATGGTGCGAAAGCAACAAAGGTCAAGGAGAATCCACATATCACCCTTTGACGTTTAAACTTTTTCCAAGCTAGCAATGTACAGTACCAAACTCTCTTGTTATCCTGGCCAACAGCAAGCCTCGGCTCCCAGTGAGTCGCACGACACAGCCAACACTTCAGCACGGACTAAGCTTCGTGTTTAATTGCTTTTGCTCCATGGTGGGCCAAGTAAGTGGTTTGCATACATTTATAACAAGCTCTTACAAACGATGATGTCAGGGAACTGGATTAAATGTATTTTGTTCTTACACATTTTTCAACTTAAGAGAGGTTTGCTGGGATGTGACCCATCACACATGGGGGAGCCGCTGTATATCACACCACTACTAACAAAACACAAAAACAAACAACAAAACCTTCCCTAAGTACTAAAGCTGAGTGACCTAACAACCTTCGAAATCTTTCTACAAATAAATAGAGCTGTAACTTGTCTGCCCACTATGGCCCAGGTGCTGTCTTCATACTGTGAAATCTAACAATGCCAGATCATTCATTCCTCTCCCACCCGAGTAGCAGCCTCTCTTTTTTTCCTGGGTTAATGTATGGGTCCACTTGAATAGACCGTGCTACCTATATATTATTTAGTCAAGTCTGCCTCTCAATGAAATTATTTTTGTTAGACAACATTACACTGAAGTCAGTAGACTGTGTGTAGAGCAGATTATCCTCCACAATGTGCAGGAGCCTTATCCAGTCAGTTGAACAGACCCTTGGAGAAAGTCTGGATTAGAGACATAACACGGTACAGAGCTCACTTCCTAGCTTGTGTAAGGACCTGGGTTCTGTTCTTGGTAAAAGATGAGAGCTGGGTACTAACTCCCAAGAAGGAAGGAATTGTCATCCAGATTACTGGCTGACTTCCTTTCTGCATTCACATTTGCCCACCCCAGCCTTTCTACCTTTCTAAGACACTCCTCTCTCTCTCTCTCTCTCTCTCTCTCTCTCTCTCTCTCTCCCCCCTCTCTTCTCTTTCTCTCTCCCTCCCTCCCTCTCTCCCTCCCTCCCTCTCTCCCTCCCTCCCTCTCCTTCTCCCTCCCTTCCTCATCCTCCCTCTCTCCCCCTTACCCATCTATCCTCCACCCCACCCCAGACACATAGTTGGTTTCCAGTGAGTAAACCAGCCATAAGAACCTCATCAATTCCTGATGGCCCAGCTCCTAATCTACAACCTCTCCAGCCAGTAGTAGTTTGTTTTTCATTCATAATTTCATTAACTTATCAAACACCAGTCTTTGTGTTGATATAATAATTTCCCTACTAGGATGTATGCTCTCTTCTGTTCCCTTGGAACCGGGGAAAGTTATTAACTATCCTTCAGCCGCTATCACTACCTGATGAAATTAGGGACTAACTTTCTAAGTGAATCTATGTGTAGGGAATCCACATTCTCACAGTATTGTAAAGCGCATACCATAGCGTGGAGAATGTGCTCAATCCCACTAATACCCTGTGAAGCTCGTGTGGGAATGAAAGGAGCCATATTGTGTTCAGTCAAGCTGAAGACTGAAGACAGCTCTGCTGGGTTAGGTGGTTAAGGGTGACTCACAGCACAGCAGATCCACAGTTGTAAGGATGGGCATACAAGGACACAAGTGTGTTCTGCAGAGACACACCAAAAACTCAGGCCATGACAGTGGCAGCTGAGTAAACTCAACATTCAAGATCAGGGAATCTACTGGATTTGGGAGAGTAAAGCAATTCCTATGCTTACAGCAAATGGGATGCTCGGAGCTAAAACTTCCAGCAGGAGGAAATATAAATATGGCTATGAAAATCCAAGGCACATCCCCAGTCCCAAGGACTGGGTTTCTCACACCAGCACAGGAACACAAGTTAGAGTCAGTGTGAAATCAGTGCACACTATGGCCACCAATCTAGCTCCAGAAACATTCTAGGGACAAGGCCAGTTCCAGGTGGTAGCTACAGAAACGTCTGCTGATTCAAAACTGGGCAGCAAAGAGACAGCAACACCCAGAAGACTTCTGTAGAAGCAGCTTAAGAGAGTCCAGTCTTGGAGATGCTTTTCTTCACCTGTAGGAGCAAAGCTTTCCCCGGCCATAGATTAGCATCTGCCTCAGACAGTTTGGGGTCAGTATTAACAGTTTACTTCCAGTACAAAGGTCTCTCCTCAGTTACACAGCAGCATCTGGGTGGGAGTCCAAAGGCTAGAAAAAAATTATAGTTGACATTACATTTTGCAGTTGGTTCCAATACATGAAAGCTGTCGACCGGTGATAGAATAGCTGCGGTCATAGCCATAGGGCCCATGATCAAGTGACATGCTTGGGAACTTCTAAAGATGTAGGCCAAAATAAGCTTGCAGTATCTGTTACATGGTGGAAAGACGATTAAAACATCTGGTTTTAAGGGAAAAGACAAAAGGCAGGATGAACCCAGAAGCTGAGTACTTGGGTTTCTTGAACTCAAAGGGAAGAGGAAAGGGAACTTCAAGGAGCTGGAAAGGAAAGTCACGAGTCCCCTGACAGGAGCAATGGAGAAGAGTCAAGCCAGCCCACAGCGAGCTCTCACGCTGCAAGGAGGTTTAGAAGTGCTCAGCCACTGAGCTAGTCAAGGCATATCAAAATTAGCTGGCTTGTGTTATCTTTCATTAGAAAATCCAAAGAGCTCTTGGGCGTTGGTGAAGCTTACATCCGAGACCCCCACCCCCACCCCCACCCCCACCCCCACCCCCGGGAGCCAGAGTGGTTTAACTAATTCCCCACTAGGTGAAACTCTATCTCAAAAAGCTAAATAGAGACAAGAACTGACTAACCACAGACCTTGCCCACACAGCTCACCACAGGCACACATTGTGCCCACACAGCTCACCACAGGCACACATTGTGCCTACACAGCTCACCACAGGCACACGCTATGTCCATACATGTTTGGAATATAACCACATTTCATGTGTAATCTCTTTGTCCCTTGTTTTACTATGATAAAACTATTCATAAGAATATTTCTGATTTTGATTCCTTAGTAACGTCTACTAGTCTAGTCTATTTCATAAGCAAAAAACAAGGGTGATTCCCTAGTGCCTGCTTTGAGGGACTGTGGCAAGTGATTTGCTTAAACAGACAAACTAGCATTTGATACAATATCTCCATGTCTGTCTGTCTGTCTATTCATGGTCAGGATGCATTATGTTGCAGAGGCTGATTTCTCACTCCCTATTTACCCCCAGGCTAGCCCTGATCTCATAATCTTCTGCCTCTGTCTCCTGAATGCTAGGATTACAGGTATGCACACCATACCTGGTTCTGACAGCTCATAATTATGTATGTTCTCTCTTTTCTTTCTTTCTTCTCTTCCTCACCTTCCTTCCTCTCTCCTCTCCTTTCCTCTCCTCTCCTCTCCCCTCCCCTCCCCTTCTTTCCCCTCTCTTTCTCTTCTCCTCTCCTCTTCCTCTGTCCTTCATTCAATGCTGAAGACCAAGCTCAGTCCCTTACACTCATGCACAGTAGGCATCGCCTCTACTACGGAGTCATGCTCCCAGGCCCCTCATTAGATGCTCTCAATCCATCTCTCTCAGTCTTGATTTCCCAAAGCAATGCAGATAAATTTGCCAGCAACTGTAAATATTTTCTAATTGTGTCAGAAATGGAGTTGTCTTATTTATTTATAAAACGTGTGTGTGTGTGTGTGTGTGTATGTGTGTGTGTGTGTGTGTATCTGTGAAGGACAAACAAGGCCGTATGGCCCCCCAGGGCTAGAGTTGTGGGTGGTTGTGAGCCTACCAACATGAAGCTAATTCTGATCTTCGGAAGAGCAGCAAACGCTTCACCGCTAAAGCCATCTCACCAATCTCAAGTTTTAATTTTGGTTTGTTCTTTTAAACCAGGAGAAACTAACTCTAGATAAGAAACAATTTACTTGAAAGATGTGGAACAGATCACAGGCTAGAAAGGACCTGAAAAACAAGGTTCAGGAAGGATAGCCTGTATCTCCCCAGGGACAGACAGACATCCCGGAGCTCAGACAACATTGTCAAAATAAATCCTGCTCCAATTTTCTTCAACAGTACTTCAGTTACCTGGTTCAAGATGCACTGGCCCAGAATAAAATAAGGCAGGCCTCATTAATTAGAAGACCAGCTAGGCTGCTGCAGGAAGGGGCCAAAACAATTACTAAGAGGGAATGGAGAGTGCTCTGAAGAACCCCAGAGGGCTGGACGCTAAGCAGCCTGGGGACAGCAAATACCCTGCACAGTGTGAGCTGTGATCTTGCTTCAGAGTTCCTCCTATTTTGTGGAGAAAGGAAGGCGGCTGGAGTCAACTGGTCTTTCACAATCTCTACTTAGAATGCCAGACCACTTGTTACAGAGGTGAATTAATGCTTAAAAACAAAGGTAGAGTCAAGCATGGTGGTACATTCCTGTAATTCCAGGCTTGGTGGCAGTGGGAGGTTCAGGAATCCAACTCTGCTACCTAGCAAGTTCAAGACCAGGCTTGGTTACCTGAGAGTCTATCTCAAAAGACAAAGAAAAATCACAAAGGTATATAGTAAATATCAACCCTAAAATAGGTAGGAAACAGAAGGGAAAGCTGGAATGTGCTGGTGTTTAAAAGAAATATTGCGCATGCCAGTGTTTGTCACATCTGATGACTACAAATATATGTCCCAGCAGCAGCAGGGCTAAGTGGAAAACCCTGAGTGAAGACAGAGCAGGGCGGCAAGCCTTTCAAATTTACAGGAAACTCTCAATGTCAGTAAGGAAGAGCATCTGGTCTTCAGTGACAAGGATCGACAGCTTTCTCTGTGCCACCAAGTTCCACTGCCTACCTGTCAAGAGTTAGCCCACCTATCTTGTCTCTGAGCCAACCTGCACCATCCAACCCAAATCATACATAACCAAGCAGTGTTGCCTGCTATTGCCATGAACTTGTTACTTCTCAGATGTCCGTCCTCTCAGCACCTTACCATCTTCCTGTGCTTCCAAGAGTATGGAAGGCACAATCCACAGTCACAACAGTCTCCCCCTCCCTTACCATCCCCCTCCTCCTCCCCCTCCTCTTCCCTCTCCCCCCCCTTACATGTAGAAATTAGAAGACAACTTCAGCTATCACTCTTTAGTTGTCCACAATGTTGTTTGTTTGTTTGTTTGTTTGTTTGTTTCGAGACAGGGTTTCTCTGTGTAGCCCTGGCTGTCCTGGCACTCACTCTGTAGACCAGGCTGGCCTCGAACTCAGAAATCCACCTGCCTCTGCCTCCAAGTGCTGGGATTAAAGGCGTGTGCCACCACTGCCCCACAATGTTGTTTCTAAGACAAGGTTTCTCCTTGACCTTGCCTCCCCAACCAGACCAGCTTTGCTGGCCAGCAAGCGCCATGAACTCGCCTGTCCCTGCTTCCCCAGACTTAGTGCCACCACACCCGGATACTGTGACTGTCCCTTTTGTAGCTCCCTTTCTTCTGCCTACATCTTGAAAAGATGGGCAAGGATTTGTCCCTTTTGCCTCTGTATCTCACAGTACTATGGGTAAAAGGTTGGTGACTGAGAGTTATACCCAGAGCTTTGACTTTGTTTGATGCCCTTCTCGTCCCACCATGCCCAGATTCCTCATGTGCACATCTGGACATTGGTCACTTGTAGGGAGCGGTTAGAGTATTCGCCATTACAAGATGGCGCTGACTTCCGCTGTCGCTCTAAGGAAACTTACGGATAGCGCGGGAAAACCCCGAAGCGCTTGCGCATTATGGGTGTACATGACTAATCACCGCCCACTCCCGGGGCGCGCCAATCAGTGGAGGACACGCTGCCTCAGGGCTGTATAAGCAGCGCCATTCTGGGGCCCGGGGTCTTCCTCTTTTCATCATGCAATAAACGCATTGCTGCAGAAGGATCCGTGTGTCCTCGTGGGTTCTTGCTGGCGAGACCAAGTAGCGCGCGGGACAACTGGTGCCGAAACCCGGGAATAGCGACTTCATCATCGCCGGCGCCGGAGGAGACCCTCCACTTCTGCGGAGTGGATTCAGAACTGCAGGACTGAAGGCAAGCTCTGAGAGGTATGTCTGTCTGCGACCTTTTCCCCCACTTTCCTCCACAATCGGCTGACATG
>CM052708.1:55788662-55882787 GCA_028551405.1 Uromys caudimaculatus | reverse complement strand
AATCAGTGGAGGACACGCTGCCTCAGGGCTATATAAGCAGCGCCATTCTGGGGCCCGGGGTCTTCCTCTTTTCATCATGCAATAAACGCATTGCTGCAGAAGGATCCGTGTGTCCGCGTGGGTTCTTGCTGGCGAGACCAAGTAGTAGCGCGCGGGACAGTCACTACTGTGGGAAACGTTGGTCTTCTGCTGCTGTTCTCAATGGCCTCAGGCACTTGCGGGGGCTTCGGCTTTGATCTTTGACTGGATGACACTCTGTGTATCCCCAACTGACCCAGCCGCCAAAGCCCAAACCCGTTCTTTGATTGGCTCTTCTGTAAACATCTCAGCCTCTGTGCACCCCTTCTTCCAACAAAAGCTAGTCCCGCTAACTAAAGCCCTTGGCCTCCGGTCAGTTGTACTAGATGTGGCTTGTGCTCAAAGTCTTAGGGACAGCTGCTACCAGAATCCCCAGTGCTCTCACTCACCTCACCCCAGTGGCCTGATCCCCTGCTGATCCTCATGCTTCATTTCTTTTGCTGCCTCAGTTGTCCAGCCTTCAAAGCCTCAACTCAAGCCCTGCCAGAGCATCTTGGTAAATCCTCCCCACCCCATCCCCCTCAGCTCCACTCTCAGATACCATGACTCATTCACTCTGGTCACCAGAGCTCTTCTCCCAGCTGATAAGATCTTATCAACCCCTAGTCTCTTCACTCTGGAGTGTAAACAAGCCAAGCCACCTACAATCCATAGCACTGACCTAACTTTCCAGCCTCCTCCTCAATACCACCTTTAAGAAGCGTATTTATTTATCCACTCCTTCATTTTAATTGTGTGTGCATGTTTGTGTCCGTTGGGGTATGTGGGGGGGGGGGGAAATCCATACAGATAAATGCCAGAGACTGTGGAGGTCAGATCCTTTGATGCTAGAGTTACAGGTAGTTTCGAGCTACCTGACACAAAATTCTGGAAAGAGAGCTCAAGTCCTCTGCAAGAGCAGTATGCTCTCTCCACCACTGAGCCATCTCTCCAGTCCCAATACCACTTTGTTTGTTTGTTTGTTTGTTTTTAAGGCAAGGTCTTGCTATGCATCCTTGACTGGTCTGGAACTCGATATGCAGACTATGCTGCCTTAAATTCATAGGGAATCACCTGCCTCTCTTTTTTAAAAATGTATTTATTTTATGTATATGAGTACACCGTAGCTGTTTCCAGACACACCAGAAGAGGGCATTAGATCCCATTACAGATGGTTGTGAGCCACCATGTGGTTGCTGGGAATTGAACTCAGGACCTCCAGAAGAGCAGTCGGTGCTGAGCCATCTCTCCAGCCCCCACCTGCCTCTCTTTAATCCCAAATGCTGGGATTAAAGGCTTTTGCCACCATGGCTCCCAAACCACCTTCTTATTTCACATTCCCAGAACAGGTCTGCCACTGTCCCACAACAAACTGTACAGAATCTGTTCCTCTTGTCTTGAATGTTCTTACATCGTCTTCCTTACCTTGCAAGTATTACTGATTAAAATGAATCATTTTTTCCTAGCAATAATAATCATCCATCTTAGAGAACTGATACGGGGCCAACATAATGGTTGAGCAGGTAAAATGGGTAAGCCACTTGGTCAGACCACTTGAGCTTCCTCTTGGAGATCTATATGATGGAGAGAGTGACTCAGGCAGGTTGTCCTCTGACCTCCACATGCATGCCATGGCCCCCTCCAATAAATGAATGGAGATATAATTGGGGGGGGGGGGGAGAATGGACTCAATAGGGCTTTCCCGTCTGCGGCTGCATTTAGCCCTGACCACAATCCAGCAGGTTAGATATTACCAGCCTAAAACCCATATCCGACGCCAGGAGGCCAGCTGTGTTTCCAAATTCAGAACAGACTGTGGTTTGGAAACCTAACGTAGTGCCTTTCTTTCCCTGTCTGTGAAATCGAGAGGATAGACACGAACCCAGCTCCTGCTTCTTAGAATGGTGTTAACCAGAACACATGTTTTCTTCAGACAAGAACCTTGTCTGAAAAATGTATTCTCCAGGTCTGTCTCTGAACCATTATAAGTAATACTGGTGAATGAGCGACACCTTACAAGGGAAGTAAGTAAAGCTCACGTCCATAGCTAGCTCCCAGTCTGTACTAGAAAAGTAACCTGATGCTGAGCCAACCTTCGTGTTGATGGCTGCTGTCCTCCATTTTCTTCCTTCTCATTGCTTTCTTCTGCTACTTAGATCTTCTCAGTTCTTTCTCCTCAAGAGTACAGGCCTTCACTTCCACAGAAAGGATTCCTTCTTCAGTTTCACTATTAATTCATATTTTATTTACTATTATTATGTCCAATGTGATGTGTGGATGGGTTGGGTGCTTATGCCATTGCAACAGCTTTGTGGATTCTTCTCTCTCCTTCCACCTTTACATGGTGTCTAGTACTGAACTCAGGTTATTGGGCTTACAGCTGTAAGCTCTCAATTTTCTCTGACAACACACACACACACCATAGCATATACCACTCCAAATCAATAACTTAATAAATGTAAATAAAAATTTGACTAGTGCTGAACTATTCCTAGTAACTAAGAAATGGAAGCATCTAAGATGTCCGTTGGCAGTTGTCTTAGTCAGGGTTTCTATTCCTGCACAAACATCATGACCAAGATGCAAGTTGAGGAGGAAAGGCTTTATTCAGCTTACACTTCCATGCTGCTGTTCATCATGAAAGGAAGTCAGGACTGGAACTCAAGCAGGTCAAGGAGCAGGAGCTGATGCAGAGGCCATGGAGGAATGCTGCTTACTGGCTTGCTTGCTTCTCCTGGCTGGCTCAGCTGGCTTTCTTATAGAGCCCAAGACTACCAGCCCACAGATGGTACCATTCACAAGGGGCCTTCCCCCTTTGATCACTAATTGAGAAAATGCCTTACCTCTGGATCTCATGGAGGCATTTTCTTAACTGAAACTCCTTTCTCTGTGATAACTCCAGCTTGTGTTAAGTTGACACACAAAACTAGCCAGTATAGCAGTGAATAAAGAAAGTGTAATGCATTAAACAAAATGGAATATTATTCTGTGAGACATTGAATCCTTATGTTAACTGAAAAGACCCAGGCATAGGGAGACACATACAGCATATTGGCATATACAGACACCAGCAGAGAGCACAACAGTAGCCATTTTGTACCAAGAAAGTTTCTTTGTTTCTTTTCTCATCAATGAAACAAAATAGTGACAGAAGCAACTTAAGGCAGACCATGGATAGATTGTTTTTGTTCCAGCTCTGGGGAAACAGTTCATGGGGTGGGGGGGAGGAATGGCCACTGGGGCCCCATCCTTAGCATATCAATTGGCCTCTTGTATCCCTATGGGTCAGGAACCAGAGCCCTTCAGGAAGAAGCAGAGGTAACCTGTAAACATCAGGCTGCACTCTTAAGAGCCCTGTGCCCACCAATTAGGACCTATTACCAGAAGGCTCCACAATCTCCCCAGAAAGCACCACTACCTAAGGATCAATTGTTCAAATACACGAGCCTGTTGGGGACAGCGCACATTCAAACCACAACAGAAGGATGTGGGCAAGGGGAAATAGAAGGAAGTCCAGTGACAGATTCCAAGAAACAAGTAGAGAAGAAGACAAAGTTCAAGCACCCATTTCACAGCAACGTGGCAACAGTTTGCAACAATTTATTATTCATTTTTATAAGGAACTAACAGGTAGGAATTAGGTTTCCCCAGCTATATAAAAATGACAGTTATTTCTGAAGCTGGAAATGACAGTTTTCCTGGTTTGATCCTTTCATATTGTTTATATGTAGCAAATCATCACACTGTGGTATATAAATGTGTAAATTATGTGGTAAATTAAGATTTTAAGGGTAAATAAGAAATTGTGCAGGCAGGGGGTAGTGCTGGAGAGTTGGCTCAGCGGTTAAGAGCACTGCCTGCTATTCCAAAGGATCAAGTTTCAGTTCCCATCATCCACCCACGTGGAGGAGCACTGACTGTATCTCCAGCTCCAGGGGACCAAACACCCTCTTCTAGCTTCTAAGGGCACTGCATGCACCTGGTGTGCACTTAGGGACCTTCAGGATGAACTGGCACTGGGGCTGGAGAGGTGGCTCAGCATTCAGTCATTACTGCTCTTGCAGGTGTGAGAAACAATGATCCTCACTTCATAATAAGAGCCCTGGAGACTCAGAGCAGCTAACAAGAAGCCATTTAATTTAGAAGCAGGGTTCAGCCTAGAATCACAGGCTCACTGATTGAGCACCAAAAACAGTTTATAAACCCTGCTGTATGGATGCCTCATTACTGAGTCACCAGGAAAGTGCCGTTTCAGACGCCATCTAGATCTTATCTTTGCATTTGTCTTTTTTCTCAACGAAACTCACATGTAGGTTCATCTCTACATTGTACATCCTGTTTATTTTAAAACATATCAGACACATGACTTTGCAGACTAACTAGCTTGGCTGTTAGTGATTTTCTACTCTGAACTTGTAGTTTGGGTAAGGAGCACAGCTTAGCAGAGTTTAGGTAGAAGGGAGCAGCTTGATCAGCAGGCATTGCAAAGGACTAGAGTTTTCTGTTCATTTGTATCTAGACCTGCGCTGACTCCCGGCATCTTTGGAAAGGAGCTTACTACATCTACCTTTAGCTTCTCAGGGATTCACTCACATCCTTGAAAACTTTGGAAGACTATGCATTGTTAGTGCTAGTTGGTATTTTGGTGGAACAAGTCATTCTTTTGTGGTTCTATAGTAAGTCTTAAAAATGGGTACTTTCTGCAACTTTTCAGCAAAACCGTGTCTGCTATTTTTGTCTTTTGGAAATCCATTTTTGTCTAATTTTCCCCCGCAACATGAACTATCACGCCATTTGTTTAGACTTTTACATTCTCTCAGCGTTGTTTTGTATTTTTCAACCTGCAGGTGTTGCACACGTTTAAATTCCACGAATATTTCATGTCTTGTGTTACTATGTGCAATTTTAAGTTCATTGTCTGTGTCTTCATTGCTCATTATATTGCTCATATCATTGTATAAAAACCCAACTGACTTTGTGTATTAGCGTTCTATCTTGGGACTCCTCAGCCCCGGGATCTTTTTCTTGGTCCTTCAGGATTTTTTATGAGTACAATAACTTTAATTGTGAACCAAGTCAATTTTATTCCTTCATTTAAAGGTGTACATCTTCACTTCTCTCTTCTTTCTTCCCCTCCAATGTCCTGCCAAGGTCCCCAGTACAAGGTTGACTAGAAATGCTGACCTAGGAAAAGCTTGCTGCATTCCCAGAACTTGGGAGAAAACTTTCAGTATTTCAACATCAAGGATGGCTTTAGTGTTAATATTTTCATTTGTGTTTGTTTTATAACCATCTTTCATTAAATTGGCAAAGTTACCTTCCATTACATTTTTTAAAGATGTATTTTATTTTTAGAACTGTGTGTATGTGCTGTGTGTACATCCCCCTCCTCTCATGGACATGTGTGGGTGCTCGTGTGCATGTATGTATATGGGGGGAAGGCGTCAGCTCAGGTGCCTGATGAGTCCAGAAGAGGTCATTGGATCCCCTCGAGCTGGAGTTACACCCAACATGGATGCTAAGATCAAAATTCGGGTCCTCTGGGAGAATAGACTGTGCTGTTAAATACTGAGCCATCTTTCTAGTCCATCTTCCATTTAGTTTATTGTTTTGTCATGATAAGATTCATCTTAGTGTGGTGAACTATATTAATCAACATTCATGATGTAATAGCCTTTTGTCAGAATTCAGTTTGGAAGGATTTGTCTAGGGATTTGTCTCCTTTGTCAGTGTTGGGGCTCGAGCCCAAGGCTGCACACAACTAGGCAAGTCCTCCTCCACTGGAGCACACTCACTCCCATATTGTGTCCATGGCCTTTTAGACATGCAAATCTCTGTGTGTGTGGATGTTGGGAGATGTTTCCTACATGTATGCTGTGGGGTGTTTTCTACCTGTCTGTGCCTTGTACCTGAAGAGAACAGAGAGGGCATCAAATCCCCTGGAACTGGAGTTACAGATGGTTGTGAGGCACCATGTAGGTGTTAGAAACCAAACCCTGGTCCTCTGGAAGAATAGCCAGTGCTCTTCATCACTTGGCCACTGCTACAACCCCATAGGGCTGTGACTCTTAAAAGCCAGAGGTGTTAATTCAGTCAAGAAACCAGCTAAATGAAACATATAAAAAGCTGATTTTTTTGCCAGGCAGTGGTGACGCACGTCTTTGATCCCAGCACTTGGGAGGCAGAAGCAGGTGGATTTCTGAGTTCGAGGCCAGCCTGGTCTACAGAGTGAGTTCCAGGACAGCCAGGGCTACACAGAGAAACCCTGTCTCAAAAAAACAAAAAAAAGCTGATTTTTCAACCTGAGTCTGAAGGCAGAAAAAGACCAATGCCACTGATCAAGCAATCATGCAGGGTGACTTTTTACTTGGACTTTTTGTTCTACTGTGGTCTTTAGTGGATGTGATAACGCTGCCAACATTAGGGAAAGCCACCAATCTATGTGTATAAATATAAATATTTAGAAGTCAGTTTGACAACATGTCCATTTAGCAAGACAACAATAGTAGGTTCCCCTCTAGGGCCTTTGACCTCCTGACCCAAGGGCCTTTGTGACCAGGTTTACAGTACCAAACACTAATTCCTTCCTGTGAAGCAGACCTCAAATCCAATCCAATGATGGCTGGTTACCCCCATACCTTAATGCCACTAATGTGCCAGTGGGTAGGTAGACACTTTTGCTACACACGTTTTCCTTTAGAAAGAAGAGTGCATTCATTATCTCAGACAATAAGATTTAAGGAAAGCACTTGAGAGGAAAATGCACACTTTAAAAAGCAAAAAGCTGAAAGCTTACATTTTGAAATAGATCATAAATTTTTGATTATACAAACCCAAAAGACTAAATTAATTGAAACTTCAAAAGAAATGACAGCTTGTGCCTAGAGCTAGCCTATTTTCATCATCAATTTTAGTCTGGGAGGGCTATGTAAACCTGCAGGGGTAGCAATACAAAATGTTCTTAAATTTTTTAAGCATTTGGTTATTGGGAACCTGGCATGGATTATATATATATTGTTTCAGTATTGTTAAACTGTTGGGACATGGTCCAAGAATGGAGTCATATAAGGAGAATTCTAAGTTCTCATAAGAAAACTCCAAGAACAAGACAAGAGTCTTGTGGCCTTAGTTTCTTCAAACCATGGATTGTTCTTGGACTTTGTTTTGGTGTTCATCACAGGAGAAGTGGATAGGAAGGAGCTTACTTCGGATTACTCACTACGACTGGATATTGTTATTTGTTTACATGCCCCTCTCGAGAAACAAGTTTTGCCACATGAAGCTTGTCTGTCACATGCGGCTTGCTCTCAGAACTGTTACTCAGGTGACTCCTCTTAACCCTCAGAGTATAAATTGTCTGATGCGCTGAATAAAGTTAGCTACTGCACAGGACTTTAGTCTGGCTCATTTATTAGCTCCATTTTCCCAGGTCCCACCACCTCAGGATTAGTGAAACAAAGCAATGAAGAATAGGAAATTGTGGTAACTAGATTATTGTAGTTTAAAGTACTTGAATTCCTTTAATTTTTATTAGTAAAACAGACAGTATTGTACCTTTTAAAAAATAAGCAATAAGCCAAACACTTACATAGTCATTTACTTATTGGGAACACCTTCCTTGCAAATGGAAAGCCCCTTATAACCTGGATTGGAGTGCAAAGATTTCACTAGAGGGAACTAGAGAATTATACTAAATCTTTTTTTGTTTGAAGGAAAAACAATACAAAACAAACTGTATTTCTTTATATAGAGAGGGACAGAGGAAAGACATCCAACATTGACCTCCAGTCACTGTGCATGGGTGAGCACATCTGTACACACACACACACACACATACACACAGAGAGAGAGAGAGAGAGAGAGAGAGAGAGAGAGAGAACAAAAATAGAAGGAAAGGAGAGATGGTGGGTGGGACCTCCAATGATATCAGCTTAGCTAATTTAATATATCAACAGAAGAAAAGAGAAATAGTCACTGGGCATATGACCAGATCACAAGGGTAGAACATGCTGGCTTAGGGAGGGGTTTTGTCTCATCCCAGCATTTCTAGAACACACACAGGATGTGGAGTCCTATCACAGACCCCACCCCCACCCCCAGATCACCATGTCTTCTCAGACTCTGCTCTTCAGTGGTGCTTGAGGTGACTCCTATTTACATCATAAATGATTCTACAAACAATTCACAAAAATCCAGAGACAATAAAATTCCATGAAATTTTGGTGGTTGTTTTTTCAAGGCAGAGTTTCTCTGTGTAGCTTTAGCTGTTCTGGAACTAGCTCTGTAGACCAGGCTGGACTCAAACTCCCAAAGATCTGCCTGCCTCTGCCTCCCAAGTGTAGGGATTAAAGGTGTGTGCCACCGCGCTCAGCTAATTCTGTGAATTTTTATCTTGAGATCTAAGTGACTATTTCAAAGTAACTGTCACTTCATTGTATGGTGTCCTTCCAAAGCAGAGCTTGGCTGACATTTGGCACTTGAGAGAACATGAAATTGATGAGGTAGACCCTTGTTTCACTCTAAAAAGCCATGGCTGCTTCTCTGCTAGAGGGCTTCTAAGCCCACTTTTTCAGACCCGTGGCTGGGACTCCATGTTCTGGCCTCTAAAATGGCACACACAGGCCTTGGCACATCTGCCCTTTTTGAATATCCCTGAAACACTATCCGCTGCAGTTGGGTTTGCCAGCCTGTGCTTTAGTGATACGAGGAGCCTTTTATTACAGTTCTCAGTTGCCATGCATGACGTGTGTGTGTGTGTGTGTGTGTGTGTGTGTGTGTGTGTGTGCGCGCGCGCGCGTGTGTGCTTCTGTCCTACCGCAGTGCTGAAGGTTGCTTCTTGTCTGAAGCACTAGTTAGAAGTTGGGGATTGGACTAGGGAAGTGGATCAGAGGTAGAACACTTACCTACTATGCACGAAGCACTGGGCTTGATCTCCAGTACTACCAAAAACAAAGCACAGATTGGAGAATGCCTTTTCCTTGTGCTTTAATTACTTTGTACACACAGTAATATATAAGTGTACTGAATGTGGCTATAGAACACATGATCTAGGTGAGATCATAGCTGAGCTAGTCAACAAAAGTCAAAAGTTATTTGTCTATGTGCATGCATGTGAACTCATGCACATGTGTGCACTCATGCATGCATGTGCACGTGGAAGGCAGAAGACAACTTCCTCAGGAGCTATCCACCCTGTTTTGGAAACCCAGTCTCTCATTGGCCTATAGCATACCCAGTGGGCCAGGCCAGCTCGGCCAGGTGCCCCAGGGATTTGCCTATCTCTGCCTCTCCTGCAGTGGGTGACAAACATGTCCCACCGTACCTGATGTTTTAAAACATGGGCTCTGAAGATTTAATGCAGCTCTTTATGCTTGCAGGCAATCATTTTACCAGTGAGCCACCTCCCAGCTCCAAGTCACACATTTGAAAGATGCCATCTATGTCAGATTTTGGGGTTTTTATGTTACCAGGTCTTCAGCCTCCTCTGGATGGGAAAATTTCCTTTAATCTTTTTCCTAAAGAAACAAGAAACTTAGGGAGATTTTTACAAATAAGGACCATTTTTTTAAAATGTAGGCTTAAGGATATTGATCTACTTGTTCTGTACTCCGGGAAACACAAATGCAGGGCATCTCTCTGGGCTAGCAGGGGTTTCTCTCCCAGATTCATATTTAATAGGTGAGGAAACTCAGAAACTTCATGGAGAGAGTATCTTTATGGTTACACTTGTGTTATTTTATCTTAACTTGTAGGTTTTTTTTCTTTTTCTTTTTTCTTAACTTGTAGTTTCTAACCTCCTCATACCCAGTGATGAAGGTTTTGATTGGATATTACCAATCAAAGAGCAAATATATTTCTTAAAGTTAAGATTATGGCCGGCGCCCGGCAGTGGTGGTGCACGCCTTTAATCCCAGCACTTGGGAGGAAGAGGCAGGCAGATTTCGGAGTTCGAGGCCAGCCCGGTCTACAGAGTGAGTTCCAGGACAGCCAGGGCTACACAGAGAAACCCTGTCTCAAAAAACCAAAAAAAAAAAAAAAAAAAGATTATGATGTAGGCCCTGCCCCATACTGGCCATGCAGTGGTGTGCCAGAGAGATGACCCCACCCCTCGTCTGGCCAGCTTGTGAGGACTGGACCTGAGGGCTTGAGAGCTTGAAACCTGCCCCTATCCCCACCCCAATGTCGTAGCACTAGGGTGAAAGGGTCCTATAGCTCACATGGGCAGCACAGTAGAGCTGGCCCTGATGAAGAGGGGTGAGTGAACTGGCCAAGGGCAGAAAAGCAGGAGGGCAGGAGAGCTGGCCCCACCCCTCACCAGGGAAGTGTGGGAGAGCTAGCCCTGGTGGAGTAGTAGGTGCAGGAGAGCTGGCAGACTGACCAACTCAGCGACCACCGAGGCCCAGATCCAGGACGTTGAGTTACCCCACTCCATCACGAAGGGGTCAGTCCTGCAGAACTAAAGATGCAGGATCTCCGTGACAAAGGCGGCAACAGGATAGGATCGAGGAGTCCAGGTGAGGTCAAGTGTTGAAAGTGTGGTGGCAGAAGCCAGAGGCCTTGAATCAGAGGAATGACTCAGTGCAAATGAACATTTGCAAGGGAAGCTGTTTGGACAAGAGATTATAAATGTGTGTGACAGACTGCAGCGTACACGGCAAGAACTGCAGCGTACACGGCAAGAACTGTTTTGCTTGGTTTTTGTTTTCTTTAGATTGAGAGGTGAATCAATGAAAAAATCTTTTCAAAAAAAGATTATGATGTAGGGAATGGAGAGATGGCTCGGTGGTTACGAGCACTTACTGCTCTTCCAGAGGACCCCAGTTCATTCCCAGCAGCCATGGTGATTCCCAACTGTTTTTAATTCTACTACTCCGTGTGTGTGTGTGTGTGTGTGTGTGTGTGTGTGTGTGTGTGTGTACAAACACAGTTAAAAATAATTAAAAAAATCTTTTTAAAAAGACTACAGTGTATTTATCCTTACAAATAATATTCCTAAATTTCGAGTTATAGTTTATCCAAGGAAGGAGGGCAAGAGGAAAATACTCTACCACTGACTTCTTTTGAGCTGCCGTACAACTGGGTATCTACCAACAGGGTCCCGCTAGCTAGTAGGGGAATTCAAGGGTACATGTATGAAAACATCATTGCCAACCCATGTGGAGAGCTATAGCGGAGGCTGTGGAATGAAGATCCAACAGGACCGGCACTCACTTCTTTCTCCAGCTGCTGGGAGTGGTAGCCTTCATAGCCTTTAGCTAAATGCAAGCAGAATTCTCCTCAGCCAATGGCTGCCTTCCTTAGGGCATTGCTTCCTCCCTGAAAGCAGGCTGTCTTTAATGACTGTTTGAAGGCCGCAGGGTAATTGAGGCCTAAAGTTCCTGACGTGAAGCAAGCTAACTCGGTTGGAACATCCGGTCTCTGGAGCAGCCTGTGTAGCCACTTGACCTTTATGACAGCTATCACAGTTTCATTTCCCACTCACCCCAGCCCACAAGCCTCACACTCCTGCAGATGCTGACCACAGAACCTTGAGAATATATTCCCTGCACACAGACATCTGTCTCAGTGTCTGAATTTAGTGGGAATCCAGACGCCACAATAGCACCAAATTCTTATGTAGAAAAGCGTGCTGGGTGGGATGGAGACTAGAGGAGGAAGATCACCGTGAGTCTGGGGCCAGCGTGAATGACATGCAAGATCCCATCTCAGTAATAATAACGATAAATACAAGAGATCCAGGGCCTGTTCTTAAATGTCGTAACACATTGTGTCACATTTCCCAACGGCCGTTATTAGGGTTGGACTAGCCCTCACTAGCCACCCACGTCCCTGAGAGTCTGACAGAAGCCGCAAACACTCCATCATTGCTCCTCTGAATATTAGTCCTATCAACTGAAAAAAAAAAAAAAACTGTCAAAACTCCGTGAATTGGGCCAAGAGTGGTGGCACAGGCATTCAATCCCAGCACTCAGGAGGCAGAGGTAGGCTCTGAGTTTGAGGTCATCCCGATCTACAGAGTGAATTCTAGGACAGTCACAGCTACACAGAGAAAACCAAATCAAACCAAACAATCAAACAAAAACACCTGTGGATTCCCCGCCCTCATTTGTCACACTTTTGGGGAGCTGGGTTGTGGGCAGCGGTGACTATGGACGGACGACCTGGGAGACTGTGTCAGAGGACAGCTTGTTTATTGAAATAGAGGGGCTAGCTTATATAGCTGTAATCAGGGAGGAAAAAACACAACGAAGGGGGTGCTGCAATGGGGGATGGGGGAGGGGGAACTGGGGCCTTACAGGCACATCAGCTAGATTAGCAGACTGCCTGTCACATGACTTCTGACAACTAGACAACAACAAAGCTTAAGGAGCTTTATCATTAGGTGATAATGATACCACATACTGAGTAGGCCCAAACCTGATTTGGGTAGGGAGTAACCCTACTTCTGCCAGTGCTATCTGAGAGCTGTCTGGGGTATGGGCGGGGCTCTACCATCCCTCATCTGGTTTGGGAACCCATAAAAACTCACCAAATTGGATTATTTCCTACATCAGTTACTAGCTTGCTTTGTAGTAAGACCTAGACTTCTCCAGGTATCTATTTTTCTTTTTTGTTTGTTTGTTTTTTCAAGACAGGATTTCTCTGTGTAGCTCTGGCTGTCCTGGAACTCACTCTGTAGACCAGGCTGGCCTCGAACTCAGAGATCCGCCTGCTCTGCCTCCCAAGTGCTGGGTGGGATTAAAGGCGTGCGCCACCACCGCCCGGCCAGGTATCTGTTTTTAAAAAGGAGAAACTCTCCTGAATTGTCTGTGTTCTGGGTTTTACTCCCCATCTTTCTGCTCCCTTCTCTGTGCTTACAGATAGAAATCAGGAAAATCTATGCAGTAGGCAGTAGTCTTATTTCTGGGGGATGGAGAGGCCGCTCTGTGACTAAGAGCACTTATTGCCTGTAAACAGGTAACCTTGGTTGTCAACTTGACTGCATCTGTAAACTACTAAAACCCGAGCTGGGCGTTCCTGTGAGGGGTTTTCTTGACCAGATTACCTGAAGCAGGAAGAGCCACTCTAAATAAAGTGACACTTTCTGGTGGCATCCCAGGTCAAAGGACATGGGGAAAATTACTTTTTGCTTCCCTGCCCTCACTCTTGCTAGACATTCATCTATCCTCTTGCTGGGCATGCCTTCCCTGGTATTAAATCCAATGTCTTCAGGATTCCAATGTAGGCCGAAGACCAGCTACTCTCCAGGAGTCCTCCAGGCCTTCAGCACAAGATTGGAACTGCTGAGACATTGGGGCAGCCTCGTGGACTGAAGACATATCAGATATGTCAGAATCAGACAATACTTCATAAATAGTCCTCAACTGTGAATTTGAGAAGGGTGGCAGGGATTCCTTTAAAATAATTTAATAAAGCTCATATAGAAATCCTAACCAATTTACTAAATAAATTATACTGAACTAAGTATGTGACTCTGCTTAGGGTCTCAAGTCCCTGGCATTATGGTTAGGTAATAGTCATTGCCAAAGTCACAGAAACACTTGCATTAATCTTAATTGGTAAGAGAAATTAAATTCTCTGAATGAAGTATACTACTAGCTATTGTTACTGACACCAGGGCATACTTGATGATGAAGATGATGGTGGTCGTGGTGGTGGTGATGATGGTGATAGTGGCTTCTTTGTCCATTTGCAAATTTTGTGTTGAGATACTATCTCTGGTAGCTTGGGCCAGCCCTGACCTTGGTATCTTCCTGCCTCTACCCCAAGTTTGTGTCACCACACCCAGATTGTTTTTGTTTTATAGTGATAAGTAAGCATTGGGCCCTGTCCTAGAGTGGCAAAATGTGAGGAAAATGTGGTCTTTGATTCTTCACTTATGCTGTTCCATCTGCGTTGAGCACTGCCCACCACTTCCTCAGCTGACTAGTTCCTAACACTGTTCACACCCTCAAAAATCTCAGCTCAGGTCCAGTGGGGACCTTCCACAGACCTCCACAAAGGCCATAGCCATTAGGGTAAAAGCAGCTAAGGAAGTCTAACCAGCGACCCCAAATGGGACCATTATTATTTTAATAGATGATTTTTAAAATATTTAATTTGATCCCTTTTATTTATTTGTGTATGGGGGCAGGCATATGTTTGCAAGCGCCCATGGAGCCGAAGGTATTGGATCCCCAGGAACCAAAGCCATGGGTGGCTGTGAGTCAAAGATACAGGTGATGGGAGTCAGACCCCGTTCCCCTGCAAAAGCAGTGTGCTGGCTAGCTGTCAATTTGATGTCAGGGTCATCTGGGAAGATGGAATATGAAGTGAGAAAATGCTCCATTAGATTGAGCTTAAAGCGAGCCTGTCAGGGAATTTCTTAATTAATGATTGATGTGGGAGAGCCCAGCTCACGATGCACGGTGCCACCCCAGGCAGGTAGTCCTCGGTGGTATCAGAAAGTAGACTGAGCAAGCCATGAGGAGCAAGCCGATAAGGAGCTCCCCTCCACGGCTTTGCATGAGTTCCCACCCGAGCTCTTGCCTTGGCTTCTCTCAGTGATAGAGTATGACCTAGAAGTTGTAAGCTGACATAAAGCCTTTCTCCCCAAATTTGTTTTTGGTCGCTGTGTTTATTGGAGTACTAGGAACCAAACTAGGACAAACAGTGAGCTTTTAACAGCTATAGGGGTTGTTCCAAACTATGAAGAGATGGATTTCTGTGCTAGGGATTGCAACCCAGGCCTTGTCAGTCTTAGTAAACTTACCACTTGACCCCTGAGCTGCACTCCCAGTCCCACAAATGACGTCTTCAAACAAATAAAGGCATCCCCACTTTTCAAGGTTTCAGGCATCAAGAGGCAAGTCTGGGAGAGAGGAATGCTTTGGGGTCTTGCCCAAGGCATCTGTCTCTTGTACTGACTTAGAGAACTGAAATGTCTTAGATCTTGGTTTCTATTTTAAAAAGCAAAACAAACCCCTAAATGCTTCTTTCATAAAAATCCAAAAAAAGCTGTGAGATACCCCCCCCATTAGAATCACATGTTTTGAGAAAAATTTTTTTTTTTATTCTTTAGGGTAATATTTCTAGTATGGTTACAACTTCCACTGTGTCAGAGTAAGAGAAATAGTGATGAGCCCAGTAGACTGCTCAGCTAAAATCTTTCTGGAAAAATAAAATCAGCGTCCAATCAGGTTTAGACAGGACAGTTTTCTGGTAAGTTTTGAGCGCTGCGAGGCTCGCACGCCTCTAAACTGTCTGCAGTCACCTCCTCCCTCCCCGGGGGCTGTGGAGTGACTCATCACCTTCTCTTCAAGAACACCATTAAATGACTCTGTGGCCTGCAAGTCATCTGCTGTGAGAATCAGAGACACAGTGGGCAGGCCTTATTTCCATCAAGGCAAAGGCAGAGAGCAAGGCCACACCATTGGAACAAAAGCTAAAATGAGTTTTGTGGGCTGAAGAAGTCATGCTGAAATAGAAAAGGTCAATTTGAACTTAGGTGAAAACTCATCATTAATTTTAATCCAAATGTAGAAAAAGCCTACAAACTTCTTCCTGTAATCTTTGTCTCTTTCAGGTGCCTGTGAAGAATGTCCCCATGTGAAACAATGTTGTCAAATTCCAGCTTGAAGAAACTAAGGGTGCTTTTGGTTTAGTTTTAATTTCAGGAAACATCAACATCGAACATAAAAACATCATTTATAATAATGTCCAACACTGGTAATGAGGAAAGTCAAACCGTTGTCAGAAGACACACATGAGATGGGAGACGGAGAAGAACCTAGCACTTCCTTGAATTTCTTCTACAGTGCTGTCATTCTGTTCTCTGACTGGGGCCAGGGATGCAGCAGCAACCAAAGTAAGGTTCAACACTGTCCTATGGAAAGTCTACTGCATATGGCAGGGCAAACACACACACACACACACACACACACACACACACACACACACACACACACACTAACAGCAATAACAACAACAATAAATAAAACAAAATGAAAAAGAAACAATAAAATAAACTTAAATTGAAAAAAAAAAAGAAGAAGAAGAAAAAGAGAGCTGGAATTAGGTGAGGCCAGGAAGCTCTGACCAAGGGGGGGAAGAGAACTCTAGGCAGAGGACAAGTACAAGGACCCTGCTTGGCTCAATGGCAGCTCAGAGCCTGACTTGCTCTGAAATCACTCACATAAAGCACACTGGTGGGTGACAGATACCATAATCGTTAAGAGCGCAGTGACGATCTTGACTTACTTCTTATGAGGTATGTGGGCTAAATTTATGTCCACTTGATGCACGCTAGAGTTATCTGAGAAATGCTTCAACTGAGGAAATGCCTCCATCAGACTGGCCTGTGGGCACGTCTGTGGGCATTTTGTTGATTAATGACTGGTGTCTAGCCCACTGTGGGCAATGCCTGTGCTGTAAATAAGTAGGTTGAAGAAAGGCAAGGATAGAATCTGACAGACACTAGGCAACCCAGAGACACTCACATGTTATAAATTGAATTTTAACATTAAGCACCCTCTTCCCCCCCAGTTTTTCTACCTTCTAAAATCTTTACATAATTTTCTTATTCTCCCTTTAGATGAAGTTGTATTATATTTACATTTGAAAACAATACAACCGCATTTTTTAAAACGTTGGGGGATGGGAGATAGATAAGCACGTAAGAACATTTGCTGTGCAAACATGAGGATCTGGGTTCAAATTCCCGGCACCCTTGTAGAAAGTCAGCTGAGCTACGTGTGTCTGTAACACCAGAGCGAGGGGGACCATAGGGGACAGGAAAGGAGGGGGTGGGTGGGCAGGGCAGGAAGCTTTGGGGACAGACACAGGAGGATGGTTTCGTCAACACTGTCCAGACACTGAAAGTGGCGTCTGTTGTGGCTATCTCTAGCATTGTCACGGGGATGTGACATGTCGAGGGACGGAAAACGCCCCCAATCCCACGAAGCAATGGTATGTCTACGTGTACATATCTTTGTGAGTTTGATTTCCTTAAACAAGCACCTCTCCCTGCCCTCCGTTGCCCCCAGATGCTCCATCTGCTTCTACTGCTCCAAGTTTTAGCAACCCGACTCATCCCCACCCCTCTCGCACTGGCTCCTAGCACAGTCCAGGTGCCTGAGTGGTCCACTGAAGCTCATATGACTTCTCCAAGTTGTTTACAGTGTGGAACACCTTTACTTAGGGAAAGGTTTTTAAATTATTTTTATGCCAGGATTTTGATTTCTTTAGTCTTTCATCTAACTGAAGAAGCTAAACGTTTAGGTACAAAGATCTGACTTGTCATTACGCTCCTGGCCTGCTACCTCAGGGACATGCGAGGCCAATCTCATTTGCCATCTCTAGCAGGGGACAATGAGGTGGAGGGCATTCACACTTTATGCAGTTATACGGTGTGGATTTTAGGCGGATCTCTTGCTATGACTTGGTAGGTTGGAGTTCAGATTAGTAACTGGCTCTCCCGGAAAAGTAGAAGGAAGCTAAAGTTTGCCTAGCCATGTGACTTAGGTTCCTCCCTTCTAACTCGCCGCTGAGCCACTTCACATCACCATATCACGTAAACGTCTGGAATTCTTTTTTTTTTTTTTTTGGTTTTTTGAGACAGGGTTTCTCTGTGTAGCCCTGGCTGTCCTGGAACTCAGGCTGGCCTCGAACTCAGAAATCCGCCTGCCTCTGCCTCCCGAGTGCTGAGATTAAAGGCGTGTGCCACCACTGCCTGGCTGAACGTCGGGAATTCTATATGATACATATATTCACTCTTGTGTAAATACTTATTTTTAAATGGTCTTTTTGTTTTTATTTATTTATTTATTTTGGTTTTTTTTTTTTTTTTTTTTTGGTTTTTCGAGACAGGGTTTCTCTGTGTAGCCCTGGCTGTCCTGGGACTCACTCTGTAGACCAGGCTGGCCCCGAACTCAGAAATCCGCCTGTCTCTGCCTCCCAAGGGCTGGGATTAAAGGCGTGCGCCACCACTGCCTGGCTTAAATGGTCTTTTTAAAAATAATTTTAAGCCGGGCGGTGGTGGCGCATGCCTTTAATCCCAGCCCTCGGGAGGCAGAGACAGGCGGATTTCTGAGTTCGTAGGCCAGCCTGGTCTACAGAATGAGTTCTGTGAGCCAAGGCTACACAGAGAAACCCTGTCTCGAAAAAAAAAATTTTTTTTAAACTGTGTGTATGTGTGAGCATGTGCATAAACAAAAGAGGTAGGATCCCCGGAGCTGAAGTTACAGGAGGTTGTGAGGCGGCATGCAGGGGAGCTGGAACCAAACTCTGGCCCTCCTCAAGAGCACAGTGTGCACTCTCCCGCTGAGCCATCTCTCCAGATCCTCTTATTTTAAAAATTTTTATTCTCTAATAGACTATAGATGTTCCAGTGAAAAGAACCTAGTGGCCAGGTGCCTCAAGGAAGAAAGTTTGTCCCTCTGTAGACCACCCTCTACCTTTGGAAACCGACACAGTTTTTGTGAACTACATTAATTTATATGCTTTTAAAAACAAACGATTTCAAACAGCAAGAAATTAGCTCCTCCCTTACATAGGGTCAAGTGTACCATATCACCTATGAAGAAGTATCTTTAATGGAATTAACAGCCTAAGGAAGAATGTGATTTTTTGGGAAATGAGTGTAACTGAAGATGGAAAGTGAAATAGGCCAGATTCAGAAAGACCAATGTTATATTTTCTCTCATTCAAACCCTCTCTGTATTGTTTCTCTCTTTCTACCACATGGGTTCCAGGAATCAAACTCATATTGTCAGGCTTGATGGGACATGCTTTTACCAAACAAGCCCTGTTTTGTGTGGATTTCTTTGTCGTTTTTGTTTTTTGATGGAGTCTTGCTACATAGTCTGGATGTCACGGTACGATTGATTACATGGTCCATGTGGGCCTCAAACTAGAAGCAATCCTCCTGCCTCATACCAAGTGCTAAGATTACAGGTGTGAGCCGTCCCTTCAGTTATGACAATATATTTATAAAATACATCTTTAAAGGTTTTACAATAATGCCACTTTTTAAAAATAATATACCAACTTGCAGTAAATAAAAAATAAAGCAATAAATACTAAAAGGCATTTATTACTAAATAATAACAAAGGATTCTGCTAAAGGGTGGCAAAGCTCTGCAAAGATTCTCAAACAGTGAAAATACGAGGATGCTGTGATTGACACAGTTTCTTGCAATATCTCAGGAACCAGCACAATCGACACAAGGAGAAGCCGCAAGCTTCTGCCTCGGAGCCTTCCCCACAGAAATGGATTGTATGTGCTAAATCCATGAGCCACAATAACCCTCTTCTGCTTCTGTCTGGTATTTTGTGCCCGTTCCCAGAAAAATAATGAATGCAAGAATACAGATAGAAGTCCTCATTTATGGAACCAGATACCAAATGTGTTGATATTTTGATCTGGAATTCTCAGATTGTAAAGCTGATTTTATAGTTTATAAACTACCCAGTCTCTAGTATTTTGGTACAGTAGTCAAAGAATAAAACAAAAACAAAACAAACAAACAAACAAAAAGCACAGTGCTTCAAATAATATAAAATATCTTGGGGTAACTCTAACCAAGCAAGTGAAAGAATTGTAAGGTAAAAAACTTTAAGACAATAAAGAAAGAAATTGAAGAAGATATCAGATGAAGGAAAGATCTCCTATGCTCATGAATCAGTAGGACTGATATAGATAATAAAAATGGCCATCCTAAAGCCGGGCAGTGGTGGCGCACACCTTTAATCCCAGCACTTGGGAGGCAGAGGCAGGTGGATTTCTGAGTTCGAGGCCAACCTGGTCTACAGAGTGAGTTCCAGGACAGCCAGGGCTGCACAGAGAAACCCTGTCTTGAAAAAACAAAAAACAAAAACAAAACAAAAAAATGGCCATCCTACCAAAAGCAATCTATAGTTTCAATGCAATTTCCATGAAAACTCCAACACAATTCTTCACAGAAATTGAATGGAAAAATTTCAGCTTCATATGAAAATATAAGAAGCCCAGGATAGCTAAAACACTCCAGAATGATTAAAGAACTGATGGAGGTATCACTATCCCTCATCTCAAACTGTACTGCAGAGCTACAGTAATAAAACCAGCATGGCATCAGCACAGAAATAGACATATCGAACAATGGAAGGGAACTGAAAACCTAAAGAAGCCAGAAATACACAGTGGGGGAAAAAGAATCCTCAAGAAATGGTGCTAGCCAAACTAGATGAGTTAATGTAGAAAAACAAAAACAAAAAAAATCCATACTTATCACCCTGTAGAAAACTCAACTTCAGATATACTGAATCTGAAAGAAGAGAAAATGGGGACTCATTGGCACAGGAAAAGACGTCCTGAACAGGACACCAATAGCACAGAGACCAACAACTGTTGGTCACTAAGATCTTCACCAATTACACATCTGATAGAGAGTTACAATCTAAAATACAGAACTAAAAACTCTGGACATCAAGAAAACAAGCAACCCAAACATAGGATTCTCCAAAGATGGCCGAGAAACACTTTTAAAATGTTCAATATCTTTTTATTCTATTTTGTTTTATTAGCTTTTCAAGACAGGGCTTCTTTGTAGCCCTGGCTGTCCTGAAACTCACTTTGTAGAGACCAGGAGGGCATAGAACTCAAAGATCTACCTGCACCTGCCTCATAAGTGCCAGGTTAAAGGCATGAACCATCACCACCACCTGGCAAAATGTTCAACATCTTTAGTCATCAGGGAAATGCAAATCAGAACTACTTATTTCATCTTACACCTGTCAGAATGGCTAAGATCAATAAAACGATTTATAGCTTGTAGGACCGTGAAAGACAGCCTGGTTTCTGGTTGAGCTAAGGTTTGAAACCTTGGTGACTCAGCAGGGGATCCCCAGCAGGGGATAACCCTGCAAGGGACGGTAGGTGTTTTGCCATGCTCCTGGGCCCCAGGCTCCCGACACAAGGTCACAGCCCTCCATAGATTTGTGGCCATCAGTCACATAAGGGCAATGCCCCAAGCCCCTCCACAGGTAGAGGATGTGACCACAGGTCATATAGCCTCAAGACAGATCTCCATTTTAATGAGACCCCTAAAGGCCTGGAGGCTTAGCCAATAAACTCCCCTTCTCAGACACTCCTCCCTGCAAAAGGTATTAAATTTCAGGCCCGCCCTGAGAAAGGGGGGTACAGTTTTACTTATCGCCACTCTTCACCATGACAATAAACTCCTTAAAACCATGGACTGTCTCTTTTCATTGGGATCTGCCATGGGAAACAATGGAACAGGCCTTCTTCTAAAGAGCTGGCTGCCTAATCTCCCGCAGAAGCTCCCAGCCATGGCCTCCACCAAGCCAAGCCGCCAGGCTGACAAGCTAAGGACTTGGTCCCCGGTGGGACCCAGCAAGGCTCCTCTCTTCTTTCCCCCTGGGCCTTGGGCTAGATCCAGCCTGAGGGCCCTCAGTCAGTTCTCAGCTCCTCTGTAGCATCCAGTGACTCCTGGATGTCCAAAGGCTTGAGAACCAGACGGCCCCGGCCTCGTTGCAGGCCCAAGAACCACCAACCAGGCTCTGTGCAGTCCCTGGGAGGCCCAGGCCATTCTTCCCCACCCCTGGGCAGTGTCCCATGGCTTCTCACAGCCTGACGCCCGCTCTGTTCGGTGGCGGCATGGGGCGAGTGTGGTCAAATTTCCGTGTCCCATCTCCCCCAGTGGCCCAAGCTCTGGGGTGGACTTGGCACCCCAATAACCCAACAATAGCTCATATAGATGAAGATATGGGGTAAGGGAAACATGCATCCATTGCTGGTAGGACTGCAAACTTGTACAGCCACTACGGAAATCAGATTGGAATTTCTTCAAGAAGCTGGGAATTGATATCACTCTTGGGCATATACCCAACGGACACTCCATTCTACACACAGACACTTGCTCAACTATATCCATTGCTGCTCTCTCTATTCATAATAGCCAAAGATTGAAAATCTATTATCCTAGATGTCTGTCAACAGATGGATGCATAGTGAAAACGTAGCACATTTACACAAAGGAATGTTATGTACCTGTATAAAAAATCATCAAATTTGCAGGCAAATGGATGGAGCTAGAAATAAATCATCCTGAGCAAGGAAACCCAGACCAAAGACAAGTATGGTATGTATGCTTATATGTGGATATTAGCTGTTAAACCTTCCACTGGCACACTGTAATGTATAACCACCAAGTTTACGTATAGAGTAAGGAGTTAGGGGCAAGGGAGAGTGTCTTAGGGTTTTACTGCTGTGAACAGACACCATGACCAAGACAAGTCTTATAAAGGACAACATTTAATTGGGACTGGCTTACAGGTTCTGAGGTTAAGTCCATTACTATCAAAGCAGGAACATGGCAGCACCCAGGCAAGCATGGTACAGGAGGAGCTGGTACAATTGTGGCTGAGAGTTCTACATCTTCATCTGAAGGCTCCTAGCAGAATACTGACCCCCAGGAATCTAGGACAAGGGTATTAAAGCCCACACCCACAGATCACACCTGATCCAACAAGGCCACACTTCCCAACAGTGCCACTCCCTGGGCCAAGCATATACAAACCATCACAAAGGGGAACTAGAACATATAGAGGGATGGGGGCAGGACTTGAATGAGAAGATTAAATGAAAAAGGGTAGGGAAGAGGTGGGTGAGGGAGGAAATAAAGGGAGGGACAGCTAACACTAAGGGACACTTGAGGGGTCTATGGAAAACTACAGTAGAAGCTTCTTAAAATATATACATATATGGAAGAGAGCAAATGGAATCATAAAATAACAGGGTAGATAGAGCCGTAACTGCATATCTCTTTCCACCAAGTGAAACCTTCATTCTGACATCTAATTGAATTGTTGGCCAAAGAGGTCCCATGGAAGCCCCTAAACAACCAGGGCTATTGCCAAGCTTAATGGTTCATCTCCACTAAGGCTCTATTGCTGAAGAGAGCATCCGGTCTCCTGGAACTGGAGTTACAGGCAGTTGTGAGCCACCCAATATGGGTTATGGGAACTGAATTCAGATCTTCCAAGTGAGCACTGTGAGCTCTCACCCACTGAACCGCCTCACTAGCCCCTGCTTCGAGGGCTTTGAAGGCAAATATGAACATACACAGTATACACTTTCTTTCACCCTATAACATAGAAAGCAGCCTACTCTATCTATATACTCTTCTATATTTTCCCTCTAATCATTGGTATAGTATAAGCTCTCCCTACATTAACATAGAGATCTTCCTTGTTCATTTTTATAGCTATATGGCATATATTATCATTTCTTGAACCAGACCCCTTTCACTGAAAATCAAAATTGGGTCCATATTTTGCTCTTAAAAATATAGCAACATTTTAAATAGACGATTTTGGAGTGCTGGGGAGATGGCTCAGTGGTAAGAGCTCTTGCTGTAAAAGCAAAAGGACCTGAGTTCAAATCCTCAGCACCCATGTAGAAGCAAGGCATGGCTTCACTTGCCTATAGCCCCAGTGCTGGGAGACAAAGAAGATGGATCTTGGGAGCTTGCTGGCTAGCTAGCCTAGCCAAAATAATAAGCCTCAGATTCAGTAAGAGAAACCTACTTAAAAAATATAAGAGGAGAGTGATAGAGGACGACACTGGACAACCTCCTCTGTCTTCTACATGAGGGCACACGTGTGCATATACCACTCATACACAGAAGCCAACTTTTGGAACTGCTTGATTTAAACTATTAGTAAGTTGGCTGGCACTATGATATTTTACCAAGGCTGGGTATTGGCTAAGTTACTCTGAAAGCAGCAGATTCTCTCATTCTTATTTTCCTTGTAGACTGTGCAAGGGTATTCTTTTTGGTTCAGATACATTGGGAGGTCTCTCTTTTTCAGCATTAATAAAGCCAGTCCTTTCTCTGGGCTCTGAGGAGGCATCAGTGAGTCTATCACAGGTCTCCTACTCTCATGGCCTAGAACTCATCTACCATGTCACAAAGCAGACAACCCATTTCTATTTCTGCAATCCCTGTCTTTACGGCATATACTTACATCTCTTAACACTATTTATTCAACAAACATTTATTAAGTAGATTCTATTATCAGACTGTGGTAACTGCAGAGCATCTTGATATTAATTAGCTCTGAAGGTAATTGCAAGACTGATGGGAATATAGCCTCATAAATAATTACATATACATTACGTACATGGGGTGCACATATAATACACAGAAATGACTGATCGGCTCCTTCTAGGATGATATCCTGGTTTTGGTTTGAAAGATTAAAGGATGTCTCACAGCAGAGCAAAGAGAGTATAAATGGCATTCTGAGAGGCATGGGGCCAAACAGCTGGATACAGGCCAGGGACTGTATGTTGTTTGGTGGTGAAGAAACACAATGTACCAGGTGCAGAGGAGACAGGAAATTGCTAGAATTTCCAGCCAATGGTGTCTGCTTTCTTTGCGAGATAAGACAGAGTTTTTCAGAATGAAGGAGGTGCAGACTAGGTAGGAAATTTGAGGCTTAGATGAGCTGCTGAGATGCTCATAAGATAAGGAAGGACTGGGGACTATCTGAGAATGGTCCACTTACAAAGAAAGACTATAGCTCTCCTACATAAAAGACCAAAGGTATGAAAAAATCTAAAGACAGAAATTGTTGCCGGACATAGTAGCACATGCCTTTTTTTTGTGATTTATATTTTATGTACATTGGTGTTTTGCCTACATACATGTCTGTGTTAGGGTGTTGGATCCCCTGGAACTGGAGTTACAGACAGTTGTGAGCTGCCATGCGGGTGCTAGGAATTAAATCCAGGTCCTCCGGCAGACTATACCGAGGAGACATCTGAATTAGCACAGAGCCCTAGCCAATGCCCTAATAGACCTAGAATCCCAGCTAAACTATTTATTGCAAATGAAATCTCTAAAATCTTTGAAGTAACATATTAAAAGAATAATGTCGGCCGGGCAGTGGTGGCACACGCCTTCAATCCCAGCTCTTGGGAGGCAGAGGCAGGTGGATTTCTGAGTTCGAGGCCAGTCTGGTCTACAGAGTGAGTTCCAGGACAGCCAGGGCTACACAGAGAAACCCTGTCTCGAAAAACCAAAAAAAAAAAAAAATAATAATAATAATAATAATAATAATAATGTCTGTGGGTAATGAAAAGTAAAATGATTAATTCTGACCTTGTGATTGTGTTCTTTGAAAATCATATGCTAAAGCCTAAACTGGAAAGATATTAAGGGAAATATTTATTTTCATTAGGGGTGCCTATCCGGGAAGAATAAGTTGGTTGAAGCATGGGAACTAGACTAGAAAATAACTTTAGAAAAATCTAAGGGAGAGACTGGTCTGCTGGAGAACAGCTTGCAGAAAAAGGCACCTAGTATAACTGTACTCTGAGAGGCTCCACCCAGCAGCCAATGGAAAGAGACCTACAGCACATTAGATGGAGCTCAGGGAGTCTTGTGGAAGAGTTGGGGGAAGGCCTGAGGGACCTGAAGAGGACAGGGACTCCACAGGAAGACCAACAGAGGCAACTAACCTGGACCCTTGGAGCATCCCAGAGACTGCGCCAACCACCAACCAAAGAGTGAGCATGGGCTGAACCTGGGCCCCCTGTACATATGTAACAGATCTGCAGCTTGGTCTTCATGCAGGTCCCCCAACAGCTGGAGCAGAGGTTGTCCCTGAATCTGTTGCCTGCCTGCCTGTGGATCCCATTCCCCTAAGAGGACGCAACTAGTACTGCAGTGACTTGATATGCTGGGGGTGGGGGTGGGTAAGTAGGGAGGGCGAAGGGAGTGGAACGGGAGGGAGGACCTGTGTGAAGGGGTACTAGGAGGAGAGGGAGGATGATATTGGGATGTAAAGTGAATAAATAAGTTAAAAAAGGAGAGAAACCAAGGGGACACACACACACACACACACACACACACACACACACACACACACACACACACACAAAACCAAGCCTCCTAGTTGGCCTGTGATAACAAGCCTCTAGTCACTCCCTCTTCCATAGTAGCCACATTGCTTTGGTTACAGAGCATCTTGCAAAGAATTTTAAATACTTTATTGCATCTGTTGATGCACAACCTTTCAGTATAGTGAGTTCAAATCCTCCATGAAGGATCTAAGAAACTCAAACACATCAATTATTATATTACAGATTAATGAATAATTTAAAAACCTGGCTTTGCGAGTGAATTGTTTAATTTATCAACTTATAGTCATGCCTCTTTTTCCCCCCCAAAACAATATTCTGGGTGTTGTTCAGCAATGAGCCTGTATAGTGTTGTGATTGGCCAGATAATGTCAATCCAGGGTAATTCAGAGAAGACTAAATCATTGTCTCTATTGTCCTGGATACATAGAGGACAATAGAGATGACAGATATAAAGAGGAAACTAGAATCAGCTGGGAGGCTGAGGGATGCTCAGTCAGTGAAATGTTTGCCTTGCAAGCAGAAGGATCTGGGTTTCATCTGCAGAGTTCAAGTTTTTAAAAGCTGGGTATTTCACTGGGGAGACTGAGGTAGGCAGAATCCTGGGTCTCACTGGTAAAACAGCTTAAACCTACTTTAGGGAGATTCAGGCCATCGAAGGACTCTGTCTCAAAAGAAAAAAAGAAAGAAAGAAAAGGAAAGAAAGAAAGAAAGAAAGAAAGAAAGAAAGAAAGAAAGAAAGAAAGAAAGAAAGAAAGGTAGAAAGGTAGAAAGAAAGAAAGAAAGAAAGGTAGAAAGAAAGAAGGAAAGGTAGGAAGAAAAGGGCCAGTACCCGAGGGTCAACCTCTGGCCTCTATCTGCACACACCTGGACACAGCACACACAGAGAACAGAGTGTGACTCATCCTAGAGGCATTCATGGAAGTCTGTGGTAGTCTGGAAAGGTAGGGAGTAACTCTCATAGGGGAATGCTTCATGGAGAAGAAAGTACTGAAAGCAGTGTAAGCCATGTTTTAAATGAGGATCTGAAGTTGAGGTGGGTAACTAAGACATTCCATTCAGGGGTGTAGCTGTGTGGTAGAAGGCTTATCTTGCATTCAGGAAGCCTTGGATCTGACCCACAGCACTAGAAGAACAAAACAAAAACAGACACTTCAGCCAAAGAGAACTCTGTCCAAAGGCAACCAGGCATAAAATGACACATAGACAACCAGGGCTGACACCTTCCACAGGCATTTTTCATGAATTGACAAGAATCAGTCTGGGAAAGCAGGTTGGGACAGATTATGAAGTATCTAATGTGTCTGCCTAACAAGTTTGGACTTTGCCTGGTGTGTAAGATTGTCCTCTTGGTGGGAGCACGGAGAGCTCTGCCTTTGCCAATCCCAAACACTTTTCAAGCCGTCTTCCTCTGTTGGCTCCCCTGGTCTTGTTAGGTTAGTTAGGAAAGTTGCAAACTTGTTGCTATCCCCTTCTTCTTATTGGTTTGTTGGTTTGGAGAGTCTCGTGCATCTCAGGCTGGCCTCAAACTATGCTGCTTAAGGATAGCCTTGAATTTCTGATCTGCGTGCTTCCATCTCTTGAGTGTTACGATTATTAGTGAGCACCACCATGCTTCATTGATACGGTGTTGCGGATTTAATACATGGCCTCCTGCATGCTAGGCAAGCACTCTTTCAACTGAGATCATGCCAAAGTCTGACCCTCTGTCACATACTATATTTCCTTAGATAAACAGTTTATTTAAATAAGCAGCATGTCCCTGTGTCAAGGACTGGGGTCAGAGCTTTATGTATTTATCTTACTCTGTCCTCAAAATCAATTCCAAAAGGTTAAGTTCTAGTCAAGATTCTTGCTAATGAACAGTAGGTAACTGAATGAAAAACAAGGGCATGACTGCTCTAAGGTATGGTTGAGAAGAAGGTTTACTGTAGATGGGAGGAAGAAAACAGCCAGAGGTATCAGCAAGTATTTAGACTGATCCGGGACTGTGGTGTGTAGGGGGCAGGAGAGGAAGAGAAGAGGGAGGAGAGAGGGGGCTAAGAGAGGAGCATCCGACCAAGAGAAGAACCAGCAGCCAAGGGAACATGTTGGCAAAATAGCTGGGTTAGGAGAAAAGAGAAGCTGGGGGAAGGGAAGGGAGGCTCAGGGACTAGAGAGGTGTAGCGTAGGGAGCTGTGTTTGCCAGCCAGGATGAGCCTATAACACAGACTTGTGATTAGGGACTGAGGGAGCCTAAAGGCTGACCATACTTGATATGCTAATAGGCATCACAGGCATAAGTTAATTGAGGAACCATCTGCCCCTTTTGCCAGAGGTAACGAGAATGACACCTTTTAGCAAGTAGGAACTCCTTAAGTCCCTGAGGGAATGCTGACCTTTCTCTAAATTCCAGACCATAGGAAAAGGGATGTCTTGGGGCCTAACAGTAACTTACTTGGAACTGAAATTTGTGGAGAGTGCTCAGGCAGCTCAGCGCATCAGCAGGAAAGTAGAAACTAGGAATAGGTGGGGGCTAAGAGGCAGAGCATAAAGTTCAGGCCCTATTTCAGCAGCAGTGTTTTCATTTGTATTTCGATGGCTTTGTTTCTGAGACAGAGTTCACCTATATAGCATCTTGAACTGATGTGATCCAGGCTAATCTTGAGCTCTCTATATTCTTCCCGCAGTCTTCTGAGTGCTAGGATTATAGCAGGTTTGCCACCTTTCACATGAGTAGCAATTTCTCAGTCAGATCCTCCCAGGCCTCTGGACTCTCATGCCTGTAACAGTGGTCTGGAAGACTCTCCTATTGCTATATACTGCCTTTACCCACTACCCTCAAGTACAAAAATGTGGGTGAGTCTAAGTGGCCTTGCTCTGGCATGTGCCTGTGGACTAACTGTAGAAGCAGAATGAGGAATGGCTTGGTTCATTCTGATCCAGAAGGATAATCAGACAGTGAGGTGATGAACACTCACAGTATATTGTCATCTCTTGCCTCTGTGTGTGGATGAGAGAATAGACTTAGGGCAGGGTGAATGGTTACCCAAGTAACCTGAGTAGAGAGTGGTAGGGCTGGAGTTGGAGTCCAAGTGAGCTCATTTGCAAAGCTTGTGTCGTTGTGCAATAGGCAATGTTGCTGTGTCTAAATCAGTTCCACTGTATACCACAGCCCTCATAGTAGGCTGGTCCCATCATTCCGTTTATATTACTGTCTCCCACCTGGCCCTCTTGCCTTGTGCTCCTTCACTTCGTTTTCTACCTTGTTGATTCAAAGACCCCCGAGCTGGGGAGACCCTCACTCAAGTCTCGGGATGGCGCGACCCCCCAAGAACTCACGAAAGACTGTCCTTGCTGCAATCACACGAGGTTTATTTGGGGGACCAGTGCACTGGGGTTGAGCTCGTGTCCCACGCAGGGGCAGAGGATTTCAACCCTGAGCAGCTGAAGTCAGGGGTATTTAAAGGAAAAAACCACAAGAACGGAAAGAATTTGCGTTATGGTGAAGTACAGAATGTTCTAAGTTAGTCACAAGGCAGTTGCACAAACATTTTTGTAGTTAGCTAGTTCCTGGAACATTGTGCCTCTGGCTCTGGGACCAGGCCAAGGTCACCCGTTTCTTAGGGGAAAGAATGCAGCCAGGTGGGGTTTAGCCAAGCATGCAATTTCAGTCCTATTTCTGTTTCTGGCTCCAAGTGTGCTAGGGGTCTAACTTTCCTCATAAGAGGGTTAGGTCTTTCATTGATAAGATAACATTGTAAAAGTATGATCTATTTTATGTCAGTGTCTTGCTCAAAAAGCAGTGACTCAGCCTCTTTAAGAGCCTTCCCTGATAATACCAGTTCATTCTCTCTCCATAATCAATCAAATGATGCTGTGGCTGGGCCACAAAGACACATTATTTACAGTACCATCTTATCTTATTAATGGTGTCTAGCAGTTACATTCATATGTCGCAGGTCACAGAGTTGCCTTCTGCCAACTCTGTAATATAAATGAGATGGAAGCATCTAACATGATGTGTGTTCTGTTGCCAAGTCCCAGGGCCCTTTAAATTCTAAGCTTTAGGATGTGTGAATAATCATCATCAACACTATTATTTTTACAGTGCAGCTCATTTGCTGGTTCATTATTGGTTGGTGTAAAACCCTGAATTACTTCCTACATTTCTTGGCTGTAGATCCTACACCTGATCAGGAGTAAACACACTATATGACTATTAAGAGTAATTATCATCTTTTTAAAATATTTAATTCTTTACCTCAGCTACTGTTACTGAATCTATCTATCCATCTATCTATCTATCCATCTATCCATCTATCCATCTATCTATCTATCTATCTATCTATCTATCTATCTATCTATCTATCTATCTATCTATTAGCATTCTGTCTAAACTCCACCCCACAGTTACCTGGCAACAGCCAGGTGGCCTGGCCCTCTATAAAAGGGACTGCTTGCCCCCTCCTCTCTCTCTTGCCTCTCTTGTTCTCTTGATCTCTCTCTCTCTCTTTTTTTTCCTTTGGAGACAGGGTTTCTCTGTGTAGCCCTGGCTGTCCTGGAACTCACTCTGTAGACTAGGCTGGCCTCGAACTCAGAAATCCACCTGCCTCTGCCTCTCAAGTGCTGTCTCTTGATCTCTTACCCTTTGCTCCCTCTCTCCCCATTCCCTTCCCCCCTTTCTCCACAAGGTCATGGCCAGCCTCCACTTCTCTCCTCTCTCTTCTCCCTCCCTCTCTCTCTCTCTCTCTCTCCCCCCGCCCCCTTTTCTTTTCGCTGCCACCTTGCCCCCTCTCTTTCAATAAATCCCACGTGGAACTGTTTGGTCTGGTGTGGTTTCTGGAGCCGTGCGACCATCGCAACACAATCACAACACTATCTGTCTATCTATCTATCTATCTATCTATCTATCTATCTATCTATCTATCTATCTATCTATAGCTCTGGGGCTGGAACCCAGGGCCTCACACATGTTAGCTGAATACCTGCCACTGAGCCCTCTGCTTCAGATACTGTTAGTTGAGGCGAAGCAGAGATAAGGTGAAGTGTTTTCCCAGGGCTATAAGGTGGGTTAAAGTGGTGATGGCGGGTGCTCCTCCCTTTTGATTAGGAATAGTAAAGGGAACGTGGGTTCCTATCAGCGACAGCCATTTCCTTCCCCATCTGCAGGTGTCCCATTCTCCAGTGAAAGTTTTGAGCATTGTCTCTTTAGTCCATGATGCCAGAACAGGTCACACCTACACACAATTTGGTAAAAAGGACTTACAACAAAATTAATAAAAGCCAAAATTCATACAAGGGGATGCTCATGTATCCTCTGGTTATTTTATAGTACCAAGAGTGGAAGAAAGAAAGAAAGAAAGAAAGAAAGAAAGAAAGAAAGAAAGAAAGAAAGAAAGAAAGAAAGAGCTGGGCAGTGGTGGTGCACGCCTTTAATCCCAGCACTTGGGAGGCAGAGGCAGGCGGATTTCTGAGTTCGAGGCCAGCCTGGTCTACAGAGTGAGTTCCAGGACAGCCAGGGCTACACTGAGAAACCTTGTCTTGAAAATCCAAAAGAAAGAAAGAAAGAAAGGAAGGAAGGAAGGAAGGAAGGAAGGAAGGAAGGAAGGAAGGAAGGAAGGAAGGAAGGAAGAAGATGGCCTCTCCCAAAGGATTTAGCCTTCTACCTGGGGAGACCATGTAACAGCAGAGACAAGATCAAGTCTACTGTGACTCACAGTGAGAATGTGGAGAGGCTACCATTTGGTCAATGGTGGAGTACTTGTTTAGATGTGAGAGGCCCTGGGTTTTCCAGAAGGGGGCGGAGCTTTATAGTGTAGAGAAGGGAGGAGCCAGGTGGCTTTACAAAGGATGAGACAGTAGGTCAGAGGTTGAGAGAGGAAGGGTTTGCCAGATAGCTGAAGTGGAGCATGGCACCTGAGGAGGCAGGTGGGGAGCTGTACCAGGACATTCAAGAATGGTTCGCAGTTCCAACTCTGGAGCTGCATTTTTCAGCATCTGTTCTCTTCCCATTCAAACTTCCTAGTCATAGAGCTGAGAACAACAGACCTCCTTCCTAGCTGCTGGGTGGGCCCCAGCGACCATAATCCATTCTCTTGCCACAGCTGGTTCTCAAAAAGCATGTCCTCCAGGCCTGAGCAAATTAGCCATAGCTTTCTCAAGGGACTGAGACACACTCATTGCTATTGGATACAGAAGAAGCACGCAGACCTAAGATTGCTGTTTCTTATTTTGTTCAGATGAGGAGAAAACATGAATAAAAGCTGTCACAGAGAGCTAAGGGGATTGACTGCAAAGAAATGGAGCCAGTGACTTGACCACATTTTGAAGTGGCTGCAGCTCTTCTCTTCATTGTTTACACAAGCCATGAGAGTGTCTTCTCACTGAAACCATTTGACTCTGCAGTTTTGCTGCTTTGAGCTGACAGAGAATCCTGGTCCCTGCAATGAGAACAGGGTCTGCTGTGGAGACACCGAAAGCTCTTAAAGCATTTGGTCACATTAGGAAGTGACATTATTATTGCTTTAAAAAGACTACAGTAGCTGTACTGTGGGTGGTTTGGAGAGAACAAGGCTGGACCAGTGACAAATTCAAGTCATGTGTCTTTTTCTTTTAATATTCTATCCAAAAGTACCACTTTTAGATCCTTTCCCCACCAACCACAAAAAGGAATTATCTTTAAACATATTTAATTTGGCTAGGTGTGGTGATGCAGGCCATTAATCCTGGTACCCAGGAGGCAGAGGCAGGAGGATCTCTGAAAGTTCCAAGCCAGACAGAGTTCCGTACTGAGACCCTTTCTCAGAAACAACAAAACCTATCTCAGGTCTAGAGAGATGGCTCAGAGGTTAAGAGTACGTGTTGCTCTTGCAGAGGACCTGAGTTGGATCCCAGCAAACACATAGTGGTTCCTAACTCAGGTTCCAGCAGGTTCAGATGTCTTTTTCTGATCTCCAAAGGCACCAGTGTATACATGTCGTACATACACACATATAGGAAAAACACTTATATAAGTAAGATAAATCTTTATAAATTAAAAAATACTTAACTTGTTAGTGTCTACTATATGTTCACAGAAAGCCACAGAACTTTCTGAGAGAGAGGAGCTCAATGTAGGGATGTGCCATTTGGGTATCAGTAATGTCTTGGGCTCTGCTCTGCTTTGGGGCTTTGGTTCTATACTCTATACAACCTCTTTTCACCTATCAATACAGTGCTTTCTTCATTTTAAAGACTTTGCTTGGTTTTGCTTTTGTTTTTTTTTTTTTCCACTACAGACATAACGGCAGTGACAGTAAAAATCTTTCAGTACAAAAGCCCCTTTCTCTGAACATTAGCTGTTATTCAGGGATACCAATCCTGATCTTTACCAATTTTTTTCAGGAGGAGCATCTTTGGTAACAAACATTTGCCCTGATTTGAGTTTGGTAATTTATCAATTACCAAGTCAATTCTGTTCATATGAGAAACATAGACATGTGACACCTCCTTGCCACTTCACTGGAAACTACTCTAAAAAGATGCAGTCTGTCAGTTTTTCTACTTTGACATTATTATGTTCCCTTTTCAGGCTTTGCACTATGCTCCATACCAGAGGCAGGAGGTCAGAAGAGGATAAGAGAGTCTCTGCTTAAAAGGAATTTACAGTGCAGAGTCCAGCGTGGGGAACACTTTGCCTGAAGCCATGTTGGTGAGGCAGAGGCATATATGACAACAGCTGTTTCATGTACAGTGAGCTATGCATATTTTGCTGACCCTGGAAACACATGAAAAGTATTTAAAATTCTCATCAGATAAATCCAAAGAATGTCACATGCCATTTCTGCCAGGATTCTTGGGACCGCATTAAAATTTTTGTCATTAACCATTGGCCTTTAACTAATGTCCTAGAGAAGAAAGACTGGCTTATTCTTTATCAACAGGCTCATTTCTCTTTGTCATTTGTATAATTTGCAGTGGAAAACTGAACAAAGAGCAGGCACCTGTTGAAAAATCTGTTATTGCCAGATTTGTCACAAGATACGAATTCTCCATTCCTTAGCCAAGGAAGTAGAATTACATCTGTGCTTCCAAGTTAGTAAGTCACTTTGCCTAAAGGGCAATATATGTCACATCCACATCTCTCTCCCATTTGACTGTCCCTAAGTACTATCTCCATCCTCTATTCTCATTTTCTGCTAACTACACTTTGATGCCCTCACCAAACACTTCTAACTTCAGCTGAACCTGACTTTCAGTACTAAATTCTTACCACAGCTATCCCTCTGGTTTACTTGTTCCTTGTGCTCCTGGCCTAGAGGTCTTCTAATGGTCAACTCAAGGTAAGCTCCGCTTTGAACTCTGCCCTTGATTTCATAAGACAGCTGATCACATTCAGCATCCAGCTCACAGCAGAAACTGAATAAATATTTTCTGGACAAACAGTGGGAATGAGGACAGTGTTATTGAATGGTGAGTTAGGCTGAGACTCCTGAGGACCAAGGACTCTTGTGGTTATTAGGCCCCGAGGTTTCTGTTCTAGCTTCAGTTACCAACAGTTTTGGAGAGCTGCCCTGCCCTCACTGTTTCTGACCAAGTGCCCTTGGGATTTCCAAGCTCTGGGTCTTCTAAGAAGTAGACCTCATCAGCCATAGTCTCTGGCTCTTATCTCAGCCAGTGTGGAGCCGGTGGACTGGTTAGTGTGTTTGTAGCAGCAGGGACGTTATACAAATGCCTTTTCTTTCCTTTGCACTCCCTTTCTCCACCACTCTTTCCCTAAGACTGGGTTCTGTTCTCTTAGCTCCTCTGTAGTGAATTCCAAGAATTGATTTTCCTCTGAAGTTTAGGTAACCTAACGGGCACATGTCGCTGGTAGGAATGCAGAACAGCATAGCTACTCTAAAGATAGCTTGCCAGTTTCTTACAAACCTGAACAGTCTCGTCATAGGATCCAGAAATCCTGCTTCTTTATGCTTTCTCATTAGCAGAATTATGACGGACTACAGCTAGCACACTGTTAGTTTCTTTGGTCATAGTTGCTGAACCTTACTAATAAACAAGATGCCTTCAGTAAGCAAATAGAAACATAAAGGGTGGCACATCTAGACAATGGGATATTCCTCAATGGTAACATGAAATGAGCCATAAAGATGTGAAACACCATGGAGGAACCTTAAACCCAGGTTAGCAAGTGAAGGAATGTCTGAGAAGATGATCTATTGTAGGACTGTAGCTATGAAACATTTAGGAAAAAAGAAATCTATACTGGCCTTGGAACACGGAGTGATAAAATCCTTCCTCCACATATTCCAGGCCCTGTGTGCAATCCCCAGACCTACAAAACAAAACGATACTGTGGAGACAGTAAAAGACCAGTGGTTGATAGAAGTTGAGGAGAAAGAGGGGTGAACAGTTAGAACATAGAGGTTCTGGGGAGAAATAAAACTATATTGTGTCATTGTACAGTAGCTGAACTGTAGAATGTGCACTCCTGGGAGAGAGTCCTAGTGGGAACTCTGGATTCTGGGTGAACTCCCTGACTGTAACAATGTACACTGGAGGGAGATGTGAGATAGTTGAAACCCTGTCAGGGCAGGGAGTGCAGGAGAACTTACTGTGCTCTCAGCTCAATTTTGCTGTGACTATGTTTGTATAAAATAAAGTCTATTTTAGAAAGATAGGAGTTAGGCTGCCAAGATGGCTCAACCAGTAAAGGCACCAGTTGCCAAACGTGATGACCTGAGTTTGATCTCTGACACCCACATGGTAGAAGGAGAGAACCAACTTGGGCAAACTGCCCTTTGACCTCCACACTCACATTGTTGCATGCATTCTCCCATCCAATATACATGTGAAAAAAGAGTTTTAAGAAGGTAACTGAGAAAAAAAAGATAGTAGGTAGGTGGATAGATAGATGATAGGTAGGTAGATCTGGCTTCATTCCTCAGTATGTATAGAGCCTTACTTTTACATATCTTGTCTGAGTTAGAGCAGGAGAAATGGAGAAGATTAAGAGGAAGCCTTTCAAAAACCAACAAAACAAAAATATAAAACCCTTGTGTTTACTGGGTTTAGTCAGGCATTGAGGCATGTGCCTGTAATCCAGTACTCAAGAAGTAGAAACAGGAGACCCAAGGCCAGCTTGGCCTATATAATGAAACATGGTCTCAAAATGAAAATACAAGTGGGAGCTGGAGAAGACTGTGTACTGCTCTTTCAGAGGACTCACATGGCTCCAGCCTCCGGAAATTCCAACTCTACAGGATCTGACATCCTCCTCTGCCTTCCCATGGTTCCCCCCCCACGAGAGAGAGAGAGAGAGAGAGAGAGAGAGAGAGAGAGAGAGAGAGAGAATGAATAAAGGTAAAACAAAATAAAACAAACAAACCCAAACAATAAGGTATCTTCCCCCACCCCACACACAAACAAAACAGAAAACACCTTCCTGGCAGTTCCTAGAACAACTGAGTACAGGATAAGCAAAGATACTGGCTTAACATAAGCTTGCATTAACAGTGGAAAATCCCGCAGTCTAGTGGCCCCGCTTCCACACTGCCTTCAATCTTCCCATGAGCTCTTTATTGAGTATTTTAAACTAGACCTGGTGCGCTCCCTACATTAAAAACACTTAGAAACATGTTCTACAGCACTCAAGCCATTCCCTAAAAAATCAGGTTCAGTATTTAAGGGAGAGGGTCTAGAAATTTACATTTTTAGAAATTCCCAGGCATTTCTGTTGAGTCAGGCTTCAGACCCATCAGACCTTAGAGTTTCCACTTGTTTGTTTGTTTGTTGCTGTCCTGGGGGTTGGGTCCAGGCCTTCCAGTATGCTAGGCTAGCACCCTGCCTTCGAGTTACATGCTCCAGTGTCCACCAGCCTTCCTATTGAGGGAGCTCATACAGCTGCTCAAAGGAATCCCACAGGAAGAAGGCAGAATGCATCTTTCTTTTCCTTTCTTCTTTCTTTTTTTTTTTGGGGGGGGGGGCAGAGTCTCTGTGTAGCTTTGGCTGTCCTATAAATCACTTTGTAGACCAGGCTGGCCTTGAACTCACAGAGATTCACTGCCACAGCCCAGGGTTTGGAATGCATGTTTTCTAGTGTTTGTTCTTGATTGAAATACAAGATATTCTTCTTTAGAAGCATGATTTATCATGGTGCTTGTATACTGTAGAGATTTTGAAAGCATGTCTTCAAGTCGGCAATATATAATTGAATTGGTAAGAAAACTCAAGTCTCAAACTGAATTCTAAACTGACTTACAAAATGAAAGAAAGACACAGTGACCTTTATTTTCTTATCCTCAGTCTTTTGATGTTTGAAAGCAGAGACTTTTACAGCAGGATGGTGGCCCAGAGTGGTGACTCACACCCCTTACTAGTAATCCATTTCTCTCCTTTGTCTTGGGAGAAAGGTGTTGCCTCCACCCTTTTCCTTCTGTCTTTCCCTCTTCCTCTGTAACAGTTCTTTGCTAGATACATGGATTATTTCTCTAAATGAAGAATCCTCAATCTTCCTCTTCCTTTTACAGCCATTTTGTAAACTGGCACTAGGATTATCTGCCCATAACTTACAGATGGAGAAGATAGGGCTTAAGCAGTTTCAGCAACTTGCTTCAGGACACCTTGTAAAGTACACATGTCCCATCTCATTCCTTTGGTTTGGAACACAAGTTCCTCTATCTCTACAGCCCTTTGTATCTTTCCTTAGTTGTCACAGATTTGGCTCTTGCTCCTAAATTCCTACTTGAAGGTTGGTATACAGCTATCCATTACTTAACTTCTATTTATGACAGACCCACTCCCTCTATGGGTCTCAGAATGCTGTATGCAGCTGAATTCCTGGGTATTTCATCAGATGACTCCAGAGCCCCAGAGCCCCACCTAGTCTTTTATTACCAGTTTTGATTGTGGAATGCACCAGAAAAAAAAAACCATACTGTTTGTTACTAAAATGGTTTGTGGAATCTGTGTGACCCTTCCTTTCCTTGTCCGACAGCCTTTCATGATTGGCCATCCAAAAGTGAGAAGTTAATCTAAAAGAAGTCATTTTAGTCCAATTATTAAAAATAGCCTTGGTAGTAGGTTACAAGAGATGGTTTAGCAACTAAGAGCACTTGTTAGAGGACCTGGGTTTAAATCCAAGCACCCATATTGTGGCTCACAATAGGTTGTAAATCCAGTTTCAGGGGGTCCACCTCTTCTGACCATGATGGGCTCCTGCACACATGTGTTACACATACAGACACTCAGGCGCACGCGCACACACACACACACACACACACACACACACACACACTATAAAATAAATAAAAAATAGTCCTCTTGGGACTGAAGTGATTGATGACTTAGCAGTTCAGAGAACTGGACACTCTTCCAAAACTACATTTGATTCCCAGCACCCACTAGGAGCTAATTGTCCAGTTCCAGGGATCCAGGCACATACCTGGCGAATGCACATACATGAACCCCAAACGGCCTTCAGACTGCTTTATTCCTTTCTCTCCCAGTTCTCTACAGCCACTAATCTGATTAGTTTATGTAAGTGGAATCATAAAATAAACGAACCCTTATGATTGGTTTCTTTCATTTAGCATTTTGTTTTCAAGGTTTGCCTTGCTTTGCTCTCCTAATGGACGTCACAGATATCTAGTAATCCAGTTTCTCTCTCTCTTTTTTTTTTTTTTAAAGATTTATTTATTTATTATATATGTAAGTAGCTGTCTTCAGACACCCCAGAAGAGGGCATCAGATCTCATTACGGATGGTTGTGAGCCACCATGTGGTTGCTGCGATTTGAACTCAGGACCTTCGGAAGAGCAGTCAGTGCTCTTAACCACTGAGCCATCTCTCCAGCCCCTCCAGTTTCTCTTGGACCTGACAGTGGCAGTGTTTATTCCTTGAAGCAATACTACATTTTCCACCTGCCGTGTATGAAGGAGTTCCAATTTTCCCATAGCCCAGTCAACATTTATCCTCTTTATTATAGTCATTCTAAATTCTATTGTGATTCTATTAACTGTCCATTGTCACTGGAAAAGCAAAAAAATGTTGAATTGCCGGGGATTGGAAACAAGAATGGACAAAAAGACCTAGGTTCAAGTGTGAGTCCTTTAGTCATAACACAAAGACAAGATTGGCACCATGATCTCTAAACTCCCTCAAGGAAGCCTGTATGAGAGTCTCCTCTTTCTTTACCCTCAGACCTCACTACAACCGGTGGCAGTGTGACCCCGGGAGAAGTCTTGCTCAGCAGGGCCTGATCTTTAGTTCTCTACCTTAGATACTACTTCTGCCTCTGACTTGGGCAATAACCCACAGAAGGCGCTGGGCTTCGTTTGCCCACATCTCTCTTCCTGGGCTGAGAAATGGGCGTCACTGCTTTCTTGAACAAGGACGTATGAGGATGGAGGAAACTACACCACCCAAGAGTCCACGCGGTGCTGGCAAGAGCCGCTTAACTACTACCGACAGTACAGCGCCCTCTCCGGTGTATTATTGTTAAAACTTAGAGGTGAGTCATCTGCGCGCATGCACACTCACGTCCCAACTAGTTTAGCGTCTATCCTTCCCGCAGGCGCTTTTCCGGTCGGGCTGACGCAGGCTTTTCCCCGCCCCATTCTCAGAGTCTGGAGAGGGTGGGGCTCTGGCCAAGCGCGTTCACCGATTTTTAAGAGGGAGGGGGACGAAGCTTTGGGTGTGGAAGGTAGAATAGAGGACCGCGGGGCGCATGCGCCCGGAAGGCGCTGCGGGCCTCGGTGAGTTACAGGTGGCGGGGCGGAAGTGGCTGCTGGGCTGACGCACGCGCATTGGCTGCTAGTGCCCATCCTCCGGAAATGGGTTGGCCTCCCTGGGACAGGCCCCGCCCCACCCCGCCCCCTGCTCTCCGCCCCCTACTCTTTTAGGTGGCGCCGGCTTGCGGCCGGTGTGGCGGCGGTGTTGGTTCAAGAGGCCGGAGCGGGCACATTCCCTGGACAGGCGGCAGGGCTATGGTCGCCGACTCCCGAAGGCCCGCTCCGCATCTCAGCTCGATCCTGAGCTCAAGCCTGAGCATTCTCTTCAGCCAAGTCCCCCGGCACGTTCGGCTGCTCCCCGGGCGCGCCCCCTCCGATGGCGGCGGAGATCCAGCCCCAGCCACTGACCCGCAAGCCGATCCTGCTGCAGCGGGTCGAGGGGTCGCAGGAGGTGGTCAACATGGCGGTGATTGTGCCTAAGGAAGAGGGTGTCATCAGCGTCTCGGAGGACAGGTACTGACTGCTTGCCCCTGTGCCGCGTGGAGGTCCGGTCCTGGCTTGGTGGGACTGTAAACCGCACCTACGGATTCAGTTCCAAAAACGGTGGCCTTGGCCTCAGCAACTGGCTCCTGGCGGAGTTCGAGTAGCCCTTGGGTTAACAGTGCAGGAGAGGGCCAGACCTGGTCCAGTTTAGGAGATGGGAGGGGCAGAGGGAGGATCTGCCCGACTTTGCAGGTGTTTTAGCTACGAGGATCCTCTATGCACCGGGATGATTTGGAGGCGCTGCTAGTTGGTCCAGTTCTTGGTTACCCAAACGAGAAAGGGAACGTATTTTCTTTCTTCCATACGGTTCACCGAATCTGTGTATTTCCAGGACATCTTTCACCGAACTCAAGGACTTGTTAAATTGTGAAGAGAGTAACTTTGGGTTTCTGCGTGTGGTGCCTTTCTTTCCTAAAAATTTATGTCTTGGAGCTCAAGGGGAAGTGTCTGGAAGTTGCAAGGGATCACTTTTGCAGACAACTGCTTGAGTTCCTTCTCTTTGCCTACTTCCTTTCCGATTGCTTAATTAGCAGAAGTAGCTCTGGTTCTGCCTTCAGTATTCCCCCTTGCATTGCGTTTTTGATTTCCAGAGGTATGCCGCTTGAATATAGGAACTAGGGTAATATATCCGAAATTACTGTTTGGCTAATATCTGCAAGCATTTTAAAAACAATTGTTACATGGTAGAGGTATGTAACTGTCTGGGTTTTTAGCTTCAGTCAGGTAGTTAGGTTTTCTTATTATAAGTTGGTACCATGCCGAGGTAGAGTTATTCTGTGACTCTTAAAATTGCAAAGATAGAGCAAAAACTGTTCACTTTAAAAAAAAAAAATCGTTTCAGCACCTTCTATAATGTAAACATTTTTACTTGATTTGTTTCTTAGGTTCTTGAATATAACTCGGAAGAGTGTATTACATGTGTATATTGCATATCTATATCTGCATCATTCTTGATATAAATGGCGCCTGCTTCATTTCCTGTGCAGATCTGTGGGGAAACATTGCCAACATATGTTAATGGCAGTCAGTCCGGGAAGAACTGAAGAAACTGATTGACGTGGATGTGGGAGCCTTTTGAGATTCATAAAGAAGTCTTATAACAGTGTTTTAATTTTTTCTTTTGGTACAACATGCTTAGACTGCATTAGACTGTTTCTGGGCTTAAAATTTTTGTCAAAGAATTATCTTTTTGGAATATTTTCCATAAAATATATTGAAGGAATATATTGATACATTTCTCTTTCCAGTACTAGAGATGAAATTGATTCCTGATTTGTAAGCAATTTATAAGTTCATTAAATCCAATTGGAGAAAGGTTGTCCAGATCTCAGCTCCATAATATTAGTTTAGAAACATCTGATTCCCATTTCAATGTATTTTCATTGAAGGAAACAACTTAGTGGAGGTAATATTCAATGTCTAGAGAAGCTAAAGATAGCCGGGCGGTGGTGGCGTACGCCTTTAATCCCAGCACTTGGGAGGCAGAGGCAGGTGGATTTCTGAGTTCAAGGCCAGCCTGGTCTACATCGTGAGTTCCAGGACAGCCAGGGCTACACAGAGAAACCCTGTCTCAAAAAACCAAAAAAAAAAAAAAAAAAAAAAGCTAAAGTATATGTGCAAGAAAGTGAAGAGTAAGTTTCAGTTCATCGTAGCACAAAGGAAGTGCAATGTTTGATGATCAATGATCTTTCACTTTCCTGGTTTGCAGTGTATATAACAGAATTTATCTTGCTGTGGAGTTACCGTAAAAAGGGCCCCTACAGTAATTCTGGGTCCTTGTGTCTGTAAATTTTATTACTCAAGTTGACAAGTCTATGCTTCTTTGGGTCAGTCAACCATGAATGTAACTGTTCTAAGGCGGTTTTAGTTATGTTTTCCTAAAAGAAAGAATTGATCTGCATTCTTGCTTTTCAAAGGCAATGTTAGTGTTGCTTAAGATAAGGCTAAAGATAGGAAGATAGAATATTGATTTTCATCAACACTTACAAAACCATTACTATTAGCTGCTTGCTTTGCCAGTTCTTTACTGAACCATGAGGGCCAGCTACAAATAGTGTGCTATAGCATTGTACTTAGGAAATTCTAGTTCCCCTTCTTCATTCCGACTCATTATAGCCTTTATCTGTACCTTTGAAAAAGCTTAACATTTTTTTTTTTGTTTTGTTTTAAACAATGATATACCTATGTTATGTCTGTTTTGTCTTCTGTGAGTTCTCTAGGGAGTGTTGTGTACCTTACTGACTAGTGAGCTACATAGTACCTGGCACACAGGAGTCCCTCACAACTTTATCAGTGTCTGATATAGGACCTCCCTCCCCCCATTTCTGAAATCCAGTACTTAACTGTTCTGATTACTTGATGTTTGCTGAGTGAGTATTTGGAAGACTTGAGAAAACCTCTTGTATACATTTGTGGGGAATAGTGGACTAGGTGGCCTTAGACACGCTAAAACTGAGAATCTAAGCACTGCTTCAGTCATCCCAGCAGATAGTCAGGAAAGTTCCTAGTGTGTTCTCATCTTGTGTGTGTGTGTGTGTGTGTGTGTGTGTGTGTGTGCGCGTGCGCGTGCGCGTGTGCATGTGTGTATGTGCGCGCGTGCATGACAGTGATGATAATGATCAAGTCTCTTCAAGGTGCTCACACAGTTGAGTAGCAGAAATTTTAGAGTATAGGTTTTGTTTTGTGTATGTGTGTGCTGCTAGGGATGGAACTCTGAAGTCTGGGCATGCTAGGCAAGCACTCTTCCACTGAGTCACACTCCAGGCTCAGAATATATGTAATTAAGCCGTTACATTTAAGATAGAGTATTGAAAAGAGAACTTTCTGGCGGGGAAGAGTGGCTGGGCTCCATAGCCCCTGTTGCTTCCTTTGGAGAATTGTTACACTTGAAGTACATTTTCATTCCCAGCCTTCTCTCAGTAGTAAAGCTGCTGGTTCTCAAATCTTCCAGCTAGAGTAGGTGAAAGAAACCTTTGCTTTCACCTTCACTGGCACAGCTGGGACAACTTGAAACTTTACTTGCTATCCAAGCCTCCTTGGATACATACAGAAAATAAGAAATATAAAAACAAGCTGAGTTGCTTGTAAAGCTTTCGCCCTAATGCAGACCCTGTTCCCAGAACTCACTGGCTTTGCAGAGGCTTTGGTTGAGCCAGGTTCTAGTTACAAAGGCTGCACCAAATTGTGGGATCTGAGGTCCCTCATCTCCCTGCTTCTTTTCAGGCTGCCCTTTCTAGGCTAATGATGTTTCGGTGGTCCTGTGTAAGAGCTTCATCTGGGTTGGAGAGATGGCTCAGTGTTAAGGGCACTTGCTGCTCTTGCAGAGGACCCTGGTTTGATTCTTAGCACCCACATGGTGTGGCTCACTACTGCCTATAACTCCTATTCCAGTGGAGAAATGGATCTGGTGCACATACATACGTGCAGGCAAAACACTAATACATACGTACAAAATAAAAATAAATAGCCAGTTGGTGGTGGTGCATGCCTTTTATCCCAGGACTTGGGAGCCAGAGGCAGGCAAATCTCTGAGTTTGAGGCCAGCCTGGTATAGAATGAGTTTCAGGACAGCCAGGGGTACATAGAGAAACCCTGTCTTGAAAAACAAAAATAAATATTTAAAAAGAGGAGAAAAATAGGTTGAAAAAAAGAGCGTCATTACAGATCTATGTGCTTTGTTTTGATCAAGATTTTGTAATTTACAAGGGGTGTCTTGTTTAGCAGAGCCTTAGGTAAAGAAAGCCAGGAGGGACCTCTGTCCAGGTATGACCCAGCCCTGTCAGATGCTTATCTTTGGTCTTAGTTAGGTTTCTATTGCTATAATAAAGACCACAACCCAAAGCAACTTGGGAAAGATTGGGTTTATTTGAAGTATGAAGTCAGGACTGGGACCTGGAGGTAGCAATTAAAGCAGAGGCCATGGACAAGTGCTGCTTACTGGCTTGCTCTCCCCAAAGCTCGCTCAACCTGCTTTCTTATACAGCTCAGGACCTGCCCACGGGTACCATGCCCACAGTGGGCTGGGCCCTTTCATCAACCATTAAGAAAATGCCGTCACAGAGTTGCCCACAGGCCAGTCTGGTGGAGACATTTTATCAATTGAGGATTTCTTTTCCCAGATGATTCTAGCCTGTGTCAGCTAATCAACATACCTTCCTACCTTCATGGTGTACAAACCCAGGACAGCTATCTTACCATGCAGAGTTCTGTGGTTAGGAGTAAGGTGAGACTGCAGCAGCCTGTGCTAGTCAGAACTCCGCTCTGAGTGTTGCCATACTAAGGGGAGTCTGGACGTCCAGAGGTGTAACTAAAGCCAAAAAGGGAAGAAAAAAATTACAGAAACACCCGGGTGCAAGCATTTGGAATTCTTTTTCTGGATAAAATGACTTGTGGAAACAGGGATGGGCACGGAAGCCTTGTGAGAGGGAACCCGAGGGAAGGTGGCCTAGTTTGATTCCTGCTAAAACACTATGCCAAAAGTATCTTGGGGTGGAAATGTTTTATTTGGCTTACTGGTCCAATCACAGTCCATTATCCTGGGAAGTCAGGGCCCAAGCTCCAGACTATAACCGAAGCAGAGCTTCCTGGCTTGTTCAGCTCATTTTCTTTTTTTTATTTTTAAATGATTTTCTTTCTTTTTTTTTTTTTTTTTTTTGATACTTTATTTACATTTCCAATGTTTCCCCCTTTCTAGATCTCCTCTTTGGGACCACCTATCCCTTCCCCCTCCTCCATCTCTATGAGGGAATTCCACCTCCCACCCACCCGCCCGCCCACTCCCATATTCCCACCTTGACATTCCCCTTTATTGGGGCCTCTCCTCCCCCTGATGGCCAAAAAGGCCATCTCTCCTCTGCCACACATGTGGTCCGAACCATGGGTCCCTCCATGTGTATTCTTTGGTTGGTGGTCCAGCCTCCAGAAAGACGGTGTGTGTGTGTGTGTGTGTGTGTGTGTGTGTGTGTGTGTGTGTGTGGCCAGTTGATGGCACTGTTGCACCCTCCATAGGGCTGCAGATTCCCTCAGCTCCTTCAGTCCCTTCTCCAACTCCTCCATCTGGGACCTCACTCTCAGTCCAGCAGTTACTGTAAAGTGAAACTTGGGTATTCCAAACGTTTCTGCTAATATCCACTTATCAGTGAGTACATACCATGTTTGTTGGTGGGATTGCAAGCTGGTACAACCACTCTGGAAAGCAGTTTGGCAGACCCTCAGAAAAATGGACATAATACTACCTGAGGACCCAGCTATACCACTCCTGGGCACATACCCAGAAGATGCTCCAACATGTAATAAAAACACATGCTCCACTATGTTCTTAGCAGCCATATTTATAATAGCCAGAAGCTGGAAACAACCCAGATGTCCCTCATCAGAGGATTGGATACAGAAAATGTGGTACAATGGAGTACTACTCAGCTATTAAAAACAATGATTTAATGAAATTTGCAGGCAAATGGATGGAACTTGAAAATATCATCCTGAGCGAGGTAACTCAGTCAAGCTCATTTTCTTACGCAGCTAAGGACCACCTGCCTTGGGGTGGTATTACTCACAGTGAGCTGAGCTCTTCCTCGTCAATCATTAATTAGGAAAATGCCACATAGAACAATGTCTATAGAACAATCTGAGGGAAGCAGCTCCTCAATTGAGGTTTCCTTTCCCCAGTTGACCTTAGTTGTGTCAAGTTGACCAAAACCAACTAGCACAGAGAGGTTAAGTACTGGAAAGGGGACCTTGGGGAACTCCCTCAAACTTGGACTATTGAGACCCTGCCTTTTCAGCAGCTTCCTTTAGGGTAGAACTCATGAATAATAAGGGTCAGATTTACATCTCTGTAGAAGGAAATCTGATGCCCAGTGGTTTGTACAAAGCACTTTGTCAGTTCCTTAAGTGAACTCCTGACTCAGAGTTGTAATTGCTCCAGTTTCCCTAAACAGATACTTAAAACTGAGCCTCAGAGAAACTTAGCAGCTTGCCTTAGGCTGGGATAATAGGTCTTCCTGGGATGGAGATGCCTACCAGCAGGGACTAGAGAGGGGTTTTATTTCTATCTTTAAGGCTTTATACTTCTAAGTCTCTCAACTGTTGTGTTTCTAAATGGCCTTATGATAGGATAAGGGCAGGGGGTGTATCTTTGGTGGGTCCATGCCAAGGTGTGCCACCAGAGATCACACCATTGCAACAGATCTTGAGCAAGATGTTGGGGGGGGACAGAGTTGGGGGGGATGGTGTGGGGACCTGAATGAGAGAAATAGAGACAGACAGAATGAACAAGACAGGGAATGGAGAGAGGGAGGGAGAGGGAGAAGGAGGGAAGGGGGGTAGGTGTCAATTGATCTGTGGTGGTGTGGTGGCTGGGGCCTTTTGTGTAGTCACCTGGTGGTGGCTGGTGATGACATAACTGATGCTGCTGAGTCACTGAAAGGTGGGTTGGCAGAGCATCTAATTTACAACACCTTAATTACTTAATTTTATTTTGAAAAGGTTATTTCATTTTATAAATCCTCGTAGTGTTGGCTCATTTGTTACTAATTCTTTCAATGTGAAGTGAAATTGCACTAATGCTTAGACCACAGTGATGGAGTTTTATGTATTATGTATTTTATGATACATACAATTTTTTGGAAGAAGTTCAAAGTTTTTCCTACAATTGAAGTTGTGAAAGTTGAGAACTTCTTAGATGGGTTGAAGTTCAAACTAATTTTTGACTATGTGAATTCTATTTAATGGCGTAAAATTAGTGAACTTTCACCTCTGCACTAGATCTGTCATTTCAGATCTGCACTAGAGATCTATCATTTGGCACTAATACTCCTGCTTTCAAGTCCCAGAGGAGTGTACTTCATGGGATTGCTGAAAGTGAGGTCTTTACTCTGCATTCAAGCCAGGCCCAGGAGTCTGCAGATGGGCTACCTGTGTGGCCCTGAGGTCAGGAGCAGGATGACTCTAAGATCTTCGTGAGAAAGTGCCTGTGTTCAGCTTACTAAGGTGGCCTCAAGTCTGCTGACAGCTCTGAATTTCTTTTATATTGTGGAACCAGATTTTCTGTAGGACTGTACAGATCTTAATCACTGGAATTGCAACACTGGAAAGTGCTAGGCTGACACTTCTGACACTCCTGACATCAATGATTTTGAGGCTATGATACATACCCCTAAAACAGAAGAGAAAGAAGAATCCAGAAGACACTTGAGAGAGATAATCGTGGCCAAGCAAAGGAGATCAAAACTTTGAAAGACAACCCTTTTTTAAAATTTTTTTTATTTGCGTAGTATCTTCCTTCCCATAACTGTTTTTGCTTTGCCTTTTGGCATAGAGAGAGGGACATTTTTTTGTCTTGATGTCATTAAACAGGAGTTGGAAGGAATGGGGATGTAGTTCAGTTGTTGGGAGCCCTGGATCCACTGGAGAATCAAATACGTGGGTGTGGCAGTGCACACCTGTGTCCCTGCTCCCGGGAGACGGAAGCAGGAGGACCAGAAGCTCAGGGTCAGCCCTGGCTGCATATGGAGTTGGGTTTGGAGTTTGGAGGAAATTAAGCCATGTTATGTCATTAGAAGTTAGTAAATTATGATTTCAGACAGAAGCATTTATGTGCACTGTAGCACTAAACTAAATGGTATGCAGTAGTGTATACTTGCTTACCTGAGATATAAGGGCCACTAAGGTGTTCTTCTGCACACCTACATTGTTAAGAGTATCAGTCTGTTGAAGGGGCAACATTTTGTATGACTAGGTCTCCTGAAGAGAGTGCTACATAGAGAAATCTCCGGACACAGCCCGAGTTTCTGGTGCAGCTTCTACAAGCCATTTCAGTGACTTTTTCTCCCGTCCAGAGGCAGGAGGCCTCTTGGTTCATATGCTTCATTTAATCATTAGTAAAAATTAATCCAGGGTTCTGAGACATAGCCAGTAAGTCCCAAAGAGCAAAGGAGGTTGCGTACTTGTCCTCTGTAGCATTTGCTGCTTTGCACTCTTCTGTTTTTAATTTAAAATTCTTGGAAAAGAAGTGGGGCGGGGGCTGAGATCCGAGCCAACTCCATTTCCCCTCACGCTCAGACTGAGTCTCTTCATCTTGGAAAAGGAGGGATTTTGTCTCAGAACCACTTTGTGCCCTTGGGGTGCCTGGTTGAACAGAAAGTCCCTGCAGTCACTTCACCCTGAGATCACACCTGAGAAAGAATGCAGCGGGGAGGAAGGAGTGGCATGCTTGTGTGAAATTGTCCATTCCTGGAGCGACTGGCAAGCACTGCTCTGGGGATTTTGGACAGCAATGATTATTCTTGGCAGCGATCTTCCAGATGTATTTGTTTTGTTTTGGTGCCTAATACCCAGTTGAACAGGATTCATTACATTTCTGTTTTTAGAGTTATCCTTACGTTTCGAGTAGTGAACATTTAGTTCTGGGTAGCTTACTAGCCCCCGGGCAGCACCTGGGTGGGCAGAGTAGTGTTTTGGAAAAGCTTTTTGACCACAAATCAATTTTTAGCACCTCTTCCCGGCTCCCATCTCATCCCTCCCTCAAAGAACTGGAGCGGGGGTCAGATCAGAGCCAGTTCTGCTCTGACCTTGGCATTTCCTGGCTTTCCATGCTGTGAGCTGGTGGCCTTCTCATATGACAAGCAGGCCGACTTTCTGCTCGGTCTTAGTTCTTTTGAAATCCTGACCACACTCCTTTTGATTAATTTCCTGACCCACTAATTTTTTGGGAACAGAGTTTGCAGTTCAGCTCTCTAGAGGAGCTGCCGCTCAGGGCTTTTCTCTGCCTTTATAATTTTTAGTTTTGTGGGGGTTTTTTGTTGTTGTTTTTTTTTTAGAATATGAAACACACTCAGGTATGGTCATGCATGCCCATAATCCAGCACTCTCCAGGTAGAAGAGGGTGGATTTCTGTGAGTCTGAGGCAGGCCTGGTCACATAGTGAGCTCCAGGTCAGTGGGGGCTGTGTAGAGAGACTCTGTCTCAAAAAAACCAAACAATCAAAAAAACCAAAAGATATAAAATGCAGTTTAACTTGGGGGCATATACCCTGTGAGCCGACCCCTAGACTACCTTATCCCCGGTCTTCCCTGCATTTCTGAGATCCCCACTGTAGTTCTGGAATCAATCCAGTTTGAATGGAAGTGGAGTTCAAAGAGCTGAGAATGCAGCAAGCCTAGTCGTTGTTGGAGTGGCCTTTTGGCTTCCTGTGGTGTGTTTCTTTATTACTGATTTAGTACCTGAAAATTGACGCATGTCACCTAATTGTGGATGTCATTGCTGACCTGTACGAGGAAACTTTTCTTCATAGCTGGGCAGCTCTGTCTGTAGTGTGATGCTATGTAAAGATTTTAGTGTGTTTTCTTGTAACTACATTTTTTAAAAAATTGAAAATAAAATTATTTTCATACAGAATATTCTGATTGCAGTTTCTTCTTTCGCATTTCCTCCCAGATCCGGTCCACCTCCCTACCCTTCCAACCTTTTTTTTTTTTTTTTCTTTTTTTTCTCTTAGAAAACAGCATCTTTATTCTAATTTTTAGTGACCAACTTAATTTTAAGCAATCATAATAATTCTTCTGGAATATTCTTTTTTCTTTTTTTTTTGGTTTTTTTGAGACAGCGTTTCTCTGTGTAGCTCTGGCTGTCCTGGAACTCACTCTGTAGACCAGGCTGGCCTCGAACTCAGAAATCCACCTGCCTCTGCCTCCCGAGTGCTAGGATTAAAGGCATGCGCCACTACTGCCCGGCTGGAATACTCTTATATCTTAATAAATATAGTTATCACTACTGTAAAGAATGACTGCCCAACAGTGACTGTTGTTATATATTACTGTCCAGTAGGTTTCCTAAGGCAGGCTTTAAAAATAGGATTATAATCATACATGTTCATATAATTGCCCCACTTAGAACCATGCCAGGAGCTAGCTGGTCTTTACCTGTCGTTTGAACATGTATTCCATTCTGTCAGTATTCACTGATGCCGACTAACTGCCTGGCCTGTATGTTCTGGCCATGGAGCTCCGTTATCTTTTTTACTTGTCTTGCTGTTCTTGCTGACTTCAAGTACAGTGTGAACTGGATTGGGAATAGGTAGTGTAGTAGAGATCCTTGTCTTATTCCTGATTTTAGTGGAAGTGCTTTGAGTTTTTCTGTTCCACAGATGTTCACAATGTGTTGCTGTATATTGCCTTTATTATGTTGAGATATGTTCCCTCAGTTCTGAGATTCTCTAGGACTTTTGTCATGAAAGGATGTTGGATTTTGTTTTCATTTAATGAGATGATCATGTGTTTTGTGTCCTTGAATCTCTTTATGTGATGAATTAAATTTATTGATTTATTTTTATTGAACCGTCTCTGCATCTCTGGAATGAAGCTGACTTGATCATGACAGATGATCTTTTTGATGTTCTTGCGTTCAGTTGGCAAGTATTTTATTGAGAACTTTTGGGTCCATGTTCATCAGAGATACTGGCCTAAATTAATTAACTCATTCATTCATTCTAAGATTTATTTATTTATTATATATAAGTACACTGTAGCTGTCTTCAGACACTTTTACTTCTTGCTCCTGCCCCGCTTGCTCCCTGTAGCTGTCTTCAGACACCCCAGAAGAGGGCATCAGATCTTATTACGGATGGTTGTGAGCCATTATATGGTTGCTGGGATTTGAACTCACAACCTTTGGAAGAGCAGCCAGTGCTCTTAACCGCTGACCCATCTCTCCAGCCCCCTAAATTATTTCTGTTTTGTTAGGTCCTTGTCTGGTTTTGGTATCAGAGTAATACTGGCTTCGTAAAAAGAATTTGGAAATGTTCATACCTTTTGTGGAATAATTTCAGTAGTATTGGTGTTTGTTTTTTGAAGGTCTGGTTGAATTTTGTGCTGAATTCTTCTGGCTTTTGCTTTGTTCAGTTTGGAGATTTTTAATTACTGCTTCATTTTCATTGGATGTTATGGGTCTATTTATATGGGTCTATTCATCTTATTTTATCATTAATAGGCCATATACATCAGAAATCATCCATTTCTTTTAGCTTTTCTAGTCCTGTGGAGTACAGATCTTTCAAATGTCTATGAGTCTCTGAGTCTCCTCAGTGTTTGTTGTGATGTCTCCTTTTCATCTCTAACTTTTTTATTTGGATCCTGGTTTCTTTCTTTTGGTTAATTTGGCTAAAGCTTTTCTGGCAGTGTTAATCTTTCCAGAGAATGGTCTTTGTTTCATTAATTCTTTGTATTGTTTTTTGTTTTGTTTGTTTCAATTTCATTAAGTCTGTCCTTAATTTTGATGATCTCTTCCAGACTACTGTGTTTGGATATTCTCCCCCCCCCCCAAGGTCTTTAGATGTTTTATTAAATTATTAACTTGAAACTCAGTTTTTTTGATGTAGGTCCTTGTTGTATACCATAGGTGTTTACATTTTATTCAGTTCTAGGAATTTTTAAATTTTCTTCTTGATTTCTTCCTTGACCCAATTGTCATTTTATAGTGTTGGTAGGTTTCTCTATGTAGCCCTGGCTAACCTTGAACTCTGTCTGTAGACCAGGCTGGCCTTGAACTCCTGCCTGTCTTTGCTTCCCAAGCATTTGGACTAAAGGTGTGTGCCATCACTGCCTTGCTGATTTCCATGAGTTTATATACTTTATTTAAGTTTCGTTGCAGTTGATACCCAGCTTCATTTCATTGTGGTCAGATGAAATGCAGGGTGTTACTTCAATTTTCCTTTATTTGTCGTAATTGCTTTGTGTCCCAGTATGTGGTGGATTTTGGAGAAAGTTCATGGGCTGCTAAGAATGTGTTCTGTAGTGTTGGGTGGAACATTCTGTGTCTGTTAGGTTCATTTGGTTTGACATCATTCAACTCCAGAGCTTCACTGGTTAGGCTTTTCTAAATGACCTGTCTGTTGGTGAGAGCCAGTTATTGAAATGCTCACTTATCACTGTGTGTGTGTGTATGTCTGTGTGTGTGTTTAAAAAGTCTACTACAGTTTCTTTTATGAAATTGGGTGCTCTGGTTGGTGCATATATGTTTAGAATTATAATATCTTGTTGGTGGATTTTTTTCCTTCTAATGAAGCTAAAATGTCCCTCCTTATCTCCTCTGACTAGTTTTATTTGAGGTGTATTTCATCAAATATTAGAATAGCTACACCAACTTGTTTCTTAGTTCTATTTACATGGAATACCATTTTCCACTCTTATCTTAAGGTGGTGTCTGCTGTTGATAGTGAGGTATGCTTCTTAGAAGCAGTAAAAAGGTGGGTCCTATTTTCTAACCCAGTCTGATAGTCTATGTATTTTTACTGGAGAATTGAAACCATCAGTATTCAGACTTACTATTGAAAGGCATATGAATTGCTCCTCCTCCTCCTTCTCCTCCTCTTCCTCCTCTTCCTCCTCCTCCTCCTCCTCTTCTTACTTCTCCTCCCCCTCCTCCTCCTCTTCCCACCTCTAGCCAGGACATAACCAAGGACATTTCTAACTACTGGCCAAGGACACAAGTCTTGGCTCCTGTTCCTAAATCTGTTTGACCAGTTTCTGTCTCCCATTCTCTCTCTCCATTGGTGTCTTTCTGTATCACACACTTCATTGTATTTTTCAAGACAGAGTCTCTCACTGAACCTGGAGTTCACCAATTGGATGGCTGGCCAATAATTTTCAGGAATCCTCCTTTCCTCCCTACCCAGTTTTGGGATTAGTAAGTGTGTGCTGCAAGGCAGGCAAGCATAAGAGACAGTTTAGTATGCTGGGGCCCCAATGCACACTCCCCCTCTTGTACTAATGCACTTGGTAGCCTAATACTTACAAGTATCATATACACTCATTCCCCTCCAAATAATGCATCCAACAACCTCAGAACCCCCTTGGTCTCCCACCTGCATCGGGTACATACACGCCACTTCTCAACAATAGTGTCAGGTTTTCTAACCCTGATAACGATTGGTTTGCAGTTTCTATTCAAGTATGTTCTCAGCGTATCTGGGTGTGAAAACTAGAAGGGCTAATGTAGCCCCAACTAGTTTGAGGTGTAGGTGTATTGTAAGGCAAACTGTGTCCTCTAGTAGCATTTTTGGGAGAGTCCTCCCTTTACCTTATGCTTGTACATAACTGGTCATGCATATGTTAAAATCAGGTGCGTTATATATAGGAAGGGGTGTGCACAGTAAGAAAAGGGAGTGTAGATCCTAATCTATCAGTAATAGCAGAGAACCAACCAAAATACGTCCCTTAGTAGAACCAGCCCCCCTCTCTTTAGACCCCATAAAAAGTGACCCCAGGCTGTAGCCTGGGCCCTAGAATAGCCTCATTCCTGTAGCCTGCTATCAATCTTGACAATGTGTCTTCTTTAATCTTTACTATTGTTTTGCTCCAAATAAAGTTACCTTGCTTCTTCCGCAGATCTAAGTGTGTCTTCATTTTCAGTTCTCTAGGTAAGAGGTCCTATGCTTAAAGAGACCATCTACTAGTTACCTTGAACATTCATCGAGATGCCAGGAGTGGGATACCTGCCTCTAAGTTATTGGTCAGGGAAGCCCTAGATGTACCCCAGCCTATTGCCATTGCTCTTGATTACTCGCTGGAACTAGATGGAAAGATCCTATTGATGAAGATACAACACACTGGTTGTAGATATAGAGAAACCAAACTGGAACTGACTTGAAAACTTCCTTTCTGTTGGCTAACTATCATAGTGCTAGAAGGTAGTATCTGGCCCTGTGAGAAGAGCTATTTGTGATATTACCCATTGGTGAACTGACCTGCTACGGCAAGATGTGCCCACTGGTGCAGTAGTGGCCTGACTGTTATAGTGAGGGGTGGCTACCCAACCACTTTTGAATTGGATTTGAGGTCTGCTCCACAGGAAAGATTTCTTTTGCCTGTACTGTAAATCTGATGAAAAGCCCTAGAGAGGAGCATACTGTTGTTGCCTTGCTAAATGGACACGTTGTCAAACTGCCTTCTAAATATTTATGTTTACACACATAGATCAGTGGCTGCTGCCCTCAGCCTTGGCCAGAGAAGCTTCTCTTTGTAGTGCTCGGTAGTCAATGCAGAGACCCCATAACTAGTCAAAGTGCTGAGAATTCAGTGACTACTTAGTGCTTAACCATAAGTGGGACACCTGTGTTTCACATCTCCTCCCTCCTGGCCAGGTCTCAAGGAACATCATAGAAAAGGAGGGCAGAAAGAATGTAAGAAGAGCCAGAGGGTTGGGGTGGGGGCTGTGTAAGGCTGTCTTCTGGAGCTCACAGGGCCACTGCACCCACGAGCTCACTGCAGCTATGGCTGCCTGCACAAAACCAAGCCAGCAGGATCAGTCAGTGTTCAGTCCAGCAGCACTAATTAGACTGGGTGGATTACAGAGAGGGGGAGGGAGGAGGGGGATGACGTGGATGATGTGCAGTGTGTGTGTGTGTGTGTGTGTGTATGTGTGTGTGTGTGTGTGTGTGTGTGTGTGTGTGTGCGCACGCTTGCGCTGGGGAGGCAGAGAAAGATAGATCTCTGAGTTTGAGGCCAACCTGGTCTACAAAGGAAGTTCCAGGACAGCCAGGGCTCTGTTATACAGAGAAACCCTATCTTGAAAAACAAACAAACAACCCCCCAAATGATATATTGTTTAAATTATGACATTGCCAAAGAATAAATAAAAGGTATTCTTTTAATAAAGAAAAGAGAAAGTTCCTTAAGATTGCCTCGGTGCACTTGGTGTCAAATACATTCATTCAGCGTGTGGTGAACTAGCAGCTCAGTCTTGCTGGAGCGGGTTCTGTGGGAAGCTCTGGGGCATGTGACGTGGAGCTGCGTTCTGGCTCTAATGCAGAGTGCACGGTGTTTTGCTCTCTGCCTAGGACAAGTCCTTTTGTACTACTGAGGAGTCACAGATGGATTTGAATTGTGGGCACATATAGTACTTCACATTTTCTTCTTGCCCTTGCCCCAAGTCCAGAGGGTCCATTAAAATGGCCAATGTAAATCCCCCTCTGTGAAAGGTTGGCTGGCTTTTGAGGTGGGGTATGTGTCACCTGTTTACTTACTGTGGTGATAATATACTTGACAGAAAGACAAAGGACACAGAGAGGCCTTATTTGGCTTTCAGCTTAAGAAAGAACACAGTCTGTCGAGGTGAAGAAGACATGGTGTCAGGAACAGGAGCTGGTCACACCTCATCTGCGGTCCCAAGCAGAGGTGAATGCTGGTGCTCAACTCTGTCTCTCTTCACTTTCTATTGAGCTCAGGACCCTAGCCCATAAGGTGGTGCTGCCCACATCCACAGTGGTCTTACCTCCTCAGTTAAATCTTTCAGAACACCCCTGACAGACATCCCAGGGGTGTGCTTCCATGTTGATTCTCAGTCCAGCCTGGTTAACAGAGAGTGCCTGGGCTCCTCATCGCCCCTGCGGAGGGCTAGCTGCAGCCTCCAGTGAACTCAAGAACTGTGTTATTAGTGCTGTCTGTGGAAAAAGAATTCTTTTAAATAGAAATGTAAACAGTGAATTAATCTGGCAGCTGTACTTCTTTACCTTTGCTAGTCCCCAATAACCACACAGAGAAACCAAGATTTATTTTAAGCTGCATATCAATACTGAGCAGTTAAATGATCTATGCTAATCTGGCTGCCTCCCAGCCCCATCCCATGATACTTGCATATTTTTATTGATCTGGCTCTTTGGGCTTCAGATGTTTTTTCTCATGGTGACTTCTCCGACCTTCTCCTCGTGATGGATCTGAATCCTCCTCACCTTCTTCCCCTGCTGGTGGAAGCTTCTGCCCTGTCCTCTCTTCTGCCATTGGGTGATCAGCATTTATTGATAGGGCAGAGAATAAAGGGTAGGAATATTTATACAAACTCGAAACAAGAGATTCTTGACCTAAGCATTACAGGGCCACGTCCAGATTGAGACAAGATGTGGGGGCAGAGAAATAGCATTTGATTAACAAAAGGGTAACCTTTACACAGTGCACAGAAACATTATTCCTGCAGTTTGTTCCAAGCTTATTTGTCCTTCCTTAGGGTAACAGTCAACTATCTAATTTATTCCACTGGAGGTATTTAATAAGCTTTTGAAAGGGATATCTTCGCTGGGCAGTGATGTCACAAGCCTTTAACTCCAGTACTCAGGAGCTCTGTGAGTTCGATGCCAGCCTGGTCTACAGGGTGAGTTCAGGGCAGCCAGGGATACACAGAGGTGAAACCCTGTCTCAAACAAAAAACAAAAAGTCTTCAGCTGTTTTTTTTTTTTTTTTTTTTTAATCTCCCCATGTGTCCGGATGAGAGTGCTTTAGCACCAAGAGAACCACATTGACATCTAGTTCCCAGTTACTGAGTTCTCTGTAAAGACCACTCTTGATTTCTGGTTGGGTTCTTAATGATTTGATTCCTCTTTTTAAAAGTAAATGCAGTTGTGAATGTAGAGCTTGCCCTTTAAGCCCTCATGGCTTTCTTCAAGAAGTCCTCTCAAGTCCTGAAATGGAAAGCCTATTGAGTGAATTTGCCGTGTGGCTTAGATACTAAATTCTGCTGCAGTGAACAGAAAACCCAGCTCCTTATCCATTTCTACATAAGTCGGAGGGTTCCGAGGCTTTCTGGGTCCTCACTAAGCTTACTTAATTTCGTATATAAATGCCTATACGGCCTCTCAGAGCGCTGTCACTCTAAAGGAGCCAGCACTGCCTCAGTGTGGAGCGGGCTTTCAATAAATGTCCAGATATTCTTTTCAGTTGAGGGCAGTCCAGGTGTGGTAAGGAGGCTCAAAGGGGCGGTCAAAGGCCAAGGTGCTGATCCCTGGTCATGCAGCTATTGTGGTGATCTTGTCCAGAGGCTGCTCACCAGTCATCACTGGGTCTTCCTTCCAGACAGGAAAGAGGAAAGCAAAAGGCAAAGGCATCCACCAGCTGCACCTGTGCTCATTCAGAGCTTCCTGGATGCTCAGTCCAGTGACTTCTGCTCACGTTTCCTTCTTAACTAGAAGTATATCTCAGTCCCCACTCATACAAGGCTGGCCCATTGGCACCCTCGGTGGAATTTCATGTGAAAAAGTTTTGAGAAGAATTTAGACCATTGTTGTCTGTAAAACTAGCGGGACTTGGGAAGAATAGACCATCTGAACATTAATTGAAAACCTGCTCCATACTGATCAATGCTGGCTCCTTTAGAGTGACAGTGCTCTGAGAGGCAGTATTGGCATTTATATATGAGATTAAGTAAGCTTAGTGAGGACCCAAAGAGCCAAAAAGGGAGAATTAATTGTATTATTAGTGAAAATGGTCACTTAGCTGACATAGGCTTGGAGTTAATTTAAAGAAGGATGTCTTTTTTTTGTTTGTTTGTTTTTGTTTTTTTTGTTTTGTTTTTTCGAGACAGGGTTTCTCTGTATAGCCCTGGCTGTCCTGGAACTCACTCTGTAGACCAGGCTGGCCTCGAACTCAGAAATCTGCCTGCCTCTGCCTTCCAAGTGCTAGGATTAAAGGTGTGCGCCACCACTGCCTGGCATAAGAAGGATGTCTTGAAACCTTGAAATTATAACAGGAGATTTTGGAAAGTATAGCCACATTCATTTTAAAAAGTCAGTGTTAAAAGCTAATTTTGTAAATGAGAGCTGGAGGAAAAGTATTTGTAATATATATTTAAAACTATGATTATTGAAGATACAGTCCCTATAAATAAAGAGTAATAAAAACTTAATTTTACTGAAAATCTGAACATAAAGACTTTACAAAAATGTTGGAAATAAATAATTGGATCATATCAACTTCAAAGAAACATTGAAACATACTACGATTCTGATCTTAACAGATGTTTTTAAAATTTGATATTATCCAGTCTTGTAATGCTGCGGAGAAAAGGTCCCACCATCATTTTGGAGACAGTTGGGTTGCATGTGCTGACTGAAACATACAGCATAGCCTTCAGCTGGGCATATTTCAGACAGGGGTTATCATGTTTCACATTGTGATTAAAGAAAGTGTGAGACAAGCTGTGTATCTATGAAAGCACGGATAGCTCAATTATTTGGTCCAGGCAGTTATTAACAACTGTAGCAATTAACAACAGCATTGTCTATGGGCTATTAAATAAGAAGGTTGCAAAATAATGAGTAAGCTGTTTTGTGTCCTCTCTTAAATTCCATGTATGCCTAAAAACATGCAGAAGTCTTGTTAATGGTTTTTGTTTGAGACAAGATCTCATTGTATAGTCATGGCAGGCCTAGAACTTACTATGTAGACCAGGCTGGCCTTGAACTCTGAGCTCTGCCTCTGCTACTCAGTGCTGGAGTAACAGGTGTGTGCTACCACTCCCATTCATTATTTTTCATTTTTGATGCTTATTGTTTTGAATTTTTAAAGTTTTACTTTATGTGTATGAATGTTTGGCCTGCAGGTATGTATGAACTTTGTATGGGCCTGGTGCCCAAAAAGGTCAGAAAAGGCATCAGATCCCCTGGAACTGGAGCTGTGGAAGGCTATGAGCCATATGGGTGCTGGGAACCCATATGTGGTGCAAGAGAAGCCCGAGCTTTTACCCACTGAGCCATCTCTCCAGCTCCATATCAGAAAGTTTTGTGAGGATAAATTGACATGTGTATTTTGCAAGAATGAGTCATCAAATTCTTTAATTAGCAATCACCATTTTACAGGAAGAGTGTTTGAAAATAAGAGGACATGAAAGCTTGACTCCTCAAATGTAGAGTGCAGAAAGTGATTTGTTTTTGTTTTGTTTTGAGACAGGGCTTCTCTTTGTAGTCTTTGCTGTTCTAGTACTTGGTCTGTAGACCTTGAACACACAGAGATTCTCCTTCTCTGCCTCCTGAATGCCACCACCGCCTGCCCAGAAAGTGATGTTCTCACTTGCCTTCTGGGAGTGGGAGGGGAGCGGATGGAAGCTGTGGTAGAGGCGGACTTATATTCCCAGAGAAAAGCCATCTTCTTTCAGTTCACCTCACAGTTTTCCTTTCAACTTGAGGCTGGGCTGGAGTCGAAATGCAGTTAACAGACAATTGTCTTTTGGTCATGGTGTTTATCAGAGCAAAGAAAGCAAACCAAGACAACCTATATATTCAGTTCATTTTGAGACAAAAAGTAGGACTGATTTGTCAGACTGTCATATTGAAAAGATACAGATCCTGGGGCCTTATACATAAAAGATTTATTTCTCACTGATGGTCCACCACAGAAATGATAGGCAAACAAGCCATAAGCAACTTGAACAGAGCTTCCCCCATGACCAGGAAGAGGGTTTGGGAGACTCTGCCTTTCCAGCAGGGACCACTGTAGGGTGTGGCACACCAGAAAAGTGATGCTTACCTTGGAGGAACTGTGTCTGGACAGTTGCTGTACACATGAAGGTCAGTACACAGGTCTGTCTCCCAGCGCTGACTTGTCCCCCCTGTGTCACCCTGGACTTCCTCCTTCCTTTCTGACCACTCCTTTCCCAGAACCCTCCTGCTCTTTATTCTTTCCGTGCCCAGGAACTCTGTCTGCTCTTTGATGATTTCCCTTCATTCTGGCTCTTTCATAAATGAAAAGTTATTTCAGGACTTCCCATTCCTCACCATGGAACATTCACATTAGATTTTCCCCCAGAACCCAAGAGGATGTAGAAAACTCAGTTGCCACTTGAAAACAGTGGACCGAGTCTCAAGAATGGTTGTGCATTATGCCCATAGACATCCTCTATGGAGATATGCAGGCAAGCTGTCGGAGCCCTGAATTTTCCATGCTCAATTTTTTGACTTACTGCTTTCATTTTTCTTCTTTAGTCATCAAGCTGGAAAAAGCTTTTTTCAGGGTTTCTCTGTATAGCCCTGGCTGTCCTGGAACTCACTCTGTAGACCGGCTGGCCTCGAACTCAGAAATCTGCCTGTCTCTGCCTCCCAAGTGCTGGGATTAAAGGCGTGCACTGCCCAGCTGGAAAAAGCTTTTAAAAGGTCTTTACTGTATTTCAAACTGGTTTATAAAAGATGAAGCTGCCTGTATGTACTCCCCCTCCCCCATTATCCAACAGTCTTGGTCTGGCCATAGAAATAAAATCCTATAATGAAACCAGTCACTTAGGCTGCTGTGAAATGCTCTTAGATAAAACATCTTTGTTGATGTATTTTAGTGTCCAAAAGTGGAATGGTTTGTCAGGAGAAGCTACGAGCATTCTCTGAATTCTACAGGATGTTAAGTCAAAATGTAGCTCCCCCCTGCCCTACCCCTGCCCCAGGATTTATTGCTACATTTTGGCAGTTATTCTTTAGGCAAATCAGGTTAGAAGAGTGAACAAGGAAGAGAATTAGTGCACATGCGCACATGCCTCACATTTGAGCACTGCTTATGTGCTAGTATGGTACTCGGAGAGCTTAGGTCAGTGGATGGTGTCCTCACACGGCTGACAGTGGTACCGGTGATAAATTAAGGATTAAGATGGTGCTTTCTTGGTCTGTTGATAGCGTCTGAATGTTTTGAGGGCAGAGCCACCGCGGTGGTACATGATTGATGTGTGACCTGTAAGTTACAGATCTTCCCTGACTTACGTTGCGGGAAATATTAAAAAAAGAAGGAATATATAGCATGTTTCTACGCTATGCCCTGGTTCTCTCCTCCCCATCGGGCTAGCCGGTCAAGCACTGGTGAGCAATGGCCAAGCTGCTTTTACCTCGTGGAGCTCTGAGTCAGAGCTTCACGATCTCTCCACCCAGCTCACTAGGTTCCCACTAGCGGGTCGATACCACGCCAGCCCCATGCTTCAGTGGTCCCATGGCCTCTGTGGTGCACACCAGGCAAACCCACACTTTGCCACTGTACATTTTCTCTTTGGAACCCAGACGAGCCGCAGTGTGAAGGCAAACACAAGACAAACTTAGCTCAGAAACAATAGTAACTCAATCTCTGGGCGCATAAACTAAAACTTAATCTTGTAAGCCTTATCAAAGTCTGATTCTTCTGGTGGCGAATCCTTGTGGACCCACCATACCAGGAGACTCTAGTAGTTATATCTTACCTACATGCTGTCCCCGTTCCAAAAGGACCCTCTCTCTCCTGCTCCTCATCTCTCCTCTCTGACCCAGAAGTCTCTCCTACGCACCCAGTGATTGGCTCCTTTATTCATTAGGGGATTGGTTCACAAGAAGTCACAGGTGTAACTCACTCCTTGTCTGAAACCCCTCACAGGAGGGCAGAATTAGCAGAATACAAAAAGCCCCAGGGCTAGCCACAACAGACTTACAGTGGGATTGTATCTGCATGCTTATGGGAAAGCACATGAAACTTGATCTAAGAGCTGATTTCCTGAAGACCAGAAAGGATTAAAAAACGGGGAAAGGAAGAAAAGAAAGGAAAGAAACTTCCTGGTGCCCATCATTACTAGAAAATAAAGTCAAATACATTGATTCACCTGAGCTGCCTATTGTCCTAGTTCGACAATGCTGATGTGGTATCAGCTGTTTACCAGCCTGCTTTTGACTGGGCACTGCAGTTGCTACCATGGAAGACTCAGAAAAGGCCAGACTGTAAATACTGCTGTGTAAAAAGAGCCAAATTCAAAGTTGAGTTTCTGGCACATGATTTTCACTTTTACACCATTGCAAAATTGAACCCTAAGTCAGAACACTGGGAACCAGTGGCCGTCTGTCGTTAAAGGACTGCTTCTGTGACTAGATGGATGAGTGGATAAATGAGTAAGCCTATGGAAGGACCGCCTGCTCCTCAGGCTGGGTCCCATGATTTAGAAATAGCTAATGGATCTTGAGCATGACTAATGAGAGTTTCCTAAGTGGTAGAATACAGTGTACTCTGTCTGTCCTGTGTCAAGTGAGCCTATCGGTTCCTGCCATCCCAAATGCTACTCTTAGTGCGAAGCATCTGTCCCCAGTGAACAGGGAATGTTGTCGGAATCTCCTCGTATACAGAACATTATAGTTCTACAAGATGGACACTTGCCAGTGCAAAACAGTAAGGACTTAGCGGGCCTCCTAAGGGAGAATCCATGGGAATTCTGGAGGAGGGAGTGCCCAAGAGGGATCGGCTCGCCACGTGCGTTTCTTCCACGTGCTCACTTAGGCTGCAGTGGAAGGCCCATAGGCAGTGGTGAACTGCAGAGCTCAAAGGAGGGAGAAGCCAGTGGTGCCTCACTTTGTTTGATGTTCACTTGTCTCAGCTGTGACCTTCCACTCATTTGTCACAAGAGCGTCCTCTTCTGCTGCTACAGGTAAGTAGTCAAGACATTTTTGTAGTGATTCTCTGACTCCTTTCTAAATTAGACAGAAGTAGAAGTGAGGTCGTTCACATAAGATCGGGGATGGCTTCTCTAGTGCTACTTCATGTATGGTCCGTCTACCTCCAGCAGAGACAGCTTTGTAACTTATGTAGACAGAGTGAATGAGCTCTTATGTTCTAATAATCTGGGCTGATCTTTCTCACAGGTTGGTTCCTTGTATAGACACACACACACACAGAGGCATACTCTTGACACAAAAATGACAGCTCTCATTTTAAAGGGAGTAAGAGGTAGTTTATTCTGGACCATTTTGAGCCACCATGACCTGGGAACACAGGTTTAGGTTACCCCAAATTGCATGTTCCAGAGTGAAAGCAGTTTCATGACATTTTACACTTTTATAGAACAAAGGAAGTCATAAGTCAAGGCACGTTTATAATACATTGGTGGATACACCAGAGAGACAATCATAGCAAGATAGGGGAAGCTTCTCTATAAGCCCAAGGTGCTCTCTGATGATGTTCTTAGCTTGGGTTGGTGAGAGTGAGAGGTTGGCTACGTTAATAGAGTCCAAGTTTTCTCCCTTAGTCACAGGATACTCCTCCGACATGTGGTGGCCAGGGAACACTGCTCCAGAAGGACAGACAGAACTAGCCCAAGGCAAGGCAGTGAGGCCTTGGGCCTGCAGCCTTGCAGTCTGACCACAGCAGTGCAGCTCTCATCCATCACCCCATCTCTGCAGACACAGATTCTCTTTAGGAGTTCTTCTTACATTACCCTTCAGTCCAGAAAATGACTCTAATGCAAGCCTTTTACCAGATTTTGGAAAAGTGCTCTTTTTTGAAACTGTTCATGTCCCAGGTGGTGATTCTTCACCTTTTACATTTCTCATTAACATGGTGTCTGGGAGAGGGGGAAATGGGTGGTCGAGGGATTCTGCAGATGCACTAGTCACCCCTAGATCCTGTTTTGGTCAACAGGAGCACAGCTGTGATCTGAGCTGAAGAGTGGTTATTAGGGAGGTTCCCTCCTAGATGTCCCCTGTTGGAGACTTAGGCAGTTCTTGTTCACCTTGGCCAGGTCATGTTTGTGAGTCCTTCTTTACCCAGAATCCCATGTGGGAAGTGTGGCATAAGCCTCTGCCTTCTAGGTTTCTCTAATCCTGTGACCAAGCATATTCTGTAAGAGGACAGAGTGGACACACATGATCATGTACGTCCTCTTCTGCTCACCAGTGTTCTTCTTGCTCCCCAGGTCTCACTGGCTTCAGTGGTGAGGTTCATTCTTTTTGGGTAAAGCTTTTCTCCCTCCCCCCTTCCTTACCTGTCTGTCTGCCTCCCCCCCTTTCTCCCTCCATTCCTCCCTCCCTGCATCCCTTCTTCCTCCCCCCCCCCCCCTTCCTCCTCCTCCTCTGTTCTGTAGCATTTCTGACCTGGCAGAGCCTTGCCCAGAAGACCTAACATTTGGAGTCATTTGTACTGAGTACATAGGTTTTAAAAATAACCCTTCATGGGGGAACAACATAATCATGGGAGGCGGAGGGAGGGAGGGACCTGGGCAGGAGATGGGAGGGGGAGGGCAAAAGGGGAACAGGATCAGGTATGGGAGGGGAGACAGGAGAGAAGCCCAGAGGGCCAGGAGAATGAATGAAAATATACAGCCTCTGGGGGTGGGAGGTGGGAGACCCTCTAGAAAGTACCAGAGGCCTGGGAGGTGAGAGACTCTCAAGACTCAACGAGGGTGACGTTAGCCAAAATGCCCAACAGTGGGAAGAGGGAACCCGAAGAGTCCACCTCCAGTAGATAGACAGGGCTTAAATGGAGGGACAGGGTTACCAACCCACAGTCAGAATTTCTGACCCAGAATTGTTCCTGTCTAAAAGAACTGCAGGGACAAAAATGGAGAAGATACTAAAGGAAAGGCGGTCCGATGGCCATGCTCTGAGAGGCCCTACCAGCAGCTGACTGAGACAGATACAGATACTTAAACCCAACCACTGGACTGAAGTCGGGGACCCTTATGGTTGAATTGGGGGAAGGATTGAAGAAACTGAAGTGGAGGGCGACCCCATAGGAAGGCCAGCAGTCTCCACTCACCCAGATCCCAGGGAACTGCCAGAGGCTGAGCCACCAACCAGGCAGCATGTAGCAGATGTGCCTAATCCTCCAGAGACTTGAGGCTCCAGGGAAGGGGGATGCCCGGTGGAGGGGGGGGAAGGAGCACCCTCTCAGAGGCAAGGGGGAGGAGCAATGAGGATGAGGAATTGTGGGAGGAAGGGACTGGGAGGGAGGCAACGGCTGGAATGTAAATACATAAAATAATTAAAAATAAAAATTAACCCTTCATTAGATGCAGCATTAACAGGGAATTCATTACTTTGGAAAACAAACAGACATACTTAAGGACTATTTTGATTTGAAGAGTCTTAAGAACTTCCTATTTTAAACAGTTTTGAGTAATAAAGTAGAGATGTCTCAGCATTCTGATTAACAGTTTTAAAGGGCAAAATGAAGATGCCATATTGTTCCATGTTCCCTCAGACACAAATGACTAAGGACAATTTCCCCTGAGCCCTCTCAGATTTCACCAAAATAAACCGGCAAAGTGTAAATAGGGAAAAACACATTTAAATGTATTGATGTATATACTAGTTACTTAAAATAATTTTTTCTACTTATTTAGTTACTTTGGGGGTAGGTACTTATGTGCCAAAGCATGTGTGTGGTAGACAGAGAACAATTTATAAGAATTGATTCTCTCCTTCTACTACATGGGTTCCAGGGATTGAACTCAGGTCATCAGGTTTTGTGGCAAGCACCTTTAACCATTGAAAGAGCCCAACAGGAAGACATCATCCTGTAATGGAAGTTGTGGCAGTTTGAATGAGAATGGACCCCATAGACTTCTATGTTTGAATGTTTGGTTCCCACTTGGTGAACTGCTTAGGAAGGATTAGGGGGTGTGGCCTTGTTGGAGGAAGAGTGTCACTGGGGGTTGGCTCTGAGGTTTCAAAAGCCCTAGCCAGGCTCAGTCTCTCTCTTCCTGTCATGTGCTTATGGATCAGATATGAACTCTCAGCTATTGTTCCAGTGCCATGTTTGCTTGATTGCCTGCCATGCTTTCTACCATGATGGTCATGGACTAACCCTCTGAAGCTGTAAGCCAGTCCCCAATTAAATGCTTTCTTTTGTAAGCTGCCTTGGTCATGGTGTCTCTTCACTGCAATAAGGCAGTGACTGTTTTACTTAGGGTTTTACTGCTGTGAACAGACACTATGATCGAGGCAACTCTTTTTTTTTTTTTTTTTTAAGGATTTATTTATTTATTATATGTAGGTACACTGTAGTTGTCTTCAGACACTTTGTTTTTTTTCTTCTCTTTCCTGCCCCGCTTGCTCGCTGTAGCTGTCTTCAGACACCCCACAAGAGGGCATCAGATCTCATTATGGATGGTTGTGAGCCATCATGTGGTTGCTGGGGTTTGAACTCATGACCTTTGGAAGAGCAGTTGGTGCTCTTAACAGCTGAGCCATCTCTCCAGCCCCAAGGCAACTCTTATAAGGACAACATTTAATTCAAATCAGACTATTTTCCTCTGTCTTTTCTGAGACATACTTTGGTGGGACTGGAAATAGTTTGTGTTCTTTTTTTCAGGCTGTTCTTAATGAAGGTATAGGAATCCCAAAGTCAACTGAAAAATAGGAACCTCAATTGGGAACATGCTTCCATAATGGCGTGGCTATTGATGTGGGAGGCCCAGCCCACAGTGGATGGCGCTGCCTCTGAGTAGGTGGCCCTGAGGTGAATAAGAAAACAATATGATCAAGTTAGGAGGAGCAAGTCCATAAGCAGCATTCCTCAATGGCCTTTGCTTCAGTTTCTGCCTCTACGTTTTTTTCTGGATGATGGACTACAAGCTGTAAGATGAAATAAATTCTTTCTTCCAAGTTGCTTTTGGTCTTGGTGTTTTTTATCACAGTAATAAAAACCCTAAGGAAGCCTGGCAGTGGTGGCGCACACCTTTAATCCCAGCACTTGTGAGGCAGAGGCAGGTGGATTTCTGAGTTCGAGGCCAGCCTGGTCTACAGAATGAGTTCCAGGACAGCCAGGGCTACACAGAGAAACCCTGTCTCAAAAAAACAAAAAACAAAACAAAACAAAAAACCCAGCCAAAAACAAACAAACAAAAAAACAAACCAAAACCAAGACCAAAACCAAAACCCTAAGGAAGACAGGTGGTCAGAGGATGTGGTGGTTTGAATAGGCATGCTCCCCCATAGACTCTTGTTTGAATGCCTGGCCTACAGGGAATGGCACTATTAGGAGGTGTGGCCTTGTTTTGGTGGGTGCTGCCTTGTTGGAGGAAGTTTTTACTGTGGGGTTGGGCTTTGAGGTCTCCTGTGCCTAAGCTCCACCCAGTGTGGAATCATAGCCTCCTCCTGGCTGCCTTCAGATCAAGATGTAGAACTCTCAGCTCCTTCTCCAGCACCATGTCAGCCTGCACACTGCCATGCTTCCTGCCATGATGATAATGGACTGAACCTCTGAAACTGTAAGCCAGCCGTGGTCACGGTGCCTCTTCACAGCAGTAAAACCCTAACTAAGACAGAAGACAACCTGTGGGAACTGGTTGTCTTCTTCCACCTTTAGGTCTTAGGGATCCAGCTCAGGAAGGTCATCAGGCCTAGAGGTTAAGTCCTTTCAGCTGCTGAGTCATCTCTCAGGCTCTAGAGTCAGTCTTTTAGATCAAATTGTTCAGCATGCACAAACCCAGCTTGTTTAGAGGTATTATTCTCTGAGCCCCAATAGCAGTCATGATCAGAAAAAAAAAGAATACAATTAAGATTAGCATACATGGTGCTAACCATAATAAAAGACTGGTAGAAAGAACGTTAAATAACTTAAGTATTAATAGGATGAAACAGTACTGGTTAACTTGAATGCTTTTATGGTCTTAATTCAAGTTAAAATACATTTTGACCCTTCATTTGTAATTTGGTTTCCGATTTTGATTGCTGTAGAAAAGTGAGGCGTTTGTGAGACCGAAGGGAGGAGGGGCCTGACTAGTTTAATTTTGTATTAAGCATTGCATTTCAGGTCTATGAAACTGCACTGAACTTGGAGAGCTTATTAATTCTCTTGTCACAGAGGTCCAGAGGTAACCGAAAGCACATTTGTGTTCTGATTCAGTGCAGGAAATGGGATGCCGACAGTGCTGAGCTTTGTGGTATCTAAAGACAAGGTTTGAATTTACAGGAATGTTAGTGGAACACTCTATATCCTCTTTATTCTCTCCCCTTTCCTGTAAATGGATTGCTTTTGTTCTTATGTGTGTGTGTGCTCATTGTGTATTGGTGCATGTGTGTAGATGCACCAATATGTGTCAAGCTCAAGGGCCATTCTTTTAAAAAATAAGCATTTTAATCCACTCTGAGAATTTCCTACAATATTTCTCACCATATTCACCCACTTCCTTCTCTCCCTTAACTCCTTCCAGATCCACCGTATGGTGGTTGGATGAGAATGGCCCCATAGACTCATATATTTGATGCTTGGTCCTTAGTTGGTGGAATTGTATATTGGGAAGAATTGGGAAATGTGGCTTTGTTGGAGGGGAGTTGTATTACTAGGGGTGGGCTATAAGGTTTCAAAAGCCCATGCCAGACCCAGGGCCACCCCACCCCTACCCTGCCACCTCCTCTTGTGGATCAGATCCTTTTCTCTATGTCCCTTAAAGAGTAGTGACAGTGTTTGCATGGGAGAAAGAAGGCAAGGTTTGAAGTGAGACTGGTTTGGTTGATTAAATTAACTGTTTAAGAGGCCCCAGCAACTAAAGCCTGTAAGTGTTAGTTGGCTTCTCTGTAAAAGAGACGTGCTGAAGGTCATATAAGACAAGATGCACAGAAACACAGCAGCATCCTCCATGCTACAAGACTCAGCCAAGGGCTCCTTTCTCTGTCTTCACCAGTGAGATCTAGATTGTTAATTTTGATTTGCCCATAGCAATTTAGCTATTGATAGTTTAATTTTGTAAATGAAATGTACTTCATTTAGTAAATTATGTAGCTAATGTGTGACAGGTCTGAAAGAAAATTGAACAAATTTAACACAGTTTTATTTTAGAGAATCTTCTGTTTAGAATTTGGTGTACAGAATTCAAATGCTCTCATCACATGCAGTTAGTCTTTGGTAAAGACAGCCACAGTGACATTCTTTATGAGAGACTGAGAAGAGGCAGCGTGACCTATGAGGACCCTTGGTATATCACAGATACTTTTGGCAGGTTTGCTCTGGTGTGTTCAAATCCTGTGGGTTTGTTTGTTTCTTTATTTCGTGGTGCTGGGAGTGTACCTCCAAGGCTTTTGTTTATGTATGCTTGGTAAGTGCTCTACCACTGTATCTTCAGCCTCGTACCCTGTGTTCAGTTAAATAAATTTTCTTACACGATGATTTGTAATATCAAGAAAGGGCCTTAGAAACTGACTGACAATGTTTTAAAAATGAGGCCATTATTGTAAGGTTGCGCAGCACAGAGCAGTCCTGTAGACCTTTCTAGAATACCTATTTGTATACTTCATTCAATATTCTTTTTTTTTTTTTTTTTTTTTTTTGAGACAGGGTTTCTCTGTGTAGCCCTGGCTGTCCTGGAACTCACTCTGTAGACCAGGCTGGCCTCGAACTCAGAAATCTGCCTGCCTCTGCCTCCCAAGTGCTGGGATTAAAGGCATGTGCCACCACTGCCCGGCCCCAATATTCTTTCTGTCTGTGAATGTGACCCATCTTGATGTTTTCAAAGTGCACATCAACAGTTTCCTGATGTCTGAAACGAGGAAGTTGGAATCTAGTCTGCCTTTGGCTTGCTTTGAAATTGAGAAAATGAGACTTTCAGTTTTAAGATACGGAGATGGTGGTCCTGGGAAGCTGTCTATAAGCCAGTGGGTAAGTGATAATCTGTCTGAAGGAAGCCATTAGGCGTTTGTGGTTCTTATGTGGAGGGGTTTTTATAGAAGGAAGTTACAGACACACCAAATGGATAGTATGGCCTCTTCCCACCTGCGCTATCCTCTGAACATTCAGTATGGTTACAGTTCACTCAGGACACGGCTGGATACTGATATTAAAGAGCTAAAAGAACTGGGGCTTCCTATAATAGCGGATGTATCTGTAAACTGTTACAATGTTATTCTAATTTTATAAGTACACATACACATAAATTCCAAGCATTATGGCTCGTGCCTATCATCTCAGCTGAGACAAGAGATTGCTTTAAGGGCTGGAGAGATGGCTCAGTGGTTAAGAGCACTGACTGTACTTCCAGAGGTCCTGAGTTCATTTCCCAGCAACCACATGGTGGCTCACAACCATCTGTAATAGGGATCCAATGCCCTCCTCTGGTGTGTCTGAAGACAGCAACAGTGTACTCACATGCATGAAATAAACAAATAAATCTTTAAAAAAAAAAGAGATTGCTTTAAGTCCAAGGGCAGCCCTGGCTGTATAGTAAGTAGTAAGTACTACAGTGTGAGACAAAGCTTATACATACATTTGTGGATCTTTCTTCAGTTGGGCCTCTCCAGAAACATCCTCATGGTGTCCAGAGGCTTGTATTCTAGGTGATTCTAAATCTAGTCATACACTGACAAAGATTAACTGTCACCCATTTTCAGTAAGGGAGGCAATAAATCAGGGCATGCACAGTGCTTGGGAACTGTGCGTTTATTTACGTGTTACACTCCATGTTTGTATGCCCTGAGCAGCAGCATGAACTTCCTTTTGATGTAGGTGGTAGAGAACTGGAAATCTTCATACATAAATCAACTCGAGAGACCTTACCTGGGAAGCAAGGGTTTCTCAAGAAACCCATGAGATGGCTGAGCGTGGCTGAGCTTCCTCTTTCCTTCAGTGTCACTTCCCTTTTATTTCTTTGATTTATGCACATTTCTTCCTTTTTTGCTTATACACGTATTCTTAGGAAAAATATGAGAAGTCCAAAAAAAAAAAAAAAAAAGCAACAGAAGATGATAAACTACCCATGATCACACCATTATGTGCAACCATGATGTATTTATAAATTGTTAAATCTGTATATCCACACATACACGCACACACGCACGCACACATGCACCCAAACACTCGCGTGAGAGTTTACAGGCTTTGTCTCACACTGTGGTACTTAATACTTACTGGACTCAAAGCAATCTCTTGCCTCAGCTGGCCAGTCTGAGATTATAGGCACGAGCCATGATGCTTGGAATTTGTGTACATGTACTTATAAAATTAGAAAAAGCTGTCGAGTGTTGCTAGTGCATGCCTTTAATCCCAGCACTCCAGAGGCGGAGGCAGGTGGAGCGAGTTCAAGGCCAGCCTGGTATGCTGAGTTTCTTGACAGCCAAGGCTACACAGAGAAATCCTGTCTCAAAAAAACAAAATTACAAAAAGCTTATATTCATCTAACTTGATATTTCATACAAATTTGTAGGTAATAGAGTAGAAATACAGAGTCTGCCATTAAGAAGATATAGCTACCATAGATTATTATCTTGATCAAACAGAACAGTGTGGAGTAGGAAGTATGTGGGTGCAGGTGTGCTCGCCGCTTCAGGTATGTCTGGAAGCCAGGCATCAGGATGTCCTCCTCAGTTGTTTGAGACGGGATTTCTGAGCCTCACTGTAAGCGCTGATCCATCTCCCTGTTCACAGTCTTCAGGATTTTCTTTTCAAATTTTAGTGTAAGTGCAGGTGTTTATTCCTTTCTTTCTCTTTACTTTAGAATTGATCTCAGCACACACAGACCATTTATGTCGAACTTTGCTAACTGCGAGTGAAGAATCTCAATCTGATATGCTCAAGTTTAAGTTCTTTTTCCCATTACTTACAGTTATTCCATTTGTAATTTTTTGTTACATTTGTAATTTGTTAATTCACCCTCTGTCTGTGTTTTCTGAAATCACGATCACAAAAGCTAATGCTGATTAAAGACTCAGACAGCTGAGCAGGGTGGCACCTGACTATGATTCCAGGGCTTGGGCTGAAGCAAAGGGATTTTAAATTAATTTGAAACTTGTCTCAAAATAAAATAAAATAAAATAAAATAAATAAAAATCGGAGAGCTTGAGAGTTCCAGCACTTTTTCTTCTCTCTTTCCATTGTGGAATGGTGTGGAAGCCTAGAGGAGGCCCCTTGACCTTGACCTTGACCTTCCTGTACTCTAGAAATGTGAGCCAGTATATTTCCGTTCATTATAATACCCTGTCTGTGGTCCTCTGGTAGCAGCGGCAGGAGGCTCACAGAGACCCACATGTGTTTGAGCAGCTGGTTCTACTAGTCCGGTCTTCTCACTGTGTAATTTCTTGTTTTCTGCTGTTTTCCTGTGCACTCAAGATTGGCTCTCTGATGGCAGCAGGTCAGGGTTTCTGCACTAGCAGGCCTGCACCTTATTGCCACTGTTCTTTGGGGCAATAGTTCTGAAGTTATCTTCAAAAATTGTTTTCTGTTTTTGGTTTTCAACTTTTCTTGAAGTAACCTTTCTATCGGTGATTGCAGTATCTTTTTGGATCACAGGGAATGTTCACAGAGAATTTATATTTTAAAAATGTTCCTTATAGTTACCCTAATTATTCAGATTTTTCCACTTCTCTTAAATAGTCTTTTCTCCTGTGTGGTGTGCTAGACCCTCTGTTGACTGTTCTGCCCAGTGAGTGGTAGTTGGTTCATTTTAGCTGTTTGCATTGTCAGAGGTTGTGTAGGTCATTGTTAGTTCTCTTTCAGGCCAAACACTTAAACTTTACCTTTTTTTTCCCTTCTTTTTCTTTTTTTTGCTGGCGGGGTTGGGAGTGGGGTGTGGGGGGTGTGGAGTGGCAGCTTAGAATTCTAATAATTTGTATGGGGTAGGGTTGGGGCAGCAAGGAGTGGGAGACAGCTGTAGGATAGAGCGGACCTTTGTTCTGAAACAGTGTTCTTTTGTGTCCCCTTGGCCCCTTGAGGCATGCTGGGCCCTGGCCTTGGCCTTGGCCTCTAGGCAGAAGTGCCTACTCAGCTGGTTTCTGCAGCCTTCCCATACAGGAAGGCACTGCAGGGAGGATTGTGGTGGAGTTGGGTCCTCTGCTGAGAGGGGAGTGGTGGAGAGTTCACGTCTGTTTTCAATGGCCATTGTGTTCCTATCCTAGTTTTGCTTATAACTGTGTGGTATGGACCTTTTGTTGACTCTGTCTGCAGTGTTTCCTCATGTGTATGATAATTTGAAATTTGCAGTGGCTTCAGGCACTTAGAAGGATGTCTGACTCTCATAACTGATGAATGGGAGAAATTTTGCTCTTAGTTCTGACTGCTGAGTGAACCCTGTCCTTAATCTTTTTTTCTTTTAACAAAATTCTATATACTGTGTCTATTTGTGCACATTTTAATGAATGAGGTAAGTAAAAGATCTACAATTATATTTTAGTATATGTGCTGCCGAAGGGATTTCTGAGTTCGAGGCCAGCCTGGTCTACAGAGTGAGTTCCAGGACAGCCAGGGCTACACTGAGAAATTCTTTCTCGGAAAAAAAAAAAAAAGATTAAATTCACATTCCTCCCATTATTTGTAGTATGTTTTCAGTATGCTTGCTAGTTGGATCTGTGTCTGGGCTTTTAAAAAGACCAGGTTATCATGGCAGGAGAGGACAAGAGTAAACAGCATGGGGGTGGAGGAGGGCCACTTGGGTGTAGATCCTTTAGGCTACTTTTTAATTCCTAAGAGGTTAAAAAAATGAGTTATGTCTCTGCCATTTATAAAAGGGACATAGTGATAATACCAATTTATAGGGCTCTAATAAAGATTAAAACAAGGACTTCCCTTAAAGTAATTAAAACTGCTTGGCTCAGTGTAAGGGCTTAATAAAGCGTCCTATTATATTTTGGCACACACCTTTAGTCCCAGAGACAGGTGGCTCTCTGTGAGTTTGAAGCTTGCCTGGTCTACAAATCGAGTTCCAGGATATCTAGGGCTACACAGAGAAACCCTGTCTTAAACAGCAAAACAAAGTCCAACGTGGACACCCCAGGAGGTCACTCTCCCCGGGCTCTGTCCTAGTGGCGAACAGGAGCATAGGGCACCGCCTGGTGAGGTACGGTCCCTTTCCACAACGTTGGAGATGAAGCTGGGCTTGAGTCTGCACCTGCATATTCCTACGACTTCTCAGAGTCCCATGGACAATGACTGAGGAACAAACCATGCAGGAAACAGTCTTAAAAAAAAACAAAGAAAAAACTTTCTAACCTGTTTGTTTTGGACTTTCTGTTTTAGATATGGCTTTCAGGACTAAAGGGAAGAAGAATGCAGATTCTTCTGTTTCATGATTGCCTTTCCTATTCACTTCTAAGGGACAAGACTGACAGGCTTTAATAACGCCAACAGCTAGGTTTTTGCGTAGGTTACTTTACTCCTTGCCGCAATAAATACCTGACCAAAGCAACTTAGAGAAGAGAGGTTTATTTTGCCTCATGCTTGGAGAGGAAGTTCAATAGGTGGGAAGGATGGAAGCTGCGGTTCTGGAACTATAGGCTTGAGCTACCAGACCCACTTTAATGCGTGCTTTTGAAAATGAGGAAACCGTCTACAGCCATATTACTCTCAAATGTGTCTGATCTTTCTTGATCTCAGAAGCTAAACAGGTCAGGCCTGGTCAATACTTGGATGGGAGACTGCCTGGAGATTCTGGGTTCTGTAGACTGAGAAAGGAAGGAAGGAGGAAGGGAGGAATGAAGGGAAGGAAGGGAGGAGGAAAGAAGGACAAAAGCAACCTTCTAGCCTTTTTATACTCAGGGGTTTAAAATACCAGGACTCCAGGCAAGAGCTAATTGAGCTAGTGCAAATACACAATCCCTATTACACAATGAGACTTCAGAAGACTTTGTTTCCCTTCACATGTTCACTACCAAGAAACAGATCCTAGAGCAAGGAAGATGTCTTTGCTAAAACATTTACTTGCTGACTGACCGGGGGTGTTACTTGGATGAAGTGAATCTCCTCCATAGCGAATAAAAGCGAGGAGGACAGCGCCGTTCGTGGAGATCTGACCCTGGCAAGATGTTCTGAAGGTTTTGAGTGACAAGAGTTGACAGCCAATGACTTATGAAGTGAGCATTGTTTTCTCTGGGAAGAACAACAACTCTGTAACAGCCACATGACAGCCTGGGCTTTATATGTTCTCCTGTACCTACAGGAGTAGGTTAGGATGTGGGGTGCTGGGGGCTGGGAAGCCCAGAAGCTTTCCCACCGTGGCTTCTCAGGACTAAACATGTTGTATGCTTCCGTTTTTACCGTTTGTCCTACTGGTCTGATTTTCTCTTTTCTCAGTATTAAACAACTTCAGAAACAATTGTGGTACAGGTAGAGAATCTTCAAAATCTGAAATTGGCAATGCTCTAGGTTAGGACATTTGAGGACCAACATAAAGTCTTCAAGTGGAGAATTCCATCGCTGACCTCATGTGCTAAGTCATGGCCAAAATGCAGGTGCACTGAGGCTGCAGAGACATAGTGAGGCTTGTCTGTAGACTTGAGACATGATCCTGAGCTGTTCAGTTATATATGCACAGGCATGCTAAAACATGAAACACCTCTGGTCCTAAGCATTTCTTTCTTTTCTTTTAAAACAGATTTTTATGTAGCCCAGGCTAACCTCAAATTCACTATTAAGTTGGAGGCGGCTTTGAATTTTCTGATTTCTTGCCTCTATCTCCCAAGTGGTGGCATGTTGGCAAGGTGTGGCAAGTCACACCTTGTCTTATGTGGTGCTCAGAATCAAACCCTAGGCCTTTGTTTGTGCAAGCAAATCTGGCTACTGGGTTTCACTCCCAGTATTAACATTTCTTGTAAGAGACTTTCAGTCTGCAAGAGTTTGCCTTTACTGTTTCCACATTGTTTCTGAATGAGAATGTAAACAGGATCTCCATCCTAGAATCCTGTGAGGATTAAGTGCTGTAAAGAAGGACCCCGTGTCCTAAATGACAGCTGCTCAGCACACTGTCACCCTTTTGTTTTGTTTTCTAGTCTGTTATTTAACTGTCTTCACTAGTGTAGCATACATACTACGGTTTGAAGTGTTTGCCAACGGCGGTGTGTTGCCAGTCTGTGGTGCTGTTAGGAGGTGGAGGAACACTAGTCAGTGAAGACGTCCCTGGGGCCTAGCCTTTTTGATTTTCTGTCTTTTTGTTTCTTGGTCTCAAGAGATGAACAGGTTGTCTCTGCCACAGACTTCCACTTATGGTGCCTGTAAGGGCCAACAGCCTTAGGGCCAAGCAACTGTGGATGGGAACTGTACTCAGATCTGCCTTTCCTCCTTTAAGCAGATTATCTCAAATATTTAATCTGAGACAGGGAAGAGGTGGCAGCTTTGATCACATCTCCACTCTCCATTCTCTTCCTGGATCTGGGCAGGTTAGACTAACTTCCTCTTTAAACTATGGAAGTGCCTCAAATATTCTGTCTTCAGAGAGATACAGTTTTGTCTTTTGCTGGGTCACATCCATACGTGGATGTTCACACACTCTGACTTATGAACACCTTTGACACTAAAAGGCCCCCTCCTTTATACTGATCAAGTTATTTTGCCCGCCGTTAACAGGCCTGTTTCTACCGGAGGCAATTGAGAGGGAACTGACCTTGACCTATTTTGGTAGGGTAGAAACCAGCTAGTACTTGTGCCTTGTGCTAAGGAAGGTCTTTTTAAACATGGAAAGCAAAATCTGAAAGGATTCAGAAGACTTTGTGAAGTGTGTTTGTGTTATGTAGACAGGCAGAAGAGAAGGATAGGGAGGTAGGCCTCAGTCCAGGTCTTCTTTTCATTTGCAGAGTATGTTTGTTCTTGGATCTGGAGCCATGAAAGATAGTTGTGAGCTTGGCCTAGAGCAGCGGTTCTCAACCTGTTGGCTGCGACGCCTTTGTGGTCAAATGACTCTTTCACAGTGGTCACCTAAGACCGTTGGAAACTACAGATACTTACATTATGATTCATAGCAGCACAATTACAGTTATAAAGTAGCAATGAAAATAATTTTATGGTTGGGGTCATCACAGCATGAGGAACTGTGTTAAAGGGTCACAGGTTAGGAAGGTTGAGAGCCACGGGCCTAGACAGACAGGTGCGGGACAGACAACAGCCCACAAAGAGACGTACATATACATGGTCAATTTGATATTTGGAAAAAGAGCAAGAGCAGCTCAATAGAGAAAGTATATTCTTTAAAACAGGAGGAACAGTTGGATAGCCAATATAGACCTCTCTACACATAGAGAAGTGAACACGAAGCAAGTTATAGATTCAAATGTGAAACTTCTAGAGGAGACACAGGCCAAAATATTTGTGATTATAACTCAATGCCTGTGACCCCAGCCCTCCAGGAGGCTGAGGCAAAAGACCATGTGTTTGAGCTTGCTGGACTGTGTGAAGAATTCAAGGCCAACCAAGTCTGCCTCAGAAGAACAAGGGCTAGAGTTTCCATTAGGTGGGGAAAATACATACCTAACTTGTGCATAGCTCTGGTGTGTGGGTTCCTTACAAAATATCTGATCAAAGGAATGGGAGGGAGGAAGGGAGGGAGGGAGGGAGGACAGAAAGAAGAAGGGAAGGAGGGAAGAGGGAAGGAGGGAGAGAAGAAGGGAGAGAGGGCAGGCAGGGCAGGTGGGTTTATTTTGACCCAGTTTGAAGGAACCTTTTATGATGGGGAAGGAATGTCGGCAGGAATGGGTGGAGGCTTCAGCATCCTGAGTCCTCATACAGTCAGGAAGCTAAGAGGAATGCTGGAACCCTGCTCACTTTCTTCTTTTTATTCCATCCGGGACCCTCATCCTTGGGGTGGTGCTGCCCACAGTCACTGTACATCTTTCCTCCTAAGTTAAATCTTTCTTGAAACTCCCCCTTAGACACACCTAGAGACGTATTTCTACAGCATTTCCAAATTCTGTCAAACCCGTCCTCAGTACCAACATTGCCCCTGGGTTCGATGGTAGCCCTGCTCACAAGGGTGCAGACATGCACACACATTCGCACATTGCCAGAATTTCCATCTAAGATGCTCAGGTTGTCTTTCTGTGTGTTAAAGTTGGAAAGGTGAGTATTGAGATTCACTAGCTGAGCGGATGGAGGAGGTTGGGAAGGACTAGAAGCTTCAGCAGAAGGCCAGTGTGCACATTCTCAAAGGAATGATGAATTAGAGCAGCAAACTAGCCAAACTAGTTTATGCAGTGTTCAAATGTTTGGGGACAACACACAGAGAACAATGCAATCAAGATTTTCATTTTAAAAATTTAATTTGTATAAGTTTTAAAATTGTAAGGTCATATTTCATAGCTGTTTAAAATAATAAAATAAAAGTACCAACAAATTATAAGTTGTTCTTATTTGAAATAATTTTTATTTGGCAATTAAAATGGTGGTTTCATTCTGTGTAACTTACCCTATTGGCTGTTTCTGTTATTGTTCTTCACTATGTATGATACTAAAAATTGACACCTGCTGAGTAAGAGAACTGCGCAGTTTAGCAGAGTACAGGGCTGTTGGGAGCTGGATGTGCAGGGCAGGAGCAGCCCGCAGAGGAGAGATGCTGGAATTGTACTTGATCCCGTGAATATTGAAGGACTTTGGTAACTAGGTTATTTCAGTGGCTTGGTGCAGAGGATCAGAGAAGGGAGAAATAGGAGCTGGGAGTCTAGCTAGGAGTATCTCACAGATAGCAATCAGTGTAAAATAAGGCAGTGTAGATAGCAGACAGGACTGATCTCAGATTAAGGGTGGAGGTAGAATTAACGGGTTAGTAATTTATTGGATAGAGACACTATTATTATTTAAATTATTCTCTGCCTTTAATTTTGGTTAATTTAATATGCTTGGGTAAGTGCAAGTCAAAACTTAGCACTGGATTGAAATAACCAGAGTGATTGAGCTTCTGTGCCGTGTAGTCTCTCAAGACAAAGAGAAACTCATTAAAGTGTTATCAGAGAGCTAATCCATCTTCACACCCTAAGGACCCATTCATGAAAAACTATGCTGTGTGACTCAAAAAATGCAGATTTCATTCACCGTTTTCTGTACATCACCCCTTGGGACAGTGCATGTCTAGCAATGATACTGGTGACCGCCGAGCTGCTCACACTCTCATCTCCACAGGCCTTCTCTCCATACTGCTACACACTACTTAGAGCAGGGATTTCCCCAGCAAGCTTGCATTATACAGTGGCCTCGAGTGTCATGGGATTGTGTGGCTTCTTAATTTTCACTCAGTCTTAGGCATTCAAATCTTTTTTCAGTTTAGTGAATTCTTGAGAGTTTTAGGAAATAATTAAGTTGTAACCTTTCCTTTGCTCCTTACTCCCACCCAAAGCAGCATAGATTTACTAATAAACAAGGGTTCTGTTTCTCCAGCTTCTTGGTGCATTTAATCAGTTTACTTTTATGCTTTTCAGTAAGTAAACTTGAAACCAAGGAGATCAAGAAGTAATCAACTCTTTCTGCTGATAGTTATTTCTCCAGCCAACAGATAGAGGCTATCTCCATCTCTTTGTACTGTGCATTTGACACATCAGGGACCAGTGATGACTAACTCTGACAGTTACAGGAGGGGTTTGGTGTGAAGGAAAGCTAATGTGATTTGACTCCGAGGTTGTTAACATCATGAATATATTAGCTTAAAAATCTACAGCAATACATTGATTGTGGGAAGGGTTATCTGTATGCTTTGGTCTGTCTCTCTGTCTTCCTTCCTTCCTATTTACCTCTACCTTACCCCCTTCTTTGAAGAAATGGTCTCACTGAGTAGTCCTGGCTGTCCTGGAATTGTGTTGATGAGGCTGGCCTTGAACTCACTGAGATCCTCCTGCTTCTGCCTCCCAAATGCTGAGATTAAAGGCATGCCATACTATGCCTTTTTCTCTATGGTTTTTCAGGATAGCAAGAGTTTTGTTTGTTGTTTCAACCATTCATTCTAACTCATGACTTCATATCAAACATCGTAGAGGACAGGGGCCACTCTTGTATGTTCACTTGACAAGAGTAAAGCTGTAGTGTCATTTATTGTCATTGATTTCCCTGGTTTATGCTTCCTTTGTACAGAACATCAGTTTTGTATCAAATTTGTCAGAAATATTAGTTTTAGTTACCTAATAAATGTGTTCAGGAACTTCTAGAGGCTAAAAATGGGTGGCAGGCAGGCAGACTCTAGGGGCTGGAGTTAACAGGGTTTTGTGGGTCATGTGACATGCATACTGGATCTGAGCTCCTGTCCTCAGAATTAAGCAGCAGCAAGTGCTGTTCACTGCTAAGCCACCTCCCCAGCCTGTTCAGTTACTTCCTAATCTAGGGCCTTGAAAGACTCTACCAGAAACCCAGTGCTTATCTCTGTTATAAAAGAGAACACGCACATGTTTAAAATGATTAGATTATGTAATATGGAGTCTTGAATTATTTCATGTCATATAGTGTTTTGCAGTTGGGAGAAGTGGTTTTTTCCTAAGGGATTATGGACAGTGCTGTAGAAATAGACATTTTTAGTTCTCTCTGCTTCCAGGAAGCCTGGACCATGGTGCTCTGCTCTTTTCTTCTGTTTGCTGCTGTCATAGAAGTACATTGAGAAGTTTTGATGTCTCTGAGAACTTAAAAATTTCTTTTCTGGTGGGAGGATTTGGTACTATGTACAAATTTCTTAATATTTAGGTACATATATTAGATAATTAGCACTAACGGGTCGGAGTTTTAAAAATATAAACCATGCAAGATTTGTCACTCTGCAGAAGCACAGAATCTGTTATCTAAGAGTAAAAAATATATTTATCTGTGAACTACTTATTAGTATCAACAAAGGATATTAAACCAATTCAAATTGCAAAGTGGGTGGCAAGTGCTTAGTACCACTCGAATTAATGTCCACTACAATTTTCCTATTTATAATCTCTGTACTCCCAGAAGAGGGTGTTTATACAGTTATATACAGTTGTTGGCAAGAATCACGAGCTCAGATAATCTAGAAGCAATTTATTGTGAACAATATCAAGCAGATGCAAGACCCAAATATAGTGCCGTCATCAGTGCTCATTTAATGCCGCCTGTCTGTTAGCTGTAACTCGTTCACTTTGTGTAGGTTCCTTTTATCTGGAGAAATTCTTAGGGGCTTCTGTGAAGTTGAGGGTTTCTGCCTGAATTTGCTTTTGTTCCTGTGTTGCCTGAGGACAGTATGAGATAGGACACTGGAGACTTTTTTAGATGATGCAATTAGATTTTGCACTGATCGCCTCGTTTTAAAGCAATCTCGTTTTCATCCAGACAGGCTTCCTTTGCCAGCAGCAGGGCGGGATTATTGTCACTCACCAGCACACTTCAAGGTCATTAAGCATCTTGACCAGAACCTTTGCCTTTGCTTGTATATTCAAACCAGTGTGCCATTAAATGGGTAGGGGGGGGTGCTTCAGAGTCTAACAGGAATTCTTAGGGCTAAAACTTGGAGATAAATTGTTAAAACCTTCCCAGTGCCTTGGGGTTGTGATCTGTGATTGCTTCCTCGTGAACACGTTGGCAGGGTTGGGTGGTTGGTTTGGCTTTGGTTTTTAGGCATACACTCCTATCCTGATATTGATGGCTTCTGTCAGATCTTCCTCTGTCACGCTGCCTCAACTCACTGAACTTTCCAAATATTTCTCTCTTGGAAGAGTAATTTGACTTTGTGTTTTGTGTTGACTTGTGGGGGCAGTGGTCTGTAACAGGCAATCTGATACCTGGTTGAGCAAAGGCTGAAAATTCTGGGAGACCCCGTGAAATATTCATGAGGGACCGGATTATATTTTTAGCCAACGCTCCCAGAAGACTCCTGTAAAATCAGCTACAGCTCTCACAACCCCTGTATAGAGAGAGGCCTGCCACGTGAGATTTGTCTCGTAGAAAGCAGCCCTGACCCCTCCCATAAGCAAATGTGGCACTAGAGAGCTCCCAGACCTAGCCAATAGAAAGTATCGATTGCCAAGCCCCGCCCCCTTCCCAAACAGTATATCAGATTGTCCCACCTGCCTAACTCACTCTCTCTCTCTCTCTCTCTCCCCCCTCCCCCCTCTCCCCCTCTCCCCCCTCTCCCCCCTCTCCCCCTCCCCCTCTCTCTCCCCCCTCCCTCTCCCTCTCCCTCCCCCCTCTCCCCCTCCCTCCCTCCCTCTCTCCTTCTCCCTCTCTCTCTCTCCCTCTCCCCCCTCCCTCCCTCTCCCTCCCTCTCCCTCTCTCCCTGCCTCCCTGCGCTGGTTCTCTGCCTGCCTGCTCTCTGTGCTGCTCTCTACGCTGCTCTCCACCCATCCCTGCCCACCAGCCTGCTCTGTCCCCGTTTCCGCCTGTGTCCGCCACCCACCATCCAAAAAGAATAAAGCTGCAAAACTACTTTGGCGTCGGAGAACTTTGTCTAAGGGGCTGTAACACTTGGGCCCTCGAGGAGATCCACTCTCTGGGCCGAGCGGTGGGGCTCCCATGGACAGCGGCTGGGGGGTCTCCCGGGAACCGCCAGAAGTCTCCCACACTCTGTAGGCTAGCCAGCCTCTCGCGGGTCTAGCCCCGGTCGACTCAGCGCAGGCGGTGAGCGCTGAACGGGCTTGGTCCAACATTGACTGTGTTTTCTTGTTTTTAAAATATGTTTTAATAACCCTGTTATATTAAGCTTGCAGACTAGAACAATTCCTTATTCCTTCCTGTACCCCAGTCGTTAACACTGTCAAAGTCAGCGTTTGGAAACAACCCCTGTCATGATCAACCGTGGTTCAGAAACCCCTTTTGTTCCTTCTTTCTTAGGTCATCACATTTGATTCTTTCAGCCTATGTTTCATTTGGATTTTAATGCTGCCCTGCTCTGGAGTGGCCAGGTGGGTTTTGTTATTCACTCTGGACCAGGATGGCTTTGGGCCACTCCACTTGCTGTTGTATTCTGAATGCTGTGTTATTGGCAACTCTATGAAGATAGCAATTTTAGGAAGGTAGTTATTCCTCTGAGTTGTACTTATTTAGATTTTTTTAAAGATGGGGGTCTCTCTAGTTGGCCTGCAGTTTCTTACATAGACCAAGCTGAGTATAAACTGGCTCTGGACTTAGAGTGATCCTCCTGCCTCTACCTCCTCAGCGCAGGGATTATAACTGTGTGCCATTTGCTTATTTGTTTTTGTTTTTACCACACACCCCACTTGCAGTTTTAAGTGTATGTTTTAGGTGACTTTACATAGATAACCAGCATGTAAAGCCAGCAGCACCATTTCCTTCCAGAACATTTTCATCATCAGAAAGAATCTGTCTTTTCTTTCTCCCTGGAGAAGGAAATCTGAGAGATTTAAGGCAACTGGAAGAGAGCAGTTGGCTCCCCTTGTAGATCTGGGACACGGACAGCCAGGACACTCTAGTCGCTTCTCTTGCTGCTCAATGTTTCATGAAGTTCCTCTGGAGCCTTCATGCCATGCCTGCTGCTGTCACAGGTAACAGGAATATGCTGGTATGATGAAACAGTCCAGCCCCTGACTGTGTGGAGCCAGGAACAGTATTTAAATATAGACCATTCCTCCAGTGACTTCCAGAGCTTTCCCTCAGGCAGTGCTGAGAAGCACAAGGGAATCTCTTAGGGCCAAGGTGTTGACTCTCCTTTCTCTTGCTGTGGGCGCTCCTGTGAGGACAGACTCGCCTAACAACCTGGACTCTGCCAGCCTCTGATCCACTGTCATGGCACTCCTGCTCCTCACTCCTCAAAATGTTTGTTCTCTCTTTATTTTTTGTTTTTGTTTTCCTTTTATATATTCATTTAATCTTTTGAAAGCAAGTCCCCTGAGTTAAATACTGTATGTGATAAAAATATCAGCATTACAACATGTAAATCCATAATTAGATATAAAAATATGAAAAATTTGCAAAGTTGTCAGAGGACTTCTTGTCTCCCAGGTGGACAGCCTTGCTCATTAGTGCTGACAGCTGATATCATGTGTCCTCACAGAGATTTGTACAAGGTGCAGGGTGATCCTGGAGTTTCATTTTGTCTGAGGAGCTGCAAAAGCCTCATGGAGGTTCTTCTTTAAAGAGAAGTAATATGCAGAAGCACCACAAGTAGGAGGGTGTCCAGGAAGCCAGAAGCCCAAGCAGTGAAGGACAGAAACTATGTAACACCCACCACTAAAATCAGACCATGGCTTGAGGGGACAGACCACATAAAGCTAGACCACAGCTCAAGGACACAGTTTGCAGACATGGCCACTGCTTACTACCACACCTACTCAGTAAAGCCCATGGGACTTCCTCCAGGGCCCTGACTGCTACTCAGGCCAGAAAACCTGCTTCCAATACTCAAATTAAAATGGCACACAATAGAAACAGACAAAAATAAATCTGCTTACAATTTTACCCAAAAACTGGGGATAGAAAAAGTCTTAGCCTGTATCTACTTGTCCACAGCATCATTCCAGTTTACAGACAGGGTGGCAGGGAAGCTTGTGAGCACTGGGCATGCTCACAGTGATCTGGTTACCAGAGCTGGACCGGGGGTTTATTCCTGCTCCCATCGTGGTACTTCCTGGAGGAACCTAAGCCCGTGACCTCATTGCCTGAGCGCTGACAGTTGATAGTGCAGTTGTTGTCTTCCTTGGTATGTGCACTTGTCAGATGGGTCCCTTCATCTTCCTTTTTAGGGTCTATTTTATCCACTTAAAAGTACTTTAAAAGCTGACAATCATGCCACTTGCTTGTGATTTTTGTAACCAATGTAAACTGTTAAGGTTCTCCAGAACCTTTTTACTTTGGAGGAAGAGAGACATGCCTCAGATGGTTCAGATGCCCAGGGAGGTGGCTGTCATGTGTACACCTCACTGGTTCCTGTGAGTTCATTGACCAAAGGCTGCTAATGTTTGTTGAGCAGTAGTTTCACTCAAGCCCCGGTGCAGGGCTGTAACACACTACACATCTTCTTCAGTCACCGACAGATGGGGCCTGTGAGAGTTGCTGCGTCTGAGAACATTACAGTGTCTGTGAGTCAGCAAAGCTGTGTAGGTCTTTCATAGTAGGGTCCTTGATTGGAGGAATTGAACTGTGTGGCAGAAGGGACCAGGGACTGGGTGGCACCCAGCTTGAACTGCCTTTATACACTGGAAGCTTCTGGGCACCAAAAATATATTGGGCATTGATGAAGATTGGATTTAGTTTGTTTGCTGTGTAAGTTGAATGTGCTGTTAGGGACGACACGGTGATCAGAAATGTAGTAAGCAGAGAGAGAGAGAGAGAGAGAGAGAGAGAGAGAGCGAGCGCTTTCTTTTCTAAGTTAATCTTTCACATACACTTTCTCAGAATCTCTGCAGTTGTCCTTCCCATTTGGAACATTTTATATCCTTTAAACAAATTCCTGTAAAAACTACCAAAAGACATCGCCTGATAGCCCATTGCTCAAACTTTTCCTCTTAGCGGATTGCTAGGGGCAGGTTCCCGGCCAGCCGTGTATTGCTGCTGCAGTGACTAATCTATTAGAGAGGCATTCCCTGGAAATCCAGACCTACCACACACAGTGGGGTTTGCTCTCTACCCCCACCCCAAGTTACTTCAGAGATTCAAAAACAATTGTCCTCAGGGAAATGAGGCTTGTTACCATGGTAACTAATGAAGGTTGCTTCATTCTCAGGCACATTTTTAAAGCCTAGATTTCAACATGGATAGACCTTTTTTTCCCTTCAGTATCTTAGCAACCTGTGGTACCATGTTTGTTGACACCCCTAGCCCTTCCTTTTCCTCCTGGGCGGAGGGGGGAGAGCTCTGAAGATAGTATTTCATTTTGTGCTCGCTGTGAATTTGGCATAGTTTTTAGGCATGTTGTTGACAGTGCCCTGACTTTCTAGATCTCAAATCAGGGCCCATTCTGTCTCTAAAGGGCAGTTCTTTTGCTCTTCAGTGTCCCACCCTGAGAGATTTCTGCTCCTGCTTTTCTTCCATGCACCTTGGCTTGGTGAATAGTTGGTGCTATCCAGGGGGCCACAGAGCAAACAGCATTCTCTTGTTACTTACTGATCTCAGCACTGTTCAGCCCAGCTCACACCTTACAGTGAATACCAGGTAGGCGGTCCATGCGACAGCCAGACTGAATTGCCTTCCTTGGGAACATCACTTGCTAATGAGAGGGTCCACTGTTCACAGATACCCACTGCCAACCAGCACCCAAGCCTGGTGGGACACTTCCCAGCTGCCAGAACTCCATCCTTGTGCGTTCAGACCCTGGCTTGCTCTCTCTCCCTACCCCTCTTATTCACCCTCTTGCTCTGTTAGATCAGGATCGATCAAGGCAACATGGAAATAAAAGGAAGAAAAAACCAATCTCAGCAGAAGCAGGACAGTTGAAGAGCGCCAGTCTCTCTGTGGTAGTGGGGTCTACGGCTCAGGTGCAGGGGCTTGTGGCTTTATAGGACAGAGGGAGGACTTTTGGGGAGGAGAGTTTTATCAATGGATGTGTCCCTTATAGGTCCGCGGCTGAATGAGTTCAGCAGATGTCCTGTATGTTGGCTTTCTTCTCAGGCAGGCTTTCTTATCACTGTTGAGTCTGGAGTTTCTCTGCTGTCTCAGGTTCCTTATTTTAGGTTATTAACCCTTACTGAGAGTCTGGAGATGGATTATACATGTTAGACAGTGTTCTATCACTCAGCAAAATCCCCCAATCATCTCCTCCCCCCCTTTTTTTGCCTGGTATAAGTTGAAATTTCTGGAGGTAGGGAGGGGGGTGGAGAGAAAGCTGGGTTTGTGTTAGTACTTGAATTACTGATAAAATTGTGACTGTAGATGGTTAGAATATTGCAGATCGAGAGCCAGTTATCTGGGGACTGTTTTTAAGTCTCTTAGAAAGTCTTTTATTGCCCACTTCTATGTCTGCCTTGATATCCTTTTGAGTATCTTAAGCGTCTGACACATATCACTTTCTTTCTGTTCTCACTAGCATATACTAACTATGCATAGCAGGCATCATTGTATCATTCTCATACATGTGCGTAATTACTTACCCCTCTTGCCATTGTCTACCCCCTTCCTCTTTAAGCATCTTCTTAGCAGAGCTTAGCTTCCTCCAGTAAACTATGGGTGTCATCGCTTGTGGCTCCCTCCAGTGAACTGTATTTGGCCTGGCTTATGGCTTTGTTTTGCTCAGTAACTAATCCAAAAGCTCAAGTATTTACTGTCAGTGTAGAAGATGCTATTTGGTATAAACCAAATTCCTGTTCACAGATTGTGGTCTTTCATAATTGGCTCAGGATAAATTACCCCTTATTCCTTTGAGGAGACAACAAACCAGTTGCTGTAGGGTAACCAGGACTTTTCCTGGCTTCCCACAAACAAACAATTGGGATTTTGTCTCTGATCCTTATTCTAAGTGGTCTCTGCAGCTCTCTGTGGCCTTCTGGCTGGCCCTTTACACATTGCTGCTGCTCACTAGGACGGCTCCCCTGGGCTGGCCATTTGCTCCCATTCCCTCTCCACTTTGTCTGCCTGATTTGGGGCTCTGTGCCCAGTGTCCAGGACCTCCACATGCTGCCTTAGTCTCTAGTCCTTACCTCACTTACTGTAGTTCACCTGCCGTCTACCCCTGGGCATGTGTGCAGCTTCTCCCCACCTGGAAAGAGGGCAGGGCATTCATCAGAAATGCTGTTTCCTCCCTCAGCACCCTGACCTCTACTGGCTTAAACTTGTCTCTGAGTTACAGTTATTTTCCTTTCTTCTTTTCTCCCCCCCCTTGTTTATTTTATGTGTATTTTGTCTGCATACCATGTGTATAGCTGCCAGAAGAGGGTGTCAGAGTCCCTGGAACAAAGTTATAAATGGTTGTGAGCCATCATGTGGATGCTGGGAATTGAACCTGTTAAAAGAAAAATAAATAAAGATAGGGCCTTTGGGTTTTGTTTGTTTGATCAAAACAAAAAACAAAACCACTTCCCTGTGTAGCTCAAGCTTACAGAAAACTCAACAGAGATCCTTTTGTTTCTGCCTCTGAGTGCTGAGGTTAAAGGCATCAATGACCACGGCTGGCCTCCCTCTCCTTTTCCCCTTTCTTCCCTTCCCTGCCCTTTCATATCTTGGTGCTGGGCAACAACCCCAGGCTTTGCACATTGCCCATTCGAGTACAGGGATCTAGATCCCTGGCCATAGTTGATAGTCTTCTGAAAAATGTTTTTCAAGGAAAAAGGTTTGCACAACTGTTGCAAACTTTTGGTGTTGTTTTTAAAAATATGTTTCCAAAAAAATAAATCCTATAAGCTTTTTACAGTGGAATTTGTGCTCAGGAAATTTCTTTTATCCAAATTGAACTTCTTATCTTTAGGATCCTCCCCCCCCTGCCCCCAACGCCAATACAAGGTAGTCTGAAGAAGGCAGTATTTAGTGAAGAGAGGACTATTTTTTTTTTAAAAAGATTTATTTATTATTATATGTAAGTACACTGTAGCTGTCTTCAGGCGCACCAGAAGAGGGCATCAGATCTCATTAAGGATGGTTGTGAGCCACCATGTGATTGCTGGGATTTGAACTCAGGACCTTTGGAAGAGCAGTCGGTGCTCTTAACTGCTGAGCCATCTTTCCAGCCCCCAAGAGAGGACTATTTGAGGGCTTTTCTGAGGACTGAATGTTAAGCTGTTGGGGAGCAGACTTTTCTTTAGAAATATTTATGTTTTTAGAAACATAAGCAATTTTCTGATCTTGAACCTTGCAACCTTGCTTACTTTTTAACTTCTAGCTTTATTAGACTGCACTGGCATGCCCAGGGAAGTGGTGTGTGTGTGTGTGTGTGTGTGTGTGTGTGTGTGTGTGTGTAGGAGCAGGTACAGATAGAGTACTCCTTTTCCAATGTAGATGTCTTTACTCCTTACTTTTCTTGTTGGCCGTGAGTGTATACTTGACAAGAAGCAACTTAAGGGAGGGAGGGAGGGACTGTTTTGGCTTACAGTTGGCTGGGATACAGTCTCTCAAGGTCTGAAGACACGGAGGCAGGGGCATGTGTCTGCAACTAGCAGACAAAGGTGAATGCACTGCTCTGCTTGTTTTCTCCTTTTTATTCAGGGTAGGGGGCTGAGCCCCACACCGAACATCACACCTTTTATTTATTTGACTGATTATCCAAGTTGTGCTAGTAGTGGTTCAAAGGGTTGGGCAGGGGGAGCTTTCATTTCTTACCAATGAGTATGCTGTTAGTGTAAATTGTTCATGAATACCTTGTGTGGTTCATCTTCATTGTCAGCTTACCTGGCTTTGGAATCACCTAGGAGATATATCTGGGCGTGTCTGTATGGGCATTTACAAAGAGGTAATTTAAGAGAGGAAGGCTCACTCTGTACGTGAATGATTGCATCCCCCGTGGGATTCTGAGTTGGGTTGAAGAGACAGGAATAGAAAGCCAGCTGATTGCATTTGTCTCTCTCTGCTTCTGTCCTATGCGCTCATGGGACCAGTCACCGTGACTTCCTCGCTATGGTGCACTGTATCCTCAACCTGTAAGCTGAAATAAATGCATCATTCCGTTGCTGCCTTAACTAGTTGGTTGTAGAGACGGGAGAAGTAACTAATGGATGGCCTGCATTAGGTTAAGGAAGACCCCTTTTACTGGTAGTTAGTCTTGGTCATGAAAATCTGAATTTTGTCAAATATATTCTAGTTAGAACCTGGGTTCTCAACCTGTGGGTCTATACAGACATTTACAAAGAGGAAATTTAACAGAGGAAGACTCACCATGATTGTGAATGATTCAGATTCATAACAGTAGCAAACTTACAGTTATGAAGTAGCAATGAAAATAATTTGATGGTTGGGGGTCCCCACAACATGTGGAGCTGTATGTATTAAACGGTCGCAGCATTAGGGAGGCTGAGAGCCACTGAGTTCCATGAGTGTAGATGCTCTCCCTTATTTCACGGATAAACTGTGCTGTAGGTATTGATTTTCTTACTGTAAATGACCCTTGCATGTTGGAATAAGTCTCACGGGGTCATGACATAGACTGCTGTTGAGTTCGATTTGCCAGTGTTTTGTTGAGAAACTTGGCATCTGTATTCATAAAAAATAGGAACTTGAGATTTTTTTAGATGATATATTTGCCTGGCTTTAGTAACGTAAAGCCAGCCACTAGAGTATGTAACCAGGTACTCGCTCCTCTTTCTGGAAATTTGAGTAGAATCCTTGTCAGTTTTCTCAGCTATTTGATTGACCTCATCAGTGAAGTCACTTTGGTCCTGGGTTTTTCTTTACTTTGAGGTTTTTTGTTGTTTTTTTTTTTTTTTTTTAAAAAGATTTATTCATTTTATATGTGAATACACTTTCACTGTTCTCAGACACACCAGAAGAGGGCATCAGATCCCATTACAGATGGTTGTGAGCCACCATGTGGTTGCTGGGAATTGAACTCAGAGCCTCTAGAAGAGCAGTCAGTGCTCTTAACTGCTGAGCCATCTCTCCAGCCCACTTTGAGGTTTTTGTTGTAGCTTCTCTCTCTGCTGGGCTATGATTCAATTTCCAATTTAATCCAGGTGCCTTTCAGTTTTTCTTAGCTTAATGAATTTCTTTCATTTAAAAATTTACTGCTTTTCTTCAGCTTTATTAAAATTGACTTGGTTTCATTGATTTCTATTACTAGTGTTTGGTGGGTTGTTGTTTTTTGTTTGTTTTGTTTTTGTTTTTTTCTGATCTATATTATTTCATCTTTCTGTGAGTGTTAGGTTTACTTTGCTCTTTTTCTGCTGCCATAAATATATCATTAGGTTGTTGGCTTGTGATCTTGTCTTACATAGACATTGAATGCCATAATTTTCCATCTGAATTTTGACTTCACTGCCTAGGACCAATTTTTGCTGCCCAAGTATTCTTGAATATGTGGTCTTCCACTGGCGCGTGATCAGCTTATCAGACATGCTCTTTTAGAAAACTGTCTCTTCCTTTCCCAGTGCCTAACAATTTCTGTTTGCTTTACTGCTAGGAGTGGAGTGGAATTGTGCATCCAGCTTCCCTCCCACGCCGGGATTTGGTCCGGCTTAGTCTGGCACAGGTTTTGTACATGCTGTCACAGTGGCCATGAGTTCATAATGCAGCTGCTCTCCTGAGTCCAGAAGATGCTTGCCTGTAATCACCCACCACTTCTGACTCTTACACTCTTTCTGCTCCCCTTCCTACAGTGATCCCTGAGCTCTGGGCTGTTTGTGTGTGAAGTGTGTAAATTCCTGTTATGGCTGAGCATTCTACAGTCTCTTAGTCTGTGCTCTTTGGCCAGCTTTGGGTCTCTGTTAGTCACCATCTACTACAAGTAGGAGCTTAGTTGGGGTTTGGAGATGCACTGATCTGGTGGTCCCCACTTGACCTTCAGTTTTGAAGGGAAGGTCATCAAGGTAGTTCTCCACCCCCCCACCCCCACCCCCAATTCTATGGGAAGTTGACTGTTGATACCCTATTATAGAGTTGTTTTCCTCTTGATGTCTGTAAGAATTTTCTCTTTGGCATTTGATGGTTTGATTCTGTCTGTCAGGTCTGGTACAGTCTGTCTTCCTTGGATGTGTTTATCTTTCATCAAATTTGGTGAATTTTTGTCTATTTTTCCTGAAATACTTCTGTAGGTTTCCCACATTTGTAAGTTGTTCACTTAAACAATGCTAGTCAGATCTCTGAGGCTGCCTTCTGTTGTTGTTTGTTTTGCTTTGTTAGTCATTGGTCTTGGTCATTCTTTTCAGTTTCAGCTTCTCACTTGGATTCAATCTCCTAACTTCAGGCTTCTGTCTGCTGAGATCTCCTGGGGACCTCTAGTGGCTTTTGTTTCTCTAGTAGTTTTGTTTCAATTACTGTGTTCTGCGATATTTCAACCCAATTTCCTTAGAGAGTCTCTGTTAGAAGGACTGTTCCTGGCCCGTTCCGACATTCTCATCCTGGCTTTATGTGGTTGTCTGTGAGTTCTTCTTAGCATGTTTTAGACAGTCTGCGTGTGGTAAGACCAGTGCTTACACCTCTTCCTGTGAAATCCAGGATCATCCCCAAGATGAGCCATACTTTCTGTTTCATGTGTACTTTACAGTTTACTGTTGAGAACAGACAGGAATGCAGTAATTCTGCGAGTCAGATTCTCTGGAATATAGCTGTCTTACTTATTTGTAGTTCTTATGAGGACTGTATTTCCTGTGTCTGATCATTGAAAGCTCTTTTCTACTGTCAGCCAACAATTGGGGTCCAGTAAGGAAAAGGAATGTTTCTATGCCAATCATTTCTTTTGAAAGAATCTGCTTGGGAAGCCCTTCATCCCTAAACAGGTTGAGTTAATGAGCAGCCTCTGTTCTGGCCATCCACTGAACAGTCAGGTAAATCAGAACAGGTCTTCAAATTGTAGAGGACATGTTTTCACCCTAGCTCCAGCAGGCTACTGTAGGAAACAAGCCATTTGCCAGGGCTACTTGCTAGGCTGGAGCCTAGATGTTGGAAGTTACTGAATGCTGGAATTCAGTGAAGTCCCCTCAGCCCCCTTTTTTTCTAGTTAGCGCTTTTCCAGGTGCTGCAAACATTTAGGAGACCTCAGAGTCTGAAACTGATTTGAACAGTTCTTAACTCATTAGTTGATGAGTATAGGGACTGATTTCAGAGTGTTTACCTCAATGTTCTAGGATATCTCTCCTGTATTGATTGTTAAATATAAAAGGTGTGCTGACCCTTCCTCTCATGGGCTGCAGCACTTGGGAAAGAGGGCCCAGCTCCTCAACTGGGCAGCACAGTAGGACTGGCCTTGGTAGAGAGGGCAAGAGGGAGATAGAGCTGACCCCACTGCTTGTCTGCCATAAGATGGCATGGGTGTGGGGGTGACACCCTCCCCTCCTCACCCTCACCACCTGTGTCAGTCAGGAGAATGGTGAACTGAGAGTGGGTGAGCTGGTCCTGTCCCTCTCCAGCTGCAGTGGGTCCAGCATCTTGCCTGGGTATTAGGGTAGAGCTGGCCTTGGTGGAGGGGACACAGGAGAGTGTTCTTTCTCTTCCCCTCACCCCCAAGGAGGAGAGGACAGGAGAGCTGGCTCTGCCACTTGTTTGCTGTGAGGTGGTCAGGGTGCCAGGGTGAGGCCCTCTTTCTCTCTCCCTTGTCATCAATAGTAGTCAAGAGAAGTGACCCTGGGGTCATAAGGTGGAGGGAAGCTAGCCCTGCCCCCCACTGATGAGAGCTGGCCCAGCCCTCCACCAATTGCAGCACTTGGGAGAGTAGGCTCTGTGCCTTGACTGGCAGCACAGTGGAGCTGGCTCTGGAGGCATAGATGCTGGTGAGCCAGCCCTGAGGGCATGAGAGCAGGAGAACTGACCCTGCCCCTTCCTGATGGCAGCATGGAGTGCCCTAGCTGGAACAGTGTTGGAGAGCATAGGTAGGGCCAGCATGCTGACCAGCTCTTCTACGACCCAGGCCCAGAACTGGACCCCCAAATCTATTATCATCTGAGAATGATTGGGATGTGCGTGCGTGTGTGTGTGTGTGTGTGTGTGTGTGTGTGTGTGTGTGTGTGTGTGTGTGTAGGGTTCTGCTGATCCAAGACTGCAGGATCTGCACGGCACAGAACAGCAACAGGATGGCTGGGAAGAGTCCTATTATTGGTGGTGTCCCAGGAGCAGGAAATCTTGCAAAATGACTTGTTGCAATGAAAGTTTGCAAATGAAGATATGTGGTCAGAGGGATATACTGTGGGACACACTGTGACATACTCTAGCTTCCATGATGAAGTGTTTTCCTGTGCTTTATGTGTGTGTATCCTTGTATGTGTATATATACAGTGTTAAAAGATTTGATTTCTGAGTATCACTATTTGCATGACCCAGTGCTGAGATTTCATGTACACCTTTTCTTCTGTTGTAGGACAGTTCGTGTTTGGTTAAAGAGGGACAGTGGACAGTACTGGCCAAGCATTTACCATGCAATGCCTTGTAAGTATCTGGGTCTCGTGAGAACCCAGGTCTTTACCCCAGTGGCCCTTCTTTCCCTGTATACTTTTTCTCTATTTTCTTCTTGAGTAACTAAGACTAAAGGTTGGGGAGCATATTAAACTGTAAAGTACCATATTAAATCACTTTCTAGTTTCCTAAGGCTCTCACTATGGAAAGTGAGGAAATTGTTTGGAAATTGACTATCTGTTGGTAGGTTCTAAGAGAGGAGTGGAGAAAGGACGCAGGCTGTCTGGTTACAGCAATCCCGTCTTGTCTCTAACTTTGCTTTAGCTATTCTGAAGTCTGTGTTCTTAGACAATTAAAAGTTCTGTTGGGTGATTACATTTATGAAGTAAATTTTGTTTTTGTTTTTGTTTTTGTTTTTTCGAGACAGGGTTTCTCTGTGTAGCCCTGGCTGTCCTGGAACTCACTCTGTAGACCAGGCTGGCCTTGAACTCAGAAATCACCTGCCTCTGCCTCCCAAGTGCTGGGATTAAAGGCATGCGCCACCACTGCCCGGCTTTATGAAGTAAATTTGTCCTTGTATTATTTTTAAACCTTTTTTTAAATTTTATTTTTGATACTTTATTTACATTTCCAATGTTTCTCCTTTTCTGGGTCTCCTCTTTGGAAGCCCCCATCCCCTCCCCATCCCTACCTCTATGAGGGAATTCCACCTCCCACCCACCTGCCCACCCATGCCCCTATTCCCACCTTGACATTCCCCTTTACTGGGGCCTCTAACACCCTCAGGCCCAAGGGCCTCTTCTCTCTCCCTGATGGCCATCGAGGTCGTCCTCTGCCTCATATGTGGTCTGAACCATGGGTCCATAGA
>CM052708.1:55743573-55788162 GCA_028551405.1 Uromys caudimaculatus | reverse complement strand
TCTGTTGTTATGTCTCCCTTTTCATTTCTAATTTTGTTAATTTGTATTCTGTCTCTGTGCCCTCTGGTTAGTCTGGCTAAGCGTTTATCTATCTTGTTGATTTTCTCAAAGAACCAACTCCTGGTTTTGTTGATTCTTTGTTTTAAACCTTTTCTTAAAAATTCAAGACATTGAGCTTTGAGCATTGAGTTCTCAAGGATTTGCTTCGGCTTCTTGAGACATTCTAATTAGACGTGGATCCCATTTCACCAGGTTCTTCCTGAGGAATACGTCCTGTGCAGACTGGTACAATGGTTGTTCCAGCCTTGATGTCATCGATAGAAGCCACCAGGGCTAGTGGACTCAACTCAAGAGCAACAGCCAGTTCTCCCCTCTGAGCGACTGTAGAGTTGAAAGAGAAAGGAGAGAGGGAGGGGAGGAGACAGGGGAGGGGGAAAGGATTTCTCAGTGTGTTCTGTTAGTACAAGTTCCTCTACCAGTGAGAAACTGGCCTGGTAAGTTAGAAAATTATAGTCTGGAGATTTTATTCTTTAAAATTAGTAAGACTTATTCTATATTTAATTTCTCTGTAAAATAATTGTTTGAATTTATTATAGTAAACATCCTTTCTTTCTTTCCTTCTTTCCTTCTTTCCTTCCTTCCTTCCTTCCTTCCTTCCTTCCTTCCTTCCTTCCTTCCTTCCTTCCTTCCTTCCTTCCTTCCTTCTTACAGGGTTTCACTATGAAGCCTTGGTCTGGAACTTGCTCTGTAAACTGAATTGCCCTTGACTTCATAGAGCCCCATTTGCCTCTGCCTCTCCTATCTCCTAAGCCCCCACTGTGGGGTGGTGGTGCTGGGATTAAAGGCCTGTGTGACCATGCCCAGCATCTGTTTAAATCTTTTTTGTTTTTGTTTTTGTTTTTGTTTTTGGAGACAGGGTTTTTCTGTGTAGCCCTGGCTGTCCTGGAACTCACTCTATAGACCAGGCTGGCCTTGAAATCCACCTGCCTCTGCCTCCCAAGTGCTGGGATTAAAGCTGTGTGCCACCACTGCCCGGTCTGTTTAAATCTTAACTAAAGATTTGACACTGTAGAAAAATCTCCATGGTTAGTTAGGGTTCATACACCCTTTGGCTGTCAGTAGTGTGTGTGTCATCCCTTCACAAATATCCTGGCTTCAGAGGTACATGGTACTATGCCAAACCAAAGTAAGCTCTAGGTGATTATATTTATGTCTGTGGCAAAAGAGGACTGTAATATTTTAATGTTCCTGAGTAAATGATTTATGTTTTATATTTTTTATACAATATATTTTGAATGTGCGTCCTTCCCATAACTCATCCTAGATCCTCCTTACCTCCCTACCCACCCAATTCTTTGTTCTCTCTGATTCAAGAAACAAACAAACAAAAAACCCTCCAATGAAAATCAAAATAAACAAGCAAAACTCTATAAGACCCAAAATGCCAAAATAAAACCAAAAAGCCTTCCCAACACACATACATAAAACAAAACCAAACTTGTGGAGACCATGTGTTAGCCCACTGCTACTGGATATAGGCATGCCACAGAGTAAAATATGATATACATAAGAATAAGATAAAACGAAAACTAACACATCAGAGTTGGATAAGACAAACAGAAGGAAAAGAGCCCAAGAAAGGGCACAAGAATCAGAGACCCAGTCTTTTGCACACTCAGAAATTCCATAAAAACACTAACCTGGGGACCATGCCTTATAGGATCTGGTGCACGCTGGAGCAGGTCCTGTGCGTGCTGCTTTAGGTCATAAGAATGTTGAGCATGTTGATTTAGTAGGCCTTGGTTGTGGGTTTTTTTTTTTTTAAAATATCCTCTATCCCCTCTGGCTCTTACATTTTTTTCTGCCTCCTCTTCATCAGGGTTCCCTGAGCCTTGAGGGGAGGGATTTCATGGAGACATCTCATTAGGATGAGAGACCCCAGAGGTTTCTGCACAATATATGGCACTGATCTGAGTACAACACAGGTTCATTAGGGGTCATTTTATCACTATTTTGTTTTTAAGACCAGTAGTGTTTAGTTTTACCCTAAGGTCCTGGACTATTTAGACTCTGATTCTTAGTCGCCCAAACAGTGTTGGGTATGGGTTCCATCCCATGGAGTGGGCCTTAAAGTCAAGTCGCATACTGGTTGGTGCCCACCCACCATTGCCCTAGCATATCTTTCAAGCAGGACACCATTGTAGATCAGAGGATGGATGACTGGTTTGATGTCTTAAGTTTTTCTCTGGATAGCATGCTGAATATGTTCCTGAACCAAATATGCTAAAACGTAGAAGTGAAGGCTCTGTGTAGGCACCAGCTTGGCTTCTCCATGTTCAGTGAGCTCTGTAGGTATTGCCTTTAGCCATGGAGCCTTGCTGTCAGTTTATGGAGAGTAATTGATTTATCTGGGTTACTTGGAAATTTTTCCTTGGAATCCATTTAGCCAATAAGTCAATTAGGTGTAAGCCAGTCTTCATATTGGAAACTTCTTTTGGTAACAAAAGATAGCCAGTTGGGACTGTCTCCCTATTATTTGGCGATTTCATTTAGATTGCCTTCATATTTGTATATATTTTAGGAAGCTTCTACTGTATAAGCTTTTCATACTATCCCCCAAATGGTCCTTAATTTTATCTGGCTCTTGCTGTATTCCCTCCCTCATCCCCCCTTCCCTCCTCCTTCCAGCTTGACTCTGGTTCCAGACCCTCCTCTCCCCATAACTATCTATTTTATTTCCCTTTCCGAATAAGATCTCTCTGTACCTGTCATCTGTGATCCTATAGATTATAACCTGATTTTCATCAAATTAACGGCTAATATTCACATAGAAGCATACAGCATGGTATTGATACCAAAGCATATTGATTAATAGAATTGAAGACCAGGACATAAATTCACGCAGCTGTGGGTGCCTGCTTTTTGTTTGTTTGTTTTAAATAAAGAAGCCAGAAACACACACGGGAAAAATAATAGCATCTTCAACAGTGGTGCTAGTCAAACTGAATAGTCAGCTACGTGTAGAATACAAATGGGTCCATACTTATCACCCTGCAGGAAACCCAACTCCAAATGGATCTAAGGCCTCAACATAAACCCAGATGCATTGAACCTGGTAGAGGAGAGAGTGGGGAACAGCTGTAAACGCACTGGCACAGGAAAAGACTTTCTGAGCAGGACACCATTAGCACAGGCACTGAGACAACAAATAATAAGTGGTTCCTCATGAAACTGAGAAGCCTCTGCACTGTAAAGGACACCATCAGTCAGACAAAGCAGCAGCCTACAGAATAGAAAAAGATTTTTACCAAGTACACATCTGATAGAGACCGATTATTCAAAATTTATAAAGAACTCAAAAACTGACTCCTCTTACACAAGATCTGTGAAGAATTGGGATGGAATTTTGATGGTGATTGAATTGAATTTCAATTGAATTGTAGGATGGCCATTTTTACTGTATTTTCACCCTACTGATCCATGAGCATGGGAGATCTATTTTCAGGATGTGGAGAGCATCTTGTGTGCACCATACAGGCTAGAGAATGTTCACACACTTTACAAACTGAAGATGCTCACGAAGCTCTGTTGGAGAGTACGCAAAACAAGTTTATCAGTTCACCTTTCCTTGCCAGAGAAGATGGCGGAGTGATCCTTGTCCGGTCATGCCGATGTTCTTCAGAGTCTGACTCCCAAGATAAACAGACACTGCTAGTGGAGTTTCTGTGGAGTCACACTACAGAGAGCATGTGCGTGGGATATATGTCAGCCCAGGACGGCAAAGCAAAGACTCACATTTTAAGACTCCCTCCTGGTGCAGTGGCAGGACAGTCCGTTGCAATCGAAGGTGGGGTTTGCCGCCTGGAGAGCCCTGTGAACTGACTCCATAGGCTGAATATGAAGTGTCTGACTGGCATTTCAGAGCCTAAGCTTTGGGCTGTTTAATTGAAGTTGGATGTTTTGTCTTCCTTATTTTGTAATTCTTACTGCAACCTCGGGCGCTGCTTGGGACACTTAAGTGCTGCTATACTTAGTGCTGCTTGACACTCGAGCCTTAGATGGGTGAGCGGAAGCATGTGTGGGTGTGTGTCCGTGTGCAGTGTGTGTGCTCTTCTCCCTGATGGGATAAGTTCTCCTCAAGTGTAACCTACGAATGAGAATGATTAAATCTTTACAAAATGTGTGCTTTAACTGTTTACAAGTAAACCTAAAGTTGTAGAAAACTTTTATTTCTTCAAGAGGTACCAACTATGGTTGATAAAATGTGTCTGAACTGAAGTGTGAATCTGCTTGTTTAAGTGACTTGACCTTGATTGTAGTCCATTTAATAACAGTGCTCGTAATATGGCGTCAGTTTAAGTGGGTGGTGTGGTAACTTAAACTGTTGTTCCCATCCCTCACACAGGGCATTTTCCTTGAACACAGAATGAACAGAGAATTAAAGTCATCAATAAAGTTTGTGCTTTTTCCTGAGCTATTTGAAGCTTAAGTATTGCATAGCTTTGCACTGTGCGTACTATATTATGAAAGAATATGTAAAGAGAGTGTTCAGTAACACAGTTTGAATTTGTGTATAATGGAATGTTACAGTGTAACACTGTAAATAAGAAAGCAAAGTTTATAGGAAAATTCACTATTATTTTTGTTTCTTGTTTAAATATATTTTAAAGATAAAGGTATAAAAATAAAAGAAACATATTACTGGGGGAAAAAAAGAACTCAAAAACGTACATATCAAGAAAGCAAATAACCCAATTAAAAATTGGGTACAAATCTAAACAGCGGATTCTCAATAGAGGAAACTCAAATGGTGGAAAAACACTTGAAGAAATGTTCAACATTCTTAGCCATCAGGGAAATGCAAATCGAAATGACTTTAAGATTTCATTTTACACATATCAGAATAGCGAGGATCAATAAGACAAATGACAGCTCATGCTGGCAAGGATGTAGACTAAGGGGAACACTCCTCCACTGTTGGTGGGAGTGCAAATTTGTGCAGCCACTAAGGAAATCAGTTTGGCAGTTCCTTAGGAAGGTCAGTATCAATCTACCTCAAGGTCCAGCTCCACCACTATTGGGCATACACCCAGAAGACATTTTATCCTACCACAGAGACACTTGCTCAACCCTCTTCATTCCTGTTTTATACATAATAGCCAGAAATGGAAAACAACCTAGATGCCCCTCAACTGAAGAATGGATAAAGAAAATGTGGGTACCAGCTAGACTGTGGTGGCACACGCCTTTAATCCTAGTACTTGGAAGGCTGAAGCAGCTGGATCTCCTTGAGTTTGAGACCAGCCTGGTCTACAGAACAAGTTCCAGGACAGCCAAGGCTACACAGAGAAACCTGTCTTATAAAAAAGGAAGAAAAAAGAAAATGTGGTATATTTACACAATGGAGTGGTATTCAGTTATTTAAAAAAAAAAAAAAAAACATGAAATTTGTAGGGTGAAGCTAGAAAAAAAATAATCCTGAGTGATTTAACCCAGACCTAGAAAGACATAATGGTATGTATTAACTTATACATATTATAGGCTAATACACACACACACACACACACACAAGGCCATGATTAAAAATAATTAAACAAAAGAAACCACTTTCTGTGATTTTAACTTTGTTTTCTTCCTCTTCTTTCATACCTATGGTCTTTCCATAGTGTCCCCGATTTCCTGTATGTTTTGGGTATATAAACATTTTCTTCGTCTTTTCTTCTATGTTGTCTTTAGCATGCCAAGTTGTGTCTCCCATGTCTTATAATCCCTTGCAATTTACTTCTGAGTTTTTGTTTCACGTACTATACTTTTCATTTCAGTTTGGGTTTCCCTAGTGATTCTGTTTCCTAGTTAAATCCCACCTTCATGTCTTGAACCATTTTCATGATTTCTTCCGACTGTCTATGTCTTCATGATCTTCATGAAGGTATTATTTGTATCCTCTTCAAGGTCCTTGAACATACTCATAATTGATACTTTGAAGTCCTTATCTAGCGCTTCAGCTAAATCGCTTTTCTCAGGGCCTGTTACAGTGTGGTTGCTTTCTTCTGGAAGAGGCATGTTGTCTGGGCTTTTCATGTATGTGTTTCTGTGCTGAGATTTAGGCACTGGAGTTACAGTGTTTGAAGTTATGGTATTCTCGGTATAGACATCTGGTGTCTTCTTTGTTGGGTAGGGTTTGGGTCTAAATCAAGAGGCAGAGTCTCTAGGTGATGAAGGTGAGCTGGATAGAGGGGCTTCTGTGGGTAGGCTGCAGCAAGACTAAGAGCCTGTGTGGAGAGACCAGAATGGAGGGTGGGAAGGGTAGTAAAGGCTGCCTCCCTGAGTCCCAACCTAGTGTGGCCACTGAGGTCCCTAAGACCTACAGACTGTTAAGCTATGGCAGGGGTGATGTTTGGGAGCATGGGGAAAAGGGAAAATTCTGATTTTTTTTTTTTTCCTTCTTCTCCAACTTTAAGTAAAATAACCAGTCTTTGCTCCGGTCTTGCCTGTTCATCAAACTTGACACATAGCTGCCAATAAGAGGCAAGGAGAGGCTGTAACTGAACAGGGATTTGTAGCTCCCAGTGTTATGCAGAGCAAACAGCAGAGACACCTGGGCAGTATGACCTAGTTACTGAATAAACCTGTGGAATGGTGGCATCTAATGATTTTCCTAAGAGCATCAGCTCTGTTCTGTAATAGTGGCACATTGGCTTTGAGAAGTAAGACTGTTTAGTGTTTAGGTATTTGTGCAGTCTTCTAAAGGGAAGTAGGACAGATCTACTTTCATCCTCAAACAGTTTTCAGCATCCCCTCCACAGTAATTGGAATTGCGCTCTTGGGTTCTGCACAAAGCAACTGGATCAGAATCTTTTTTTTTTCTTCTTCAAAGAGTAGCTTTATTGAGTTCAAGTGAAAACTATCCATTAGATTTAGCAAAAACAAAGCAAAAACCAAAACAAAAAGAACAACCAAATAAAAAAACCCAGAGCAACAACAAAAAACCTGTCAGTGATCTTTGAACTAGATCTCAGCTTATTGTGAAAGTTTTTTCTTCATCGAGTTGTCTGAGGTTAGAATATAATCTGTTAAACATAAAATACTTAAATTTTTCTGCTTAATGCATTCTAGTGGTAATTATATCCCTGTTGACAAATTAATAACTTTTTACTGATTTATACTCTCTAGCCAGAGGTTGGTAAACTCTCAGTTGTCTTTGTGAGTACAGAGTATCAATGGGAAGAGTAGAAGTTATGAATAAGGTTGGTAAGCTTATCTATTTTTTTTAAATTGTGCATAAAATTTTATCTAGTAAACTGATTTCTAGGAATTTATGTTGACAGAAATATGTATGTACTGTGGGATATCTATCACAGTATTATATACAATGGTGAATTATTAGAAACATGTCACAATTAAATACAGAAATAATAAATTATGAAATTACTTGTAGACATTTCTATAATAATTAAAATGGTATTTTCTAGGCTTAAACTTTAGAAGCCAATATTATCATCATCTTATAATTTCACATTATAAATATGATTAAAATAAATTAAATCACTTTGTAAAAACATTATACAATTGGAAATTATTTCTGACAGATCAACTTTTACAGTTTTATAGGCCATTTATTTTTTTTCTCCATTGAAATGACAAAGGAAAGTTGGCGCCGGACAGTGGTAGCACACACCTTTAATCCCAGCACTTAGGAGGCAGAGGCAGGTGGATTTCTGAGTTCAAGGCCAGCCTGGTCTACAGAGTGAGTTCCAGGACAGCCAGGGCTACACAGAGAAACCCTGTCTCAACACTCCCCCCCCCCCAAAAAAAAAAAAGGAAACTTGGCTTTAGTCAAAATAGCACACAACCTAATCTCATAAATCACACGTTTAATGTTACTTGTTTTCAGTAGGTTTTGAAAACCTTACTACTGTCACATTCAACTAGAAATAAGTTGAGATCTCCTGACTAAATTCAGGGAAAATGAATATTAGTCCTCACCTCCCTAATGTGACCATAAAATTCAAATTCCTCCAATGTTCTCCCTTGAAGATATGTTAGCTTCACTGTGAGCAAAGAGCAACATTCCTTTACGTTTCCCAAGGCCATTACACAGATTCATCAGATACCTATAACACTTGTTGAAGTTATCCCTTAAATATTTCTAATTGAAGTGTCCTTCCTTATCGTTTTTGATAACTTTTGGTTGAAAGTTGATTTTATTCAATATTAGAATGGCTACTCCAGCTGGGCAGTGGTGGTGCACACCTTTAAGCCCAGCACTTGGGAGGCAGAGGCAGGTGGATTTCTGAGTTTGAGGCCAGCCTGCCTGGTCTACAGAGTGAGTTTTCCAGGACAGCCAGGGCTACACAGAGAAACCCTGTCTTACTCTAGCTTGTTGCTTGGGACCATTTGCTTGGAAACTTGTTTTCCAACTTTTTACTCTGAAGTAGTGTCTGTTTTTGTAACTCAGGTGCATTTCCTATATGCAGCAAAATGCTGTGTCCTGTTTATGTATCCAGTCTGTTAGTCTATGGCTTTTTATTGGGGAATTGAGTCCATTGATATTAAGAGATATTAAGGAAAAGTGATTGTTACTTCTTGTTATTTTTGTTGTTAGAGGTTGTACTGGCTAGCTTTGTGTGTCAACTTGACACAAGCTGGAATTATCACAGAGAAAGAAGCTTTGGCTGAGAAAAATGCCTCTATGAGATCCAGGTGTAAGGCATTTTCTCAATTAGTGATCAAGGGGGGGAGGGCCTCTTGTGACTGGTACCATCTGTGGCTTGGTAGTCTTGGGTTCTATAAAAAAAAACAGTCTGAGTAAGCCAGGAGAAGCAAGCCAGTAAGTAACATCCCTCCATGGCCTCTGCATCAGCTCCTGCTTCCTGACCTGCTTGAGTTCCAGTCCTGACTTCCTTTAGTGATGACCAGCAACGTGGAAGAGTAAGCTCAATAAACCCTTTCCTCCCCAACTTGCTTCTTGGTCATCATGTTTGTGCAAGAATAGAAACCCTGACTAAGACAGAGGTGGAATTATGTTTGTGTGGCAGTCTTCTTTTGGGTTTGCTGAAAGATCACTTTCTTGGTTTTTCTAGGGTGTAGTTTCCCTCCTTGTGTTGGTGTTTTCCATCTTTTATTCTTTGTAGGGCTGGGTTTGTGGAAAGATATTATGTAAATTTGGTTTTGTTATGGAATATCTTGTTTCCTCCGTCTATGGTAATTGAGAGTTGTGCTGGTATAGTAGCCTGGGCTGGCATTTGTGTTCTCTTAGGGTCTGTATGACATCTGCCCAGGATCTTCTAGCTTTCATAGTCTTTGGTGAGAAGTCTAGTGTAATTCTGATAGGTCTGCCTTTATATGTTACTTGACCTTTTTCCCTTACTGCTTTTAATACTCTTTTTTTGTTTAGTGCATTTGGTGTTTTGATTATTATGTGCAGGAGGAATTTCTTTTCTGGTCCAGTCAATTTGGAGTTCTGTACGCTTCCTGTATGTTCATGGGCAGCTCTTTCTTTAGGTTAGGAAAGTTTTCTTCTGTAATTTTGTTGAAGTATTTACTGGCCCTTTAAGTTGGGAATCTTCGCTGTCTTCTATACATATTATCCTTAGGTTTGGTCTTCTCATTGTGTCCTGGATTTACTGGATGTTTTGGGTTAGGAGCGTTTTGCATTTTGCATTTTCTTTGACTGTTGTGTAGTGTTTTCTTTGGTATCTTCTGCACCTGAGATTCTCTCTTCAATCTTTTGAATTCTGTTGGTGATGCTTGCATCTATGACTCCTGATCTCTTTCCTAGGTTTTCAATTCCCCTGGTTGTCTTTCTTTGTGATTTCTTTATTGTTTCTGTTTCCATTTTTAGATCCTGGATGGTTTTGTTCAATTCCTTCACCTGTTTGGTTGTGTTTTCCTGTAATTCTTTAAGGGATTTTTGTGTTTCCTCTTTAAGGGCTTCTAACTGTTTACTTGTGTTCTTCTGTATTTCCTTAAGGGAGTTGTTTATGACATTTTTAAAGTCCTCTGTCATCATCATGAGAAGTGATTTTAGATCCGAATCTTGCTTTTCCAGTGTGATGGTGTATTCAGGATTTGCTGTGGTGGGAGAATTGGTTTCTGATGATGCCAGGTAACCTTGGTTTCTGTTGCTTGTGTTCTTTCGCCTACCTCCTGCCATCTGGTTATCTCTATTGTTACCTGCCATCCCTTTATCCTGGTTGTGTCAGAACTCCTCAGAGACCAGCTGTCTCTGGGATCCTGTGTTTCTGGGATCCTGTGATCCTGAGATCCTGGGTGTGACAGAGCTCCTGGGAGTCAAGCTTCCTTTGCGACCTTGAGATCCTGGTGTTACCTAGCTCCTGGGATCCTGTGATCCTGGGCGTGTTAGAGCACCTGGGATTGGAGCTACCTCTGGCTGTTGTGGGACTGGCCGAGGAGTTCGAGCTCAAGGACTGCTTAGGGCACTGGCCCAGACAGGAAGGAATCCATGCCACTGGTCCGGCGGGGTTCCTGAGTCCCTGGATCCTGCTGGTCCCAGTTACTCCCAGTGTTGGGATAGATGATGAGTCCTCCTCACCTATGAACCTATGATCCTGGGCGTGTTAGAGCGCCTGAGAGTGAAGCTTCCTCTGGGTGTCGTGGGAGTGCTGTGGAGGTCATGCCCAAGGTCTGCTCAGGGTGCCGGCCCAGACCGGAAGGCCAGAATCTTTGTTTTAGTAAAATCTCTAGATGATTTCAGTGTGTGTTAAAATATGAACCTAGTGAAGTCACATGCAAATACAGTATTGATTTGAAAATATGTAAATATAAGCCATTATGTTAGTCAAATATTTATGACATGTCAGCTGAACCGAGGCCACTGATACGTGCCAGGGATGTGCAGATGGAGGACTCACAGGGCAAGGCGACTCCTGAAATATTTTTTTGGTGATTTCAGTATGGCAGGCACACAGGCAAAATAATAGGGAGGGGGCCTGAATATATCCTTCACTGTTGTCAGCAGTTAGAGTTTATTGTCATAAGGAGACCCACTCCACAAATGCTAACTTTAAAATAAGTTTGGCTTTTATTTTCTAGAATCTCACAAATTCAGGGAACATAGTAATTAACTGCTTAGGACACATTTCAGCTTAGTTTAACTTGAGAATCGTATCACCTAAGGACATAAGCTGCTCCGGATCCTGGAGTGAATTGAAACTTCTAATGGATTCTTCTGTAAACTTTCATCTTGAGGTTTTTTTGGTTTTTTAGTTTTTTTATAAATGAGATTACTCAATGCTGTCCCTAGTTAATGGTTATGTGGCATTGGTTACACAATAAGTGAAACCAAAAGGGAATTAAGTGAATGGCTACAGACTGTGTGCTACAGGCCTTTATGACCCTGTCCTGTGTTTATACTGGTGTGTGAGAAGTAGTATTCCAAATGGGGAAGGCCACCTCTTGACTTTGTCCTCTGGAATAGTTACAATGTAGTAAGTGTTGTGTTTGGCAAGAGAGTAGATATTCTGTATCTTTAATAAGAAGTTGAAGCTTTTGGTTTTTTTGTTGTTGTTGTTGTTTTTTTTTGGTTTTTCGAGACAGGGTTTCTCTGTGTAGCCCTGGCTGTCCTGGAACTCACTCTGTAGACCAGGCTGTCCTGGAACTCAGAAATCCGCCTGCCTCTGCCTCCCAAGTGCTGGGATTAAAGGCATGCACCACCACTGCCCGGCTAAGAAGTTGAAGCTTAACACCGGGAACCCGGCAGGAGGCTCTGGGTGAGAAGTGTAGTGAGGCCTGAGCTTGGTGCTGAGTGACTTGGAGAACAATGAACAGCGATGCCTTGTTATACATCCTAGGCACGGTTCATGCCAGTGGTCCCATTCCCTTTTCTAAGTTGTTCAGTCAACTGCGGGAAGGAAGCCAAGAGGATCCAGCCTTGTGTAAATAATGTTGTCCCCCACCCCAACCCCGCCCTCGTCAATCTAGCATTTCCAGGAATTTGGCACTTTGACTGAGAAATTGTGGTCTTGGTCCTGTCAGGAACCCAGAACTGGCAACATTAAACAAGAGCAGCTAGGCATTTGTGCGTGCAGATGCAGTAGGGGCTGAAAGCACAGAAGGAAGGATGAGTCAGGCAGAGGACTCTCTGGCTCCTGAGGAGAGAGGAAGCCCATGTGATGGTGCTGGGTGGCTTCCTTCCTCATCCTCCTAAGTCAGTCAGAACCCTGGCAGGCCTCTGGCTCCTGGCCTACTCGGTGCACCCATGTGAGCTTACATTTCCCTAGCTGTAGTTGCACGTGTGTAGCCAGCCGTGGGGCTGGTATAATACTTCCCTTCCTGCCTGTCTCACTTTCCTGGACCTCAGTGACCTTTAAATTGAAGGGCTTACTCATGGCCTATTGTGTTACTGTCCTGTTTCGACGAACATGGTCTGATAGGAGGAAGGCCATGTAGATATGGAGAACAGAAAAGAACTGTTAATCCTCCTTTCTTTAGTTTCTTTGGACACTTTGTCCAACAGATGTTAATGTTTCATCTGGCTTCGTGTAATGTCCAGAGAATGTGGGGGTAAAATACAGCAGTTGCTTTTTACACTCATGATGCTCACACTTTGTGAAGAAGGTGGGTCCTAGGTAAGCACTCCCTCCGATTCATTGAGGATCATAGCAGGAGAAATAGTGCATAAGGGCCTGCTTGGTCACGGGTGTTCCCAGAGGAAAGTTTACTTACACTGTTTTCAACAGCAGTTTTGCATGTTTGTGCTGGGAATCGGATCCAGGGCCATGTGCCTGTCTACTGAACTGTACTCGTAGAGCCCGTGTAGAGAATCTAGGGTGATTGTTGCCTTGTTTTGAAGTTTCCTGTATACATACTTGGGCTGAAGAGAAATTGGAACAAATATTTTTTATCTGCTTCCCTGGTGTCTCCATGTTATTGATGCTCATTGCTGTGGTAGTATCAGCTTACAGCCTGCTCAGCTGGGGCCCTTCTACTCACATTTGTTACCTGTAGAGGCGCCTTCCCCAGGGCCCAGGATTGAGATTTCGTTGCAACTATACATGTGTTCTAGGCTTCTAATGTGTACTATTTCAACCACCGTATTCCCATTATACTACAAACAAATAGCGCATGAAAGTTCTGGGTATCCATGGTTGAGATATTTTAGATGTACTTTACCAATTAGCTTTTTCACTCATGGGCTTAAGACAAAAGACAGGTGGGGAGGAATATGAAGTGTCAGCCACGGTGGCAGGTGGTAGAAATGAGAGAGGCTTAGCCCTTGGTGCCAACTTCTCCTTTGGGAATAGGGGACAGGTAAACTACCTTGGCTGCCAGATGCCAGAGAAACAGTAACTAGAGGGCAGGAGAGGTGAAGGCCTCCTGCAGGGCAGTTGGAGGTCTGGGAGCCATGTGGGGTCTCTTTTTCAGCCCAGGCAGATGGGATTTAAGTTAGCTCCTGGGTATTTATGAATTTATCCCCAGGACAAAACAGAAGCACCCCCCTCCTCCCAAAATAACAATAAATACAAGATAGGCCCATTACACAAGCCACAGAAATAACTTGCTTTGCCATCTGTCCAGCGCTTGCCCTGGCTCTTGAGTGTGAGTTTGTGTTAGAGCACTCAGATTTTACACAGGTACAGCCACTTTGCCACCTTGCTCAGCTGACAAAGCATAGGAACCTGAATGCTTACTGAAATATTGATTTTTTGAACCTCCTGTTTCCCAGATCTAATCAAAGCCCACTTGAGAAAGAGGCTGATTGTGGTGGATGGCGTGAGCCTTCACCTAAGTTCTGGGTTGTACACTTGTAACCCCTCTTCATAAATGCCTTTATTCACTGTGCCCTCAGCTTATAATTACATGTACATCAATGTGAAATTCTCTGCAGCTGTTTTTTTTTTTGTTGTTGTTGTTGTTTTTTAAAAAGGGAATAAGAGACAGTTTATTGTGGCCAATTTGAGTGACCATGGCTCCAGAAGCATAGATTAAGGTTACCCTAAATTCCATGTTCTCTTATGGGAGCAATTTCATGAAGTTTTATAGTTTTACAGAACAAAGTCACAAATCAAGCCAAGTTTGAAATACGTTGGTGAATACATCTGAGATACGGCTACAGTGAGATGGGAAGCTTTTCTGTAGGCCCAGTGCACCATCTGATGACGTTCTTAGCTCATGGGCTGAAGGAAGCTAGTAGCCCACAAAATTTTTATCTTAGTCATGGGATGCTAGTTCTGACATAGATATGGGCAAGGAAAGGCTGTTCCAGGGGCTAGAACTAGCCCAAGATAAGGAGTCACCATAATACACCCCCCCCCCCATTCTTAGACTTGTAAAAAGATAAATGTTGCTTAATTTTAAAATACTGGCTGATTATACTATGGGACATTTCATCTGAAATTGGGTGAAGAAACATCAGTACTTAAGGCATAAGTCATCATGGATGGTGTGGTTACTAGAGATAGCTGTCCTTTATATAATTTACTTAAGGAGAGTAGGCCCAAATCTTTGGGTATTCCTAGTTAGATAAATGGAATTAAAGCTTAAATGGAAACTTTTGTTTTGCTTTAGCCAAAGTACACTAGGTAATAAGAACACACACACACACACACACACACACACTGAAAAAACGACTCTTGCAAACATTAGTTTTGTATGTGGGGCTTAGTATAAGCAAATAGGCATAACACAAAGGCATGATGAAGTGAAAGTACATAATATCTTCATTAGGAACTTCATTAAAACCAACATTAGTATGATTTTATCATTTGAAGTATACTAGGTAGAATGCTAGATAGCATAATTTTTAAAAATCTAATCACAAACTATTTAAGAAACATGAACAGGTAAATATCTAGCGTTTCGGGGTACTCCATTGTCAGTGCCGTTGAAGATGAGTACATCCAGAATTTTCCAAGTCCACAGGAATGTGCTCTCAGATGATGTGACAAAGTCCCGGACTCCCAAGACTGAGTTAGAAGTTCCTGGATGCTGTCAGGAGCTTTAAATCAGAAAAGAGTCTGAGGTAATGGTTGGTTTTTTTTTTTTTTTTTTCTGTTAGTTGATAAAATCATGTTTTTTTTTTCCTTTGAAAAAGGGTCTAATTTTGAACTTTAGTTTTCATCGATAAAAGTGGGGAGGCTCTGGAAGGAGCTGGGGGTTGGGAATCCAGATAGTGAAAAACATGAGAAAAGTCTTACATTAAATATTTTTTATATAGTAAGAATATTTTGAAGAAATAATTGAATATTGTTACCCACTATATAACAGGATAAAATTAAGTATATATTTAGAATCTGTTTTGGAAGGAAATCCTTATTAAAATTTACGTATATAATATTCACTTTTATACCTTAATGAAATCTTATAACTAATAAATGTTTTATGTAAACAACTAGTATTTTAAGATTTTAAAAATATTTAATATACCAAAGATATTATGTAATAGGTTTTAAGATGTTTAGGGTAACCACATTTATAAAGTAATATGTATTTATTAGGCTTTACTATATGAATACAATATTTAACCTGAATGTGTACATGCACTCAATTTGGACACGCCAAAAGCCTAATAATAATTTAAACACACAACAAACATGAATTGTAAAAAATGGGAACTGAAGTGGCCATAGCTTGTTTATAAATCTCTCCGATACAAATAACATGAAAACAGAAAACCATCGGAGAGCAATGATCATAGACACCTATGGCATAGCTGCCTGAGAGTAGGCCTGGCATTTTAGAAGGAGAAGGGTAGAGAGCGTATTGATATGTCTTTTAAGGTGAGAAGAGGCCTATTAGCACAAAGGATCAGCAGGAGAATATAGGCTTAAGGTTCCCTCTGTCTCTCTCTAAACGGCTGCAGAGGGGAGAATTATTTGCTTCTGTCCCAATCTGCATTCTAGGAGTTAACTCGGCTGTTACCACCTATGCCAAGTCATGCCTGGCCACCTTTCCTCAACAAGCCAACTAAAAATGTCACAAGTGGGAAGAAAAAAAAATAGGAGATGTATGTGGTCACATTGAGAAGTGGGGGACAAAGATCCAGCAAAGCCCTGGACTCCATCTTACAGGATCAGGAAGTAAGCTCAAAGTTTAACGAGAGGGCCAAGGATCTGCACAGATCCAAGTCCCGGTGCAGTGACTCTCACTGCTATCTGATCAGTATTTGTTTCTTACTTTCATCCTGTAAGGTAGTTTGACACATTGTTAGAACTGTGTGCACTCTCTTTCCTCTCTCTATGGAGGGGTGCAGTAAAGAAACAGCCACAATGGCTGTTCAACTGTGGACCAGTTTAATGAGAGACCTTTGTCAAGGAAATAATGCAGAGAGTAGTAAAGGATGACAGTTGGACATTTTAATTGGACATTCCAGATGGCCTCTGGATATGTATTCACAAGTACGTCTATCTGCAGACTCATCTCTCTCTCTCTCTCTCTCTCTCTCTCTCAAGTTGAAATAAAATGATGAATCTGGCAGTTCTGTTTTTTATAAGGGAGTGGGGAAAATATAACATCATTCTGCTAAAGGAACACAGCAGTAATGATATATTGTTAGTGTACCTCTCAGCCTCCACCCGAGAAGCTTCTTGTTGCAGTAGATGGCAGTAATTCAGAGACCCACAAATGGATGATATGCAGAGAGTGAGAGACTTAAAAGAATGTGTTTTATTCTTACTATTGCCACATAGTGAAATAACTCCCATGTTAGTTTTCTGGGGCCACTATAACAAAGTCCTGCAAGGTGAGTCAGTTCAACAGCAGGGCCGTCTGTATCGCCTCACAGTTCTCTGCAGGCTGAGACCTCAAGGCTTCTGCAGAACTTTGGCTCATCTGAAGGCTGTGAGGGAGTCTGGGCTTTGCTATTTTCTGGCTTCTGGTGGCTTCCTGGCCTTATGCTTAGCTCTGTCCACACCCTCACATGTTGTTCTTGGTGTGTGTATGGCTCAGTCTGAATTCTGCTCTTTCTAAGACATTAGTGATGCTGAATAAGGGCTTCTCCCTGCTTCAGTATGGTACAGCTTTGCTAATTAAACCCACAGTTCCACTTACAAAGAAAACCACTGTATACTTACCACCACAGACCTATATGCTTTATTTGAATTTAAACTTGGGTCTCTTTTAGCTTCATACAAAGAAAATGCTACAATTATTTTCAACTAGGAACCTCCAGTAAACAGAGTAAAAGCCCCCCTGGAAGCTCCATCCCCCCAGATAAGTTCAGAACCAGTATGCTTTTCTGCACTGGTGGGTGTATTTGAATGTTTAGCATCAGAGAGCAAAATCTAGTTTCTCTCCAGCTCAGACAGCAACGCCTGCTCTCATTTAAATTGTGGTTCGAGTAGGATCAAGACAGTAGTGATGAAAGCTTTACACAGCACAAAGTAGAGTCAGTCTTGTACACAGGCAAATGTACATCCTGAATTGCCAGCACAAGCCAAGACTGCAGCCTTTATTTTTGTCACATTTGAGAATGTCTTACTTCTATATTCATTAAAAGAGCACCTTAAAAACCAGGGGCTTGCTTGTAAAAGTGCTGTTTTTACTTTGTTGGCAAGTGTGGTTTTAAATGAACTGCTTGAGGAGACAGTGGGGTGAATTTAGCCACACACTTAACTCATTAGACACTCCTGAATCAATGAGAATCATTGTTTGTTAATTTCATCAACATGTTCATTTCTTTCAGCTCCATGTTCATGCATGTCTTTTAACCCGGAAACAAGAAGACTGTCCATAGGTCTAGACAATGGTACAATCTCAGTAAGTACAAATAAGTAAGATTTCCAGTTGAAATACTTGCCTCCCTGCCTAGCGTTATGTACTGTGATAACAAGTTGTCTAATAGTTTTTCAAGTAACTGTCATTTTCTGGCTAAGTAAAGAGTGCATGGAGCACAGGAACTTAGGGTGGGGGAGAGTTCTGTGCAGGGGAGAAGCTGTCTTTACTTATGTGCTGTGCCTCAGTGTGCCCTGCCACTTCAGTGATTGCTAGCAATGGATGTTAGCAGGCAGACACTGTAGCTGTGTGCATTTGCATTAGTGAGAGGGAGCTGATATCCCAAACTCACTGTACTGTGATATTGAACTTAGATCAGATGCATCATCTGAGAATTGGCAACAAACACATAAGGGAAATGCTTTCTCTCCATCTGCATATCAGATCTTGTGTTTGGATACTCTATGTTCTCTTGGCTCGCTCTTGTCATCTGAACTTTCTAACATGACTAGAATGCTGTAAACTTGAATGAGTTTGTTAAGAAAGTTCAGATCAAGATTTTAGATTTAGATCCAGATAAATATTAGACCCATTGATTGTAGGTCTAGAGAGAACTGAAGTGCTTAGGGGTTAGAAATTTAGGTTTTCTCTGTCTTCTTTATCTTCTTACTTACTGACTTTTAACTAGTATTTAGACTATTAGCAAGTGTGATCTGGCAAGGCCTGGAAGATGCTGTGATCAAGCCCACCATGGCAACATGCTAGAGAAGGGGATGAGGAGGAGGGAGTGGAGAACATAGAAGAGATGGAGAGGAAGGCGAGCGGAGATGTTGACAGAGTGGGGGATAGGAAGAGAATCCTTTATGCCACCACGCTATGGCATGGGACATCAGAGGATCTGAGAATCTGTCCTTCCAGGTAGTTGAAGGTGAATTTGTCAGTATCAGACTATAAGATCATTTTATTTAATAGCTTAACTTAAAATTTATACATGATAGAATAGCCTCTGCCTGTAGTCTTACCTCAGCCCTTAGGAATGTTAGAGATGTGTGAACACTTTCTGATCTTGAAGTAGTTGTTAAATGGCCTTAAAGGAGATAATAATATTTCAAACATAAATAAGCTTATCAGCAATATTTGACTTCTCTAATGCTTATTACTTGATAGGATTTTCAAATTTCATTTGGTAGTTCTGTACACTGCTGCTTGGGAAAGCATAGATTATATACTCATCCTTGTTCACTTTAAGGTGAGCCATATCTTAAAGGAAGAATGTATATAGAGTAATTTGTTATTACTTTTAAAATATGTTATTTTTATCTTACATGTGTGAGTGTTTTGCTCACATGTGTATGTGCATCACATGTGTGCCTGATGCCTGCAAATGCCGGAAGAGAGCATCAGATCCCTTCTACGAGGATGTGAGCTGCCATGTGCATGCTGGGAACTGATCCTGGCTATCAATAGGCACATCAAGTACTGTTGACTGCTGAGCCATCTCTCTCAGTTATTTTTAAAAGAGAAAAGAAACAATTGGACTGCTTAGTGAAGTGGAAGGGCTCATTGCAAAGGAAAAGAAAAGATGGACTGAGACCTGGGTGTCGCCCACCAGGTCATAGGATTGTATATGGGACTTTCACTACCCCCGGAAAGTCTTGGATCTCAGTTACTTATGAGTGGTTCTTTGCACTTTTGAAGTCAATATAGATGGTTAGTTGACATGGACAAATTTGCCTCTAGAGGCAAGTTATGGGTAAATGCAGCTATTTATTTTATAGAAGTGGGGAGCCACTGCCTCGCTCATTAGTCCTCTTAGTAAACAGAGCTGCCAGGTAACAGGCATCAGGGGCAGGGGATTTACTACAGGGTCAAGATAGCAAACCCCCGGCCTCTAAAGCAGTGGTTCTCAGCCTATGGGTTGCAATCCCTGTAGGGGTCAGATGACTGTCTCACAGGGGTTGCCGAGGACCATCAGAAACCACAGATATTTACATTACAACTCAAAGCTGTAGCAAAATTACACTTATAAAGTAGCAGTGAAAATAGTTTTATGGTTGGGGTCCCCACAACGTGAGTAACTGTATTAAAGGGTCGCAGCCTTAGGAAGGGTGAGAACCCCTGATCTAGAGGACGGAGGGTGCTGGCTTGTCCAGGAACTTCCTTATAAGTGCCTCCTCTGTCTCATGGAGGTAATTAATTGCTCATCTTCCTGATTCACATCTGAAGCCTTATAAAATTGTCATATAGGAGGGAAAGATACATCGAGAGCCCAGCCCGTTTAAGGTTCTGGCCTGTCATCACTATAATAGATTCCTTGCTTAAAAATACTTATAATCTTGTCATTTCAATAGTTTATTCTCTTAGACACAAGAAATCCTGTTTCTGAGACTGTGTGTCCTCTGTTCCAGATATCACAATGCATTTTAAAGAAGAAATAGTTATTAAATTCTAAAACACGGAAGGAAAAAGCCAGAAAGTAAATCTGTATTTTACTGAACCAATCCCAGGATCACTGCACACTGGGTCAGAGATGAAGAACAAACACCCTTTGATCTCTGGACCAAGAGTGGATGGGAGCCGAGCAGCAGAAGTTGGGGTGCTTAGGAGATTTGACCAACAGGAAGGGGCGGTGCAGCTCTGAAGCAGAAGGGAAAGACAGAGCCATCAGTTAGTTGTGGGAGGGAGGAGAGGACAGCATCCTGTTCCTTGTCATGAAGTAGCTCTGCGAGAGGCTGCGGGTGTGAGGACTGTTTTCCTCCGCCCTTTCACTCATTTCAAATATCCCAGAACCCTTTTCATTATCTTGGGCCTCAAAGCTCTAATCATATATTTTACATTTATTTCCTATGTTATTTCATGCAGAATGTTTCTGGACATCAATAATTATAATTCATCACCTATACTGTTTAGTAGTTTTGCTGTGTCATTGCCAACTTAATTTTTTTCATTAAAAGGTTTTTTACAAAATCTGTCAATCCTGTCAAAGAATTGAGTATGAAGACCATGACCAGTCTTTTTTTTTTTTTTTAATGTTTTTATTCTTTGACAACATCATATAATGTATTTTTGATCTTACTCATCCTCTAACCCCAAACTGGTCCCAGATCCTCCCCCACATCCCCCATCCACCCAGTTTCACACACACACACATACTTCTGCCCCAACAATCAAGTCTAGTTCGTGTGGGCAGACTGTTCTGGACTTGGGGCTGTCCTGGAATGTGGTCAAGATACCAGGTTGTCACACCTAAGCTTCCCTTTCCCAGCAGCGATCAAATGTCAGCGGGTCCTCAGCAGGGGAGTGGGGTTCCTGCCACCCTCCCTCCATATATATCCATGCATCCACTCTGTCAGTTTATTTTCTCTAGAGAATCTTGACTAGTACACCCCTTTAAATGTGGTGTAAAGTATTGGGGTGGGACTGGGCGGTGGTGGTGCACGCCTTTAATCCCAGCACTTGGGAGGCAGAGACAGGTGGATTTCTGAGTTCGAGGCCAGCCTGGTCTACAGAGTGAGTTCTAGGACAGCCAGAGCTACACAGAGAAACCCTGTCTGGGGGGGGGGGGCAGTTTTGGGGTGGGGAGAGGGAATCTTCTTCCATATTTGGTACCTAGCTCCTTGACATAGGCTGACTATTCAACCACGGTCCAAGGCTCCCACAGTGCTCACTAATCACTGTTCTCCATGGTTGACTTCTCTCCAAACATTTTTCTTTTTGTACTTGATGACCTCCTTGCTTGTCTTCTATTATTTATTATTTGTGTGCCCAAATACTTGCCTTTTTACCTTTGGCTACTTAAAAACACAGCTCCGATCAGGCCTCCATACCATAACCTCAGTCCATCACTTACTTCCTACTCCTCCGTGACCTCACTGCTTGTCAGCATCAGAGTTACCCCTGCTACGCTGCCGCTCATGTATGTATGTATGTGCGTATGTATATTGGATGTTAGTTTTTAAGCTTAAGTGTGTTCCAGCTTAACTAGCCACAGAGGGTTAGGTGCTTTGTAAGGGACCGGAGGGGGTCTGGAGAGCTTCCAAGGAAAGGGAAACGAAGGATAGGAAACGAAGGATAGTATTACCTAAAGATAAAGGGGAGAGTGGAATAGGAGAGTAAGTGGGGAAGAGAAAGGGAGATCAGGATAAAGGAGGGAAGGTTGGGAAGGACAGCTAACACTAATGTCTTTGGGTAGACGCTTCCTGTAGTAGTCAGGATTCTCTAGAGGAACAGAACTGATGAGAGAGGGAGGGAGAGGGAGAGAGAATGAATATTAGAGTGGCTTATAAGTTATGGTTTGTTTCAATAATGGCTGCCACCCAATGGAAGGTCCAGGAATCCAGTCCATGAGGCTGGCCTTCAGTGTATGCTGGAACCCAGAAGAAGTAGGCTTCAGTGGCAGTGAGGGAATGAACCTGCCAGCACGAGCAAGGACAAGCAGCAAAGAGCAAGCACTTCTTCCACATCGGTAGCTCTCAACCTTCCTAAAGCTGTGGTCCTTTTACACAGTTCCTCATGCTGTGGGGACCCCCAACCATAAAATTATTTTCATTGCTACTTCATAACTGTGATTTTACTACTGTTATGAACCATAATGTAAATATCTGTGTTTTCTGATGGTCTTTTTGGTGGTCTCAGCCCGTTACTATTCCATGTCCTTTGGGCTGCCACAAGGTTTAAGGCGGATCTTCTCACCTCAAAAGATCCCAATTTAGGGTGTGTCTTCTCACTTCAAAGATTCAATCAACAAAAATCCCTCACAGGTGTACCCAACCACTTGTGTTTTAGTTAATTTCAAATATAGTCAAATTAATAACTTTTAACAAATAATGAGGAGAGATGTCAATATAGAAATAGTTTCTATTCAAAGAATTTTTACCAATCCTACTCAGAGGTAGTCATAGAGATGAGAAATGTTTATCTTTGTAAAATTATATTTTCTTCACCAAACTGTTACAAAGTCAACATTTTTATTACTATTTTGTCAAGATGAATTCGTATCTTTAAAGAGTTTTGAACAAGTCCTGTTTTTAAAAGTACATGTTTTAGCCAGGCAGTGGTGGTGCACGCCTTTAATCTCAGCACTTGGGAGGCAGAGGCAGGTGGATTTCTGAGTTCGAGGCCAGCCTGGTCTACAGAGTAAGTTCTAGGACAGCCAGGGCTACACAGAGAAACCTTGTCTTGAAAAACCAAAAAAAAAAAAAAAAAAAAGAAGTACATGTTTTAAAAATTACATTTATTTATGTATTTGTTTTGGGGATGTATGTTCCACTCTATGGGGTCCTGAGGATAAAACTCAGGTTATCAGGCTTGGCAGCAAGTGCCTTTACCCCTTAAGCCATCTCCCTCAGGCCCTCAACCAAGATCTTGGGAGCCACATGTGTGGTTGTGCACTCGTAATCATAGTTCTGGGCTACACAGTGAGTTAGAGACCAGCCTGAGCTCTATATAATCTACCTTAAACAAAACAAACCCAACCTAACCTTCTCTGAAAGTTAATCATATATTTGTGTTAGAGGAAGTTTGGCTGATACTAGAGGAAAGAATTAATCTATATTATTGTTATTACTATGTAAAAATAAATGTAATTGATCATATATGGCCTTGTTTCGGTCATGATTTTCTTACTTGCGTGTGTGTGTGTGTGTGTGTGTGTGTGTGTACACATGTGTACATGTGTTTCCCAGCACATATATTCGCCTGTGTATGGGGATAAGAGGTTGAGGTTGCTTGTCTTCCTCAATCACTCTCCTCCTTACGTTTGAGGCGGAGTCTCTTGCTGAACCCGGAGCTCACCAGTTAGGCTAGTCTGACTGGCTAGCACGCCCCAGGGACCCTCTTGCTTTCTGCCTCTCTGGTGCTGGGATTATAGGTGTGTTCCATAATGCCTGACTACCCCAGCCCCTTTTGTGGGCATTAATGTCATGCTTACACACCGAGCACTTCACTGACAGCCATCCCCCAGTCCTGTCTTACTACCTTTATTTTTATGAGTTGACATGAGTTAAGGAAATAAACGAATAGGAACTAAAATTTTTATCAATTACGCCCTTATAAGACACTAAGCCGTTGCTACCCGGCTTCATCCCTGCTCCACATTAACCCTGAGATGCAGATTGTGTTCCTCACACGTCTCCGATGGAGACAGTAAAGCCCGGAGGGCTTACATATTTTATCCAGTAAGACACAGCTGGCAAACAAGAGGAGTCTGTCCATGGCCTTGGGAGTCTGTCTTCTTCCCAGGCTGTGAAAAGCAGACAGTGCTTGCTTCCAGTTTATGTAGAAGCAGAGTTCCTTGGACCACTATGGTGCTTTGCCACATGTGCAGTGAGTAAAGGAGAGAAGGAATCTGAGCCCATCCCACCGCACACGAAAACAGCTCTGCACTTGGCCATCAGTGTCATATGTTCTCGGCTGACGTGTGAGCGGGTTCTGGGTCCATGTGTTAGCTTAGGCCGAGAGGCACACTCACACTCCACTTGGACTCCTCAGACCTGTCCTGAGCAATCAAGTAGAAAACCTAAGTAAGGTTCGGGGTTAGCTCACTTAGCACATGCAAAGCTGAAAGGGAGGGAGAGAAGGGGGAAGGGAGGGCAACAGGATGGAGAAGGGGGCACAGGAAGTAGAAAGAGAACACGCTCCTGACACTTTGGGGGAACTTAAAGCATCTTTTTCATATACATTTGGAAATCTCACAGACTTTTTTGCCTTGCTATCTGCACTCTTCTGTAGGGATTCATATTTTACAAGTTAAATGAACAGCTTCATGAAAATGTCACTGTTTTGTTTTGTTAATATTCTTCAGGTGGCTTTGCTTGACACTGTGTCACATGATGGAGCCCACGGTGGCGTGTGTTTTTACAGAAAATCACAGGGATAGAATTTGTGTCCCCGGTAATAGGAGATTCCCAGGTGAACTCTCTTCAAAGGAGAAGAATATAGTTTCTGTAGGAGAGGGTATTTCTTTTTCAAGTAAAAGGGAGAAATTGTTTCTTTGAAGATAACAGTAGTTAGCATCCTTTAGAGAGGGGTCTGGGCATCTTTAGGGATGTTGTCATCACCTAAGGTCAGTGTCTCACAACTGTGCATGGCAGTGCAGTGTGTAGTGAATGACCTGTAGGGGCAGCAGTCCCTTGTCTGCACCCGGTTCTGTAATTTCAGTTACCCACAGACAACTGTGCTCTGAAAACAGTAAGCACAAACTCCAGAAGTAAATGACTCCCAAGTTTAGGTGATTATTCTATTCTATCTTATTTTTCATTGTTAACATCTTTTGTGCTGAATTTATAAATTTAACTGTCTCATAATTGTGTATAGGGAACAAAATAGTACTAAAGGGTTCAAAACAACCCTCTTAGTCATCCATTGGTGGCTTGGAAGTGGGGCATCCCTTACAGATGGGACTGTCCCTGCGGGAGCAAGGTCAGTCATTGGTGGCAGTAACGCTTCAGGTGCCAATACCCAGCCTGTTACTTTCCTGGAGTCGCCACAACAGATGACTTAAAACAACAGAATTCATTTTCTCAGTTTCAGAAACTTGACACAGAAATCAAGATGTTGGCAGGGCTGTGCTCATTCTGAAGTTGGCAAGAGGGACTCTTTACTTGGATTGGATTGCCTCTAGGACTGGCTGGCAGTCCTCAGTGTTCACTGGCTGGTAGATCCACCACTCCTGCGCTTACCTGTATCCTTATGTCATTCCCCCTGTGTTTTCATCTTATAGAATGCCAGTCATTGGGGTTAGTCACCGCTAATCCAGTGTGGCCTCATTTTAACCTGTTCACATCTTCAAAGCTTAACCTGTCACGTCTTAACTTACTATACTTAAAAGAGGTCGTACTTAGAGTGTACTGGCTGGATCTGTGTCAACTTGACACAAGCTGTAGTTATCACAGAGAAAGGAGCCTCCCTTGAAGAAATGCCTGCATGAAATCTAGCTGTAAGGCATTTTCTCAATTAGTGATAAAGAGGGGAGGGCCCATTGTGACTGGTGCCATCCCTGGGCTGGTAGCCCTGAGTTCTAGAAGAAAGCAAGCAAAGCAAGCCAGGGGAAGCAAGCCAGTAAGTAACATCCCTCCATGGCCTCTGCATCAACTCCTGTCTCCAGGTTTCTGCCCTGTGTGAGTTCCTGTCCTGACTTCCTTTGGTGATGAACAGCAATGTAGAAGTATAAGCTGAATAAACCCTTTCCTCCTCAGCTTGCTTCTTGGTCATGATGTTTTGTGCAGGAATACCCTAAGACATTAGAGGTTCCAGATAGTTGTGAATTTAGAGGGTATTACTCAATTCAGTTGACCTACTAAGATCGTTTCTCCAGTGTTCTCCAACAGTGTTCTTACAGTTGTTTGACGTAAGACATGACATGATGCCTTCAGGAAGAAATGTCCAAAGATGTGAAAGAGGCTAAGCCATAATTCCTCCTGGGAGAGAAAGATGAGAATTGGAAAGAATGTTTTTCTGCAACTGGTGCTGCTTACCTCTAGATACTGGTGCCCTGGGTAGGTCACAGGTCCTGATAGTGGTGGCTGAGCTGGCTTCCCTGACCCTGCATACACAGATTTCTGAGTATTGTTCCAGGCGGGTTTCCTATTACTGTAAGGGCAGTCAAACTATGAGGAGCTGTGTAGCGTGTTTACAAGGGAGTTGGAAGCATTTGGCCAAAACTTGTGTATTTATTTAGCCATTGTTTTCAAGCGAGGAGGGAAGAATTTTTAAACATTTATCTTAACAAGATGTTTTGAGTAGCTTTTTCTTATTAGTGCTTGCTGTGATTGTTATGAGCCTACGTGACTACACCCTACACCACCACACCTATGTGATGAAGTCATGCTGGGCAGTAATGACTGGTTTGCCCAGGAGGAAAGCGATTCACTGTGTCCCAGTCAAGTATACTGCTGAATACAATTCTTCGAACCCTTCCCCTTCCTGCTTAGCTGAAGCAATGCCCTCTGGCTCCTCCTCACCAATCATCACAGAGCAATCCAGGGTTTCTATGCCAGAACTGAGGTTGCTTTCTGGGCTTTCTAGTTTGACTCTGTTCAGGAATAAAACCTTACTAACAGAGCCCAGGATGCTTTCAAAGAAATTTATGTTCATAGAATATGGAGCTGGGATTGTTAGGGCCTTTCTTCAGAACAGTTATTCTCACAGTTCCTGACACTGCTGCTGGCGTGTACATTACAGCTCCTTCCCAAACTACCAGTCATCCTCAGGGGTGGTGAGACGGCTCAGCTGAAAAAGACTCCTTTCCACTAACATAACGACCAGAGTTTGATCCCTGAAACTATATGATAGAAGAGAACTGACATCCACCAGTGGTCTCTGACCTTCAGATGTGGCACATACATGCGTCCATGCACGCATGTGCAGGTGCACGTGTGTACACACACACACACACACACACACACACACATGAAATAAGTTAAGTAAAAACCATTTCTGAGTTTTCTAAACATTTGGAGCCACTGGGCTTTCTAATGTGAGCTCTTTCTAATCTTAGGTAGCCATGTTCTCCTGCACTTGTGCTGAGTTATAGTGAACTTTGCATATGTGTTGGAGCTACACTCAAGAGAACATAGTTCTAAGGCACTGATGTGCCAGTGTCTTGCTGTTCTTTGATATAGTTAATTCCCTAAAGGGGATTTTGTCAGAGAAAACTGTGATAGTTACTGTGCCTTTGGCATTTGTGTGGGTAGTGGACTTTTCTGGAACCTCTGAAGGCCAAACCTGTCTTGCTAATGTTGTCATTATCCATGTAGCCCATTCATGTCTTATTTGGTACCCGTGTGTTCTCGTAAACCTTTGCTGAGCAGTAGTGAGTAAATCCAATGCCAACAACATTCTCTGGCCTGAGGTTATTTTGTACTACTACACTGTAATTATGGATTTTTATTTGTGTTTTGGGAACAAGATCTTACCATGTTGCTGAGTTTGGCCTTAAAGTCTTGATCCTCCTGCCTCAGACTCCCGAATGTTGAACCACCGTTCCACCCTTCAGCTTTAGGTTTTAGAAGACCTTTGTTTGAGAAGGCTTCTCATGCAGCCCAGGCTGGCTTTGAACTTTCTCTGCATTGGAAGATGGCTTTGAATTCCTTCTGTCTCTATCTCCTGAGTGCCAGGACTACAGGCATGAACCACTAACCAATGCCGGCATTAAAAGGCCTCTTGACTTAAAATTAACTAGGCCAATTTCAAAACGGATTCTTTAGCACAGATGCTTACAGGAGCACTCAGATGGTCCTGTAAATGAGGCTAAGGGGACCCTATGGTGTTGAGGGAGAGTTAAAATCATTCATCTGCTATGTGCAGCAGTTGTTGGCCAGTCACCGCAGCACTCCTGAGTTTCAGAAAGTCAGTGACGAGGAAATGATAAGTAGATGGCCCAGTACTTTTCTCCTCCTCATCTTAAGACTCTGTACCCTAAAGAGTCTTCCTCCTTTGGTTCCTTCCCATTGGTTTGGAAATTCTCAAGCTTCTTAGAAACAAGAACTGAAACATTGTAACTCTCAGCCTTTCCTTCCTTATAATCTCACTTGTCCCTAAAGTCCGACTTCTCAAAAGCGTTCTTTATAGTCATCATAGTATAGTTCCTCACATGGAACTTACCTTAGTTAGGCTTTCTATTACTATAATGAAACACCATGACCAAAAAGCAAGTTGGGGAGGAAACTGTTTATTAGGCTCACACTTACACATTGTATTTCATTATTGAAGGAAACCAGGATGGGAACTTCAAATAGGCCAGAAACCTGGAGGCAGGGGCTGAATGTTGCCTACTAGCTTGCTTCTCATGGCTTGTTCACCCTGCTTTCATGTAGAACCTGGACCACCAGCCCAGGGATCACAACATCCACCATGGGCCGGGCCCTCCCTTATCAATCACTAATTAAGAAAATGCCCCACAGGCTTGCCTGCAACCCAATTTTATGGAGGCATTTTCTCAGTTGAGGTTCCTTCCTCTCAGATGGCTCTAGTTTATGTCAAGTTGATTTAAAATTGTCCAGCAAAAATCTCAAAGCACTGCAGTCTGCCTTCCAGGCCTATCAGCGCACTCAGGATACTGGCTGATTCTGAAGGCCTGCATACATTACCCACACAGTGTTGAGACTGGCTGTGCTGGATCTTGCCTCCTGGTGCCTGAGCTCCCTCCAGGATGCTGCCTTCCTCACTGTTTCTGCAGTGCTGGTTTTGTACACCTTAACATGGGCTTCTGCTGCCTTTCTTCTGTTTCTGCAGCTCCTTCTGTCCTTGCTGGTTCTGTAGCCAGCTCCCTGCTGGTGCTGGAGTTAATCCACGCTTGCTCTGAGGCCATGGTCCTTTCTCCCTGTACAGCCTCAGCCACACATCACTTGCCACGCATGTGACACAGTGAGCTTTGTGTTTCTGTCTAGACCTTACTCGGAGGTTCTGACTTCCTAATGTTTCTTATTGAAGATGAACCCCAAACTACCAAGTCTAAAATAGAGCTCATCCCTCCCACATGCTAGTTCCCAGTGCCTTCATCGCAGTGACTGGGGCCTCTGTGCCCTGCTGCATAGGCCAAGGGTCTTGTCCCTCCTCTGACTTGCTGTCTCTCTCATCTATCACTTACTGTTACCTGTTCCCCAGCTTCCTTTCCCTCCCTGTCCCTCTCCTCCCTCTTCTCACTATGCCCCCCCCCCCCAATTCCTTTACTCCTGTCTTCCTTCCACACCTTTCTCAGTTTCCCATTCATTGGCCATCTCACAGGCTGACCAAACTCATTTTCCATATTAGGACTAAAAAACTCTTTACAGAGAGAGATTTTTAATCTTGCCTACTGGTGAAACCTTTAATGGCTCCTGCTGGCACTTAGGAGACAAGGAAAACGTTTTCAGATAGCCATTGTGACCTTGCAGACTGGTCCTTCCCAAGGCTACAGCCTTGGTTTGTACTGTGTCCTTTCTTTCAGTCTGGTTTTCGTGCCTCTGTTCTTGTACCTTCACAGGGCGGGGGACTGAACCTGATTGTTTTTCTGGGTCCCTAGCACACAGTACCCTTCAATTTTAAATGCTTTGTAAATACTCAGAGTCTACAAGTGAATAAGGGAATGAGGGAATGAGTGAACGTAAGGCTGTGGAGCCGACCTATGGGGTTAGGAACCTAGGCTCTTGTGTCTCGCTGCCTGGATTTAAGTCACAGGCCTTCCTAATCTGTCACACTTCACAAGGTGCTTTGCTCTCTGTCTCAGTCTACATGGAAAACTCCCAGAACAGCCTGTGCACAGCACAGGTAAAGATTAGCTCCTGCCAATGTCACTGGCAGCAGCAACAGTCTCTGTAGCCAGGGCCCAGGAATTTTCAAATCCATGGCAAGTGGATTTAGTCACCGTGTCCAGGGAGGAAATTCCTGAGTGGGAGTGTGGATGTTCAGCTTGCTTCTGTTCTCATCTTTGGTCTTTGCTGTCTCATCACAGTAATTCTCCAGTAATTTACAAACTGCAGACCACCAAAAGCATCATTTTCCTGTAGACATGTTTTTAAATTATTGCTGTTTCATTTTCATCACTTTTAAAAAAGAGGGCTGGTCAGATGGCTCAGTTGATAGATTGCCTGCCAGGATCTGAGTTAAAAATCCCAAGCATTTGATACAAAGCCAGATATAGTGGTTTGCCCCTGTAATGGGAAAGGCAGAGATGAGCATCCTTGGAGACTGATGGCCCCCTGTTTCTGCCACATGAGTGAGCTCCAGGTTTAGTGAGTGACCTTGTCTGAAACCATTTATAGAACAATTGAGGAAAACAGCCAACATTGATCTCTGTCCCTGTCCTCACATGTGCATGCGTACCCACTCACACACAGAGCACATACATGCACATACACGACACCCACCCCACTCACACAAAAGGCTTTGACCTCAGAAAACTGTATATATTGCTACAAATTGATGACTGGAGGGGGCCTAGAAGGTTTCTTATCAGAAGGACTTGCTTTTTCTGATAGACTGAGAATGTTAGCAGGAAAAATATTTCCAACCATCAAGGCTGTATTGCTTTTTATTCCTCTAGGAATCTGGCTTTTATAGGCCCATGTTCAGAGAGCTTTTTGTGTGCTGCTCTCTCTACAGTGTGTTTCTCTCTTTTTCTCTGTCTGTCTGTCTGTCTGTCTGTTCCCCACCCCCACCCCCCGTGTTTGGGGTGTGTGTGTGTGTGTGTGTGTGTGTGTGTCTGTCTGTCTGTCTGTCTGTCTGTCTGTCTGTCTGGGCAAATGGTTGGCAGGGGTGAATGTGGATTCTCTGTCTCACATCCTGTGCTGGGGTTACAGGTGGACTTTCCCACTGGCTTTTACGTGGATTCTAGGTATCAATTTTCCTTACTCTGCCATCCAATTAAAGAATATTCTCTGTAGACATAAGATACTTCACTACTTTTCACATGGGCTTTGTCTCTTAGAGAGATTAGAGTCATGCCAGTTTTCTCCAGTCGCTGTTAGAGCCCAGATGGGCTGGTGTGACATTTCCATGTTAATCACATGTGAAGCCATTCCTCTGTCTAGTAGCAGAGGAATGGGTCATGTCCCCTAAAGGACCCTCTGACATTTGTTCTTGTTCTGTAAAGCTTTAAAACTTGCTAGGGCCAGAATGGGCGGGGGAGGGGGTTGGGGAGGAGCAGTCATTCTTTCATTGCAGAATGGCAGCCAGCTAGTTTTGATACAGAAGGCTTATGTCAGCAAAGAAGGGAGTGGTATTAGGTCTGCCCTGGTCTCTGGGGTTCAGTGCTGGGCTTGCTCAGTGACCCAGGGTGTTGTAACTTGGGTAGGTTTTCTTTCCAAGGCATGCACTTCTTGCTGCTTATGTACCCCACCCCAACCTCACTAGAACTTGGATCCAGGTTCCACAACACACAATCCCAGCCTCTCCCCATTACAGATGTGGGGGCAGCTCTTCCCCTAGTTACCGGGGAAAGCTGTGCATTTTCATAAACCTAGGCTTGCGTAGTGTATCGAGGGAGAACTCTGAGATTGAAGAGGGACTGCTCACCACATTGACACAAAGACGAGCACGACTCTCCCATCAGCGTCCATCGCATGGGTCCAGTTGGTTTCCCAGATTAGAGAGAAGTCTAAAACATTAGCACAAGTCACACATGGTGGTATGTGCCTGTAATTCCAGCCGATTTGGAGGCTGAAATAGGGGATTCTGAGTTCCAGCAGCATGGGCTACCTGGTGAGGCACTCCCCACACACTGCAGGAAGGATGTGGAGCTGGTTTGTTAGCCTTGAGCTTTCAGTTTGGAGTAGGCTGGATTACTGAGTGGGTCAGGGTTCCCTGTTTGGTGTGGGTTCTAAGTCTCTGAGTTCCCTCCAGACCCTGTCCATCTGGCACTGTTGAGTTGATGCTCCTCACAGTTCTTGCCCTCCTCCTGCCTGCTCATTGTTGTGAATCTGCCTGCAGCTCAACTGCTCTGCTCCTGCACTTCCCAGGGCTGTGCTGGGCACTGCTTCCTGAGCCCCAGACTTGGCAGCAGAAGCTGACTTGCCTTCAACTTGGGTGTCTCCACAACACTTTAGATTTAGCAGACTCTAGCTAGCCTTGATTCTCCTTTGCCCACAGTGAGCCCTTGTCCTTTAGTAAATGGCATCATGTGGAGCCCCATCCAGAAACATAATCCACGTCGCCCCTCAACCCAGAACTCTCTACAGTCTGTGTTCACTAGATTTTCTTTAAATTCTCTGTCCCTTACAGTTTTGACTTTGGCCTATTGCAATAACCCACGAGATTGCTCCTGCTGTCTCTTGTCTCTTACTTCCTCCTTTTCCTCATATCCAAACTTGTAATTTCATTTTAGCCCTCTTTAGGGTATAAGTTCTCAACAACTTTGGAAAGAATTAAGTTCAAAGTACTTTTTTGCCCCCACTTCTCAACCTAACAGAATTTTGCTACCAAATCTCAGATATGTGTAGCTCACATCCACACCACAAATAAGGAGCCTCATTGCTAGTCCTCATACCCGACCTGTGCTCTCAGCCCTCACTAGGACTTCTCCTGCTTTTAAGATCTAGAGACTCAGAGTTGTTCCTGTGAGAGGCCAAGCAGCGACTGACATAAAGACCTTGGCTCTCAAGTCATTCCTCAGGAATAATTCCTTATGTGGCAGAAATTCTTTTCATTCAGCAGTAGATAAACTTTACTTTTTGGTACATGTAATTGTTTCATCTGAAATTGAAGAAAATTCCATTTTATACAATGATTTGTTATCTTGAAATAAAAGGCTTTTTTTGTAAGCTTATCATTTTCAAACTAGTTTCCTTCTTTCCTACCCAGTTTTTGTTGGTTTTGTGGGAGCATGGGGGCACTGGGTATAATTCTGGGCTGCCCGGAATTCACTGTGTAGGCTTGCCTCAAATATGTAATGATCGCTCTTGAGTTCTGGGGTTACACTGATGCTCCACCACCATGTCTAATAAGCTAGTTAGCTTTTTGTGAATACTATTTTTGGCTAGTAAGACTTGGTTTTGGATTTTTGACTTTGTTGTTTCTTATATTTATGTACATATTTATTTCTTAAATAGTGTTCAGGACTTAAAGAGCTGTGGACTTAAAGCCAGAAAAAAGATTTAAAGCAAGATTTGAATGGACACCTTAGCTAGAAATAGCTTGGGATCCAGCATAGGGGTTTTTCTACTGGCCCAGGAAGTGAACATTGGTTAGTCTTGAGATTTGGGTCAAAAGGTGTTTGCTGTTCTATCTCAGCATTGACTAGGAAAAGTGAAACCATACTAATAAGCTCTATTCCTTTGTAAATTATTTGTGTGTCTTTAAAATGCACCCATTTTTATGTAATTGGGCTATGGAAAACTTTGAAGTTGTATTTTCTACTTCAAAGTCTGTTATTGATGAACAAGTTATTTATTCTTCCCTAGTGGGTGGCTTAAATAGTAAATGAATTAGTATCTCTCACACTTATTTATGGTAGCTCTCACAGAAAAAAAATAACTTCATTTTTGTATAGCATATTATGTCTGTCTTATATCCTTCAAATCTGATAGTGTTAATAGAGAGCTGCTCTGTGTAGGTTAGCACAGCACTCACAGTAGCAGGCTTGGGCCTTTCAGACTCTGGAACTCCAGGTGCCCAACGCGTAAGGTGGAGATGGGACGCCTTTTGGAAAGTCTCCTAAGTGGAAACAGCAGTCTAGCTGAGTGTTTAGTGGAGCAATCATGACATCATTCATAAACGGTTTCCTCTTCCACGGGGAAGCTTTATATATGTTCAGAATCATTTTCTCAAAAGTTTGGAGCCATTTTAGAGCATCAGCAACTAACCTTTTGTGGTTCGAGTGAGAATTGTCCCCGTAGCCACATGTATGGGAATACTTGGTGACCTAGTTGGTTACTGTTTGGAGAGGATTCAGAGGTGTATCCTTGTGGGAGGATATGTGTCACTGTGGGTGGGCTTTGAAATTCCAAAAGCTAGTGCCTGCCCAGGTGAGCTTTCTCTGCCTTGTAGTTGTGTCTCAAGATGTAAGCTCTCAACTACTACCCCAGTGCCATGCCTGCCTATCTGCTGCCATGCTCCTGCCATGATGGTCATGGGCTCTAGTCCTCTGAAACTCTTAAGTCCCAGATTAAACACTTTTAAATAAATTGCCTTGGTCTGGTATTTTATTACAGCAACAGAAAAGTAACTAAGACAGCTATATAAATTAATCTTCTCTGTCATTTCCTACTTAATATTACAGCCTAACTTTTATTATATTCAAATGTTATTTAAAATATCCATTCTCTTTTACTGACCATGAGATTAATGGGGCTTGAACAGGAGCTTTCTTTGTGTAATACATCTGTGATTTTAGCATTAAACCGGACACTCCCTTTTTTTTCCCCCTAAGACTCAGGATTGGCCTGGGCTCTTAGGTACACCTGTGAGCCTCTTGACCTTTTAACTTGGGCATCATTGCATCAGGTTGTTTACACTGAGAAAACATACAAACATTGTTGAGAGAAGACTATGGCAGACAATAAATCATGCGCCCAGGTAAGCCACTGGGACACAGCCTGACAATTAAGCAGTGTAGAAAGATCTTGAAGTTTCTAGTTTGCTGCTTTGTGTATAAACCGAAGTTTGTAGAAGAATTTGTAGGAAAAAAAAATGTGTTAGTTTTTCATCGCTGTGACAAAATACCCAAGAATTAACTTAGGGGAGAGAAGCTTGTTTTGACTCTCAGGTTCAGAAATTCACTCTGTGGTTACACAGGCCTGTGATGCCACACTACATCATGGCAGGAGCACATGCAGAAGATGCCTGCCCACTCTGCAGTGGCTTAGACACAAAACAAAAGGCAGGAGGAGGCTGGGTCCCAGTGTCCCCTAGGTGGGCACACTATGATGACTTCCTTCCACTAGGCCCCATCCCCACAAAGTTCTACCAGTAGTGACACCTGGGACCTAGAACCTTCAACACATGGACCTGGGTGACTGTGAAAGTCTGGGCTAGCAGTTTGTACTCCTGTTTTGTGTAATGATGTTTTCAATTTGGAGAGATGGTCGACTGTTGTTACTGTACACACCCCAACTTTCTTTCCTTCCCTCACCCCTCCCGCTTCTGTGTGCTGTGGTATATATTAGTCAAAATGTGATCAGAGGATTCTTACACAGCTGAGAAGCAAGGCTGAGCGGGGGCGGAAGCTAAAGTGTTTCCTTCCTTCCACTTCTTAAAAGAACCTTCATCCGAAGGGATGAGGGGTTCCTGGATGCGAGATGCGAGATGCGTGATGCGTGATAGGAGGCAACGCCTCTTTTCATCTTTACAGCGCGGCAAGCCAGCAGGGTCAGCCAAGCCCGAGCAGACCCAAAGTCAGCTGCCTCACTGAAGCCAGCGGTTCTCAAATCGAGGCCAAGGAAACCGAAGCTACTCCATCACAATTCTAAGAGCGTGTCTTAACGCTCCCACTTCCTGGCAGATGTGCAGACCGAATTCAGAAGCAACATGAGGCTCCAACTGCTTCTGTTCATTTGGAAGCCGTTAAAATGGAAAACATGCACCTCTTGTCGCTAAGCCTTGTTTCTAAAAAGTTCCATTTTTATGGACTTTATTAACCTATATTATATTGAGTTAATATTTTATAGCTTTATCAGGTTTTACTTCTAGTGTGATAAATATCAGTTCATATAACTTACATAAATGAATGTCCTTCAGAGTCCTGAAGAGTTTTGAGAAGCATGCAAGTTCCAGGAAGGACACTTGTTAAAGTCTGGAGATGCTAAGACTTGGGCAGCTTGCAGACCTTGCGCCAAGCCCGCCCACCTTTCTTAGTTCCAGTTCAGAAGGTATAACTTCCTTTAGTTCCATCTCCAGTGGATGCCTGCCAAAGCCTACACGGTTCTCCTAGCATCCTGGGCTTCCTCATTGTTTCTCCAAAGACCCTCCCTTCCTAACACCTGCTTGCCCAACTCAGAAGGCATGGCTTTCTTCTTTTCTGGCTCTCTCCTCCCAGCAGGCGTTGGGGTTTTCAGCTTACCTAGACTGTTGATTTTCTCTCAAGCTTTAATAAAAAGATTCTCAAATTTGAGGGGAAAAAAAGCCAAACAATTGTAGAAGATCACTTTGAGCATTATTTATTATTCTAGCATTTGAGGTTTTATTGGTGGACTTCTTGAGTGCTCTTCTGATGTATACAGCACAGTAGAGACGAAGGTATAGAGGTTTTGCCTGTGACTCCTGGCCCCACATGCATCCTGCCCCCATATGAACATCTAGCAGAATGGTGTCTTTATCGTCACCCACAGTCCATGGGTAGGGTTCATTCTGTGGGTATAGCTATCACTGTCATACAGAGTAGTGACTTTGCTCTGCAAGTCCTCTGTGTTCTGTGGTGACCTCATGGATGCTTCTGTGATGAGAGAGTGGAAGCTGAGTTGTTTTGCATTCATTGAATTTTCTCACTGAGAACAGCAGACATCCCAACAGAGACGCTGAGTGTGAAACAGGTTGGGCCAGCACAGCTTCCTTCCAAGGCCTCTGCTCACAGACTCTGACTCTAAATGGAAAATCCTCTCTCATGCCTGCAATTCCTTGCAACCCAAAGAGCATGCATAAAACCTAGAATGACCTACCTATGCAGATTGTTAGGAATAGTACAATTAGTATGGTTCACAACTTAAAGTTGATTCAGAAATCCCTGAAAAACAGGCAAAAAGTTGACAGTGCAAATTCAGAAGATATATGATAAAAATGAAGACACTTTTAAATGTAGTAGCACTTTCACAATACTGATTTTATGTCAAACTCATATATAGGGGTTCCTTGGATTATTAAAACTAGAACTACTACATGATCCAGCAATCCTGCTTAGGGATGCCTGCCTAGTGGAATTGAGAACAGATATTTGCAGTATTCACAGGAGCCAGAAATAGGCTAAGTGTCTGTCAAAAGATGAATAAAGACAATGTGGTGTGTACCTAGGAGGTGGGGTCTGATGCATCCAGTCGTGTCACATGTGGTGACTGTCAGTAAACCCAAGGACAGTATGCTCAGTAAAACGAGCAGAATTCTAGAATTACAGAGCAAAACAGCACTGTGAAGTTCCCTTGCACAAGGCATCTCAGGAAGTCATAATCACAGAGAGAAGAAAGGTTGGCACAGAAGACTGGGTGAGCACACACTGCCTTTGTTCTCAGCTCTCTGCTTGTGTATTATTCTTCCCTGTAACGAATCCCCGGTGTTCAACATCTCTGTTTGATTTACACCTTGAAGTCTTGAATTTAAGATCCTTTTTAGACCAATAAATACAGTATGTAAGCGTTTTCTCCCTGGCTGGTAGAGGGGGTACTCTACTTTCAGTGGTGCTAATCTTTGGTTAACAAACTCTCAAAGCCACCCATATAGTTCATTAAACTCAACACTAATACAGTAAGTTGATTGATTAAGTAGTGGAAGGGTTTTTCCCCCCTACTGTTAAATTTAATGCTAAGTTTAAGCCAAAATCTAAATAAAAAATGAATATTTAATGTAAGGGAGATGGTTGCCAAGAGCTGGGGAGAGGGAGAAGAGGCACTTGGGGTGGAATGTTGTATATATTCACTCGTGTGCTCACACGTGTGTCCACATTCACCGTCAGTTAAAATCAAGTAAAAAGTGTGCTGGGCACTTCTGAAAACAGGCTCAGTTGCTATGAAATGAGAAATTTACTAATATCACCATCCCAACTGGACTTTGTCTGTAAACTACCTAATGGAAATATTTGTAGAATGGTGGACCTGTAGTTCCTCTGCGGCCATCAAACTTGTGTGTGTGTATTCAGTAGACAGTTTTATGGGAAGAAAAAGGTTTCTGGGAAATACCTGTTGACTCACTAAGATAGCTGACAGAGAAAGGACGCTTATCGACAGAGAGCCTCCATACTTGTGAAGAAGAGTTACAGTATCATTTGTATATTACAGAACTGGGTCAGCTTCTTTCAAGAATGAGAGTTCACTACCTACATCTCATTGTTATCTAAGGAAATGTATTAGGAACAATAGAAGTTAAATCGTTTGCTTTTTAAAATTAATATTGTGGTTTTGTATAGAAGCATTAATCTTTTTAGTTTCTGTAGTATTTCTTTGATTTTTTTGAGATTGTAACATAATTACATTGTTTCTGCTTCCCTTTTCTCTCTCCACACTTCCCATATACCCATCCTTCTCTCCTTCTAACTCACGGCCTCATTTTTCATTAATTGTTGTTACATAGATGCGTGTATATGACATGTATGTAATCTGCTTGGTCTGTATAATGTTAGCTGAATGTATGTTTCCAGGGCTGACCATTTGGTGTTGGACAACCATTGATGTGCTTTTCTCTGAGGAAGACTTATTTCTCAACATTCCTTAGTTGCCTGTAGTTCTTTAGGTAGGGCAGAGACTTTGTGGGCTTTCCCTAGTCTACATTAACATGTCTGTTGTTGGTGTTATTTGGCACATGTTTAGGCATGTTTATGGGTGTAGCTTCTGACATTACTAGAAAACAAAATCTCAAAGAAAACTCCCTCTTCCTCTGGTTTTTATAATCTTTCCACCCCATCTTTTACAATGAACCCTGAACCATAGGCGTAGGAGATGTTTTATGTATATATTATATATTATAATATATTTATATAATTTTTTATATATCATATATTACATTGGGACTGTGCTTCATAGCTCTGCATTTTAATCGGTTGTGGTATTCAGTGGTGGTCTCTGTTGTAGTTTCTTTGTTGTGGAATTGAGGATTATACTTTCCTATAGGTCTAAGAATATAATATAGAGTATAGTTAGGGATTTTGCTGGTTTAGCAGAATGGCAGTTATAGATTCTCCTCTGAAATCTATGACTTCACTAGCCTTGACTACTTGGCTAGGTTCCCAGTACCAGGTGGATTGCCCTGTTGTTGAGCGGGTCTTAAGTCCCACTAGAGAGCTGTTGGTTACTGTCAGGTCATGTGAGCCACTGCCGTACCCCTAAGGTTATCATGCATGCTGGTCATTGTTGTGGTTCATAGGTGTGCTAAATAAGACTGTTGGGCTTTGCTCCTTTGGAGCTTTCATGGTGCCCATGTCCACTGCCCTAGCCTAGCCTGGCCATCCATGCCTATGCCAAGACTAACTTCCAGGCTTTTGACAGAACCTGCCCTGCCTGTCCCCCAGTATTCCAACCTGTAGGCTCATCTCATACCACATTCAGCATCTCCACCTAACCTGATCTGCCCCTTACTCCAGGCTTCGACCAAGGCACACATCCTGCCTCCCAACCAAGTCTCCCCTGTCTACCTGATTCATTCCACCTAAGCCATTTTTGTCTTCTAGGCCTATCCTGCCCACACATCCTCTCCTATGCCCCAACCTATTCTGTCCATATCAGACCTAGAACTAATAAAAGAAGTCCGCATAGCCAGGTCTCATCAAAAAAATATAAACAGTATGAAAGATCAAGCCAGGAGTACTTCACCTCCAAAACCCACCAGTTCTGTAGAAATGCTTGCTAATGAGAATCATCCAGATGAACCTAAAACACAGAATTAAAAAAAAAAAAAAATCATAAACTTCATCAAAAAATTCAAGGAATTTAAACAAAACACAAACAGCGTGCTGAAACTAAGTAAAAAGAACTTGAGAATAAACGCCTGAGTGATGCCCAGGAAAGCAGACGTAAGGCTGATGGAATGACAGGGACAACCCAAGAATGGAAACAGAAATAGGACAGAGAACTGAAGAGGACTCAGGCGGAAACAAGGCTGGCATCGAAAACCCCAGGTACTTAGCTGGAAATGTAAAGGAAAACATCAGCTCCAACGAACAGGAAGGAAGATCTTGAAGAGAAAGGGAGCGTCCGACAAAATAAGCAAGGAACACGGGAAACAGAAGTGGAAACACAGGGAAGGACAGTGTAGGATTCTGCAGAGCAAACCAAACTTCAAGTCAGAGCTGCAGGGGAGGCAGAAGAATCCCAAGTCAGCGGCGTAGACCAGGTTATCCAATGTGCGTCCCTCCTCCTTCAGGAGTGGCTTTGTGTAGAACATACTGCTTGAACCTGGCGACTTCTTTGTGACCTTTTGCTAGATAATGAAGCACATGCCATCATTTCTCTCTTATTCTTTATAAATTTGGGTGTGACTGTGGTGATTGCTTTTTTTAATTTTTCTGGCAAGAAAGCTTTTATAGAAAATGTAACTGTTGTTTTATTTTCTTGATAAAAGTAGACTTATGCATTCAGTCAGTATATATATCTTTGATACACCACACATTCGACAAATAGTTGGTAGCTAATGATCTAATTTTAGATTCTATTTTTATTTGTAAAGTAGTGTTAGGTTTTAAGAAGTAAGAGAGATTATTGGCAGGCTTTCAAATAAAGCAAGAAACTTAAAATGTGAATTTAAAATTTTTTTATTAGTGTGTATGATGTATGTTGGGGGAGGGGTACACACATGCCAAGGACACTTTTGTGGAGTAGATTTTCTCCTTTTAATTTTATGTGGGTTCTGCAGATCACACTGTGCTTATCAGACTTACTGAACCATCTTGCTGCCCAGTAGAGTTTTTAATGTATAAGGTGCTGTGGCTTCATCACCAGGGTTCTGTGGATCTGTTTGATTGGTCCTTCCGTGAGGTGTCAGACAGTGCTAAGAAGTCTGTCATGTTCCGTGACTGGCCACACCAGAATAAAGAGACAGAAAGCCTCAAGACAGCACCAAGAACGTGTGCTGAGTAAGTCCTAAGCATGACCAGAAAACAAAATGGTGGTATGTCTTATTCTGGTGAAAAACACGTTAGATTATCTTCCTTAGGCTGACAAAAACTCAACAATAAATTGGATTAGTTGAGGCAACTCTTTTACCAAACAAAAGCCGAGTTGTCTATTTGACAGACATTTCAAATGCAAATAAAAGGTGGGGTTAGCAGTTCTCTTGGTGAGTTCAAGAAGGTTGTGATTGGTGTGTCCAGGCAAGCAGGAACTTCTAGTACTTTTTAAATGACAGGACATGTTAGCAGCTTAAAAAAAAACACTCTTGCCCAATTAAAGTAGTTTCACCATCTGATTGACTGATTTTGCTAGGCTTGGTTTTCAGAGAAAGTAAAGGAGTCAGAGGAGAGTGGAGCGGTGTTTGCAGGTGTTCAGAGCTGCTCAGACTAGTTAGAGAGAGTGAATGTAAAGATGGGGTTCCCATGGAAGACACTTCAGTTGAAACTTCTATAAACATGAACTTTATAAACATAAATGGAAATTCTAGTGCAGAGGCTGTGGATGTGGCCCAGTTGGTAGAATGCTCTCATCTAACATGCACGGGGGCCTGGGTGCCATCTGTGGCATTTCATAAACTGCATGGTGGTGCAAGCCTGCAGTCCCAGGGCTTGGGAGGTGGAGGTCAAGGTTCAGACCCTCAGTGGAATTTTCAGTTCTACAAAAGATCTGATAAATATAATACAAAGGCAGAATATTTGGACAGAGAAATATTGGCAGTTTTACTTTTAAACAGTGGGTTTCAAAGTCTAGTAGTCAAAACCTTTCTATACTTCAGTAGTAAAATTGCAGAATAAAAATGGCACGGGCCACACTATATGCATTGTCTCAAGTGTTGCTGTTTCCCAGATGCCCTGGGTTTATTGTTGCACTCTTAAGCCAAAGCCCAGAGTCCCAGGCTCCTCTGCCACTTTCTCGATTACAGAAACACTGCACTGCTAGTCCTAAGGCATGACTTCACTCTGCTGCAGGTGGGGTCTAGGTTAAGCTATGTCCCATAGGGAGATGGAGAGCCTGGGGTAATTCCCCTCCCCTTCCTTCTCTCCTGTGTTCTTCCTATAGCCGTCTTTACTTCTGTCTGTCCAGCCACTTCCTGTGGGCTGGGGAACTGACTTCTCTGAAACTCAAGGCAACTTGGTGGTGATGTGCCAGGCTTTGTTCTGTTTCCCTCTGTTGGTCCTCTGCTGGGCTGCTAAGGCTTCACTGCCAGCTCTAGCTTCCATTTAAAGGTCTTACCTCAGAGACAGTTGTTGTTTTGGGGTGGGAGGAGCACCAGTTTAAAGCAAAATCTAAACAAAGATGTATACAAAAACTGAAAGTGCCAAGTAATATCTATGACGACAAGACTCCAGTGTATAAAGCGCAGTGTACATCAAACCACAGTGAGATGCCATTTTCGCCTGTTGATGGGATGGAGTAACTCCATGTTGCATGAATGTTGAGACTGAGTGGCTTATGCTTCACGGAACGTGATGGCAGAGTTCAGCAATCTTCTGTGTGCACCAGCCATGTGAGTATATGTGCTCTTGTATAATAGTGAATCTGAAGACAAAGTGACCTTCCTAAAAGGAAGCGCTTGAAAAATGACTGGTACTCCCATTTTATAGGACATCACAGAGTTATCAGAAAGAATAAGTTAAACTAAGTGACTTCTAGGAAGATAACTCTGATGTATTTTAAGTAAAAATACCCATTATCTTATTTTTATACAACCCAACTACACAAAACCACTAAATGTGTGTTTCCATCTGTATAGATTTACAGCAGCATTTACATTTTTAACCAAGGTATGCAAGGATACACCAAATAGTCAAGTCCGTTTGCTTAAAGAGTAAGCTTGAATGTGCAGACAGTGACTGACTTCTCCGTGTGCCCCTTGTGTGCTGTATGTGCTGTAATAAGCATTAAAATCGGTGAGGTGGTAGGCAGACAGTAGACTGGAGAGAACAGGAGGGTAGATTTTTTTTCCAAAACAATTTAAAATATATGTAATCTAGTCTTTATTGGTCAATTCTAAGGAAATAAGTTTAAGCTTTAGCCTGATTTTCATGTTAGATTTTTCTAAGAGGTAATATATTAGCTATATGTGAAATTCTGACTGGTTAGTATCTATCAGGCCTGGAGTGGACATGCTTTCTCATGTAACAAACCCTCTGAGCATCACAGCATACTGTAAATGCATTAAAAAAAAGAATGAAATTGATGAATAAGAGTTGACTGCCAATTTTTTTAACATTAAAGCATCAAGGGCTGGAGGAATGCCTCAGCTTAAATGGCTTACGATCAAAAAAGCATCGCCACCTAGTTTTCATGGCCTGTTTTATTAAACTGTATAATAACAGTATTATAGATGTAATTTCAATTACACTTATATCAAAGAAATTATATCACAAAGGGACCTTTAAATATTTATCATTGGCATACTTAGAATAGCATATGGTTTCCATGATTAAAAATACATATACATCAATAAAAAGTGATAATATATACCCTAAATTTTCCCTGCCTGTATATTTTTATTATCAAAGGAAGAAAATTTTTTTTTAAAGAATTATTTATTTGTGCTGGAGAGATGGCTTAGTGGTTAAGAGCACTGACTATTCTTCCAGAGGTCCTGAGTTGAATTCCCAGCAACTATCTGTAATGGGATCTGATGCCCTTTTCTGGTGTGTCTGAAGATAGCAACAGTGTACCTATATACATGAAATAAATAAATAAAAATCTTTTTAAAAAAAAGAATGATTTATTTACTTTATGTATATGAGTACACTGTAGCTGTCGTCAGAAGCTAGAAGTGGGCATTAGATTCCATTACAGATTACTTTCTTGCTTTTTCTAGAGTGTAGTTTCCCTCCCTGTGTTGATGTTTTCCAACTGTTATCCTTTGTAGGGCTGGGTTTGTGGAAAGATATTGTGTAAATTTGGTTTTGTCATGGAATATCTTGGTTTCACCATCTATGGTAATTGAGAGTTTTGCTGGGTATAGCAGCCTGGGCTGGCACTTGTGTTCCCTTAGGGTCTGTATGAGATCTGTCCAGGATCTTCTAGTTTTCATAGTCTCAGGTGAGAAGTCTGATGTAATTCTGATAGGTCTGCCTTTATATGTTACTTGACCTTTTTCCCTTACTGCTTTTAATATTCTTTCCTTGTTTTGTGCATTTGGTGTTTTGACTATTATGTGACAGGAGGAATTTCTTTTCTGGTCCAATCTATTTAGAGTTCTGTAGGTTTCTTGAATGTTTATGTTCATCTCTTTCTTTAGGTTAGGGAAGTTTTCTTCTATAATTTTTTGAAGATATTTACTGGCCATTTAAGTTGGGAATCTTCACTCTCTTCTATACCTATTATCCTTAGGTTCTGTCTTCTCATTGTGTCCTGGATATCCTGGATGTTTTGGATTAGGAGCTTTTGGCATTTTGCGTTTTCTTTGACTGTTGTGTCAATGTTTTCTATGGTATCTTCCGCACCTGAGATTCTTTCTTCTGTCTCTTGTATTCTGTTGGTGATGCTTGCATCTATGACTCCTGCTCTCTTTCCTAGGGTTTCTATCTCCAGGGTTGTCTCCCTTTGTGATTTCTTTTTTTTTTATTTTTTTTATTTTTTTTTATTTTTGATACTTTATTTACATTTCCAATGTTTCCCCTTTTCTGGGTCTCCTCTTTGGAACCCCCCTATCCCCTCCCCCTCCCCGCCTCTGTGAGGG
>CM052708.1:55714596-55743073 GCA_028551405.1 Uromys caudimaculatus | reverse complement strand
CCCCCCCCCCCCCCCCCCGGCTTGCTCACATTCCAGGGAGGGCAGCTCTTTCCCTGCGCTATTTGTGAAGTAAGATCTTTTTGCCTAGACCAGCGAACCATTTCAGTGTATGTCACAAATGGAACAAACTTGTCCACTTATCAATTGCATTTACAGCAGGCAGGTTTTCTCTGTCTGCGTTGGAGGCTCTGGAGAGACTAGGCTTGTCTCAGGCTTTCCCAGTCGGGTAGACACAGACACTGTCAGTTCCTCTGGAGGAAGCTGTATGTATATTTTCAACTTCATCTATTACATTTTGTGTTGAACTCTTCAGAAGTGAGGAGACATGGTGCCGCTCCTTGAAGGATTCATGATGTAAGTTTAAACTGGCAAGTTCAGTAATGTTTCCCAAGAAAAACATTTTAAAGAAAATTCCTTTGTAGGTAAGCTTCTTACCAGGACCATGACAGAAAAAAGAACCAAAGAAACTAGTATGCTCCGGCATGCTGTCCTATTTTACCTTTGTGGTGTCTGCCACAAAAAGCATACAGAGTTTTCACCTAAAAACATTACATAATCTCTATGAACTCAGTAAGCATCTAATAGCAAGAAGGGATTTCCATGTCTGTCCTCCCCCCTGCTATGTAAGGAAGTCATCAGAGAAAAATTCTGGATGCTTCCAACTGTTGATAAAAGCTTCCTTGTTCTGTTGGAAGCCTGAATAAAGCTCTGCTTTCTAATTCACCTTTTAAGGATATGTGGGTGTTAGCATTTGAGGAGGTTAAGGAACTCAGCTGCCTGCCAAGCCTTGTAAAAACCTGGTTGGTGTCTACTTGGGCATGGTCACCTGCTCAGGTGCTTAGGTGAGACCCTTTGATGTGCCCCACGTTCCAGGTATGCTGTAGTCTTAAGTGCATTGGTTGTCCAGGCTCATCCCATCGACCTAGGAGGTGGCTTCACACAACTGACAGACATTTGTTGAAGACTCTCTGTGCCATACTCTAGAGATACAAGCATTGAGCAGGAGCAGCCCTGGGAGCTTATTGTAAGAGAAAGTGAATTGTTGATTTTAACAACAAACTTCAGATAGTTAACCTTATTTCTCAGTAGAGAATGATCACCCATTTGCTCACTGATAAAGTCTTTCAAATGTTTGCTCTGGCACCAGTGAGATTTTGAATCGTTAAGATTGGCAGTGACCAAAATCCAGACTCAAAACATCATCTGATATGATTCTTCTTGTATAAGAAAAGCCAACTTGAGAGTTGTGAGGTAAAATTTCTGATCTTACATTGGATCAGAGTTTGGGTTACTCTTGGGAGAGGGACACACATGCCAAATTGATTGACAAACCACTAATGTTAGCTGTTATGCGGCCTGTTTACCAAAGCATAATTGTTCATTAAAAACTTTGCTTTTGCTTGGGCCTGGAGGATGACCACGGTTAAGAGTATTGGCTGCTCTTCCAGAGATACAGGGGTTCAATTCCCAATACTCACAAGATAATGACCTACCATATGCAACTCTAGTTCCAGAGAACCTGACTCCCTCTACTGGCCTCCCTGGGCACTGCATGCATGTGGTACACAGACATACATGCAGGCAAAACTACCCATACACATAAATAAAAATCTCAAGAAAAAATTATTTTTGCTTAATATTTTTCTCTTGTCTTGTAGGAGTTTATTTTGTCTGAAGATTATAACAAGATGACACCTGTGAAAAACTATCAAGGTAGGTGTCGCAGGAGAGTCGGAGCCTGCTTTACAACTGTTCCTTAATAGTTCCACCCTCACCAAGAACACTTAAGTTACATGGGGGAACAAAAAGAGAAACCGTGGGAGGTCAGTAGTATCCTAGTTTGTGACCTAAGTCGTTGAGGCCAGAAGAGTCCACTCTACAGAGGTCAAGTACAAAACCAGACTGGGGCAGACTAGTTCACCATGCTCTCTGGGAATGGTCCAGCAGGCTCAGGAAAAATGCAACCTCAGGTTGATCAGATGAGCCTCATTTCATGTTTGGTGAAGTGCTTTGGCATGTTGGGGTGGGGGTAGGGGTTACAGTTTCTATGGTGTCTTTAACAATGGCTTATTGGCCAAATTCACTCTGTCTATCAGTAGTGTCTGGAGAGGACCTTTATCCAGACCAGCAGTATCATGGAATCAGGGCATTGGGTCCTTAAGGCCCAGATGCCATTGTATCCAGATATCTTGATCTCATTCATTCTTTGTGGCCTCCCAGCTTCTTGTCCATGACCTCCAAAGACACTCTGCTAGCATGGGTTTGGAAGGGTCTAGGCATTGCATATCTATTTCCCTGTGGTTTTATTCCTATGCATCACTAATCAAATATTTATTGAGTACCTATAGTGTTCCATTAGCTCAGGAGTGTAATAACGAACAGACATATATAGTGTCCATCTGTAAGAGGCTTGCTTATGTGATTTTAGAATATGCCCTTCCAGTTTTTGCATAGCTTTTTTGAATCACAAAAACTTGAGTTTCACCTCTCTTCAGCCTCTTAAATAGCCACAGAAGGTCCTGTTCTGTTCCTTCTCGTTTGTTCATCTTCGTTCACTTCTCTAACATAAGCATCTTATGTCTCAACTGTTTTCTTTAAATAAGCTGTTGTTCTCTAAAACCACGTTTGCCCGTCTTACTCAGATGTGAGGTCTCATAGTGCACCATTAGGACCATTTTAAAATAGAACCTGGTGTGCCAAATAACTTCTTATATGATTCCTAATGATCATTTTCTTCCCCTCCTAAGAGTGAGCTAGCTTAGAACGTGGTAAGATCACTTTCAAGATTATGTGCTGAGACTCGGGCATGCATGGCGCTCACCTTCCTGCTCCCTAGTGTGCATGTCTGATGATGTGAGCTGTCCTGTGGAGAAGCCTATGTGCTAATGAGCCAAGAAGCAGCTCCTCAGCAGTCAGTGAGGGACTAGTACTCCCTGCTCAGCAGCTCATGAAGGAGTGAATGCAGCCAAAAGCTCTGTGAGATTGATTAGAAACTAGCTCACCCTCTGTTAAGCTTTCAGATGACACCCCATGCACGGCCATTTCCTCCTAGGAAAAACCTTATGGCTGAAACATTTTTGATTCACAGAAACTCTGAGATAATAAGATGCTTTGAGACACCAACTTTGGGGTAATTTGTTATACAGCAATAGATGACTAGTGCATGCATATAATCTGCTGGGTAGATCCTGCTTCTCGCCTCTCCCGGGCACTGTTGTAATAGCACAGAGGTGAGTTCTGGCGGCTGATGGACACTGTGCTCATGGGGCAGGCACCCTCACAGGGTGTTTTTAGGCTGCGTCCTGTGTTTTGGAATGCCTACTTTTCTTTTTATACTAAATCTTGGACTTGCCAATCTGTTACTTACTGTTTCATTTTACTTAGCCTGTCCACTCCACTTAACAATATATATTGGAATTCTAGTTGTCATTACATATCCTAACTTCCTTTAGCTTTGTATTTTCCTTTCTTGCATCTTTGTTAAAGGCACTGGTGAACCTGCCGGGTGCACATCTGAAGAGCTTGTCACTCGGATCCGTTGTTCACATGCTCTTACATGGCAGGTTTTCTAGCATAGTGCACATGCTTTCTGTCAGATAATTACAAAAACTCAATAACCAGACTCTTAATGGATGCTTTTTTCACAGACTCCTAGAGCTGATAGTAAAATAGTATATTTTTGTTGTTTCCTTTAATCCAATGTTAAGCTTATAAGAAAAAAACAAAATTTCCCATTTGCCAGAGCAAAGAATACACCAAATCACAGAGGGGTGGTTATAACGTGCACTGACTTTGCAGCTGCCCTGGGGAGATAGAGAGAACCAGGAATAACTAGTTGCCTGTGTATGACCAAGCCCTTAGCAGCAAGAGGTACAGCCTGGAGACTGAGAAAGAGGAAAAACTGGAACTAAGATTTCTATAGAAAGTCCACAAAGGATTATGTCCTCATGAAAAGGAAGGGAAGGAAATCCTCTACTCCAGGAGATACAACAGGAGAATTTATTCTGATCTCAACTCTATAGATAAGAAAAATCTCCTATAAGTCAAAACCCATCTAAAAATTCTTGCATATGAAATACAAATCTGAAACAACCATATAGAGCTAGAAGCTCTATGTTTTGAAAAATGATTATTAAAATAGTTATTGATCAGTGATATTCCCAAGCACCACCAGAAATAAATACAGACCTCTTTAAGACAAACTGCGTACGTGTCCCTAGAGCAAAACAAGAACAGTTGGTGTAAGGCTGTAGGTCAGTGGCAGAGCCTTGGACTTGAGCTCCAGACCGAATGAATAGTCAAGCAAAAAGGAACGTACAGGATTGACTTTTACTTTTAAAAGTATTACAAAAGCAGACAGAACCATCACAAATAAACGCTAGCAGAAATCACAAATAAAACAGCTAGAATGCCAACAACCTTGGAACATGGTCAGTAACCTATATATTTTAATTTTTTTTTTTTTTGGCTTTTCAAGGCAGGGTTTCTGTGTAGCCCTGGCTGTCCTGGAACTCACTCTGTAGACCAGGCTGGCCTCGAACTCAGAAATCCGCCTGCCTCTGCCTCCTGAGTGTGTATTTTAAAATTTTAAAGAAAACTAAGGCTGAGTGTGGTGGTCCGTGCTTTCTCCCTCAGTCTAGATTGTGTCCTATAAATACTGATACCTTTGTTTTCATTTATATTCAGTTTTGCTTTAAATTTGATGATGAATAGACCCTTGGGGACTCCTAAAGCATTTGGAAGGTAAATAACATACTTCTAAATAATCCATAGGTTAAAGAAGAAATCATAAAGCATTCTGAACTGAATAAAAATGAAAAGAGGATAACAGTATTTATAAGATAGTACCGCAGCAGCACCTGGGGGAGTGACAGCTCAGACGTCAACATCATAAAAGAAGCAAATTCCCAAATCAGTGACCACGAAAGAGAAACTTAGAGGGAAGGGAGGAGAGATCACTGCAGCAGTACATGACGTATAAAACGGATAGTACAGAGAAGCCAGTGAAATCAAAGGCTATTTTCTGAGATTAATAAAAGTGATAAACTTCTAGCTAGATTAGCAAAGGAGAAAACAATGGAAATTATCAGTGTCAGGAAAGCGTGAACTAACACTCTTATAGAAACTTCCTCTATGTGCACAGTGGTAATGAATTCTTTGGATACTATGAACTGACGTCATCCAGAAGCTCCATGTGTGATGCTGTGTTGGCATGTGTAGATAAATAGAACAAATGAAGTTAACAAATCTTTGAAAGTGACAAACTGCAGATCACTCAAGAAGAAGCAGATGATTCTTTTTTTTTTTTTTGAAACAGGGTTTCTCTGTGTAGCCCTGGCTGTCCTAGAACTCACTCTGTAGACCAGGCTGGCCTCGAACTCAGAAATCTGCCTGCCTCGAAATAGATGATTCTTAAGCTCTATATGTGTAAAAAGAAGTTGATTTTTTACTTTAAAACCTTCCCCTAAAGAAAACTTGCATTAGGGTTCTCTAGAGGAATAAAACTGAGAGAGGGAAGATGACGGATGGATGGATGGATGGATGGATGGATGGATGGATGGATGGATGGATGGATGGACGGATGGACAGATAGATGGATAGATAGACAGATAGATGGATAGATAGACAGATAGATTAACTTATTAGAATAGCTTACAGGCTGTGTGGTTCAGCTTGTCCAACAAGGACTGTCTACCAATTATCAAGGAAACGTTCAAGAATCCAGTAGTTGTTCAGTTTGTGATGTTGGATGCTACACTGGTCTTCAGTATATAGCACAATCTCAAAACAGTTAGCTCTCATGGTAGTAAGGAATGGGTTTGCCAGCAAGAGGGAGAGCAAACAGACAAAGAGAACACGCTTCCTTCTTCCATTTCCTTTGCATTCTTAGACCTAGATATATTCCTAGATGGTTTTGCTGGTTATATTTTATGGAACAATAAAGAAAGAAAATATGTGAAACTACAGGAGTTCTTTTGGAAATTGAGAAATAAAGCACGTCCCAGTCCATTGTTAGGAAATCAGTATTTCCTGATATTAATGCTATACAAAATCAATATGAGAAAACTAGGATACCATTATCCATACAGACAGATGCCACAAATGTAAATCTCACCACATCCAGCAATATATACAAAAGAATACATTATGGTCAGGTGAGGTTTATTTTAGGAATATAAAATTGGATTCACAATAAAAACTAAATGGCAGCCAGGCACAGTGATGGACACCTTTAATCCCAGCACTCAGGAGGTAGACAGATCTTTCTGAATTCTAGGCCAGCTTAATCTACATAGAGAGTTCCAGGATAGCCAGGACTATGCAGAGAGACTCCCTCAACAAATAAAGAGAGTGGGAAAAGGCAACACAGGAAGGGCATTTGGCGAAATCATGGTCACAACTCAGAAATCCAGGAGAGAGAAAAGCATGCCACTAGCATGGCGTGGAACTGCCTGCAGACCCAGCTCTGGTGGCATGATGAAGGGTTCCCCTGCTAAGAGTAAGATGCCCTTCTCCCCGCTTCCTATTTAGGAGGCCAGACAGCAAGCCCAGGTTTGCTTATGAGTTTCTGAAGCTTAGTAATAAGAATCTGCCTTCAAAGAATTTCCTTCTGAGTAAAAGAGTTGTCTCCTTAAGAGTATGTGTGTGGTTTTTGAGTTTTGAGAGTTTGTTTTGTTTTCCCACTGGCAGCCACACACTAAGAGAACTGACTTCACCATAGAAACAAAGGTTTGCTTTGCTGTTTGCACATGTGAGAGGCAGGGGGGCAGGATTCAGATATGCCACTTTCTGTCTCTGCAGTGACTCAGAGAATGTGTTTAACACTCCGCAGTTGGCAGATGGCTTTCCCGCAGTGGGGCTGCAGACAGCCACCCACGCTGTCTAATGCTGCTTGGTAATGGAGGTGGAAAATCTACACCTCACCATCTTCAAGAGTCTACTCCTGCCCCAGCAAACCCCTAGCCAGGCTTCAGAATGTCCTTCTTGGTCATTCTATTCCCTTGTATTTGTTGCCTGGCATCACATAGTAAGAAAGCAAAATTCTTCCAGCCTGAGTTTATTAAGTAATGGAGCAGCCATGAGACCTTAGCCAAATGACTCAGCTTCACTACCCCTCAGTTTGCCCAGGTGAGCAACAGAGAGATGGCTAGAAGCTGTGAGTATTCTCTTCTCACTCGGAAGTTGTATGATGCAAAAATTCTTCTAGCGGGGTTGTGCTTGTATATGAGTAACTGTAGGGAGTCACTCTATCTCATATGTATATACTAATGTTAAGAGACATTTCATTCTTAATCTCAGTAGCTTTTCTATTGTTGTGGTAAAGCACTATGAGCAAGTCAACTTACAAGAAAAATCATTTATTTGGGCTTATAGTTCCTGAGGAAGAGTCCATGATGGCAAAGCAGAGACATGGAGACAGGAACAGCTGAGAGCTAACATGTTGATCCACAAGCTGGAAGCAGAGAGATCCCACACTGGGAATGGCATGAGTCTTTTGAACCATTAAAGCCCATCCCTAGTGACACACCTCCTTCAACAAGGCCACACCTCTGAATCCTTCCTAAACAGTTCCACCAACTGAGGACCAAACATTCAAATATATGAGCCTATTAAGGGGCTATTCTCATTCAAAATACCACCATTCCCTTTATTTTCCAAGCATTTTGGTTCCGATAGAAAGCTGTCAGAATTTTTTTTTATGCGTTTAAAAATCAGATTTCATCAAAAAAGATATACTTTTTCTTCTGAGAGGAGTGCACATAAACTGACCACAAGTGACTGTGTTGTAAATGTCATTCCTAATGTGTCTTGCAGTCACACTAATTCAATAACCCTAGCATGCTTGGCCAGACTTTGGAGTAGGAAGCTTTCTGAAGCAGTAATTCTTGGATGCACACAAGCAGGGGTGTGAGGGCAGGACATTGAGAAGAGTTCGATTATTAAAATCAAAATAAAACCAAGCAGCAAGTGTTCATAGGGCATCCTTCACAAGTGCTGATAAGACTTACTGTTTTTCCCTGTCCCTAGTGGCTTTGTCCTTCATCCTCTTCTGGGGTAGGGGGAAGAGAAGGATGTAACACTGGGCTGCAGTTTTCTGGGGTAAAGGGAAGAGAAGGATGTAACACTGGTGTGCAGTTTCTGTTTTCCTCAGGAGGCTTTCTCTATCAGTCATTTTTCTCATCTCTTAATTTTTCAGCACATCAGAGCAGAGTGACGATGGTCCTGTTTGTTCTGGAACTGGAGTGGGTGCTGAGCACAGGACAGGACAAGCAGTTCGCCTGGCACTGCTCTGAGAGTGGGCAGCGCCTGGGAGGTTACCGCACCAGTGCTGTGGCCTCAGGCCTGCAGTATCCTTTGCTGGACAAAGTCCTTTCTCTTTGATTCATGATAATTTATGATATGCACAACTTAAAGGTTTCCTGTTTTTTATTTACTGTTACTTTCCCTGTGTGAAAAACATCCTCAGAGAACTTCTTAAGGCTCAAGGTATTGGGGATTTCCATTGAAGGGGAGTGGATTGAGGCAATATCATTAAAGTATCAGGCCTGCTGACTGCTGTGACATAGTTCTGACACCTAGACAGGACACAGCTGGATGTGTGATCCCTAGCTGTCAGGAGGACTGACAGATGGACATATAACCATCAACAAAATATGACATTCAGTTTTAATAGCCAAGTCATTTCCCGTGTAGGGCATCTCCTATTGTTAAAAATACCCCATTGGTGCTTAGAGAGTGGGCCATGAGATTCCAAATTGTTTAGAAATATTTTGGTAGCCAGTGGGATGAGTTAGCAGGTAAAAATGCTTGCTGCACAAGCTTGGAACCTGAGTTCAGTCCCCAGAACACATGGTAGAAGGAGACAACTGGCTACTGGAAGTTGTCCTCTTATGTCCATGTGCTGCACACTGTGGTACACACTGATAATAATCAATTAAGTTTCAAACCTTTCTTGACAGGCTGCCACGCCATGCACAGTGAGCTAGCTGTGTCTAAACGGATTCCTGCAGGCTTTGTTCCAGACATGGGCTTCCTCAGAGTCCATTGTACGGTATTCTTGTCTCCCAAGTTGTCGGTTTGTGTACACAGGGTGAGTGCCTACTAACACCAGAGAAGCTCACTTCTTGCTGGGTTCTGAGAAGCTGATCAGTTGCTGTGGGACATCACACAGCAAGGAGGAAAATTCTCTTGTACAGAAAAGTGGGTCCTCCCATGTCTGACAGGGGGAACATAGAAGCCCGACACTGTCCACAGAAGCAGGGACAGTGAGGCCTACTTTTGGTTTATCTCTGTATTTATAAAGTATCCAGTCAGTTGCCGACAAAATGACAGTGTGCTGCAATTTCCTTACAGCCATGTGGCAGAGGGTATGTTTTGGGTATGTTTGTGGGTCCATAGAGGCTCATGCTGTTTCTCACTGGAAGGGCAAGGGGATGGGATCAAGATGCCCACAGTGGACGGTTGTAAAGATGGAGAGTTACCAAGATGAGAGACAGAGTTGACGGGGAGAGGGAGCTTATCCTTGACAGGGCAGCAGCACATGAACATAGAAGGCCTCATGCCTCAGATGAGCCAGCTGAGGCCTAGGCAGGGCCACACTGCTAAGAAGACCAGGACTGCTGTTCCCGAGGTCACGGCCACACTGCTAAGAAGACCAGGACTGCTGTTCCCGAGGCCACGGCCACACTGCTAAGAAGACCAGGGCTGCTGTTCCCAAGGCCACAGCCACACTGCTAAGAAGACCAGGGCTGCTGTTCCCGAGGCCTCCTCCCCTGAGTTTCTACTCTTCTCCCTTTGCCCCTCAATACCAAAACTGAGGCCACTGTGATGGTGCGTCTTCCTTTTATCTTGTGTCTTGCTTAGCCAAACCAGCTAGTGTGAGTAAAGACACAGATGACTTTTCAAACTATCTGAAAATAAGAAACAAAATTTACAATTAAACTCATCTTGACCATATTAATCTTTGTTTAAGGTTCCAAAAGTCACTTTTATTTTATGACATTTTACTAAGGATGGAATCATGTTACTGGTTACCAGAAGCCCATGTGTGAGTGTGTGTGTGTGGGGGGGTTGTGTGTATGTGTGTTCACACAGCCCGTTCCAGAAAGTGCATGCCCCACCAAATTTGCCTTTAATAGCTCCAGTTTTCAAACTACAATGCCAATTCTTACTCCTGAGCATCTTTGCACTGCTAAACATTCGTGGTGTGGCAGTCCTATGCTTTTGCTGGGGGGGTCGGGTTGTAGGGTGTGGTCCGAGCAAAGAATCATGTGATTCTTACAAAGCCAGAGGGTCCATCCTCACATCCCTGGAACTGGCTGGCAGATACTATTAGGCAGACTCCTACACTATTACGGACCCACCTTCACTTGTTTCCTTCCCTCCCTCCTGCCATTCACCACTCTAAGAATTTTGTATTTGTTAAGGAAAGGGAGATCTGAAGAAGCAACATAAGTGCAGAGTGAAATCCTTACCTCTTTGTCTTGCAGAGGACAGCTGCTGGTACAGGAAAGCCTCCACAGATGGCACAATACTGTCCCGTCTCCACTTGTCATTTATCAGAGTTAATAAAGTTGACTATTCAGATCACACTCCTATGTTCTCTTCTTCTAGGCCTCTCAGTAAAGAATAATAGTGACAATAACCAGGAAACCAAGGAGACAAAGAGACTGGCCAGGTGAGCTCTCAATTTCCAAGAAATATGACCAATCAGAATATAGTGGTAGTGAAGGAGAGGGAAGAAAGAAAGCATCTGAGCTGAGCTGTCTCAGTCAGGGTTTCTGTTCCTGCACAGACATCGTGACCAAGAAGCAAGTTGGGGAGGAAAGGGTTTATTGGGTTTACACTTCCATGCTGCTGTTCATAACGAAAGGAAGTCAGGACTGGAACTCAAGCAGGTCAGAAAGCAGGAGCTGATGCAGAGGCCATGGAGGAATGCTGCTTACTGGCTTGCTTGCTTGCTTCTCCTGGCTTGCTCAGCCTGCTCTCTTATAGAACCCAAGACTATCAGCCCACAGATGGTACCACTCACAAGGGGCTCTCCGCCCTTGCTCACTAATTGAGAAAATGCCTTACCGCTGGATCTCATGGAGGCATTTTCTCAACTGAAACTCTTTTCTCTGTGATAACTCCAGCTTATGTCAAGTTGACACACAAAACTAGCCAGTACATGAACTGTCCTCAGAGCTCAGCCTGCTTCTACATGCACCGTATCCCCATTAGCAGGAGTGTGCTCAGATCCAGATGTAGCAACAAAGGCTTAGTTAGGAACCCAGAAAGGCCAAGGGGTTTGTTCCAGGTCCTGGGAGAACAGATGCTAGAACTAAGATTTCATAGCTGATCCTCTGCACATCTGCACAGTCCAGAGGGAGCTCTTCCCCAAAGGTCCGTGAGGGCACAGGAAAAGGGACTATTTTCTTTGTACTTTACTTGCTAGTCCTTAGTTTGGGAACTCTTGCTCACCTTACCTTGTCAGTATCTTATTATTTGACCATGTTTTGACCATTTTTTAATGCTTTCCCAAAATAATTTAAGACTCTTCATGTTTTAGCTTTTTCTTTAAGAGTTGTTGGAGTTATTTCTAAAATGTCACCCTGTATAGTGAGATGTCTTCCTACTAGTATCGTCTCTTAGGTATATTCTCAGTCAGGTCAAGAGTTCTGAAAAAGCCACTAAGATTCTCTTAGTTTCTTTATGGCACATTCAATGATACTGTCAAGCACTCCAGCATCCAGTTGTACTGTCGTTTTGCTTCAACTCCTCTAAGTCCCTGTTGGGACCATGGTTTGTTTGAGGTTTTTGTTTTGGTCGTTGTTTTTTGTTTTTCAAGACAGGGTCTCTCTGTGTTGTTGTCCTGGAACTTGATCTCAGGCTGGCCTCAAACTCAGAGATCCCTCTGCCTCTGCCTCCTGACTGCTAGGATTAAAGGCGTGCGCCATCACGAGAAAACATTTTAATGGACATTTGTCTGCAGTCACATCCACTGTTGATACTTATGTCCCTTTTTACCACAATATTTTTGAAGCAAATTCTAGACCTTAATGTCATTTTATCTAAACATACTTCATTATGAACCTCTAAAACAAAATGTTTGTTTATAATCACAAAGATATAGTTAGCTCTGGAAATGAATAAACCTTCATAGTGCTAAATTTTCTATTCTCAGCTTATAGTGCCTGCTTGGCAGGTTAGTTTTTACAGTGGATCTGTTTGAAATTGGGTGTAGACCCACTGCACCTGTCTAGACAGTGTCGTGTGTTCTGATTGCTCCTTTGGAAGAGTTCCCACTGTTTCTGGAAGCCTCTGGACTTGTTTTCCAATGGCGTCACATATTTTGTTCATCTTCCTACTCCTGATTGTAAAGAACATACCTAACTCCAAATAACACATTGGTATTTTTGTTGTGGTCATGTTAAATGTATAAATTAATCTGATAAGTGACAGCTTAGTCATGTTGAGCCTGAATGTCTAATATGTATATCCTTCATGTCTTCCAGGCCCTATCTTAAAGTCCTAGCATGGTCCTGCATTGCACATGCCTGGTTAAACTAATATAGACTGGTTTTTTTTTTTAAACTCTCATAATTCCCCACTTTGCAATCCTTAATGATTACATGATAGATTTGATGTTGAAACCCGTCATGTGTTTATTGGTGATCACTCGGGCCAAGTAACCATCCTCAAACTGGAACAAGAGAACTGCACACTGCTCACATCCTTCAGAGGGCACACAGGTAAGATCTGAGCAAGGCTCCATCGTAGAAAAATATAAGCAGATGGGAAAGTACTTCGAACATCCAAATGTTTGAAGGTGGCAGAGAATAACCTGGCTTGGGCAAAACTACAGATGAATTCGAAGCACTTAGCTGGTTATAAAATGGTTCAGTAAAACCAAAAGTTTTCCTCCGTGATTCAGACAGAAGAGGAACCATTCTATCTTCAGAATGCTGAGAGTTAGTTTTCATGTTGCTGTGGAGAAGTGACATGCTGACGTGTTGATGAAGTACTTGAGACCATGTCACAATGGCACAAAATTCAGAAGACTTATAGGATGCTTGTCCCCCTCACTCTTGGAGAAGTCAGTGTGCACGAAAGATTCCCATGTCCAAGACAGAGGAAGAGGGGAGCTAGGGTCAGATTCATCTTTCTTATTGGGCCTTAAGGTTATATCCCAGGGTCCCCTTTATATCACCTTACATCACTGGTGTGCTCAGGATCACCTCTGCAAGATACAAAATAGTCATTCACAGCCCTGGAAAGTCTTGAATTAATAGCAGTACTTAATATTTTACTGGCACTGTTTGGGGTGGCATGGGCTCCAGGAGATACTGATTTGGAGAAAAATGTTACTGCCTGTTTTTATGATTGTTAGTAGGCTGTGGTATGGTTTTGTTTATTTTGTGTTTTGTTTTGTTTTGTTTTAAGTAAATAACAACTCATGATTTAGTGTAGAGATAACAATCCATTTAGATGTCATAGAAAAATATAAGTAGATAAGAAAGTATTTTTAACTAAATAGTGTCCATTTAGTCATAAAGAGATTTCCAGGGGTGGGGCAGTGAGGGGACTGGAGAGCTGGCTCAGCACTTGAGAGTGCTTGTTATTCCTGCAGAATACACACAGCTGCCAGCAACCAGATCCGGGGATCCGACCTGTGTTTGAAGGCCCTGGTACCCCTTTCCTTTGCCACATGCTTCCTAGTGTGCTTATGTCTTCAGTTGCTAGCACTCTTCCTTGGTGATCCTGGAGCACTAAGACTGAGATTGACTGCCCACCTTCTTTGCTTGTGCAAACCAGGAGCTCCATCTGCTACTCACTCTGGAGATTTAAACCATTACTGCTTGCTATTCATTGCTAGGGTGTGATTTCCTAGCCCCCTGCACAGAGCTGCCTACTCCCCTCTGCCTGTGCTTAGTACACTCCAGATGCCTTTCTGTTCCTATCCCAGCCACCGCCTTCAAAAGCTCTCAGAGAGCTTTGAAATGATTCTTTCTTGCCTGTTCTGTACTCTGCTACATACCTAAACAAACCTTTCTTTTGTCTCTTTTTACTTCTTTACTATGGGAGCCAGCCTTCCTGTGGGCCCAGGCTAATTCTCAGGGCCCTCACATCACAGTAGACTCACTTTGTGTACCAGCCCTACTCTGTTTATTATTACACTTAAGTTTCGAGCCCTCTCAGTCCTGCATGTAGCTTCCTATAGCAATTCCCATAACTCTTCTACTACTTTTCTTAAATTCAAGATTAGCAAAACATAAAATTTACATTTTTTAACCATTTCTCAGTAGTTTGGTGGTGTGAAGTATACTGCTGTTATTTGTTGCCTATCACCAGCATCTATCCCAGGAAACTTCATTTTGTGGGGCTGCAGCCCTTACCCTTCCATGGCAGTCCCTGCCCCAGCACCCTTGGTTCTTTCCGTGAGTATGACCACTCCAAGTATCAAGTAAGTGGGCTCATCTAGTTCTTCTCCATGCGTACTGCAGCAGCTAGTTGTTACAAGCGCGCCATCCCCACAGGCTTCGCCTTCCCTTTGCCTTCTACCCCTTCACATCTGGTTGATATCTGTTGCCTCATTTGAGGTGACCCATGGTCTGCTGAGGTGTGCTTAGACCTTGTCGTGCTTAAAGTTGACCGCTTCTTTCGAGGTGGCCGAACCTCCCTGCTCTTACTACCCTCATTCATGTCTGGGATAGCACACCCTGCCCACCCCCGAGACCCTCCCTGCTCTTCCTTCTGCCTCTGGCTGTTCTCAGAATTCCTAAGTCTGCCTCAGTTCCCCTTCTCCTTACCCTTTGAGTTTATCTCAAGGTCAGAAAGAAAAGCATAGTTGTCCTCAAATCCCTCGCAGCCCTGTGGGAGGGAGACAGGCTAAGCTGCAATGATGCTGCTGACAGAGGAAGGGAAGAAGCACCAGGGCCTCCAGAAATAGAGAGCAGGCAGCTTAGGTGGAAGGAGGGCATTCAGGGGAGTTGGTGCTTGACCGGAAATCCTTGGGAATGAGTGAGAGTTGGATTCTTAGGGAAGGAGTGAGGGGTGCCCAGGAGAAGAACACTGGCACAGCCAGGCACAGAGATCAAAGAGCCTCTGCTGAGTGCTGGCACTGCTGCTCACCCCTCTGAGGGTGCACCCCTCTGAAGGAGGAGCGGACCCAGTTGTGTCCCTTTAGATCCTAAGGCTCATCCTTGAAAAAAACATTAATGAGTTTGAAGCCAAGAAACAGAGTCATCCACTCCACTGGAGCTGGAGTTGCAACATCCTGATCTTTAAAAGCAGCTTACGTCTCTTAACTGCTCCATCTCCCCAGCTCCAGAAACTGTGTCTTAAAATAGGCTGTTGATATGGGGGAGGGGAGGGGATAGATTCTAGATAAAATGTAGGATGTTGAAAATCATCACTGTGGGAACTACAAGTCTAACTCAGTGGTTGGAGTAGCCTAGTGTAAGTGAGACCTGGAACGGGGTTGCAGGAAGGGTGTGCCTGGTAGTTAACCTGATTTGATTTAGGCAGAAGTGACCTCTTCACTTTTTAGAAGCCACTTGGGTCCCCTGAGTTCTTTGTTGTTATTGCTGGTCTGAAGGGTGAGCAGCTTTTTCTGGCCACTGTGGTTTTGGCTGGATATGGCCGAGAGTCATGTTTTATGCATGCTTGCTGTTTATGTAATGTGTTATTTGGGTATTGAGTCTTCATCTTTCTCGTAGTTTGAAGCAGTCCCACCTCATTTTTATCATGAAGTATCTTTGAAGCAGATGGCATGGCTCAGGAAGGTTGTTAGCTCACATGAGAGCAAATGTAGCAGTCGAGGTGCTTCTTGCAGAAGGGAGGTGCACCAATTGGCACAGCACAGCTACCATGAAGGCTTAGTTTACAGAGTTAAGCTCTTCCTGTGTAGGGGCCTCCTCTGCTGTGCCTTGTGCAGTTCCAGATTTGGCCAGATACCAATCCTAGAAAGGGCTTTTAAATAACGATCACACAAAGACCAAAGCAAAATCCATTAGGGTGTCTCTTCCATCCATCCAAACAGGTCCTCAATGTTTGTTGATGAGGCCATAGTCAGTCACCCCAACATTCTCCTTCATAGGAAGCCATGGCCATTTGCACCATGGGGGGTGGGGGGCCCTGGGCATTGTTCTCATTCTTGGGGAGACCTAGCCATTGGTTCTGTTCTGTTTGATGAGGAGCCCTGGCCATTGTGTTCTCTGGTGTAGGAAGTCAAATGGAAATGTGGAGTAGGAAAGAATCAGCTCACCAGCTACAGCTCTGCATCAGTGGAGATCTGGGGAAGTAATTTTGTGTTCTTAGCTCCCTCTACTGGGTTCTTTTTCAGGATTCTTTTCTGAAGTAGCTTCTTGATACACACTTCTACTAAAAAGCTCCAAATTGAACTGAATAAATCAGGAAAACCTATTTTGCCCACTGTAAGTTTGACCATCAGTAACATCTTCTTTATTTGTGTAATTTTAGTTTTGTAAGGTAAGGTCTTACTGTATAGCTCAGGCTGGTCTCAAACTCATAGTAATGCTCCTGCCTCAGCCTCCCAAGTGTGCTGGAATTACTATTGTGAGCCACCATGCCCAATCCAAGAAGTGTTCTGATTAACACGAACATATGAGAAACAGGAGGGTTTGAATGTAATCCAGCAAAGCCTTCTGATCACAAGCTCAGCCTTCTTCACTGTTTGGATTCTCACTGTTCAGGAGAATCCAAAGGAATATTGTTGACTATAATAAAAGCAACTGAGCAAACCAAGAATTTATATGCAGATGTGTGTCTTCAAACTGTTACACTGAGAACTTTAACTTTAGTTAAATAGACACTTAGACCCATCTTTCTGTGAGGTCTGACTCTGTGTATAGATTGCTATTGAGGTGACCAGCGTTAGCTTGCTCCCTGTGTGAATGGTGCCAGTGTACAGAGGTCAGTAAAAGAAGTGTAATCCTTACCCTTACTCACCTTCAGCCCAGCCTGGAATATCAGACAAAGAGTTGCAGATAATTCATCAGGATGTTATGTGGGTGGAAGTGCTGTGAAGCCTGGATGCCACCCGTGGGCTGCTTGCAAGCAGTAAGAGAGCCTCTTTTGTGCAGTCGGAGAGAAGCTTGCAGGGGCAGTGGAGTTAGTAACACTTAAAAGAGTAGAGGGAGATCTGGTCGTACCTGCTGGAGATGGCTCAGCAGTTAGGAGCACTGGCTGCTCTTCCAGAGGACCCAGGTTCAATTCCTAGCACATATTTAGCAGCTTCACAGCCATCTGTAACTCGACTTCCAGGAGATCCAATGCCCTCTTCTGGCCTTTACAGGCACTAGGCATGCACATGGTATATATGCAAACATAACACCCACATATTCAATTAATAAATAAATTTAAACAGGAAGAGAGGGGTGCTTAGGAGGAGAGTTCACAAGCTCTCCTCACTTCAGCCTGGGGTGTAATGTAGTGACTTTGATGATATTTTATTTAAGAAGCACTGTGGTCCGAGCTGGCTCAGGCCCTCTGTTAGCTAATTATTAGCCTGCCCAACTTACTGTTGAGGGTGTGATGCCACAACCTGAGGAAGTTACCCTGTCATGCTTTGGCAAAGGCAGATACAGCAGCTTCTAACTCTGAGTCCAGTTTTGCAAGGCTTTTGTATATGTCTCAAAAAAATTGCTAAAATAAGCATTTGGTAACAGGTATTAGGTTTTAGCCTCTGACTCAGTTTTACACTTGCCATTCTTGTCTATGAAACAATAAAAATGTGGAGAAGGGGGTGGAGTTACACAGCTGCCCAGGAGGCTACAGCATGGGAGTTAACATAGCCAGAGCTGGAGGCCAGCATGAGCCTCATTGTTTAAAAAATAACGGTAAAGAGGAGCCAGAGAGACGTCTGTGCAGCAGCTAGGCTTGCTGCTCTTGTAGAGGACTAGAGTTGGGTTCCCAGCACTCATATTAAGAGGCCTACAACCACGTGTAACCTCACCTCCAGGGGGTCTGGCATCCCCTTGTGGCCTCCACAGGCACCCACATGAAGGTACACATACATACATAAAATTTAATTAAAAGTTGAAAAAAAAGAAGAAATAGGAATAGTTATTAAAATGTTTATTTTAACAAATTTATAATCAGTTTAATATTAACAAATTTAAATTTTCAGATAGCATTGAGGCAAATCCAGTAAGTAAAAATAATGCAATATGCATACGTGTTGTAGGCTATTACTCCACCAGAAGCAATTATATTCATCAAATATGTGTACCACAGATTTCACCATTTCAGCTCTTGTGGGTTTGCCCTGCAGTGCTGGAGTCTGCACCGTGGGCCTTGTGCATGCTGGAAGGTGTTCTGCCACTGACTGCATCCCTGGCAGTTTCCTCCATGTTTAAGCATACAATAGTTGAGGGAAGCATTTCTGTAGTTACCTAGCTTCGTGAAGAGTCCATCATCCACAAAGTCTCTGTGTTGATGAATCTTTTCAAGCCATTCTTTCTCACAGTGCCCACAGTGGTCTAAATCTGTTGTAGTTTAAGAATCTGAGCTGTTTATCTTACATGTTTTATGGGGGGAAAATCTGTCCCTTTGCCTCGTTTCCCCTGAGTATAGTGGCTTCACTAGTGAAGAAACCGCTTCAGATTCCCTAGCATCTGATGCTGAAAAGGACAACTGGGTGAAGGCGTCACGATAGCAACACTGCTTACCCAAGGAAAGGTGTCTTGGCCCTGCCTCATCTGCTGGGAGGAAGGCCAAGGGCATTCATTCCTGTTCCTAGTTGTTCAGCTGCTGGCTCATCTGCCTATGTGTATTGAATATCTGTGTGAGCCAGTCAGGGTTGTTTATACTGAAGACATGAGCAAGTCTGGGCTCTGGCCTCTCGGAGCCACTTGTCTATGAAGTAATAGCCACTCCAGGGGAAGATAATCTGTGAGTCATGAGAGCATTGGTGGGGTCCCCTCAACGGACGTGGGATTTAGGTAAGGCTTGGCGTGGATTGGAGAAAAATGTTTTGTACTTTCATTCATTTGCCCTATGTCCTGCCCTGGCGCTGTGCTTGGCTGCTATTAGAGGAAGGAGTGGGTAAGGGTGAGGATGTGGTTAACCACAGGTTGCTAGGGGAACGAACTGATGTTCATTGTGAGCAGGAGTGTGTGCAAGCAGAATGCAGTACAAGGGGGAAGGCTGGTCAGCACACCCACACAGTGGGTGTAAAGGGACTGTCTGTGATCTTAAGAGTCCTCTGGGACAGTTAGCAAACTTTCCTAGACGCCTCCAAGGCATAAGACCTTATTAAAGCAAGTTGGTCACTTTTAAAATGTCAGCTTCCAATAAACATGAAGCTATATAATCTTTTCTGAGTATTTTTCAGTAATATTGAAAAATGAGTGTTTCTAACATTCCTAGGTATTTGTTGGCTATGTGTTCATTTCATATAGATAATTTGTTTCTATTCTCAGTATTTGAGGAATTTGATTTATAAGGAGATTGCTGGAGAAGAAACTGTCATAATACTGGGTAGCCACACGTAGAGCACCTACCACACAGCCCTATGTAATTGATCCAGTCGATTTTCATCCTGTAGGTCCTGAGTAGTGATCACAGTGGTTCCATCATCCCCGCTTCATAGATGAGGAGTGCTTTAGTTTCCTTTCTGTTGCTAAAACACTCTGATTTATGAGAGGAAAGCATTTATTTAGGTTAGACTTCCAGATCACAGTCCATCATTGAGGGAAGTCAGGGCAGGAACCCAAGCATAAGTCTAAAGCAGAAACAGTGGAGTGATGCTGCTTGCTGGCTTGCTTACTGGTTCACGTTCAGCCAGCTGCTGTGTGTTTCTCAGGACTACCTGACTAGAGATAGTGTCACCTACCATGGGCTAGGTCCCCTGCTTTAACAAACCAGAGACTCCCCCACAGACATGCCTACATGCCAGTTCAATCTAGACAATCTTCACTTGAGGTGTCTCCTCTCAGATAACTCTAGAGCAGTGGTTCTCAACTTCCTGATGCTGCGACCCTTTAATACAGTTCCTTATGTTGTGGGGATCCCAACCATAAAATTATTTTTGTTGCTGTTCATAACTCTAATCTTGCTACTGTTATGAATCATAATGTAAATGATCTGATCTGCAGGACACCTGATGTGCAACCCCTATGAAAAGGTCATTCGACCCCAAAGGGGTCATGACTCACAAGTTGAGAACACTGTTCTAGCTGTGTCAAGTAGACAGTTAGAGCTACATAGGACAGGATACCAGCACTTAGGATATAATTGATTCACAAAGGATTTGAAAACTCAAGGCCCCAAATTTCTACGTCTGATGATATCCCTAATTATACCTAATACTCAAATATAAAAACACATCTCAGTATTCTCAAATAAAGACATGCATATAACCAGTGTCATCTCCCTGCAGGTAGAACAGTGTGCTGGCTAGTTTTATGTCAGCCTCAAACAAGCCAGAGTCGTTTTGAAAGAGAAAGTCTGAATTGAGAAAATGCCCACACCAGATTGGCCTGTGGTGCGGTTTCTTGATTGGTTACTAATGTGGGAGGGCCCTGCTCATTGTGTGCAATGCTGCCTCTCATCTGGCAGCCCTGTATGCTACAAGAAAGCAGACTTACCGAGCAAGCCATGAGGAGCAGGTCCGTAAGCAAGCCCTCATCCATGGTTTCTGCTTTAGTTTCTGCTTCCAGGTCCCTGCCAAGTTTGAGTTTCTGTCCTGACTTCCGTCAGTGATGGACCGTTAGCTGGAAGTGGAAGATGGCAGAGCCCTCCCCTTCCCATATTGCTTTAGGTCATGGTTATGATGGTGCATCAAGCACAGCAACAGAAACCTTCGCTAAGATAAATGGCGTTGATAAATAGGAGCAAGTGGGGCGAAGCTGTGGGGAAAGGCGCTGCACACTGGTAAGGGAATTGTAAGCTGTTTCAGCCTTTATAGAAGGCATTAGGGAGGGTCTTCAGAAAATTAAAGCTTACTTCCAGGCACAGTGGCACATGCCTGTAATCCTAGAACTGAGGAGACAGAGGCAGGAGGATCACCAAAGATTGAGGCCAGGTTAGGCTACATAGTGACACCCTGTCTCAAAACAAATGAACAAGAAATAAAATTCTACATTATCCAGCTACTAAGGTTGTATTCAAATAAAATGGAATCTGTATCCCAGAGATAGCCGCTCCCTTTGTTGTGGAATGCCTCACACCTCACACAACTAAGAAATGGGAACAGACAATCTAATTTATACGTGTGATAGAGCTATCATGCCATGTGAATGTTGTGTGTGTACTTACAATGTTATGTGTCATACCTTATAAATGGATGAAGTTTGTCAACCACATTGGATGGGCTAGATGACATTAAGTTAAGTGAAATAAGCCAGACACAGGAAGAAATACCACATGATCTCACGTGGAATTTTAAGAAGTTGGCCTCATAGAAGTAATGGATAGGGGCTGGAGAGATGGCTCAGCCGTTAAGAGCACTGGCTGCTCTTCCAGAGGTCCTGAGTTCAATTCCCAGCTACCACATGGTGGCTCACAGCCATCTGTAATGGGATCTGATGCCCTCTTCTGGTTTTGTCTGAGGATAGCAATAGTGTACTCACATACATTAAAAAAAAAAAAAAAAAAAAAGAAGAAGTAGTAATGGCTAGAGCAGTGGTCCCCAGTTGGTCAGTGGGCACTAAGTTGTAGTCAAGAAGATTAAATTCTGGTGTTTTGGTGCACATAGGGTAACTGTTGTTAACAGAACAGTATTGTATATCCCCAAAAGAGCTGGGAAGGATTTTGAATACTATCACTGATGAATGTTTGATGAGATGAATGTACTAATTACTCCTTTGGTTTGCTCCTTACATGATGTGTATATAAATTAAAATATCACACTGTACCCCACAATATGTAGTTACTATGTGTCAAGAAAGGAAGAGATCTAATTGAGCATTTCAGTTCTCATTTTCTTCTCACTTGTTATTGTCAGGGTAAGGAGCAGGTGCTAGTTAAGAAAGCACAGTTAAGACTTTCAAATATTTCCGTCCTTAGGACTGCCCCAGTGAGCTGTCCTCTCTTGTTTATAGTAACTGATTTTGTGGTACGTTACAATGGATGTAGATGCTTGAAGGTTTGGTTTTTTTTAATTTTGGGGAGCAATTTTTCTTTTCTGGGGCTTTCTCACCCACTCATTTAACAAATGCTTTGTTCAGGGACTGTGTGGGTCCTGATGCCTTCATGTTCCCATTTTGTGGCAAGGATATTGTTCTGTGACTAACTCCTGGCTGTGTCTGTTCTCTTAGGAGGGGTGACAGCACTCTGCTGGGACCCAGTCCAGCGCGTCCTATTCTCAGGCAGTTCCGATCACTCTGTCATCATGTGGGACATCGGCGGGAGAAAAGGGACGGCCATCGAGCTCCAAGGACACAAGTAAGGCTGCTGCTAGTCCTCCATGATGTCTCTCACAGCCTCCTGGCTGGGGCAGAGCAAAGGCATGGGGCAGGATGCTAGCAGAACCTCTACACTGGAAGGTGCAGGATAGGGACATAGTAACAGCCACCTTGACGCCATGTGCACAAAGGCACATAGCTATACCTGCTTTAAGCCAATGGGAGTGCTTCTTAACTCACACAGGGAAATAATGGCTGTGAATAAATAAAAAGCAAAAATAAATAAATAAATAAAACCATAGAGAATATAAGTGAGTGTTTGACACTGAGTCAAGACATCGTGAAGTACAAGCCAGGAAGCCTGTAAAATCTCTGCAGTGCAGGCTGGAACTCGCTTCCTGGCAGCGAGGAGGACAGAGTTGATCCCATGCATACTATGTTATAAACCTCGCCCAACACTTGATTCCAACCTGCCCTATGAGTTGGGCTAGATCAGTAGCCAGTCGGCCTTATGTTGGCCAGCAAGCGTCCAGCCAGGCACAACAACTGTGAGGGTGGACGCTGGCAAGTGTGTGACAGCTGCTTACTCTGGCGATGCGGTGTTTCTTTTCAGCTTAAGCTCAAGATTGCCTCTTCCTTAACAATTCCTGGTTTTCCTTCCCTGCCTCAGGATGACTAGTGATCAGGGATGTAGTTGACTTTAGGGACAGGGGAGCAAGCTGGCATGGGCCTCTCCAGCCATGCTATTGAGACAGTGCCACATGCCTTTTGTTCTGCTGCTTCTCACCAACCTCTCGAGGTAGCTAACCACTGGTCCTGTAAGGATGTAATGGAGCTGAAAAAATACATAACTGTGTTAAACATGCAAATGGCATCATATTAGAAGCCCCAGTAGAATTCAGCACACTGATAGATTGTACGGGCTTATATCCAATGTAGCCAAAGTATACCTAGGCTATACCCTTTAGTTCTGTTCACACAATGATGGAATCATCTGACATACCACACTGTTCTCAAAAACCCATCTCCATCATTAAGACAGACTTTATAAAGATCTCTTCAAGCCTGAGAAATTGATAGCAGATAAAATATGGAGATATGGTGGTGTCTGCTCATTCACTTACCAAGTCTGTAACCATGAGGTAGTTAAGTTGTCAAGCCTTAAATAAGGAAATGCCCAAGCAGATTATTACAAAGCCTCAGGGCTGGCATTCACCTCTGTGCTCCACTCTTCTGTGTAGAAGAGTAACAGTTCTAGAGCCTCATAACATAGTGTCCCTGAATGCAGCCACCAGCTGTGAACTATGAAACACTTCCTTCTGAAGGACTTTTTGGCTTCACAAGATCATTGATGATATATCAGGATGCCTGAACACAGTGGTTTTCAACCAGGGGATCAAAACTCCTTTTGAGGGTCAAATAACCTAACACAGGGATCACCTAAGACCATTAGGAAACACTGATATTTATTTACATTGTGATTCACAACAGTAGCAAAATTACAGTTATGAAGTAACAACAAAAATAATATTGTGGTTGGGAGTCACCACAGCATGAGGAACTGTATTAAAGGGTCGCAGCGTCCAGAAGGTTGAGAGCCACTGCCTTACAAATGAAATGTGGTACAAGCATGGTTTCAAATATGTCCAGCTGGACAGAAGATAGATTCTCCTCCTTGCCCTTGAATGTCAGAATGGAGGCACCCCATACTTTTAAAAGCATGACTTTTTGAATGAATGCGAGTTATTTTTATTAGTCATTAGTTAATAGGAGAAGTGCTTAGACGTTACAAGTAGTTGAAAGGAAAATCTATACACAAACAGTGGAAAGTACTAAAGTGAGGGCTGGGGTAACAGCTCAGTCAGTAAAGTGCTGGCCATGCAGATATGAGGGCCTGAGTTTGATCACTGGGACCCATGTAAGGAGCTGGGAATAGCAGTGTGTCCTCATAATCACAGAGCTGGTGAAGCAGAGAGACACGGCTGTGCATTGCTGTCCAGCCAGTGAGGCCTTAAATAAAATAATAACAACAAAAAGGTTTACACAGTAAACTTCTTAGCCATGGTACCCAAGGTTGACCACTAACCTCTGTATGCACACCCCTTCCCACAGAATGCTGAAGTTAATGTACATGGATGCACAGCTGGCTTCTTCATGGGTCAGGACTGAGGATAGTGGTATCTTCACGGGGCAAGATTTTGGTACTGTCAGTTTTCTATGATTGTTGTAAAATAGGGGTCAGATGTACTATTAATACAGACCCTGTAGAATCAAATAACCCAGAAAAGTGCACGAGCTCACAGCTAACACAGCTTGAAAATAGATCTGATCATCTGCTGTCTCTGCTTCCCTAGCCCCGGAAGCATGCTTAGCTTTTTATGTGAGCACCGGAGACCCAAACTCAGTTCCTCATGTTTGTGTGGTGAGTAGTTTACTGATTGGTCATCTTCCCATTCCCTGTGGATCAATTGTTGTAGAAACCATTGAATAACTATTATGAAAATTAAGGGAACGGTGTGAGATTGGCTGTTTTTAAATGCTTTCATTTAGATCATAAAAGTAGAATTTACTATGTTGTAGGTTAGACATGGCTTAAAGGAAGAAAAAAGACATCATTATATATCAAGAAAGTAAAATATTAAAACATCAACAGGATTCTAGGCAAAACACCTACTTCTTGTTCTGAGTACGCTGCAAGCCGCAGTCTGCTGTATCCTGGGTCAGTTGTGCCTGTTCATGGTACCATCTGTAACCAGAACAAAGTGAGTTCCCATAGCTTAAGGGAATCCTGATTACTCCACTGCACAGTCTAAACACTGTTTAAGCAAACACTCGGAGCCTGTGACCAAGGGTCTTCTTCACAATGACAGTGTTTTACATAGAGTACTGATGGATACCATCTCTTTCTTGAAGCCCTGAAGCCATCCTTTGTGGAAATCGGGCTTGATCATCAGTCAGTCATGAGAGTAACATGAAGGACACTTGTAGCTTATAGCTGCTGAGTTAGGGGACTTGGCTAAGTCAAGAACACTGGCTGTCTGTACAAAGTAGTAATACATATCTTAACGTAAACACTGAGTGAGCATAACACCAGTTTAAGGAATGGAGCCCTTTCCCCAAGTGATTGTCCTTTATCTCTCTCCCTTCTTAACAACAACAACAACAACAACAACAACAACAACAAAAAAATCAAGAACATAGTCAAGTTCATATAAAGAACTAAACATAATTCTGAAGTCACTCTGCCAGCTAGGCTGTAAGATAAAGATCGTCCTCTTACACTGTACTCAAAGGCAGCGATGAGGACATCAGAGGAGCAGCAGAACATGGCCAATGCTGTAGTGTCTCTGTGGACTTCTGGGATACTATAAAACAGAAACGACCACCTTCTCATTCTGGGACCACTTGGTATTCTCCCTGAAGTGTTCAGTGGGGCTTCCTGGGCTTCCTGGTCTGGATGCTGAGTGGTATTGATAAATGCAGAAGACTGGACATCAGTCTCTTACTAAAGCCAGACAGTAGGAGGACTTTTAAGAACATCAAACAATGGATTTTTCCCTCCACATTTTTTGTTTTGGAAAATTATTTTTCCATATAATATGTATAATGTCCAGGGGAATGGATTCCTCATTGCAGTTTTCAAATGAGTCTCTTTTTATTCTCATTTTAATGTAAAAATAAAGTAATATTGTATGAGTGTTTTAAACCAAAGTTCTTTGGTTTCCTCAAGTATCCTGTAAAGGTAAGGAGAGGGCCTGGACCAATGAACTTTGATCCTAGCCCCTCTGTTTCTCTACCAGCAAATTACAAGTCTGCATTACTACAGCTGACACCAGCTGGCATAGTCTTAATTACTCAGTTTTTAACTTTATGTATATGAGTATGTTACCTACTTGTTTATCTCTGCACTGTGTGCATGCCTGCTGCTTGTGCAGAACAGAAGAGGGCATTGAACCCCCTGGAGATACAGGTGGTTGTGAGCCACTATGTGGATACTGGGAATTGAACCCATTTCCTCTGGAAGAGCAGCCAGTACTCTTAACCATTGATTCATTATTCTAGCCCATTAATTACTCATTTTAATTGTAATAATTACCAAGATAACTAACTGATATTTCATGGAGAAAATTGGGAGGAGGGAGGCTAGAGACAGTTGAGACCTGCCGTATGCAAGCATTTCAGAGACTAGCAAAGCAAAATCACCGGTTTCCCCTACAACACGGAAATTCACTTAAGGGAGGATTAACGAGACGCTACACTGAGGTCAGCAGCCACTTCTTCTTTGACTGTCGGTAACTGACCAGAGTACTTTCTCCGGGGCCTGGGAAGGCTGAGGCAGCATCTGAACTCATTTTAGGTCTGACCATTAGCATGTCTAAGGGCCTGTAATGATCCCTAGCTACTCGTTGATATTGTCTGGCTATTGATGGCTTTGGTGGTGGTGTCTGCTGTGGAGCCTGTTACTGGCTTCCCCAGAATGGCTCCAACCCTTGGTTTCTTTCACAGTGACAAAGTCCAGGCCCTCTCCTATGCGCAGCACACACGGCAGCTCATCTCATGTGGTGGTGACGGTGGCATTGTTGTCTGGAACATGGATGTGGAAAGGCAGGAGGTAGGTGAGGCCTGCAGGTCTGCCTCTGCTCCCCTCCTGCTTATTTCTATAATGAGTAAGCCACGAAATAAGATTCATTGTGTCATGTTAGAAAAATCCCAAGGAAGAAGAGCCCTTAGTTTGGTTTTAATGGAAATACATATTTTTGTGACTATTTGTCATGTTATAAACAGTCCCCAGATATGAGACTTTGTCTTCTTAAGCATAGATTTAAATTTTACCATAACACTCTTTAAATTAGTTTTGGTTTTAGTCTCTAAGCATTTTAACAACTATTTAACAAATATTTTGAAGTTAACTATTCTCTATTGACCTAGAATTATTCTGAATATTTGGCAGTAGCATTCTTGTCCTGTATTCCTTACAGGGTGTGAGAATTAAAGAGAAAAGCACACTTTATAAAGACAAGAGGGATTTCCCCGGGTTTTCCCATCCCGTCACCCAGCCTCATCCCAAGAGAGTCACTGAAGTTAGCCCCAGTGTAGTGCCCTCAAATGCCAGGAATTAAATGCTCAGGAAGATCACAGCTTTATTTTGTGGGACCATAAATCCATAGGAGTTCTATTAGCAACTAATTAAAATGATCGTTACTGGTAGGAAGCAGAGAGATGTAGAATATTGCTTTTGAAAACTACACTTGGCACCATCCCTATCCTGGCAGAGGGTCATTGCAGCCGTGCTGATCACGTCCAGCAGTCTCCCCTAGAACGAGAGACTGTGCCCTGGCTTGCTTTGAGTTAGGGTTAGTCAAGTTTAGCTTTTGTGGGCTTTTTTAAAATGGAAGAACAACCCAAAGGAATATAACAGTGTTGTTTCCAAAGATGAAAGTAGGCATTTGGGAGCCAGCTTTGAGCCATTTTGACATGCATATATATGAACATCAGCACTTGTCAATGGGTTTAAGATCTTGTTAATTGGAAGCGCTGATGAGCATGGGAACGATTCCATCCATCTTTTGCAAACACCATACTTTACAAGCATCTGGGAATTGCTTCCTAGTTATGGCAGTGGCTGTGGCGTGCTAACAATAATGAAGTTTGTTCTAACCTGAAGTGCTGACAGAGTTTCTAGGAAGTTCTGAGCACTATTAAATGGTATAAATAGTGAAATTCCAGTTAACACTAGTAAGACAGAATGCCAGTGCTGGTATTTTGGAAGGGATGTTATGACTGGCTGTCAAGGATGGGTTCAGTGGGGCCTAGACATGCTATTACTGGGAGGTGCATGACCTTTGTAGGCGGAGACACACCAGGAGTAAGAGCGGATGAGTGGGCTCTGTGGTGAGTTCTGTGGTGGGCTCTGTGGTGGGTTCTGTGGTGGGCTTTATGGTGGGTTCTGTGGTGGGCTCTGTGGTGAGCTCTGTGGTGGGCTCAGTGATGGGCTCTGTGGTGGGCTCTGTGGTGGGCTCTGTGGTGGGCTTTGTGGTGGGCTCTGTGGTGGGCTTTATGGTGGGTTCTGTGGTGGGCTCTGTGGTGGGCTCTGTGGTGGGTTCTGTGGTGGGCTCTGTGGTGGG
>CM052708.1:55690535-55714496 GCA_028551405.1 Uromys caudimaculatus | reverse complement strand
GTGACTGAACAATGTCTCTCCATGTTGGCAGACATCCATCCTTTTGTTTTCTACATTTACAATTCTGTTAACACAAAATGGGATTTTATTAAATGCATTGATTTTTTTTTTCCCCCCTGAATGCCCTCATCATAGACATCTACTGTAATCCATTTCACACCCAGATGTGTGTGGGTGTGTGTGTGAAGGTGTATGTGGCATGTGTACAGCAAATGTGTGAGTGTGTATGTGGCGTATGAGTATGTGGTAGTATGTATATGTGTTGGTCTGTGATATGCGTGTGTGTATTTATGTCTATGTATATTTGTGTATGATGTATGTGTTGTATATGTATATTAGCGTGTATAGTGTGTCTATATATGTATATGATCGTGCATGGTGTATGTGTGTGTTTGTATGAGAGTATGTGGTCTATGTGTGAGATGTGTATTTATGTATTTATATGAGTGAGTTGATGTATGTGTGAGATATGTGAGTATGTGGTTTATATGTAACGTGTGTGTGTGTGTGTATGTATGGTGTGCGTGTGAATGAGTGGTGTGTGTTAATTGTTTGTGTATGCGTGAGTATATGACTGTGTGTGTGCATGCATATATATGTATATGAGTTTTTATGGTGTATGTATGTATGTATATGGTTGTGTGTAGTATATGTGTGAGAGGTATGTGTGTATGGTGTATATATGTGTGTGTATGAATTTATGCAAGCACTGTTGTACCACAAGTCCAGTTCTGTCTCCACTTTCTGTCTCAGAACCATTTTTGAGTTCTTCCCCAACCTGCTATAGCTCAGTGGCTGAGTGCTTACTTAACAAGTATGAAGTCCTAGGTTCAATCCCCAATATAGCACTCACACATACCCATGCACCGAGCATGTATGCATATGTACACATGTGACATGTACACAGCGTGCACACATACACATAAGATCTGCTAAGGAATATTTTTAAGCGGAACATGCTTTAAAACCTGTCTGACTTATTTAGACTACTTATGGTGAGATTGCATATATATGTAATGTGCAATTAGACATCATAGTATGTAGTTAGAGAATAGGGACTGAATTTCTCAGCATGGTGGTCAGGAGCCTGCAAAGCATGACCATGGCCACTCCCTCCAGCCTCCTCTCCATCTGCCTTCCAGCTGTGCTGAAGTTGTACTCAGACCCCCTTCCCCCATCTCTCCTCCCTTCCTGATTCAACTGACTAGCCGTCTGTAGAGACCCCCAGTCTATGTCAGAGCCTCTGGTCTGCCTTACCAGGACACTCTGCTTCCCGTGGAGACCCCCAGTCTATGTCAGAGCCTCTGGTCTGCCTTGCCAGGATGCTCTGCTTCCCGTAGAGACCCCCAGTCTATGTCAGAACCTCTGGTCTGCCTTACCAGGACACTCTGCTTCCCTTATGCTTTTAAACTCTTAGACACTTTGATTACTAATAATATTTCATGACATCTTCCCAGGCAAATGGTAATCTCTATGACTCTAGGTTCTGTGTATCCACCACCGAATCCCTTCCTCAGAGCCTGACAAGTACCAGACCTTCTTTAACTACTTTTGTGACTGCTTGAGGAATCTGCTGTTTCTGATGAATGTGTCCAGATCTGGAAGTGTAAGCAGTGCCCATGGTTTTTTGGTCCATGCCACTTCTCACTGTGATCTGCTCTGTGCTTTATTTGTCAAGACCCCTGAGTGGTTGGACAGTGATTCCTGCCAAAAGTGTGACCAGCCTTTCTTCTGGAACTTCAAGCAAATGTGGGACAGTAAGAAAATTGGGCTAAGACAGGTAGGTGACATATGCTCTATTAAAGTTGTTACTTGGAAGGGACTTAACCCTGTAATTGTGGAAGTAGTATCCCTCCCCCTCAGAGGAGCTGTGGTAGAGTAAGTGACTTCCGTGTCTACTGCAGCCCCTCCCTAGTAGATGGGGCTTCTTAGTGGTTTGTTCTAAGTAGTTTTAAAACATTAACAGCATCTACTGGGGAACACTTCAACATTAGAGGTGTATATTAGCTCCTGTTAATTCTCAATCATGAAATTAAATGAGCATGTTTACTTCTTAATTCGTCACTTTCTCTGTCTCTGACTTGGTCTCAGTTGTTTAAGATCTGTTTATACCAGCATTTTCATACTCTTGATTCTATGGTTTGATTTGGTCTTTGCCATGGAAATCAAATGTTAGGTCTCCTAGGTTGAACATTGCTAAAGCTACAGACAAAGATCTGCCCACTGCGTGCCTCCTCTGTGTAGCTCACAATAATGGTAGTTCAAGAGGATGGAGAATGGGGAACCGAAGACGGGAGGCATGCTTCCCACAAGTGCCTACTCTGGCTGAGACCAAAATCAAAGGGAGTAGTAATCTGGTGTACCCTTGGTGGCTTTCAGAACACTGTTGTATTGTGTTATGTTGTGCAGTGTGTGTATGTGTGTGTGGTGTGGTGTGGTGTGTGGTATGGTGTCTATCATGTATATGTATGTATTAAGTGAGTTACTGGGGATAACTGCACTCTAATCCTTTTAGCACTGTATAGTACAATTTATCGTGTTAAATATTCGTCAGATATAAACTTAACTCTTCTACCTAAGACACAAATAAGTCCCAGTTTGGCTACAAACACTTGGTCGCCTGGCATCAGCCTCCTAGTGCTGGAACTGTAAGGCTATGCTATTATGGCCAGCTCTGGGGCACTCTGACCCAAGAGCAGTTAGTTTACGAGTGTGCCAGGACTGCAGCCAGAGCCATGGCAGCCTGTTTCCCTTTTCTCCCAGCACCACTGCCGGAAGTGTGGCAAGGCCGTGTGTGGCAAGTGTAGCTCCAAGCGCTCTTCCATCCCACTCATGGGCTTTGAGTTTGAAGTGCGGGTCTGCGACAGCTGCCACGAGGCCATCACAGATGAAGAGTAAGTCCCACGCCCCGCACCCTCTGGGTTATGGACAAAGCCCAGCCTGAGAGTTCCACTCCAGAGAGATTCCACCTGCCTGGCTTGCTGGGGTACAGTATAGACTGAAATGTGCAGTAAAAGCCCTATGCCACAAGACACTCCTGTGGTCATGAGAGGCAGGTGAAGAGGGGATGCGCTCAAAGAACTCCCCGCTGGGCTCTTAATAGTCTCAGGGTGTGTGTCTAAGCAGATGCTCCAAAGCAAGTATTTGCTCTCTCACTGAGAATCTCCAGGGGAGCCAAGGCCAGGACTCACCTTGGTGCCCAGGCTGGTGTCTTTACAGATGTTGGATCAGTCAATGGCTCTAAGCAGTTGTTAGTTTCTGGAAAGAACAAAACCCGTTTTCCCAAGATGGAAATAGTCCCAGATGCCCTCTTCTCTGCTGGTGTATTCTGCCTGGTGTCCTGAGATCTTAGCTCTGATTTTAAACAAGCAACTCTGTGAGAATTGAAAACTACCCCAGACACTAACAAAATGCACAGAAACAATTTGCCACCAGTGGGTGCTGGTGGATAACCAGTCTCCAGTCTTCCCAGCACTTGGTAGTACAGTCTGATCACGTCACCCTGTCAAATACACATCAAGATGTCCTTGGCGAAGTGGTTGCTCATGCACTGATTGTTTGCCTCTCCAGCACATGAGGAGATTAATGAGAGTTCTGATCATTGGAGAAAACTGCAGGGGGCCTTAGAATCTTCATCTTATCAAGACAGATCTGGCTTAGAAATTTAAGCTGAAATCATTTACAGTGATCATTTTACTACTGAAAGTCTTTCCTGTAGATTCTACTATAGGGAAGAGATGGCCATCTTCTGAGAGCTCACAGCAGGGTAGAGATCCTGAGCCATGATGAGGGGGGCCTACTTGGCCTGCCCAGCTCTACCTCTGGTCTTCTGCCTCTTCTCTGGCAAGCATGCTAGACCTTGCCTCTAGAGTGTCAAGGCAGTCAACGGGCCTTACTAAAATTGGCAGCAAAGTCATAGGCCAAAGGACACAAAACAGGCAATGCTGTATGTGTGTTAAGATATTTATGTGGCTTGATATATACATATACACATATATACATGTATATGTTGCTTATGGAAGCTTTAGAATACATTTTTAAAACTTTTATTTGCAGTTACACCAGTGGGAAAGAGAAGAAAACACAGATGGCCTTCAGTTAGACAGACAGTGGTATCATTTTAACAACCACACCTTTAAAAAAGAAATAGGCCAAGCCAGAGTATATTCCTTCCTCCTAAGCACAGACTTGGCAAAGATATTTAAAAGACTTCTCCAAAGCACAGGTAGAGATGTTCATGGATACCATTTCCTGAAGGAACTTGGCCGCTTCATCTTTTCTATTCCGGAGGCCAGAAGAATCTTTTTACCTCAGAGCCAGTGAGATGGTTCAGTGAGTAGAGGCTCTTATGCCTAGGCTGACAACATGACTTCAGCCTCTGGATCCCACAAGTTAACAGGAGAGAACTGACTCAGGGAGTTGTCCTCTGATCTCCACTTGTGGACTTATACTCACACTATCATGCACAGGCAAGCATGCATGCAAAATCAGTAACCACATCATGTAACAGATCACCAAGGAGTGAAGGCAAGAGCTTCTCTAACAGCGAAGCAGTCGGCAGCCATTAGGCTAACGCTTAGAATCTCAGCTTACCCTGGATCCCTGACATCCATGTGTCCACCCCTGACTCTCGTCTTGCTCCTTGCAGACGCGCACCCACAGCCACCTTCCATGACAGTAAGCATAACATTGTACATGTGCATTTCGATGCAACCAGGGGCTGGTTACTGACTTCTGGAACTGACAAAGTGATTAAGGTAAGATGCCATCTTGTTATGCTTTCTGTTGTGGGCCTTGAATACAGACAGCAGGATCGAGTGTGAGGCTGTGTCCAGGTTATCCCTGGAATTGAGCATTGGGAACCCACTTCTCCCGCCAATTCACAGGACAATTTCCCAAGGGTATGATCTTTAAGAGACAATAGTAAGGCCTGGCTGTGGTGGCACACACCTTCAATCCCAGCACTCCAGAGGCAGAGGCAGAGGCAGGTTGATCTCTGTAAGTTGGAGGCCAGCCTGATCTTCAGAGTGAATTCTAGGACAGCCAGATCTACATAGAGAAACCCTGTCTTGAAAATAATAATAATAATAATAATAATAATAATAATAATAATAATAATAATAATAGGAAGCTATGGAGATAGTTCAGTTGACAAAGTGTTTGCAAAAACCAGAGCTCATCCCTAGAACGCACATTATTTTTTTAAACAGTGTGGGCATGATGGCAAATGCTTTTAATCACAGCGCTGGGGAGACAGAGTCAAGTGTGCCCCAGAGGACTCAGGCAGCCCGGCTTAATCAACAAGCCGCAGGTCTCAGTGAGAGAGGCTGTCTCAAAAAATAGACGGTTGGCTCCTGAGGAATGATGCTCGAGGTTGTCCTGTAACTCTCACACACATGGCCACACACGAGAGAGAGAGTCCCATATGCAGACATCACAGGAGTGACATGTGAGGGACAGTGATCAGGACCCACAGAGGTAGGTGTGCTGCTCTCGAAGCTCTGTGAAACAGGTGGTCTTGGTTGGAAGGCAAGCCTGGAATCAGTGGCCAAGAAATACATAAGCCTTTTTCCTACCAATTAATTACTCCCAGAGTGCTTATCCAGGCCTGTGAAGTCTGTGGCAGGCCACAGCAGAGGCCCAGGACCGGGGGGCGGGGGGGCTCTTTTGGAGGGAGCGGTAGGATGAAGTTGTTAGAAGTGACTTCCAGCAAGGTTCAACCAAACTTGGAGGCCTGGTACTTCTTTTTGATGTTTTAGAGAATTGTTTGGAAGGTCACCCACCCGGGCATGTGCTAGTTCCTCTCTCCCTCCGTGGATCTGATATGTCTTTATTCTCCTTAGCTGGAGCAGTGTGTCAGCCTCCCTTATGTAGAAGTCAGGCTAGTGCTACGTGTATTTGCTTGATAACTGAGAACAAAACCAAAGCACCACTTTGAATTGAGCCCTTTCTGAGCATTGTTCATCCTCAGAGGAGTTTGATCTTAACTCATCCTTGGCTTCTCTCTCTCCTTTTGCAGTTGTGGGACATGACCCCAGTGGTGTCATGACGACTCTCCCAGGGACTAGGAGAGAGTTTTCACTGAAGAAGCACTTGAGTCCAAAATCATTACAGGAGGAATAAAGTATCCTATGAGCAAGAAGAGAGACTGAAGGCTCACAGCGAATTTGTACCCTCCTTACACTATTACCGTGAACTAGTGAAAGCCATTCCCTCCAGGATTCTTCAGTTGTCCATACAACAGAAAAGATATTTTTTTATCAAATGGTTTATACAGCCTGGCTGTGCTGCATTATTTTGAGTATATTGGAAAATCTGTGTGGATGTTTAAGCTTCTGTATTTCAGCTATATGTTGTGCTCATTGCTTTCTGTGTCAGAAAAAAAAAAAGAAACATCTGTTGAAGGTATTGCGTCCTCGTAAAGCAGTGTGCAGACAGTCCTTCTCTTTCCTTGAGTCTTCCTCCACTGGCCTCACTTGCCTCTCGCCACAGTGGGTGATCACAGTTTGTTCCAGTGTTTGTCTTTCATGGCCTGGGATAAGAGTTGGAGAACCATGTGTGTCTAACAGCTGGCCTCTTGAGTCACCTGGAGGGAGCAGTTGCATTGTTGGAAGTCCCCGCAGCTCCACTCTGGCATTCTCTGCCGTCCGCATTAGAAAATGCTGTAGAAGCCACTGCTGACCATCAGCCAAGTCATGGTCCTATGACCAGCCTCACCCTGCAGTGCCTGCATTTCTCACAATTCAGTGAGAGCCTTTGAGTCTTTTGTGTTTTGGACTATGGGGATTTTTTTTTTTTTTTTTTTTTTTATTGGTAACTCCTTCATTCATAACATGAAAGACTAAACAAAAATGTCTGTGCTCCAGAACAAAGTGTCTTGAAGGTACGTCTTTCTACGTGGCATTGTCTCTGTCTGTGAGCGTGTATTACTTTAAGATTAGAATCCTGCTCTCTTCACCATTCATAATTTAGTTTCTCTTTAAAAACCAGATATTTAAGCATCTTTATGTTAATGTATACTCTGCTATGAAGCCAGTATGTGATGTAAACAGAGGTACTAAGAAAGGAACAGAATCCTCTGAAGGGAATCAGTCCAGCTTGATAAGGTACAGGAAAGACTCACTTTGGGCTATCAAGATAGGATTAAAAGTAGTGGCAAGCCTGCGCGGGAAACTGGCCAGCCTCTCCAAGCCCTTCACCCACAGTCACCTGTCAGGAGTGTCATGACATTGCCAGATCAGAGGCCTTCTGGGAAAACAAGCTGATTGCTCGCCCTGCCCTCTCCATGTCATCCGCCACAGTGTCTTGCTCACTTCTGATCTAACAGGTGTTGCCTGGCACAAAGTACTTGAAGGAAACACAGTCCTCCTGTATTTTTGTTTTGTTCCTAGAGTAGCAGTTCCTTTCATGTCATCGTTGCTTCTCTTTGCAGAGGAAGTAATGTCACCGTACTTGGATACCAACCCCACTTAGCACTGGCGACCCAGAGTGCTTCCTGGGACAAGCCACTTCTGCTGCCTGGCACTGGGAAGCAGGGCTGGTGTACGCCTCACACAGCCACACCCCTGGTGGCCAGCCTTGATGTGAGAGCAGAACTCTGCCCAGGAAGTCATCATTACTGTGATTTAACAGCCTGGTCTGTGAAATGCCATCTGGCTTCAGTAAGGCCACTATAACTGCTATCAGTCTTTTCTGCATGGTCGCTCCATCACAGAGCTTTGAAAAGAGAATTAGAGCTAAAATATTCAAAGATCAATGGTATGGTCGATTGCTAGAATCTATAGCCACTTGTCAAGCTGCAGAGAACTGTGTGTTGCAAATCAGTAATGGAAGGAAGTCTGAACTGGAGCATGACTGCCCAAGGAAAGGAACTACAGTGTTAGGGAAGTGGAGGCTCAGGCTCCCAGCAAGCCTGTGTGGATTCCTAGTCCTGTCTGGATGAATTCAGACCTTTATTAGAACACTTTACACTGTTGGATGGCCATACACACCATTCTGGTCAGATCCCAGCTACAGCCCATCCTCCGGAGTGCCCAGAGATTGAAAGTTGACAGTGATGAAAATCATGGGTGTATACCACAGATTGACCAAGGTTTCTGTGGCTCTGCCCTTTCCTCTCTCCTTACTCTTGTGGCTGTGATGGAAAAGAATGTATCAGAAAACCAGATAGCATGTGATACTGTGAATTCTTCTACTTACCTGGTGTCTCCATTAACCCATAGAGAAACGCATGCTGGTGCTGACAGGTGTGCAGGCATTGACCTCGTCTGTCAGGCATGAGGGCTGGCACAGTGCTTGGCTCGTTTCTCCTTTGGGTAAAAAAGGACAAATCTGCCGTCCTCTTGGGTTAACACTTCACCTGCTATACTGTGGAACTGCAGCTCTGGTTCCGGTAGCGAGGACAACCATGTTGGGGGTAGGGAGACTGCACATGCAGAATTTCCCTAGTTGGTGGATGAAGAGCATCTCTCAATCTTTGTTTTTCCAAAGGAAAGTATTTAGCAAACTACCTGGGTGTCTCCACCTTAGCAAAAATGGTTTTAGAGTAAGTACTTGGAATTTTGTATCACTTTATAAAAAGTCAACGTAATGTGTTTCTTGTTTAGTTGTTTGAAGCTGGGAGGGAAACTTGAAGTCTCAGATGTCCCAGGCTGTAGTCACACCAGGCAGTTAGACAGAGATGAAGTGTAGACAGAGAATCCAAAGAACAGTCAAAGAATAATGGCATTTGACATTACTAGTAGGCAGAAGGGCAGCCCTTTTGCCTGGGCAGGAAGTCTCTGGACTCAGGTTTGATACTGTTTTGAGCAAGTTTGACATAACTTTTGGTGCCTGCCTGTGGTTATAATTGAGAGCATGTTCCATCAGAAGGCAAGTGGTACCACTGATCTATATGCTGACACCCCTTCCCACCTTAGCCCACTACCCTGCTGCCTCAGGGCTGCTCCTCTCGGCCTGGGCCTATAGCATTCGTCATCGTGATGGGAAGCATCGCCTCCTCAGCACCTCAGATTTATTTTAAAAGTGTACTATATTTTTGTTTAACATCCTTACAAAGCTTGAATTTGAGCTTTCAAAGCAAAGAAATAGCTCTGCCCCATGTGTCACGGTGACCAGGATGTGCACTAGTGAGGGCCATTGGCTTGGTTTTCTCATAGTATTTTAATACATATATATTTGTATACAAGTGAACTTGTTCACTAAGATTTATATTTTAAAGCAAAAGAAAAGCATTTCCAAAGTGCTCTTACTTTTCTTTCCCTTAAAATAAGGTTGGGTTGAGGTGGCTCCTTGGCACCCTGATGAAATGACACTGATGTTAATCAGTTTGCCACTTCGTCAGGCTGTAAGGTCCTATCGGGAAGTCTGTGAACTGTAGTCAGCTTGACAGCCAAGAACTATACACCAACCCTCAGGGGGTTATTTAGATCTGTGTTTTCACCTTTTACCATTGCGTTCCCACCAAAAGCCTCAAGGCTAGCAGGGCAACAGTGACTGTTGCTTGCATGGGGCCCTCCCTTGTACTTCCTGTGCCATGGTCTGTTGACAAAGATTTTGAAAAGGGGGTCAGATCTCTGAGTGAGGCGTGGATTCAGTCATAGTGCTCTATGACCTATGATTCCGGTTCTGTGACTGGTGTTTATTACAGGACTAACGCACATGACCACCAGTCACAGAGCTGACCTCACTTAGGCAGATGAGAACACACTGCACTGCCAGATCAGACGAGTTACTCTCTGGTCTTTTCCATCTGGGGCTTTGTCTTAGAGTTTTACTGCTATGAACAGACACCATGACCAAGGCAACTCTTATAAGAACAGCATTTAATTGGGACTGGCTTACAGGTTCAGAGGTTCAGTCCATTATCATCAAGGCACATGGCAGCATCCGGGCAGGCATGGTGCAGGAGGAGCTGAGAGTTCTACATCTTCATCTGAAGGCTGCTAGAATACTGGCTTCTAGGCAGCTAGGATGAGGGTCTTACAGCCCACACCCATAGTGATACACCTACTCCAACAGGGCCACACCTTTTAATCATGCCACTCCCTGAGCCGAGCATACACAAACCATCGCAGGCTTAGTTGGTGTGGTTTTAGAAAAAGATGGTGAAATTGTTAGTACCATCTAATTTAAAAGATACCTCACAGAGTTCACCTTCGGGGGTTGAGACTCTCTGACTGGAGAGACAAAGTGTTTAAGAAATTTAGATTGGTTCAAAGGGTAGATTTCAAATCTCATTTAAATATTTAGAGTTTTTTCCTTCTTAGTTCTTTGGGATGCATGAGAGGGTGATTTTTTTTTTTTTTTAAGGGAAAGCAGCTTGAAGCTTTGCTTCTGTATATTTCCTATCATTTAAATGGCTATGCAGCCTTTCTTCGTTCATAGCATACATCAGTGTGAAGTGTGGACCAAACCACTTACATCAATTACCGTTGTTCTGTGTGTGCTTCTGTCCCCTGCCATTTGTCTTGCATTTTAAATGGCTTTTTTAAAGTATTGTCATTTGGAGAGGAGAAAAATCTCACACAAGTGTGAAAACTGTTACTAACTGGACAGCGGGGTAGGTGTTAGCCCCGCAGTGCTGCCTATCCATTGCTGTATAGTAGCCAGGTACTTGGCACAGCTGCCACCTGGGGTCCACAGGATGCGGCTGCCACAGGCTTGTTGCTTTATAGGTATCTTTTTCCAAAAACATCAGGAATTAGGGGACTAGGCAAAGAACTAGCTAAGTATGCTAAAGCCTGAAGCTGAAGCTACGAGCTGGAATGGGTCTCCATGGTGGTTCTAGCCACAGCCCTCTGCATCTGCTGTGCTCTCTACCACTCCACCAACCAGGCCCACCACTCATGCCCCTGACCACCTACATGTGATAAGGCAGTCCTGAGTGAGGATGCTCTGTGACATTAAAATGACTGACTGTACCCTGTGCGACTGCTGCATATCGCTGTGAATGTCTCTCTCTCCTGTTTTCCCACCGTACCGCCCTCCAGCCTCTCATGTATGTGGAGCTATTTCCAATGTACAGCTCTCAGAGCAGTGGCCTCTGTGGCTTAGAATAAATGGCCGAACACTTGCCTACCATCTCGGCTACTTCGTTGTCAAGTGTGACTATATATAAAACTAGCAACTCTTGTTGTTTCTGCCCTTGTGGGTTCTGACCCATCAAGGAGGGATGGGAAGTTTCTGGATCATTCACCACCCGGCTACATAGACCTGGAGAAGAGTCGCCATCTTAGGTAAGCCGCTGTTGACCAGACTGAGGCCAGCACGTGGGCTGCAGCCATGAGTTTCTCTTTAATATAGGGTGCATTCTCCATGCATTGGAGACTTTGCAAGTGAAGACCCAAGAACTTGAAGGAAAAAAGAGTCAGGAATTGACCATTGAGGTAGAACAAGCCAGGAACCTTGTTGAAAACTCTGGAGGTCCATTCTATAGAGAAGAAAATAAGTACACAGAGATAAAGGCCCCCTGTGATGAAGAGCTAGGGAAGGATGCTTTCTGGTGTCCCACGGTCCCTGTCTCCATCCTGCCTCACAGTGCCACCCACCCCCTCACAGCAGGACACCCTTGTTTTCCTCCCACAAGAAAGAAACAAGGCGTAGACATGGTTCTGGCCGTGCCCCCGACTCCTGCCCACTGTTCATCTGGCACGCACCCTCCAAGCAGGTCCGTCCTCCGTGTTCCCTGGCAGTAGATCAACCTCTGAATGTCTCCAGTTGCATGGAGGAGTGCATCAGCAGTTTCTTCCACCCATGGGGACAAGGCGCATTCAGTTTACCCTGACAACCAAGGACTTGTGCAAGTAGATTCTAAATGCAGTGGCTGGTTTCATTCCAACTTAGAAGTTACCAAGAGAAGCTGAAATGTAGAGAGGGGTTTTTGGGTTTTGGGTTTGTATTTTTAAATGCCTTACCCAAAGGCTAAGTGCTTCTTGAAGCTCTACGACTAGGCCTCATTTAAATTGCCCCTGTAAGTGCATTGTCTTCATAGACATGCACAGCCAAACAGTGCAGCCTTCTGCCTGGGCACAGCAGCAGCTGCCCAGTGATTAGCCTGTGGACTCGGGAGTCCCCTCAAACTGACAGTGTTAGTGAGTCTTAGAATATCTTAGAAAAATCAAATAAATGGGAGATTTAAACTTGAAAAACCCTGGTACCTCAGTGCTTTGCCAGCTTCCTTGATAAAGGAACCTGCTTTCTGGCCTCTAGTCCACACCTCTGGCATTTCCCTATTGCTATTGGTCCTGCACTGGGTGTGGCCTGGCCTATTTCAGCCCCGTTTCTGAATTTCAGTGAATATGGACTATGGACCAGCAGGTAGCAGCCAAGGCTGGATGGCAGGGTGCTTCCATTATCCTACCTAGTACACAGAGGTCACTCAAGCACGTATGGCTGTTGTCAACTTATCTAAGCTGTTCAGAACTGATTCCAGGAAATGTTTCCAAACGCTCTCAGTGTAGCTGGTTTAAAATGCTGCGTGTCAGGCAGGGAGTATTTTGGGTTCCCATGTCCCCCAGATTTCTAGGCACCTGTAACAGCCCATGCCTAAAAGATCACCCCTCTTTCTGCAGCTGCCAGTGACTTGCCCACGCTTCCCCAGGTAACCCCAGTGAGCTCATTGGTTTCCCACCCTAGGCCCCTGCATTGGCTGTTTCTTCCTGATGTCCTAGCCTCTCTCAGATCCTGGCTGTGGACTTCATGAACTGTTGGTATTTGCTGCATTTTAGGAAAGAAGTCTCCCATTTTCTCTGCGTCTCCTCCACATGTCTGGCCCATAGCTAGAGGCAGCACTCATCTGGTATCTGTTCTGCCCATTCCTGTCCCGTTGGTACCCAGGGCACCCTGGATGCACGTGGGACCCAGCAGCACTCTGGCTGTTGGCATTTGTTCCCATCAGACCTCAGAGCAGTGTCTCCAAGTGGACCATGTTGGGGAACAAGACAGATCCAAGGGCAGAAGAGAAGCTGGGGCGGGGGGGGGGGGAGGCAGTCAGGACCTACAGAGATCTCAGGATTCTAGAGAAAATTAATCCAAGGCAGGCTCTCATTGTCTAAGTTACAAATAAAAACATTTGTTTGTTATGGAAAACTTAAGATATATTGAGTTTTTAAAAATGAACTTTCTATAGGACTCCTGAGACTACAGGTGGTCACCTCCTGGGGTCCTCTCAGCCTTCCAGGGCCTCTGGCCAGACAGGCCACCAGCAGTGAGAAGTTCTGTGTCAACCCTTGTGCAGCATGGCCAACACGTACAATTCCTCAGACATCAGATCCCAGTAGAGAAGCTGGTAGATACGAAATGTGTATACACAAGTTCATGTAAGCATTTTCAGGGTGGTAAACTTGCAATTTCAGAAGCTGGGGACCTGGACAAGAGGAACTGAGTATCTCCCACAAAGAAGGAAGAATTGAGAAACTCACAGGCCCAACCCTACCTTCCAGTTTCAGTGTCATGTGACTTACCCTAGAAAATCTATTTCTACACACCCCAGATAAAAAGGGTAATGGCATACCCGAGAAAGGAGCCCACGAACCCAGTGAACCAGCAGGCTAGTGGTATTCCATACCAGAGCATGAGAACTTACTGACAGCTGTACCACAGATGCCCTCCTCCACCCCAGTAACTGTTAATTCCTATATCCTGGAGGCTGGAGTGACGCTCAGAACCCCTTCCTTCCATGAGGGAATGTTAATGGAGCCAGTCTTGGGAGGGTCTCATGTAGGTAACCACACCTGCTCTGATTCTGCCCAGAGGACAGAGCTCCATAGCTTGTCTCCCTAATGGCCAAGAATGTCCTTGTGTGCATGACAGGAAGCTGTCAATATCTTAGTCTGAAAAGCCCCTGAGCTGGTGTTACAGAACCATCTTCTCCCAGTTGACACCCTTCCTGGAAGGAGGGGAAAGTCATGCAAGTCCCCAGTCAAGGAAGCTCCACATTATGAGATTCACAAGACCTGGCCCCAAGGTTATAAAGGCAGCAGCAATTACTGGCGAGAGGATTCCTGGCAGCTGAGCTGCCTGCCTGCAGGCAGGGGCTCCAGGGGCCAGGGTGGGCTTTTTGGTGATGCTGCTGTTTGAGTCACCCATACTCCCGTGAGTGCCACCAGTAGACTCACTGGTTCACTAAGCTGACATTATTCGTGTAGGTGAGATGATTTCTTGGAGCTGTCAGTTGGTGGCCCATCTAGGTGAACAGATGTTCCTCCCTAGGAAACACCACCAGTTCTCTGGGTTGTAGCCAGCACCAATTTATACTTTATCCTGGAGGAATGCTGTTAGGGCATATAGGAGATCCTAGGACCTGTGAGAACTGTTTAGAACCTACCTCTCTCAAAAACCAGAGGGGGGGGAAGGGGCAAGGAGAAGAACCTGTTTTCTGGGCCAGGCAGCTCTCACCTATAATCCAAACACTCAGAGCTAAGTCTGCAGCAGAAGGCCAGCCTGGCACACCCAGAATCTCAGACCAACCTGAGCTATCTGTTGACCCCACTCTCCAAAATAAATTGATCCCAGATGTCTTCATTTGGTGGTCCAGTGCAGATGGTTACGTTTTGCCATGCACATTTATCAGTGGAAGGGGCAAACCTGTACCGGAGCATCATGGTTAATAATACCATATCCGTTCACCAGTACGGTGATGAACAGCTTCATTTCCTGAATCTTCATCCCTTGGGGTGAATCTTACAGTTCCTGTACAGGCATTAAATCTGCTAACATGCCTTGCCTGTCAGCACTTACACCTGCAGTATGTGTGAGAACCTGGCTCCCCAAAGCTGTGACAATAGTATCTGGGAGGGCATGGCCTCTTGTGCCTTGTGGTTCCCTCATTTGCTAACAATGTGATGACAAACAGTGCCCAGCTGAATGTATGGGATATTCAGGGGCCTACTGGTTTGCATTTCCTGCTTTATGGAGGTTCAGAGAGCCCCCCCACAAGCTGCCTGAGGTCGCCATTCTATGAGGTCATAACTGGTGACTGATCCAGAAGAGAGCTATGTTGTCCTTCAGTTCTATGCATCCATAATTTCCCAAGTCCTGGGTGGCATTGAGGTAACCCAGATGACTTAGGCCTGCCTCCGTCTCAGGCCATGTGCAGTCCTTCTGCCCTAAAAATAACCATGTTCACCAGGACACAGTGACACACTGGGTGCCTGCTCTCAGCTGTGCACAAGGCAGACTGGAGGGTGGGGGAGGCACAAACCTCTGCTTTTGAGGACGAAGTTCTCTTTCCTTGTCCAGGCGCCTACTCCATGGGGAGCCAAACAGCTAGTCAGCCCTTGTTAAACTGGTTCTAGGTCATTCCAGAGAGATTCAGGCCTGCGGCTGCAGTTATTTTTAGATGAAACGTTAAGTGGCTCAGCCATGAAAGTCGACAACGTACCTGAAGTGTTACCCAGCCAGAAGGTAACTGAAGGAAAGGGCTAGCCAGGTTCACTCAAGTCTGGACCCATAGCTAAAAGCAAGAGTGAAGGCCCCCTAAGGTATGGAGGCAGGGGACTGGAAGCAAGTGCATGAGGCAAGCCCCAGCACAGCCTGGCAAGGACTCAGGTTCATGCTTCTCCTTGAGGTCGCGCTCTTCCTGAAACATCTTTACCCATAAAAGGTAGACTTAGATCCAGTACTGGGTCTGGTCTCCACTACAGGGGGCAAGGCTAAGCAATGAAAGCAGGTTCTAAGAGACACTGGCAGCTTGTATGCCACCAGTGTCTCTTAGAGGGATTTCCTCTTCAGTCGCTTCTGTGCCTGTTCTTTGCTGTTCGCGGAGAATGGGGACCGTTTGCCCTGCTTGCTGTTCCTCAGGAACCAGAGGAAAGGGACCTCAGAGGAAAGGCTAGCATCGAGCAGGTAGGAAACTAATACGGGAATTTGCTCCTGCCCTAGAGTGGAGTAAACAACCCCCACGGAGCTTGTTGGAGACAGTCATCAAGCCCCTCCCACCTCCAGGAAACCTCAGCAAGCTCCTCCCACCTCCTCCAGGAAACCTCAACTATATTCAGGCTGTTGTCCTGCCCCGTGGCTGATCATGTCCAACAAGAAGCTCAACTCTGGGCCTGAGGGGTGGCTAGTAACTTGTGTGCTGCCTGTTCTCTGGGACAATTAAAGAAATACAGCCTTTCAGATTGAAGTTGAGACATAACCTGCCTGATATGAGATGGAAGGGTCAGGGAGCAAATGTGGGACAGTTTAGGGTGACAAGAGCAATGTCTGTTTTAAACTTAGCACAATTTATTAGAGCTTAAAGGAGAAGCCCAGGGCAGGCAAGCTGTAAATCTTGGATTCTGTCCAGAGGAGAATGGGGAGAGAGAAGGAAAAGACTGTGCTGCTTGAGTCACTGACATGGAGGTGTCGGGCAGTACATGGTGGGGGAGGAGGCTTCAGAGAGGGCTAAGGAAGCCCAGAGTATCAGGAGAAGCATACTGTGGTTCTGGTCAGGATCTGGAAGAGACAGGGAAGGAAGGAAGGAAGGAGGGAAGGAAGGAAGGAGGGATGGAGGGAGGGAGGGAAGGAAACAGAAAGTTGCATAACTAATGTATGTTAAAGTCTCTGAGGCTGAAGTCCATTCCAGTAACACCAAACCTCTACTTAAATCAGTCTCCGTCTGGTGATGGTTACAGAGACTGGCTTCAAAGGCAAAAATATATACAATCAAAGTTTGTCTAAGAGTGTTCAGTGTTGATGAACATATTTATAATTGATACTTTGAAGTCCTTATCTTGTGCTTCGGCTTGTGTTTTGGCTATTCTAAGAGGCAATTAAATGCTTACATCAAAAAATCGGAAAAATAGCATATTAGTGACTTAGTAACACACCTGAAAACTCTACAAAAAAACAAGAAGAAATAATACCCGAAATAATCATATTTGGGGCTGAAATCAATAAGATAGAAATAAATAATTAAAATACAGAAATACAAAAAAAATCAATAAAATGAAGACATTGAAAACAACAATTAATAAATGAGACCTCATGAAACTGAGAAACTATATAGCAAAGGAACCGTTATTTGAGCAAAATGGCCGCCTAAAGAATGGGACAAACACTTTACCAGTTATACATCTGATAGAGGATTAGTATATAGAATATATTTTTTAAAAAACTTTAAAAACCTGAACATTAAGAAAACAACCCAATTAAAAATGGAGTACAGAACTAAAAACAGAGTTCTCAAAGGATGAAATACAAATGGGTAAGAAACACCTTTAAAAGATTTATTTACTTATGTATTTTCTGTGTCTGGGTACTTTGTGTGCATGTACATCTGCACACCACAAGACAGCATCAGACACTTGTGAGCTGCCATGTGGGTGCTAGGAATTGAACTTAATATCTTCAGAAGAGCAATGAATGCTGTTAACCACTGAGCCATCTTTCCAGCCCTCAAGAAACACTTTTTTAAAAAAGTTCAACATCCTTAACCATCAGGGAAAGGCAAATTAAAACAATTTTGAGATTTCATTTTATCCCAGTCAGAGTGGCCAAGATGAATAAGATGAATGATGATTCATGCTGGAAAGGCTGCAGAGTAAGAGCGCTTGTTCACTGACAGCTGAGATCTGCTTCTGCTCTCGGGATATTCAGGCACGAAGCTTATCGAGGCTGATGGGTTCACAAGATCTCGGTGGGCCCAAGTGTCAGGGAAAAGTAGCCTTCTCCAAGACGGTTTTCAGTGAAACCGCTGTTCTTTATTGGGAGGTAACGAGCTGTATAAACCATGAGGAGTGGGTAGGGGTTTATCCAGGTGAGTACATCATTGTCTGGTGCTGAAGTGCTGGGAATGTTTCATTTGCATGAAGAGGAATTCCAGGTGCTTGCTGGACATGTCCTTATAGGGAGAGAGAAGTTAAACCTGTAATGTGGCCACCAGGACACGTGACTACCTCAAGAGTGGCTGAGGTGGGGGTCATACAGGCTGGTGCACCAGAACCTGCAGGTCCAGAACAGGAAAGGAGCAATCTTTTCACTTGCCAGTCTCCAGATAAGATTTTCAGGGTTGGACACGACCTGACCTCACTCTTACTCTGGGTTGGCTCCCCAAGTCACACGCTTTCTGGCCCCACAATTCATTGCTGGTGGGAGTGCAAACTTGCATAGCTACTCTAGAGGTCCCTCAAAAAAGCTGAAAAACCAATCTACCACAAGTTCAGCTCTAACACCCTTGGACATGTCCATGAAGGACTCTACATCCTGTCTTAGACACTTGCTCATCCGCGCCCATTGCTGCTCTATTCACAATAGCCCGAATTTTAAAACAACCTAGATGTGTATCAGCTGATGACTGGACCATGAAAAGGTAGTACATTTACACAGTGAAACTGCATAAAAATGGAACCATCATGAGTGACATAACCCAGACTCAAAAGATAAATATTATATGTTTTCTCTTCCATGTGGATGTTCACTTTTAAGCTTAAATGTGTGTTTCAGTCCAAATAGCCACCGAGGCTAGGTGCCTAGTAAGAGACCAGAGGCCGTGTAAGGGGGGGTCCTTCAGGGAAAGAGAAAGGGGATAATGGTATAAAAAGATAAAGAGGGAACTAGAAGAGGAGAATTGAGGGGGGATGGATTGAGGGGGGATGAGAGGGCAGGTCAAAGGAGGGGTGTGGGGAGAGACAGCCAACACTAAGGTCTTTTGAAAAGCCATATGGACACCTACTGCTGTCGAAGCTTCCTCCAGTAGTCAGGGGTCTCTAGAGGAGCAGAGCTGATGACATGGATATACTGACAGATGAATACATATCCACAGTCATTGAATATGAATTCATGGAATATCGAAGATGAGTATATTAATATCTATTATATGAATATTAATGGACTATTGTATATTATGCACATATTAATTGAATATATATCAACTAGCAGCTTCATCCCTACTGACCAGTGTTTACGGTGCTGTAAGTTACTCTACATGCTACTGGAGGAGAAAGGTAAGCATCATTACCCAACTACAAACCCTGTGACCTACAACAGCGACCTGCCTGCAAAATATACTGGGGCAGTAGTGGCACAGATGTTATGGTAAGAGCTATCCACGTTCTGATTAGGCCCACACCTTGAGAGAGAACTCACACCTGACACCGCTAAAGTGCTCAAAACCCTGAGGCTAGATAAGTCATGCCCTAGGGGAAAACCTAATACTGTTATCAAAGCAACCTAGTGATAGAAATGAGCTCTGCGCAGTCTGAACTACCCACAGATCAGCACGTCATTCAGCCCTCACCAGAGAAGCTGCTTCTTGCAGTAGATGGGAACTAACACAGAGACCACAAATGGACAGTCTGCCGAGATACTTTGGAACACCCAGGCCTAAGTGGGATATCTTCATCAAACCCTCCCCAAGCACAGCTTTATGTACCTCCTGTTACTAGATCCATACTTAGCTCTGTGCTGGAGGTGGAGCCAGTGCCTGCTTTGAGCCCTCGCTCTGGGGTGTGGAAACAGAATCAGCATAGGCAACCAACACAGCTTTTTTGTTTTGTTTTGTTTTCAGTGCTGTTGATTAAAGCCAGGGCTGTGTGTGCGCTAGCCAAGTGCCCTGCAACCAAGCTATACCTTCAGCCCCTAACATAGCGAGCACCTTAGCCCATGTTCCTTATTTATAGAGGGAAGCTCATAGCCAGCCAGAACACCACATGGACACTGAAATGAAAACATGTATGTTCAACAAGCCCTGGAAATTCCACTGGACAAGTCAGTTGTCGTTACGTTGCTGGTTTCTCGTCTGTGATTGTTAGCTGTAACTACCTCCTAAACAGAGCACTTAGCTCCCCAGGTGCAGGTTAGTTTTGTGGGTTTCTGCCTCCTCCATACTTGTGGAGTTTCAGCCTTGGTCTCTGATGGCTGTCAAGATTTGTATGCATTTTCATGTTTGATGTTGTTTGGTTCCTCTGTAGCTGCGTCAGGGAGAATGACAAGGAACTTCTGCTGCCTGCTTGGCCTGCTCTGATGGAGCCTCATGAATGACACCTTGTAAAAGGTAATGAAGACTGACAGGAAGGGCTGGCTCTCTCTCCTGGGCATCTCTTTCCCCACAATATGAGAGTGGGCCCTGAAAAAGCTAGTGTGTGTTCACAGTCCCTTCCCTCCTTGCATGGGGTTGGTCCAACTTAGCTCCCTGTCTCTTCTGGGAAAGCATGCCTTAGTCCAAATGACTAAGTCCTGGAGGAGGATTTGCTGGGCTGTTTACCCTACCAGACACACCATGAGGGCCATCTAGCACACAAGACAACAGCGTTGCTGCTGGAAACAGGCCTCCTGAATCTTTTGAAGTTCCTCTCTTCTCAAATGCAGACCAGGCAGTGTGGCTTATACATGTACTCTCAGTCTTCATGAAGTTGGGTCATGTGAGTCCCATGCCAGCCTGGGGTCTGTGGTGAAAAATTATTTCAAAAAACCATCTTTTTAATTAAAAAAATTAAATCCAAAGTCCACAAAAGGGAGGCTCATCCTTCAGAGTCAGGGTAGCATGTGTCTCCTTTGAATTATTAGTGATGAGATTTTGATACTAGGGATGGAACCCAGGAGGTGTGCACTGTCACTGAACCGCCCAGCAGCCTGAGATGGCATGCGTTCCTCTCTACCGTTGCCTGCCAGAAAGGCAGATCCAGATGACTCCCACTGCCTGCAAGAGGAACTGTCCCTCCTTGAAGACAGGGAATAGCTGCTGTTTACTTCACGTGACTTAAGAGCCCCCACTTTTGGAGACTTTGCAGGCCAGCAAAGGGAAGCACAAAATAAGCTTTCAAAACAAGATAAAAGTGTATGGATGTGTATGACTATGTAATAATTGTCATATGGAATCTCAGAGAGGTTCTGTCACCTATCCAAGTCCCCACAGAACGGACAAGAGATGGTAAATCACCTTTTTCTTGAGTTAATAGCCAGCTGAGTCTCAGGCAATGCTGTGAGAATGGCAGTCTGTTTTATTCTGTTAGTGAGCATGGTGCCAACTACTCCCAGACCAGTTGGTGGGGTCTACAAACAGACCTGTCAGACATATGAATTGGTGTCACTTTCCTGTCCCCAGAATTCTTCAACACTCTTGAGTTCCCTGATGAATTAAGCAAGAGAATTTTTCTTCTAGAGAGTTTCCCTAACCTCTGTCCACACACGATTTATAGCAACAGAGACATACTTGGTTCTTAACCCTGGAATGGGGAGCTTGTCTGTCCCATGTAGCCTTAACCCACAAAGGCAGAATGGAGTTAACCTGGGTTGGGAGTCTGATCTGAACTGTTTCAATGAAACATCTCCCAAGTGTAGAAATGGCACATTGGACAGGCACGCCAACAGCTGCATTTGACCCTCTACATGGAATGAAAGAGCTAAGCAGTTAATAAGTTAGTGGATGGCGGTTCTAGAGAAGCAAAGTTCACACCAGTTACCAACAGCCCTTTCATGCTGGTCTGGCCTTCCTGGACACCAGCTCTGCCTTGTTCTCCGAGGCTGCCTGGTTACCTCACACTGACAGTCTACTTGAGTAGGTTTGGGGGGGGTTGTTTGTTTGTTTTTCTTTTTAAAGATTTGTTTATTTTATTTATATGAGAACACTGTAGCTGTCTTCAGACACACCAGAAGAGGGCATCAGATCCCATTACAGATGGTTGTGAGCCACCATGTGGGTGCTGGGAATTGAACTCAAGACTTCTGGAAGAGCAGTCAGTGCTCTTAATCGCTAAGCCATCTCTCCAGCCCTGGTTTCTGTTCTTTGTAAACAATCTCTAGGACACACATAAGTTCTCAGCAATCCTCCCAGGATAGTCAACTAATATTCAAAATAAGACTGTTTCTCTGGAAATGGTAATGGGTGGTTCCAGTCATCATATTTTAGCATGAGTCAATATAAGAACTTCTTTCCACTAAGACTCTTAGCTAATATTGGGGACAGTCAAGAGTTTGATGGGAGCTGGGGGATAGAGCAATAATAAGGGTGTAGACTCCCAGGGGAGGGAAGGCCTGGGATGAGGAAGGCACTATCAGCTATTGGAAATTTACCCAAGATTAATCCTCCTCCCAGTAACAAGGAAAATAGCTCATTAGGATTGCATATGTTATAAAAAGTACTCATCAGTATCTCTAATGTACACAATTCCTCCCGAGAAACTCATTATGTCAATGGAGGCTCATTACGGGAGACTTGGGAGTGGTATTTATGTTGGACACAGTCTTCTAACTATAACAGCACGGGCTTTTATTACATGGGTACATGACTTTGAGCAAATATCTCTCAATAAACTAATTAAGAACGGATGTAAAACATGTTCTGGGAATGGTGGAGGAGAGATGCCTTGCTCTTAAAGCACCACTACACAGCGGACCCTACAGATGCTAAAACCATGCAATGTCTCTGATGTGAGCAACTGCAACCGCATTTAAGGTAACTGTCTGATAAAAAGGTACAAATTGCAGTATTGGCTAGTTTTATGTCAAATTGACAACAACTACAGTTCTCTGAAAGGGAACCTCAATTGAGAAAGTGTCTCCATAAGATCTGACAGCAGGGCATTTTTAAAATTAGTGATTGACAGGGGAGGGCCCAGCCTATTTTTGTGGGTAGTGTTATCCATGGGCTGGTAGTCCAATTAGAAGGCAGACTGACAGCCGGGCAGTGGTGGTGCACACCTTTAATCCCAGCACTTGGGAGGCAGAGACAGGTGGATTTCTGAGTTCCAGGCCAGCCTGGTCTACAGAGTGAGTTCCAGGACAGCCAGGGCTACACAGAGAAACCCTGTCTCGAAAAGGAAAAAAAAGAAAGAAAGCAGGCTGAGCAAGTCATTGGGAGCAAGCCAGTAAGCAGCACCCTTCCATGGCTTCCACATCAGCTCCTGCCTCTAGGTTCCTGCTCTGTTTGAGTTCCTGTCCTGTCTTCTTTTGATGATGAACAGTCATATGGAAGTATAAGCCAAGTGAACCCTTTTCTCCCCAAATTGCTTTGGTCATAGTGTTTCATTACAGCAATTGTAACCATAACTAAGACATAGTTTTAAAATTTAGCATAGGAAAACTAATGTTTTCCTTAAGATACCTACAGGCACCTGGGTTGTAGCAGCTCTCAGTGGTAGAGAGCACTTGACTAATTTGCAAAAAGCCTTGAGTTCAGTTCTCAGTAGAGTGAAATGAAGTATATGCACATAAGAAGACCAGCAAGATGACTCAGAGGATAAAAGCACTTGCCTAAGAACCTGAGTTCTATTCCTGGGACCCACAAAATGGAAAGAGATTGACTTCTCTGACCCTCCGCACATGTGCCATGGTACGTACACACAGGCACACACAAATAAATTAATTAATACACAAACAAGTAAATAAAGTGATTTGAAATTTTTTTATTTTTAAAACAGAAATCTTCAGCCATCTTAAATTAAAATTGGGACTGGCAGGATGGCTCAGCAGGTGGAGAGGCCTTACAAACCTGCTGATGTGAGTTCGATCCTTGTGTCCCACAATGGACAGAGAAGACAAACTCCTAAAGACCATTCTCTGACCTCTATGCATGTGCTTGCTTACACACACACACACACACACACACACACATACACAGAGAGAGAGAGAGAGAGAGAGAGAGAGAGAGAGAGAGAGAGAGAGATAATACAATTTAAAAAGTTTAAGTAAAACCTCAAAATTTTAACTTAATTTTTAAGGCCACTTTAGTGATTGGCTGATGGGTTAAATGCTCCACCCACTGTGCTGCTCACTAGGAAACACCCTGCTGTAGAGAGCGGTTAGAGTATTCGCCATTACAAGATGGCGCTGACTTCCGCTGCCGCTCTAAGGAAACTTATGGATAGCGCGGGGTGACTCACCCGAAGCGCTTGCGCATTAAGGGTGTACATGACTAATCACCGCCCACTCCCGGGGCGCGCCAATCAGTGGAGGACACGCTGCCTCAGGGCTATATAAGCAGCGCCATTCTGGGGCCCGGGGTCTTCCTCTTCATGATGCAATAAACGCTTTGCTGCAGAA
>CM052708.1:55644668-55690035 GCA_028551405.1 Uromys caudimaculatus | reverse complement strand
GACATGCTGCCTCAGGGCTATATAAGCAGCGCCATTCTGGGGCCCGGGGTCTTCCTCTTCATGATGCAATAAACGCTTTGCTGCAGAAGGATCCGTGTGTCCGCGTGGGTTCTTGCTGGCGAGACCAAATAGCGCGCGGGACACCCTGCCATTCTGTTCCTGGGATAGAAAGATGGACTGCTGCTCGGGTTAACATCATCTGGTGAGCTCAGGCACCTACATGCCAACCTTAAAAATTATACTTGGGTGATTTCAAAGATCTCCAGGGAAAGCCAGCAGTCTCACTAGAAAGTTTATCCAGAGACATCAGCTTGTGAGATGGGGTTCTGGGCACTGGAGTGGTACAGGAAGAGTCGGGGTCCTTCCGTCTTACCCAAGCTTCAACATTTACTTATGCAGTACCATTCAATCCACAAGTATATATCAGAAGCCAGCAAGACGGCTCATTGCTACACAGTACTCACCAGGTGTCACCAGGCACCAGACAGCCAACCTCTACCTCCACTGGAGATGATGGCCGAGATCAAATAGTGCAAGCTACTATGAACACATGGGTGTGGGGCAGGATGGCTCACGCAGCAGTGACATTTCAGCTAAGTCACACAAGAGGCAAGGATAAGCAGGTGGAAAGTTGAAATGGGAATGAGTGTGCGAAGGGAGGAGTCAACTGGGGAGTAACACTTGGTGAACCAATCAGAAGGCAGGGCCACTTAAGGCAGGAAGTGTCACAGCCAGCAAATACGGTCAACTTGTATGAAGCTAAGAGACAGACTGAAGCAACAAAGCAGATGTGCATGTCTACGGTCCCTCTACCACTCTCTGGGGAGAGTCGAGGACACAGCATCACAGTGGCCAAGGTCATTAGGCCAGTGTGGCAGCATCAGAGCTGAAGGTAGGGGACAGATGGAAGGCAAGTTTCAGAAGGCTCTGGAAGGCATCGTTGGTGGAGTGGGTGAGGCTGGAGGGGAGATGTCATGGATGAATGAGTTGTGTACATGAGGGTGATCCCAGGCACCACCAGGGGCTCGTTAGAGAGGGAGCCGGTCACAGAGGGCTGGTAAAAGGCCAAGGTTGGCCATGCTGAGTTTGAGGTATTTGAGATCTGGACTTGAAGTTCAAAGAAGGAATCTGGTCTAGGTAGAGGACCCATGATCATGATAGCGTGAGAGATAGGGTAAAAGAGAACAGGATAGGGCTGGGGAAATTCAGTGTCTACAGGCTTTATGAGGAGAAGCTATCACCTAGGGCAGGGCTTCTTAAACTTGCCCACTCGGCAGAAGAAATCTATACATGACCCCAGGTGTAAATGTATAAAATGTAGGTGTTCGAGTAAAGCATTTATTGATAATAAGCTTCAACATCTCTCCACAACCCCTTCCATCCTGGCTTGCTCACCATTTTTATACAACTCAGGATCACCTTCTTAGGGATGACACCGCCCCTGGTGGGCTGGGCCCTCCTATACCAATCATTATTCAATAAAACACAGAATTGCCCACAGGAAATGTGGTGGCATCATTCTTTCAGTTGAGGTTCCTCTTCCAAGATGATTCTAGCTTGTGTCAAGTTGATCAAAACCAACCAGGACTTTTTTTTTTTTTAAAGAAATTTATTTTTAAGCTATATATATATATAAACCATTCACTAAAGACAATAGCAGATTTACATACTGAAGAGATGGGCATGCTTGTTCATTTTTAAGTGAAGAATTAAATCTTGGCTAAATGTTTGATACTGTAGGACACACACTATCTTTTGTAAACTACACGCTGTCTCAGGAGCTCTCTCAGAGCTGTTGTCACTAGAGAGGTTACATCTGTGTGCTAGGGATGCGCACATGACCCAGTCTCCTCCACTCCAGGGAAGTCACCCAGCACTCCCTCACGTTGACTTCTGCCTTCCATGAGCACAAGCAGGAAGATGCACATGAGTTTCTGATGTTCAACTTGAGTGCCAGGCCTGCATCCTGCCTGCCAGGGCGTAAGCACAGGGAGTAAGCAAGCCTCTGAGGGTAGCACCCTGGACCACGAGATGATACTTGGAGGCTCCTGGAGAGCAGATCAGGTATCTTCTCTGCCAGGACACCTCAGGTACCTCTGACCCCTTCCTGTTTGTCCTCCTGGATATCAAAGTGGCTCAGAGTGTGAACGAAGTCTTGGAGGATTTAGTGAAGGCGGAAGAGCTTGAGAAGGTGGGGGAGACCATACTACACAGACCTACTATGTGGCAGTTGTCAGGGGAATATGCAGGCTCTAAGACCCTGACTGTGCAAACTGCTTTGAAGGTTCTCCTGATGGTGTTGAACCGCCTCTCAGACTTCACAGGTGACAAAGTGCACAGGGAAATGAGCTTACCCTAAGTCCCTCGACCTGTATACATGTCTCGGCCTACCTAATAGAGGATCGTTTGTGTATGCCCTCTATGTTGGGATGGTCCATGTCAATGTGACTTGTCCCAAAGAACATTACCTCTGTTTTGCCAAAGCTGGCAATGGCCAGTGGTATAAGCTGGGTGATTGGAAAGTCACCAGGTGACTTCTGTCCTGAGGGAGCCTGTCCAGGTGCTCTTATACATCCAGCAGACTGATCTCAAAAAAGACAGTCTCCGTGCCCGTAGGCAAAGCAAACAGGGCTCTTACCAAGTTTGGAAAGTCTGGCAGAGAACGCTCAACAGGATCCTGTATGGAAGCTGCAGCTGCTCAGGAGAATACAGCAGCCAAGGGAAATCCCCTAGCCAGTGGGAGGCGCTGAGGACCTCAGCTGCCTGAAGCCGGCGCCGAACCCCAGGATAATCGAACCTACTCTACCAGCCGGCACAGTTGTGATTCACCAGTTCAGACACAATTCACGGTTCATAGGGGACTAGGGGAAGAACTGTCCTGACAAGAAGAATTTCTCCTTGTCACAATTTTGCCAGGCTCCTGTCTGCTTTGGGCAGGAAACAAAGAGCTAAGAGGAAGGAGAGCGAGCAAGGGCAGAGGCTTCTAGCTGTTTTCTAACTTTCAGTCTACTCGCTGACCCCGGGTACTGTGGACACACTGTGAAATCCGAGGATGCCCTGGGAGCAAGAAATGGATTTGCCCACCAGGCAGGACAAAATGTCTCACCCTTCAGGAGGTCTCCATTCGTCTGCTGTGTCCTTGTCTGCCACCCAGACCCCGCCCGATCCTCCCTCCTCTCCATCCTCCCTCCCCCCTTCTGTTCCCAGCTGAGTCCCTGAGAACAACAATTTGGATGTGGAAGAAACTGCCTAGAGTCATAATAAAAGTTAAACCCCAGAAAGTTCTTGGATTCTTGGGAGCAGTCTGCAGCGCCCTCTGCTGGACTCATCGGCTTTGAGCAGGGTAGACAATAACTCACCGCCCACAGGCAAAACCACTTATAGATATTTCTGTAAAAATTTTCTCTTGGGTTTTCTGTATAGCACACATTGTAGGGATTTTCTTTTGATTCGTTGTGCTTGAGATGCAATTCTTTTGACCAAATAAATTCTGTTACTTGACACTTTATCAGTCTTTCATTTTGTCACTAGTGCAAATTGGAATTGAATATTAATCCAAGTTGTAGTAACACTGGCCTCATAGATTTTATTTAAGTAGGTATGTTTCTGAGACTTGAATTTCCATGAGTGCAAAGCTTACCTCTTATTAATAATGTATAAGGAGAGTAAGAGAATCTGAGTTTTATTTCAGAGAATGTCAGCCTTGGAATAGCAGGCCACAGGTATGATGCTGGGAAGCAGAAAAGGGAAATACGTGGGTGTAGGAGAGGGAGGGAGAAGGGGGTTGGAAGATGCCATGGACGGGCAGCTCGGAGCTCAGGTTCCTAGCATAGATGCATGCCTAGAATCCTAGCTCTAGCTGACTACTACTGTAGTCCTTTACAAATGCCCTTCTGATGGGCTGGAGAGATGGCTTAGCGGTTAAGAGCACTGGCTGCTCTTCCAGAGGTCCTCAGTTCAATTCCCAGCAACAAATTCCCTTCTGAGCTGAGACTCTGAGCTAGAACTGAGGTCTTGTTATATTCAGCTAAAGTAAACGAGACTTTGTGGTGGATGGAACAAGATGAAGTGTAGTCAGATTGATGCTGTGTCAGGAAGATACTACTAACAGCCTGTGCTGATAGCATTTTGCCATGATTTACAGGAAAGTGGTTAGTTAGTTAGTCGTTTGTTTGTTTTTTTGAGGTAGGGTTTCTCTGTGTAACAGAGCCCTGGCTGACTTGGACTCAATTTGTAGACCAGGCTGGCCTTGAACTCACAGAGATCCATCTGCCCTGCCTCCCAAGTGCTGGGATTAAAAGTGGGCACCACCACAACAGGCCCAAAATGGTTAGTTCTTGTGTGGGGAAATTGTTTGTCTGAGTAAGTGTAAGACAGACATACTCTGTAAATGATTGTGCCATTTGTTCATAGGAGCAAGACAACGAACTGTGAGTTGATGTGCTACCTAGTCATACGTCAACCTGACACAAACTAGAGTTATCTAAAAGGAGGGAACCTCGATTGAGAAAATGCCTCCATAAGATTGGCTGTAGGGCATTTTCTTAATTAGTGATCAATGCAGGAGGGCCTAGCCCATTGTGGGTGGTGCCATCCCTAGGCTGTGGTCTTGGGTTCTATAAGAAAGCCAGCTGAGCAAGCCATGAGGAGCAAGCCAGTAAGCAGCTCCCCTCCATGGCCTCTGCATCAGCTCCTGCCTCCTGGTCCCTGACCTGTTTGAGTTCCTGTCTTGACTTTCTTCAATGATGAACAATGCTATGGAAATGTAAGCCAAATAAACTCTTTCCTCCACAACTTGCTTTTGGTTTTGCTGTTTAGTCACAGCGATAGAAACCCTAAGACAGCTAAGATCTTCCCTTTTGAAGTATTTAACATTTCCACTGAAGCTGCACCAGGCAGTGGTGGTGCACACTTCCAATTCCAGCACTTGGGAGGCAAAAGCAAGTGGATCTCTGTGAGTCTGAGGCCATCCTGGTCCACAGACTGAGTTTCAGACAGCCAAAGATACACAGAGCAACCTGTCTCAACCCCCAAAAGGGAGCTGTGAGCTTTTCAGCCTTTTCTATTAGCGTTCAGAGACCCTCCCTCCCTCCTGTCATCCCTCCCTGCTTTCTTTCTTTGCTTTCATATGTTTCTGATTAATTCTCGTGTACTTAAAGTGTTGTTCCAAGTTATTTTCTTCTAACCTTACTCCAGTTCTCTCCTCTCTCCCCTCTCCCAGCAATATTCTGTCTGCTCTTATATGACCTGCAAACTCTCTGTGTCCTGTCTTTTAATTTAATTTATTGGCTCTGTCTGAGTATTTGTTTGTTTTATAATTTTTTCTTCATCGTTGCCAGTGCTTAATATATTGAATTTCTATTACAGTTTTTAATTTGTATTGGTTTTTTTGAGACAGGGTTTCTCTGTGTGGTCCTGGCTGTCCTGGAACTCACTCTGTAGACCAGGGTTGCCCCAAACTCAGAAATCTACCTTCTGCCACCCAAGTTCTGGGATTAAAGACATGTACCACAATTACCAGGCCTGGAAACATCATGTTTTAAATGATTTTTATTTTTATTTTATAGGTATTTGTGTTTAACCTCATGTACATATGTGTACCAAATGTCTGCCTGGTGCTGTGGAGTCAGAGGAGGGTGTTGGAGCCCAGAAGTGGAGTTAAAGACGGATTTAAGACAGCGTGGGCAAGCTGGGAACTGAACTCAGGTCCGCTGGGTGTGCTGGGAACTGAACTCAGGTCCGCTGGGCGAGCAGCATCTTTTCTAGCTCAAAGGAAGTTTCTTGTATTCAAATTTTTATTTAAATTCTGACGTCATAAAGAAATGATATCTGGGCATATTTGAAATCAATATTTATGTTTATTGGCAAGCTGAATAGAACCTGGTTAAAGAGCTGGAAGTGTTCGCTGTGAAGGTTGCCTTTCTTTGGCTGGCGGTTCGAGCTGTCCCTGCTGTATTCACTATGGTCTTACTTTAGCTTAGTCTTAAGGGGTTCTTGATAGTCTGAGAAGACAACTGGAGTTGGAATAGGTATGAGAATCCACCACAACCTGCAACATTTCCATCTTCTCCGGCAAGCACCGATTTCTTCTTCTATCATTTTGCAAATGTCTCTTCTGCACATGCCCTGCAGACTGACACAGAGCACCTCGGATGCACCTAAACCACTTCTAACTGCAGAGAAAAAAACAGGGAAGTGATAGGTCAGGATGTGAGTGTCAAATCACGGGCATCCTTACACACGAGGACAGAATTGTTCTGGGCGGAGTGCCTCTCTGTGGGGAAAAGGCTTGAAACCAAAGATCCCCCTAGCAGCTCCTGCACAGGGACGCCGCAGTCACCCCTCCCCTTCTCTCAACAGCTTATTCACAGCTTGCTCCTTAGTTTTCTTACAGACGCATGAAAGTCTAGAAACGCTTCAGAAGTTACTGTGTTAAATATCAGACAAACAGATGCCCTAAGTATGCTGATTTCTTCATTGCCTCTCTCCTTCATACAGAATGCCAAACTTCCTGTGGGTCACTCACAAAACTTCTCTCTTCATGATAATAGAACAGTCCGGATGCCTTATTTACACAGAGGTTACATTTGATAGAGAGATCTAACAGTACCAAAACCAAACCAAACCAAACCAAACCAAACCAACCAAACGACAACAAAAACCCAGCTGGAGTAATGAGATGATTCAAAAAGTGGCAAACATTTTAAACAAAATCATCCAGTGATGAATCAGATATACTCTGGAGGATAGAACCAAGAAGATCAGCAGAGATTGCTTTCTGGGGTCATGAAAACAATAAGAAAATATCCAAGGGAGAGAGAGTACTGTGGACACACAGGACACTGGGGCTAAGTCCCCAGACTACGTTTTTTCAGAAAAGACTTGATTGACTGGCTGGCTGGCTGGCTGGCTGGATGGGTGGGTGGGTGGGTGGCTGGCTGGATGGCTGGATGGGTGGATGGATGGATGGATGGATGGGTGGATGGATGGGTGGATGGATGGGTGGGTGGGTGGATGGATGGATGGATGGTTAGATGATTGGATGGAATATGTCAGAAAAAGTCATGTAATATTAAAAATAGGATCTATCCGTACCAGGCCTACAGGCCACAGTAAGGGTGAAGATTCACGTCTCTGATGTTGTGGTCCCCTTACTTCATCTCCCCTCATGATGCATACAGCAGCTGTCTTGATATTTACTGTTACCATCTTTACTTACCTTCTTTTCCTCTCTCTTTTGATGGGGCAGAATCAGATTTCCATGGGAAAACATTGTAGGGGTAGTCTGTTGCAGTGCTAGTCTATGCTAAGTTAATAATTCTATTTTACTAATTTTTCTATTTTATTATTTTTAATTGATATATACATATAATGTTATACAACATGAAGTTGTTGTATATGATTATACATATATGTACATGATTAGTTCATATTGTGGAATCACAGTGCTTCCATTGGGTGAGGCTGTCTATGTGACTGAGCTGGCGCCTACAACGCTGATATTCACTGAGAGAATTTGGCTCCAGATCTAGGGTCTAAGTTGACTCCTAATAGCAGTGACTCTAGGTTTTGACTTTGATGCAGACTTTGACCACTGATACACATGGCCACAGTGACTCTAGGAACTAGTACATGAGTGACTTCATTATAGTGACTGGTTTGGTAATTGGTACATAGGCATACACAGAAAGCTATTAGTGCATGGCTGCCTGTGAAGTAGCTCAATATATAAATGGTTCAGTATTCGAGGAGTGAGTGGGGTTGTAAGAAAGAGAATGGGTCCTGATATTGGGTCCACTTGGGGTGTTTGCAACATTGGTGCTCAAAGACATGATCCTGGCTGGGAGAATTGGTAGCTCCAGTCCTGGTGTGAAACAACAGTGTCTACTTCTGTATAGAGATGGCTAAGGTGAGTCCCATCTCTCGGTTTCTATCTCCCTGGGAGGACTGGTTATTGGTTTCCCTAATGGCGAAACATCTGAGTGTCCTCTGCAGAGCACGCTGCTTGAGGCCCATGAGTGTGGTCGATACGGGCAACTTCTGTCTTTTCTCTTTGTTCATAGTCATCCCTGGTGATTTTGGATGCTAATCTCACAGACACCCTTTGTGTGTGGATAATCAGATTTTCTTTCCCATTTGTCCCACTGTGCTCCTGGGCATCCGTAGAGGGCTCTTGAGCCCTCACAGGAGTCTTTGATTAAGCAATTGTGTGTGAGTGGGATGGAAGCTAGTATCTTACTCTCTATCTTGATAGAATCACTCCTCCAAGCTTAGAAAGAAGCAGAATTGTGTTTTCTTTCTCTGTTTAGTCCTGTACTATCTATTTCAATGGTTAAGTGTATCTTAGTCATAGACTACAAGTTTTCTGTGTGTGTGTGCAGTGTGTTGGGGGTGGTATAAAAAAACCCACAAAAACACCATAGATGATAGAATGGGCCGATGTAAAGAATATAAACTACAGATGAAAATGTTGACAAGACAAAATGTTAATGACAAATTATATATTGGTGACAGGAGAATTTGTGAAGTAAGAGACATATTTAAATTATTTACCCAGAAGTCAGCAGTACTAAACCAAAAGCCTGACATACCTATAACAAATCACAAAAGGAAAGCATAAGGAGATCAGTGTTTACAGAGATTTCATAGTAAGTCATGTAGAAGAGTAAGCCCAGTAAATCAAGAAGGGTCCTTTAGAAGATACTTTACAAAATACCAATTAATTATAAACATTAAAAGCCAATATAAGATAGCAGCTCTGAGACGTAATTGTTTTGTTTTGGTTTTTGTTTTTCAAGATGGGTTTCTCTCTGTAGCCCTGGATGTCCTGGAACTCACTGTATAGATCAGGCTGGCCTCAAATTCACAAAGATCCACCTACCTTTGCCTCCTGAGTACTGGGATTAAAGATGTGTGCTATCAGTCTAGGCTCTGAGACATAATGTATAATGAAATAATTTATATCACCGTCACAGCAAAGAATGAAGGTAAATATGTGTGCTTGTAAAAAAAAAGTCAATAAAATATATTATGATATAATTGGGTTCTCAGTAATTCCATCTTCCAAGAAAATAATTAAGTTGGACCTGGAAAGATGGATCTGCATTCAGAGCACTGACTGCTCTTCCCAAGGACCTGGATTAGGTTCCCAGCACCCACACGGTTGCTCATAGCCATCTGTAACTCCAGTTCCTAAGGATTCAATGCACTATTCTGGCCTCTGTGGACACTGCATCCACATGGTGATCATACATACATTCAGGAAAAACATCCAGATGTATAAAATAAAAACAGTTAAATTTTTAATAATGAAATGTTTTACCAAGGCATCAAGAAAGAAAATCCTAAAGAATATTTATGGGGGAAACAATGTAGTGGAGATGGACTTCAGAGCCAAGTTAAAATTTTGTGTTAATACCACTAAACTGGTTATATTATTGAGTGTTCCCCAACATTTGTAGATCTGGAAAGAGTAGAAATAAATGTGGCTCCACTTGGGATATGTGATGGTTTGTATATGCTTGGGCCAGGGAGTGGCACTATTGGAGGTGTGGCCTTATTGGAGTAGGTGTGTCACTGTGGGTGTGGGCTTTAATACCCTAGCCCTAGCTGCCTGTAGGTGAGTATTCTGCTAGCAGTCTTCAGATGAAGATGTAGAACTCTCAGCTCTACAGCACCAGGCCTGCCTGGACGTTGCCATGCTCCCACCTTGATGATAATGGACTGAATCTCTGACCTGTAAGCCAGCCACAACTAAATGTTGTCCTTATAAGACTTGTATTGGTCATGGTGTCTGTTCACAGCAGTAAAACCCTAAGACAGGATATAAAACATTACAAAAGCAATTGTCCTTTTCCCAAGAAAGAGCACAAGTTAGAGCTTTAAAAATAGATCCTTGGTTTTAAAGCTCACTGTAGGAGCTGGTGTCTCAGTGAAAGCTAACTGAGCTTTGCCCAGCTGCAGGGGAGAGACTGGCAGATTGTTCGTGTGTGGTTGAGTGACAGGAGGAAGAAGCAGCTGCCATTGGCAGATATGAGAAGAGTGTCCTAAACTTCAAACAAACGTCTGAAAGTGGAGTGATGCTTTTTTTTTTTAAAGTATCCCCAGGGTCTCAATCACATTCTGACTCCCTTTCTTTCATGACTTTCTGGTGAGTAGTCGTAAGATATGAAAGGTAAGCAAGAAAATTACATGTAGCAGGCATGCAGGGGATATTCCAATTTGAGATCTGAATTGGAGACTATTAAGAACTTACTTGGAGGGGCTGGAGAAATGGCTCAGCAGTTAAGAGCACTGACTGTTCTTCCAGATGTCCTGAGTTCAATTCCCAGCAACCACATGGTGGCTCACAACCATCTGTAATGGGATCGAATGCCCTCTTCTGGTGTGTCTGAAGACAGTGACAGTGTACTCACACACATATATAAAACAAATAAATCTTAAAAAAAAAAAATCTTACTTGGAGTCTTAGATCATATCATTCACCCCTGTAGAAGGAACACAGGAGATGAGGAAAAAAAAAATTCTCTCTTTAGTTACTAATATACAAGTAGAGACTAGTAAGGTCTAATGACAGGGCAGAAGCCCAGACACACTCAGGGTGTGAGTCATTCAATACCCCAAATGCAGTGAGAGAGACAGGAACCTGAACAGAGCCCCTTTGTAGTACAGCAATGGAAAATCACTAAGGATAAATAGAGATCCAAGGAGTCCCCCAGCATGACAACCACAGCACTAAGGTACAGAAACTCCTCATAGAGGAATCTGAGAGACAATCATGAGTCCTATTTTAGAAATACTAGTTTTGAAATAAACCATCTAAATTGAATCAGGTGTACCATTGGATCCTATACTCCAGTCTAGAGTTCTAATGAAAAAGTCCAACAAAGAATTTAAAGAAATGAGACTCACTAAGTCCCTTAAAGTGAATGGGAGAAGAGTAGAGAAGGGCCAGGAACTGAACCCTGGGGCTCCCCTCCAAGAAGAATCACCAGAAAAGATGAGGAAGAAGTGGCAGATGCTGAGGAGGAGCCATTGGTAAGCTAGGCTGAGAAACAAGGGACACTTCTACCCCAGAACAGAATGGCTGAACATGGAAGATTATGAAGAGGGGAGGAGTTGATGTTGGAAAATCAGCCAACAGGTAGTTAGCTAACAATGAGGAATGGATGGCCGTTCGGCCAACAGCATAGTGATTGTTAATGAATGTGCAGGGGGAAAGAGAAAGCTTTTGCATGAATGACTAAAGGCAAGACCAATTTCAATAACAGAGTGGGAGGGTTGGGAGATACATTTAAGAGAGAATGGAAAGGGGATGGAGTTCAAGACCAAGACTCCAGGTCATGATTTTAAGGTGTTTTCCACAAAATGAAACAGGAAAAGCAAGGAAATACTCTTTCTTAAGGTCAGATAAACAATAGCATATTCGTATCTTGGTGATGATAACTTAGTAGGAATCTGATTAATGTAAAATCACTGATCCAATGAACTGCAGCAGGAAGATCCCTAAATACACAAGAGGTGGAATACTTTACACACAGTAGTAATAACTCTTCTAATAGTTGAGTCTTAGGAATACCTACTATGTTATCAACGCCATCATTTGTGAAGTAGCTATTTTAAGTGTGATCTAATCTTTCCTTGATCAACAGTACCAGATTACTGTGAAGTATGCAATGTTTTTGTTTTGTTACTCTTTTGGTCCCTTTGTTTCTTGTGTTTATTGGCTCTTTCCCCTTCATTCTCTGGATTTATTATGATATTTTTTTTTCCTAAACTCACATAATCCATGCTCAGTCTACTAAATTTTGTACGCATTCACCATTCTTTACACCCATCCTTATGTTTTCAATTACTATACATAAGCCTGCTATGTACCAAGACATTACAACTTGGTGTCTTTGCTTATTATTTGTCCACAGTTCTTTTTCTCTTCTCATTCTACAGGTTCATTTTGCGATGCATTTTTCATGTATAACAACTTTCACAAGGTGTGTTACCTTGAGTTTTGTTGGTTTATATTTTGATCCATCTCGCAGAGCCAGTGAGCTAATTTTCTAGACCTATTAAAAGATCTATTATAAATGTATGTAATGTATTCCATCTCCACTTGTATATTTAGGGATCTTCCTGCTGCAGTTCATCCCCATGCTAAGTTCCCCTGGTCTAACAAGGATTCTGACTTTTCACTTGTATTGGAATATTTGTCTCTTCTCATAAGATGTCCAGGTCTTTGTGACACTCTTTGAACATCACCTCTCCTTGAGGAGTTTCCATCCTCTTGTGAGAGAGTTGATGTCCTCATAAATGCTGCTTAAATACTGCTGCAAAATGTCCTAGAAGAACTAAGCATCTACAAAGAACTCCTCATGCCTCCCAAGGAATCCAAAGGAAGGATGTAGTACAGCACAATCCCATTTGTCATTTGGGTTAATGGCATTGTATGTCTGTTCCATCCTGATATAATCTTAGTGGAGCTGTGGATATTGAGTTTCTGAAACTCTGAAATTAATTAATCGCTGACTTCCAGAGAGACTTCTAAACTGAATATGCCCCCTATAATTAGCCACCAACTTACCTCTGGGTAAGAGGCCCAAGAGGAAGAATAGAGTAGAGAGGAGCAGGTACAGTCTCATGGTGGAAGGGGCTGTGAAGTGAAGATATAGAGACCTTAGGAGTCTGGACTCTTGGAGGATGGCGGATCCAGAGCTTTTTATAATGGCCCTGGGTCTGTGGTTTGTTCTTGGCTAGCAGAGCCTAACCAACAGAGAATAACTTATTCTCCCACAGGAAATCTTCAGACACACACACAAGTGGACATCAGTGTGGCAATAATACAATGGAGAAAAGAGCAATAGACCCAAAATAGCCAATAGAATTGATAAGGGAAAGACAAAAGTAAACCAAACAAATAAAACAAAAAATACCCAGTTTCAATACTTACTGTAATATAAATCACAAAAGAGTAAATCAATGCATCACAAGAAGAGAAAAGTCCCAGAATTAGACTTATACAAAAATTGACTAAAGCCAAAGGTAACTCAATAGAAAAAAGATAACTTTCTCAACAAAGAGTGCTATAGCACAACTTGAAACTCATATTTAGAGCTATGTATCTAAGGACATATCTTATAACTATCACAAAAATATAAGTTAAGATGGATGATAATGCTCAAAGTCTTGAGATTTGGCATTGGCTTTTTAAAAGATGAAACTTCAAAACCATGACCTATGTAAAAAAAGAATTTACAACTTAGATTTCATTAAAACTAACAACTTGTTTTTTAATGTGAAAGGCATACTTAAGATGTAAAGAGATGTTGTGGAGTTGGAGTGATGGAAGCCTTTATAAATTATCTAATAAAGTTCTGGTATCCAAAATATACAAACAGTGCCCACAAATCAATAAGAAAGCAAGCAAGCAACAACAACAAAAATAGATCAAAAGAATGAGCAAGCATTTTGCCAGAGGTGGGCAGTAAGTAAATGTACTAAAAAGAAAAGAAAACCCATATTAAAATAAAATACCATTACAGACAAAATGGCCCAGAACTGTAACACTAGCCCTGTTGAATATTCAAAACAGTGTGAAGAAACAGAAATGTTCACTCATTACTGATAGGACACAAACACGACTTTACCATTGAGTTAAAAGAGATTAGGAAAATTGACCTTTACCATGCTAACCCTTGGAATTTACCTAAACATTTTATACCCATACAAAGCCTGCCCAGGAACTATAATTAATAGCAGCTTTTTATAATTCTTAAAATTTTAAAAGCTTACAAGGTATTTTCCAATAGACAACCCAATACTGGAAGCGTTTAGAGTCCAACTAGACATGACTAAAAAGAGAACCACGACACATTATAATTAAAATACCAAAAAAAAAAAAAAGTGACAAAGGAGAAAATTTAAAGTTGCAAAGAAGAAAATCCAAGTCAGAGATAAAGACAAAATAATCATAAAAAAAGCCCCCTGATTTCTCACCAAAAGTTATAAAACTCAAGAAGGCATGGGCTGCTGTGCTTCAGAGACTGCTAGAAAATAAATGCCAAACTAAACTACTACATCCTGAAAAGCTGAACAAGAAATAAAGACTTTCTAAAATAGGCATAAACTGAGAAACTTATAACCACTAAACTAGCACCACATATAATACCGGAAGAAATCAAATGCAATAGTAAAATAATACAAACACCACCATAAGCACACAAGAAAGAGTAATTATCACTAGAATGGTAGCCAAGCAATGAGAATTAGAAAGAAGCCACAAATGTAGGAAAATACCAAATCTCCAAGATGAATGAAGGAAAAAGAACATAACTAAGAAAAAAGAAGAAAAACTGGAAAAAAGCAGAAATTAGTACATATCTTTAAATAATAGCCTTGAATATAAATGGTCTTGATTCTCTAATTGAAAGGTGTAAAGTGGCTGATTTTATTTTTCTTCATAAATAAATAAAGTTTCAACAATTTGCTGCCAGTAAGAAACTCACCTGACTGACCAAGATATTCTGAGACAGAATATGGAAATAACGGAACTTTGTATCCAGATAAAGAGAAGACAAAAGCAAGCAGAAGGAACCATATTCATAACTAATACACAGACTTTGGGGCAAAATCAGTCTGAAGAGACAAAGACAGTCATCACATATTGGTAGAACAATTGGCCAAGAAGGTGTGAAGTGTGTGTGTCCTCTTACATGTCTATAACATGTACAAACGATGTCAGACTACACAATTTTATAAAGATATAATACTGGGCATAAATCATAAAACAGGCTAAATACAACACTAGTGAGTGATTTAAATGCCCCTCTTTTATCAATAGATGGATATCAAAACAAAAATTTAGCAAGGAAACCTTAAAGTTAAACACCATATTAAAAGGACTTAACAGACACCCACAGAATATTTCATTCAATAGTCTCAGAAAACAAATTCTTTTCAGCAGCTCATGAAACTGTTTTTTAAAAACAGATCATGTGTTCAACTATGAATCAGATCTGAACAAATACCAAAAAGAACATAATTTCTTACATTTTATTGGATCATAACTGAATTAAACTAAAAATAAATAGCAAGAGAAAATTACATAATGTTCTTAATGCATGAGGATTACTATTACACCCTTGAACAGTGTCACTGGAAAAAAAATGAGAGAAATTAAGGTTTCAGAGTCTTAGGGAAATGGAAATGCCGTATGCCACAAACCTATGAGGTGCAATGAATACAGTCCTGAGAGGAAGACTTATATGTGTAAATGTTTTAATTTATAAGAAAGAAAGATATCAAATGAATAACCTATGGTTTTCTTTAGAATCTCAGGAGCAGAGCCAATGAAGTGGCTCAGCAGATGAAGGTGCCCGCTGCCAAGCCTGCTGCCCGAGTTGAACCTCTGGGTCACACACAGTGGAAAAAGAGAACAGACAACTGCCAGTTACCCTCTGACTGCCAGACATCACTGTGGCACTCTGGTGGGTACATACATGTGGGTACATACACACATGTGTGCATATGTGCACACACGCATGCAGGCATGTACACACACAACAAACAAACAAGCAAACATAATAGAAATAATCAATTTGCAAATATCGGATACAAATTTAATAGGTTTTCACTGCATATGAATTTGCTGGAAAAGAATGACGACAACTATCTCATTAGCAATAAGGACAACATTTTTTACCCTACCTTGCCAAAAAAAAATGTACTTAAGAATAAACTTAACCACAGACAAGATTTCAATACAAAGAAATGATAAAACACTGAACAAAGCAGACATGTAGACAAATAAAGATTATTAAAATAGAAGACCCATTTCTAAAATGTCACATGTAACTTCCTGGGAAGATGGAATCCCCATATGCTGAAGAGTGACACTAGATGGCTGCTTCTCATGTACAAAGGCAACTCTAAGTGGCCCAAAGACCTCAATGTAACGTGACATTTCTAAAATAGAAGAAATTGTGAATAATCGTGATATTGGCACAGGAAAAGACATACTACTAAATAGGACATTACTAAGGAAAATGGACTTGTATCAAATTCAAAACCTTCGGCATAGCAAAGGAATCAATTTCTGAAGTGAAGAAAAGCCTTTGAGGCTGGCAAGATGGCTTAGCAAGTAAAGGTGCTTGCCATCCAGTCCTGACAACCTCAGTTCAATCCCCGGGACCCAGATGGTAGAAGAAAAGAACGAACTCCTGCAAAAAATTTAAATAATAATGATAATTATTATTTTGGTTTGTTGAGACAGGGTTTCTCTGTGTAGCCCTAGCTGTCCTGGAACTCACTCTGTAGACCAGGCTGGCCTCGAACTCAGAAATCTACCTGCCTCTGCCTCCTGAGTACTGGGATTAAAGGTGTGCTCCACCACCATATAAGAAAAAATATGCAGGGTGGACAAAAAAACAAAAACAAAAACAAAAACAAAACCTGGCCAGAAGGTCATCCATCAGAGGATTCATAACAATAACATATCAAAATTGCAAAAAGTAACACAAGAAGAAGCAACCCAGTCACAAAAATGAACACAAGAACTGAGTAGACACTTGTCAAAATAGTTGAACACGCCCAATAATTACATGAAGACATGTTCAACATCTTTAGCCATCAGGAAAATGCAAATTGAAACTATGCTGTATTTTCCTTTTACCCCAATTAGAGAGGTATCAACAACAAAACCAACAACAAAAAGGCAAAGCAAGGCTGGAGAGGGGTCAAAGATGGGGCAGGGATGAATATTTATAGACTATTGTTAGGAATTTAAATTGGTATAACTGTGATGGATATCAGCATAGGTGGTCCTCAAAAAGCCAAAAATAGAATTACCTCATGATCTTTGGATATCTGTCAAGAGGAACCAAAACCAGCACATGCTGTTGATGCCCACACACACATGTCTGTGATTCATTCTTTATACTAGCCAAGGGACCAGCCTAGGTATTTATGATGGTTTGAAATGATATGTCCCCCTAGAACTAAGTGTTTAAACACCTTGTCCCCAGTTGGTGGCACTGTTTTTGAGGGTTTAGGAAGTACAGTCCTACTTGAATAATTATTTCACTGGGCAGGCAGCAGGGAAGACTTTGAGAGTTTTAAAGCCCCGGGCTACTTCCAGTTCACTCTTTCTGCTTCCTGCTTGCAACTAAAGATAAGAGCGCTCAGCTTCTTACTCTTGCTGCTACTATGGGGCTTATTGCGAGGCCTCTCTGCAGTGACGTATTTATTTCTCTGAAACTCTTCCTTCTGTAATTGCTTCTGCTTACCGTGTATTATCTCAGCAATGGAAAAGTAACCAGTACAATGTCTATCAAGGGATGAATGTATAAAGACCATGTAGAGTCAATGGCCATAAAGAAGAAGGAAATCATGCCCCTTAAAAGAGAACGGCAGAACTTGAGATGGTTGTGTTGGATGAGATAAGCCAAGCTCAGGAAGAGGGTCATACCGTGTATTCTTTCACATGCTTTCCAAAGACTGAGTTGGAAACTATAAAGATGGCTCAACAGTTAAGAGCACTTGCTACTCTTGTAAAGGACCCCAGTTCGGTTGCCAGAACTTATGTCAGATGGCTCATAATCACCTATAACTTCAAATTCCTTCAGGTGATCTGACATCCTTGGATATTCACATGCACATAAGCAGACACACATGCAAAATAATAATTAATAATAATAATAAAGTCATTTAAAAAGCAAATAAATTTAAATAAGTTTAAAATAAGACTTAGAGATGCAAAAGGACCTGTTCTGAGAACAGAAGGCATCCGGAGTCATGGGAAAGAAGAGCAGAGGCGGTGAGTGTGGGCAGAGGACGTTATTGCACGGGTTTCTCACCAGTATTTTGTACAGCTGAAATGTACATTAAAAACAAAACAACAACAACAACAAAAACTTTACCCAAAGAGAGGTATGTATGGCTTTGCCCTCAGTTACTAGAGGGATCCTGGACTTTTCTCTTTGAAAGAAGTAGCTTTCTTTTTCTGGGGCCTTGATACAAGATAGTCTGTCTTTGGGATAAGATTTTGGAACATTGTTTGGTTCTCACATCCGGAAGAACCAGAGACTACAATTTAGTCCAAACCTCAAGCGTTTGATGGAGACTACAGGTCAGAAGTGTAGGCAGGATGTGGCTGGAGTTCAACCAAAGGTCAGAACCAGACACCTGAGCTTCCAGCCCACGAGGACATGGCAGCCTCTTGTCCATGTTGCTAGACTGGCTACACATCTCTACAGATGCTGTTAGGTCTGATGTCCGGATGCTCCCAAAGACTCTCCTTAAGCAGTGTTCCCTTTGAAATGTAAATAAAGTATCAAAAAATAAAAATTAAAAAAAAAAGAAAAACACTGAAAAAATGACAAAGCAAAATATATATATATATATATATATATATATATATATATATATATATAAAGTGTCTTTACAAGCTCCAAATGTGCAAATTATTATTATTATTATTATTATTATTATTATTATTATTTACCCTATTTTGTAGGCCTACTCATATATTCTATCATCTGCATCACAGGAATGTGTCCATTTCTTCTAAGTAATGTCTGGGTGGGCCACAGTAGTTTTTCATAAGTGTATTTGGTTTTATCCATTGTTTGGACTTTTGAAAGAGTCAACTGGTTTCACTGGTTTTCAACTTTCTATCTCATAGACTCACATCTTTTCCTTTATTGTCTCCTCTATTTCTCTGCCTCAAGCATGGTTTACTGTTTTCCTCAGTGTTCTTGAAGATAACTTAGATCAGAAGCCTGTGCTTCCTTGTTGTCCATCATTGGTGTTTGAGGCTATACACACCCCTCTCCACATGGACTCAAATACGTTCTGCAAAAGTCATACACTTTGGTTTCATTTATATTCCATCCAAAAAATTAATTTCCACTATAAATTTCTTTTTTGTTGTAGTTTTTTAGACACATCTTGTTTGGTTTTCAAATATTTGTTACACTCCTTCATCCCCCCCCCCCCATTTCTTTCCAGTTTAATTCAATGCAGACTAAAGAACACCCTGTTGGTCAAGGCAGTCTCACGGAGTTCTCCCCCTCTGATTGACCACATAAGAACGGTCAGGGGCACTTCATCCCTGAGATATGAAGAAACGACATCCTGTCCTGGGATTATTGCTCTGTGTGGGGGTATCTTTCCGGGTTGCAGATTCAGCCTGTACTTTTTTTACTGCTTAAGCAGATTTTGAGGTTACAAATTGCTAAGGTCGCAAAATAGCTCGAATGCTTCATATGCCATGCTGCACCCCTGGCAGATCAGAGGACACCTCTGCATGCTCATACTGAGCCATCTCATTGGCCTCCAGAATTTCTAATCCGTCTTAAAATTAATAAGCTTCTTAGACTAGAGCCAAGTGCCTTTTAAACTAACTCTTCTCAGTTAGTTGTGTGCACAGCGGTAACGAAGAAGCCCCTGATGTTTAGAGTCAAGAGGTCAGGTGCTATGGAGCTAGCGCTGGCGTTTAAGGAAGCCGTTTTCCCGGCCTGCGCCCATACCTCAAGACACTAGCTGATCTAGAGACTTAGAACTCAAATCCACGCCTCCCGTTCTCCTTCTCACACAGTGGCTTTTCAGTGCTTCCACTGATGACAGAAGCCTTAAGAATAAATAACCACACCTCTCAACACCTTCCTCAAAGCAAAAAGTTCCCAGCTTAGTGTCCGAAGCAAATCTACACGCCATATGGTAAGCCATCCAGGGAGAGCAAAGCATCATGGAAGTTCAAACCAAGAACTGGATGCGTGATTAATCATTATCCAGTCTAACAATTCTAGGAAATGGCTCCTAACCAAATATCCAGCCACTTAGTAAGCCAGCAGGCTCCCAGCAGAGCCTAACCCACTGTAACCTAATATAGATGGCTGTGTGATCACAAACTTTCATCTGTAGCCAAAATGTTTGGAGACCAAGTTCCTATTTAACAAGGTTTCCTGATCAAAACTGTGCATGCAACCATATCCTTGGTGAATTCAGTGACCCGGAGAACAAAGACCCTTTAGTCTTCCCATGCAGACTACAGAACACTGCCATGGACATCCCTAATGAGGTGCAGAGCGACACTCATTGTCCAGACAAAGGCATCCCACCGATGCCAGCAAGTCACAGGTAGTCTTCACTGCCTCCTGGATGCCAGGCCAGGCCTTCTTCACGAAGATCTCTGTCCCCGGCTTAGCCACTTTCTTCTTTATGAGTCAAGTTCTACCAGGTAACGATAAACTCTGCAGGTGCTTAGTTAGGAGGAGGATGTCAGACAGGTGTGGGGAAACAATCCTTAAAGACTAGCCACTATCACCTATGGCCCCCAAAGGCATTTTCACAAGAAATCCACAAGACCTGTGGCCAGCTGTCTCATCCTTTACCCACTACAACTGTAGCTTAGAGAAAATGAAGTCAGGGGTGTTTCAGGTGTTTGCAGCTCCTTTTACCCCATGATAAGTGTGAATTTAATTGGATAAAGTTACTAGGCGTTCCTAGATCTGGATAATTTAAAAACTGGGATAATTCTAGTAAATCTTTATCTTCAGAACTCTGTTTACTCAGGAGAGAAGTTCCTTATCTTGACCACTGGCCTAAGAGTTCTGTAGGTCCAGGTAGACGGACTGGTGGGACTTGTGGCTTTGGGGTCACATGTGGGACAGCAGCCTACAATATCTCTAACCCATCACTGTAAAGTGCCTGCTTCCTTGGCCTCAACCCTGTGCCTGAAGGCTTCATCCCAGGCGCTGGCTTCCCTCTTCCTTTTCAACACCCAGGTTGTTAAAGTAGAACTGAGATGTGGGAACAAGAGCATGGATTTAGCATTCATTATGAACCATATGAAATGGCAATTTGCTTGCAGTGACAGATACAGGCTCCTGGCTTTACATCAAAGAAAGCAAATCAGGAAATCTACAATTCCTAACTATGTAGAGTCAAGAGATAGTAAACAGCACTGTGCTTTACAGCAGAAGGAATCCATTGTTATCCACTTGTTCGGATGGGGTAGAGTCAGAAAGTGGCCTTTCGTCTCAGTTACCTTGGCTGTGTGCTTTATATGTACAAAGAGAGATTGATACAAAATGTACAACAGAAAATGCCATGGGAGATAAGATTATCTTGATAAATTGAGTTTCCTTTCTAAATATGTGCAACTAAGGACTGTTGATGGCTAACTAGTTCACAGTGCTTCATGCTGGGGGAGGGGTATGGCTTTTAGCACAGTTCCAGCTCTGCTTCCCGAAATAGGATATGGGGAAGAGAATGGAAAAGACGAAAGTGGAAAGAAAACGGAGATTAAAACACAAACCAGTTTAGCAGCTACTTATTATGCACTGACTCCCTGTTGGAAAGCAAATACACAAAGAAAATCACATGCTGACCTTTGCTCCCCATAAAGTCATACACTACTCAACTTTGGTTGTTACATGAGACCCTAATCTCAAAAAATTTTTAATTAAAAAAACCCAACAACTCGAATTTGGAAAAGCTATTCTGTTTTTTGTGTGTTGGTTTGTGGGTTTATCGTTTTGGTTTGGTTGGGCTGGGTTTGGGCTGATTTGGTCTAGTTTGTTTGTTTGTTTGTTTTGTTTTTGTTTTTGTTTTTTTGGACTATGACAGGATTTCTTGTAGCCCTTGAACTGGCTACTTAACCAGGGATGGCACTGAGCTTCTGATCCTCCTGCCTCCATCTCCCAAGTGCTGGGGTTCCAGCATTACTACCGAATGCTTGTGGAGCTGGGGGTCAAACCCTCATGCAGGTCATCTATGCAAGCATGCTAGCAACTGAGCTGCATCCTCACCACCACTACCACCCTGGTTCATTTTCTCATTGCCATTCAAACAAAATGGAGGACGCGTGATGTTATGAAATGGACAGAGGAAAGGCCATTACTTGTCACCAAAATGAAATAAGGAACCATGTTAAAGAAGCCATAGGAAGGTGAGTCCTCTCCCACAGTCCTCAGGTAGACATTTGCAGTCCAAACTGCACCTTTAGGAGGTAAAGTTAGGGGAGAGAGAGAGAGAGAGAGCGAGCGAGCAGATGGGGGAAATCGAGTAAAGTTCAGGATATAAGCTACAGCTCTGTCCTTATCACCTCCAACACGAGGTCACTAGATGATCCCCTTTCCTCCTCTACCAGTGCGTTATGACAGGGTGATGTGTGGACTTGTTCCGAGTGTAGATTCTGTTTGTATCCCAAGGAGATGGAAATGGCAGGGGTCCACACTATGCAATGTACAAGGTTTAGTAGCAAAAGAGACATTTTACAATCGTATCTAATGTTACATCAATTTTTATGAGTTTCATGACATGTTACAAATGAAGTTCCATTAATCTAAGGATTTAATGTATTCAATGTTTAATATATTTAATGTTCAATATATTCAGCTGCACGCCTAAACATTGCAAGGTGTATGAACTGAGGGGGACAGCAATTGTCCTCACCCTTGTGCCACAAACTGGAAATAACTCCAGCTCAAGCATTGTTTCTCAGCTATTTCCTGAATTCTCTCTGTAGGCCAAGACTCAAGCCTGGCTCTGAGTGTGACATAGCCGTGCTAGGAAGCATGAGACACTGAGATGGAGAGACACTCGGAGATTCAGCACAGTGACTGTCTTCCTCAGCCTTCCACGCTGTGGTGAACCTTCTGGCTACCATGGGACAGCCTAATCAAAAGGTAACCTGCATTTACAGTAGTTGGCTAACAAAGAGCCATAAAGCCCAAGAATCAATCAATTCAGATTTCAATCAGCTTCTACCTAGGATTTCAACACTTCAAAGGACCATTTTTTAAAACACTATACCCTTCAAATTATTTCCCAATTTACATTCTAATTAAAAAAAACCAGGCTATTGTGTGAGTGTTCTTCTCATCTATGAAGTAATTTTCTGTATGAACCACAAAGAGTTAAATCAATTTAATGCAGTGGAGCAAAGATAACTTTTTGCAGAGTGGAGCTGGGGAGCAATGACACATACACACATACACGTAAGGATGGAATGACCTCCATCTCCTACTGAGAGTGGACACCAACCTAAAGGCTAGCTTAGAAACAGTAAGCTACTGGAAGACAATGGTAGAGAATTTAACAAGCTGGATAGACAATGTTTTTGTTTGCTTGCTTGTTTTGTTTTTTTTAATCACATCCCAGAAGCAAGGGCAACAAAGTGAAAATATACAAATGGACTAATACCAAACTATAAAGCATCCTTCTCATGAGAGGAAACAATCAGAGAACCAAGGGACAAACTACTGAATGGAGAAAATGTTTGCACACCATTTATCTGATGAGGAAATGATATTCAGAATATATCAGGAACTCAATATACAGTGAGAAAAATTTAATTTTTCTTAAAAAGACAAAATTATTTGAATAGACTTTTCTCAAAAGAAAGCACACAAATAATCAAGAAGTATATGGAAAAAATTCTAAGTGCCCAGAAAATGCAAGTTGTGTCCATAATAAGGCATTCTGTCACCCCAGTTGGGGTGGCTATTATCAACAAGGAAAAAAAAATAATCACAAAAGCTGGTGATATTGTGGAGATGGGGAGGAACTCACACAAAGCCAGTGGGGATAGAGATCAGTGCAGCCAGGAAAGGGAGTGGAGTGGAGGCTGCTCAGAGTTACAACAGAACCACAGCATCCACCCATCGTCAACTAGAAGGAAATGCAATGGTATTCTCAAGCTCCATCTACGCTCCAAGCTTTACTGGAACATGACTCACATCAGGAAAGAAACGGAGCACACCTAACCACCCGTCTTTGGAGGGATGGAAAAAATGTGATATCCAGATCACGGATACAATAAAATAGCATCCAATCATTTAAAACGGATGAAATTCCTACCACTGACAGGAATGTGGGTAGAGCGGGAGATTAATTACAGTGTTCCATGAAGCCAAGCACAGGAGACAAACACCATATCATCCTACTCTGTGTGCTCCTCTCCATGATGTAGACACTCCCCTAAACTGGCAACTTATTGCAGTGAGCTCTTCCCTCATGAAGCCTTTGAAAGGTGTCTGTTTTCATCTGTGACAACATGGGTAGAATCAGAAAACATGAAGTGAAATCAACCAGGCAGAGAAGTGCAAACGCAGTGTGTCCTCACTCATTAGGGAAGCTTAAAGACTCTGATGAGAGGAGAGTGGACTAGCCATCAGCTGGAGCAGGGATGGGTGACATGAGAACGTGGAGAAAGGTGCCAAGACAGTACCAGTGAGAGGAAGAAGCACAGAAGAGAATGTCAGCATGCAGTACTTCTAATACGGCTTTTTGATTTTTGAGAATGTCACACACATATTAAAATACAAGGTATTTTGATCATATTCACCACTACGCCTCCCTCTAACTCCTCCCAGATCCACCTCTCCTCCCTACCCCTCCCCTTCCTACCTACTCCCAATTTTGTGTATCTTTTTTTGTTGTTCCAAGATAGGCCCATAGGCGCAATAGTGTTAAGCACATTATAGGGCTATCAATAGTTTTCTGCTCCAATTTAAAGCCCACTCCTAAAAAGGAAACGCATGCAGTGCTGTAAATCTGGCCAAGACCCATAGTTGGGGAGCTTATAGGTTCCCGTAGTAAGCCTACTGCAGTGATTTGATGAAACTTCCAAGGTATTGATCATATCATCCTCTAAATATGCATCTCTCTACCCATAGATTAGAGCAGCTTTCAGACTAAATGCACAACTGGTCAAAGTGTGGAGAATAACTGACTATGGACTGTCAGCCACAAATAAGACATCTGTATCACTCACACACACACACACACACACACACACACACACTCAGGAAGCATTGAAGAAAAGAAGGAAAGATTCTAAGAGACAGAGGTCAGGGGACAGCAGGGCAAAACAATCTCTTCTGGACATGACAGCAACTGTCCTTATGAATTCACAACATCTGTGATCTGCCTGCATAAGATCTGCACCTGATCAAGCCAGTTAATATTTCAGCACAAAGGGCTCACAAGCACCCCACATCTGAGAAGCTATGGACAACTTCTGGGGTGGAAGAGCTGGGTTTTTTTCAAAGGCGTGGCCCTGGTAGGTGGGTCACGTTCTAGTGGACAACCTCACACCACGAGCACACAAGGCAGCACAAAGGGAACTCAGTGGGTTATTAGGAAAGATACGTAACGCTTGATTACACAGTTCAAAACACTAGGGGAGAGTGCTTGATCAGGCTTGAGGGAAGAAGGCTGCCAGTTATCCTAATCTGACCAGTACGTGCTGTGTACATGGAGCTGATTACAGCACTGCTCTCTCAAACAGGCATAACTATTATATAACGTGTAAAAAATTTAATCATGAATTGTGTTTTGCAAAACAGAGAATTGGCTGGTGGTGGAACCACTGGTGGGACTGAGAACACATAGGAAAGAGAAGGAAACCATTAATCATCTGGTGCTCTATTATTAGGTTAATTTGTCACCAAATTTAGAAACTCTAAGGTTTGGAAATACTCCCACAGAGGCAGTTTTACTTCTTTGCATGTTAAGCTTCACTGATCAGGAGGAACCACAGGCCCCCAGAAGTGAATAAAAACCCAAAACTTCACCAGCACTGACCTTAACACTACACAGCTGGCCACCCAACCATGAGATCCCATTCCTTCCTGTCTGTCCTTTTCCTCTTTGTGATGATGGTGCCGAGAGGTAAGCTGGGAAATGACTTCAGGAGCAGGACTTCTTAGGAGGTCTACTGGGGTGCACACCTGTGCTTTGTCCCCCATAACTCAGATATCAGGACACAGACTTGAGTGTCCCAAAGTCCAACACCTTCAGAACTGATGAGGTCCAAATTCAGAAAGGAGTCAAGGACCCCCATCACCATAAAATGGGGACCAAGAATCCCACCACGGAGACAAGAAGCCCAACTATAGAAATAGAGGCAGAGAAGCTATTTGACATAAGACTTAAGTCAGTACACTTTAGAAGAAATTGGCCACCATCAGCACCTTGCTCTCCAAAGAGAGTGAAGATTAATTCATATTGCTGAGGGAATAGAGTTATACAGAATCTATTGGTGAGAAGTGTATGTAAGTCCTAGAAATAAATAAAAAAAACTTGGGAGCAAAGGAACTATGAGGAAAGTAAAGACAATGGAAAAGTTCAGTGAAAGAGGCATGTAAAAATCTGGATTGCACCACTGAGACCCTCAATTTATATGTTTGAATGTTCGAATCTAGAATCAAGTGCAAACCACACCAGCCCTCTTCTGACTGTTCCATGCAGATCCTGGTGACAGTTTATAAAATCCTTTCCCCACTACTTTTTTGGAAGAAAGGGGACTTTCTGTGTATACTCCAGGGAGCAGAGGACTGGACAATAGTAAAAGCACTGGCCACCACCCACACAGTGCCCACATCTCTCAAACTACTGTCTGTCCCCACTGAGAGAGCCCTTCTTGGTTCATCTCTGAGATTCTTTTAAGCACAGCCAAAGGCTCCCACTTGTGAATTTGAGTCTAATTTGTGAGCATCCTCGTTCTCTACCTGGCACATAGCTGTGCTCTTACAAAGGAGATGATCCAATCCTCCATTTACTTCTCAGCTGTAGTCAGAACGCTTGGCTGTGGTGGACAGACTCGCAGGGACCTGTGATGTAAAATATGACTAATTACGTGAGGTTGCATTAGTGGCCATGCCTTCTACATTAGATAACAGAAGCCATGCCCACGGGAAGACTATGATTTTGCTAAGATCACCCATGTGGTTGCAACACTGAACCACGCTCCTCTTCCTCTGGGTCCTTGTTATTTTCACCAAGTCACACAGACATAAAAATGGTAACTGATTTCTGCCAGACTTTCACCTCAAGACTTCTTAACTGGATATTGAGGAAACTATGGAGATTTTTTTTTTTTTTTGCCATGTATGACAGCATTGAAGGACCAGGGGTGCTACTAAGGATGTGAAATAAAACAGGTATGTTATTTCACTTATACAAGGACCTAAAATACTCAAACTCAGAATAGATACTACAATGGTGGTTATCAGGCCTGGGAGGTGGGGGGAAGAAAGACTGGAGAGTTCAATATAAAAATCCAGTTAAACCATTTGATGAATAAGTTTTATAGATGAATTGTAAAACTTCATGTCTGTAGCTCTTAAAAATGTTAAGAGGTTGGGCCCTATGGTAAGGCTTCTTATCATAATAAAGAGAGCACTGAGAGGCTGTTTAGGATGAGGAGAGAGCTAGCCTCCGGCAGATGTCCCAGGGAACTCAGGGAGAGACACCTGCACTGCAAGCCAGGATCCCTGACCCCTCCAGAGCAAGTAAGGTCAGCCTTCCTTTGCTCCTCCCAAGTGGGTTACACTGTGAGGACAGTAAATGAAAGTCCTACAGGTCCTCAGTGGAGGGAAGCACTGCACATGGCTAGGTCTCTTGTGAACCCAGGATGTCAAGACAGGAAAAGATTTAAGAATCTTACTTTTGTTGCATCTTTTTATTGTTTGAGAACTTAATGCACACATATAATCTGTTTTGATCAAACCCACCACCTAATCCCTCTTTCCAATCTTCTATTCCCCCACTTTTTCCCCCTCTCCTAACATGAGCTTTGTTTTAAAACCACTGAGTCCACTTCTACTGAGGGCCATAAGCAGAAGCCTGTCATTTCTGTAACACCCTTTGTCATAACCAGTGGAAGTAATGAACCTTCCTGGTGCTGGAAAGGCACTGACATGTGGCCTTAGCTATGCTCTCCTCAACAGCCAAAAGAACTAAGAAAACATGTGGATATACTTGAGGAAAACTTGCAGCTCTGTAAAGTCTCTCCAAGCTTGTAGACACAAAAGGCGTGGAGTAACTCAATAAGCATGTTTCTTACACAGTTCTGAAGGGAGGAGATGACTTGGAAGCAGAAGAATGAACTGATTTTCTATAAAGTTGGAGATGAGAGGGTCTGCATCTGATGAGGATGCTGTGGACTTGGGATAAGTCCTGCTGTTGAAACTGCTTCCGGATAGATGTATTGATGCTTCCTTCAGTCCAGGGTGACTCACTAGAGAGGAAACTGAGCAAGATATTGCTTGTCCACTGAAGTTCCAAAGGCACCTTCTCCATCACTGTAACAGTAAACACTTCCACACATTCGAAGTGTGCTGCCAGGATGAGGGCATCTCTGAAACCTCACAAGTTAGCATGCTCACTCCAAGGTGTATCTAATCCCAAACACTCAACCCCCTCCCCCATTGCCCTCCCCCAAAGACACTATTTCTGTGTAAGCATTTGATCTCCCTGTGTAGACAATATTGTATCTCCCATTCCAGAGCCATTTTTTCTAGGATTGTGGCTTTGTGCACATTTACAGTACTTTGAAAGTGAATTAATAGTGTTGTCCAATTTCTTCTTGTGCAGGAAAGGCCGGCCTTGTCCCAGGGGAAAAGCAGTGCATTCTGTTGAAAGGGATATGCAAAGAGATATCGTGCACATCCACAGATGATACTATTGGCGTATGTAACGACGAGAAGAAATGTTGTAGGAAATGGTGGGTTTTTGATCCCTACCCAACACCCGTTCCCAAAGGAAAGTCTCCTTAGAGGGAAGAACATGATAAGTCCTTCAAACTCCAGAAAACATGGACAAGCTTTGCAGACTTCTGCTTACCTACACTCACCTTCTCTCTTGCCTGGAAATAAATATCCTCAGTCCATACTTCCTGGTCACTGCAAGCCTTTTAAAAATCTACCTGAAATTAGTAAAAAGAACTGGGAGGGGGCCCCTGACTGCTTCAGGATGGGGAGGGGGCCCCTGACTGCTTCAGGATGTACTGGAAGACCTCTGTTCAATGTCTCCCTTTACTATTTTTAAAACAGGGTTTGAGAAATTGAGATTTATCATAGCAATACTTTCATCTCTAAATTAATAATTAATAATAATAATAATTAGAAGAAAATGTATAAGAAGAATCTTATACCCTGAAAATATTTAAGCAAAAAATAAAAAGATAAAATTAAAACTTTAAGCATGTAAAATCGTGAATATGAAATACATAATGCTTGCTTTTTTACACTGCAATATAAACACTTTCCTTCATTTGCTTCTGAAAGCATAGCATTTTTTCTAGGTTGATAGTGAAGCTCAGAAACAGAGCACTTGACTAGCCCTGGCTCAAAACACTAAAAATAAATATAATTTTTACTAAGCTCTACTTGGAGCATATGGGTAGAAGTCTATCAATCGTGTGACCTTACTAACAGTGCACCAGAGAGTTAGGCTATGATCCCTACTCCTTCTTCCAAACACAACTTCAAATGGCATAAATTCTTAAAATCTAAAACAATTTCATTTCTTTAACGTCTATCTCAAAAGATAAAAAAAAAATTCCTAAAGCATAATTCTGGAAGAAAATAACTTTAAATTTTCCTCACGTCTCTTAACATAAAAGAGTAATTTATCTGTGAAATTTTAAACATGACAGAACATATTTTAGGCTAGAATATACAATAACACATGGTTTTGCATAATAATAATGGTTGCACAGGTATAACAATTATGAACAAATCAGATACATCATAAATATATCAAAGTGAGATATATAAATGTGTACCACTGTGATTGGTGAGTGTGTGCTCCTCCCTTTATAATTATGGCAGTTTTAAAAAATCAAGACAGACACATAAATTTATTAACAAAATCAGCTAAAAGATACGATGAATCCTCACCATCAAGAGCCAACCCCTTTTTATCTTCCACAAGTGAAGATATACAAAAAATGGCATGTCTTCATTCACTAACAAAGTCTTAACATTTCCGTGCATACACACAATACTGAAATGTAAGAACACCCTTTTATACTCTGTACACTGTTTTGGGTCCATGAAAATCTGGGCTGGTTGGTTTTTGTCAACTTGACACAAATCTAGTCATATCTGGGAAGAAGAATCTTGATTGAGAAAATAACCTCTGTAAAACTGGCCTGTTGGCAAGCCTGTGGGGTATTTTCTTGATTAATGATTGAGGGGCAAGGGTCCAGATCACTGTGGGTGGTGCCACCCCTGGAAGGGAGTCCTGGGTTATATAAGAAAGGAGGCTGAGTAAGCCAGTAAGTAGTGTTTCTCCATTGCTTCTGCTTCAGTTCCTGAACTGAGTTCCTACCCTAGCTTTTGAAGGGACTGAGGTAGCAGAATAAACTCCATTTTGTTCTTAAGACTCTATTCTAAGTTAACTTGTCCTTAGAGAGACATGGCCAATGAAAAGGGAAAACAAAACAAAACAAAACAAACAAACAAACAAACAAACAGAAAACAGCAGGACAGAGTCTATTTTGTCCTCCAAACTCTATTTTAAGCTACTGTCTGATGTCCTTGAAGTGATATGGCCCCCAGCTTTGGGCTCTGGGAAAGAGACCAACATTCCTTTACCCTCTCATGTAATGCCAAGGCTTAGAAACCCCCTCTTGCAGTTTTTTTCCTTTGTAAACCCCTTCACCTAGAGCTGGGGGTCCCTCTCCTTTCTGTTCCATCAGGAAGGTTTGCAGCCCAAGCTCGAGCTTGAATAAAGACTCTCATGTGCTTGTATCAGAGTTGTGGTCCCTAGTGGTCTCTAGGGGGTCTTGTGAACTGGGCATAACACTTCCCTCAGACTACAAGCTGTAAGCTGAAATAAACCCTTTCCTCCCCAAGTTGCTTTTGGGCATGGTGATAACTAAGTGAACTAAACAAAATCTATTCCTCTTGTTTCCAGATATGGACCCAAATTTGACAAAAATTATCCTATTGATCCAATAGCATCTTTTAGATGTGTCTTATTACCTTATGGGTCACATGATTATTTCTAAGTAGACAACTTTCTGGCTTCTTCAAGCAAAGAGAGCTTTGCTTCAATGAAATCTCTTGTAATCTCATCAGCTGGAGGGATGCCAATATAGGCCAAAGAGAGGTGGTTGTTGTATGTGTGTGTGTGTATGTGTGTGCGCTATGTACTCTAGTGTGTGTGGGTGCCTGCAGAGGCAAAAAGAGGGCTCCCTAAAGTTACAAGCAGTTGTGAGCTGCCTGATGTGGGGTCCTGGGAACCAAACTTGAGTTCTTGGTGGAAGAACAGCAAGAGTTCTGAGCCAGTGAGCTGTTCTCTGGCTCTTCCTTACCAAATATCTAGAAAGAAATTAAAGTCTGAAAACAAAACTCAAAGAACAAATCTCTCTAAAGACAATCCAAAGCCCAAAGACATCAAAACCCAAATGAATTAATGCCTGAAATGAAATTATCTTTCTCACACTGGAATCCAAAGTTTTTGATTAAATAACTGAGAATTTGAGCATTAGTTTTTGATTCTTCATCATAAAGATCCTTTAGTGAGTTGGGAAGGTTTAGTTCATTCAGTATGGAGTCTCCTGTGGTCTTCACATTTCATCAGAACAAAGGGAAACATAGGGAATGGAAACTGACCTACAGAGAAAGCCCAGGAGATTATTCATTTGGTAAAGTACCCACCACACTAACACAAAGACCTGAGGTTAAATCCCCAGAGCCCTGTTCAAAAGCCTAGCATGGAACCATGTGAATGTAAACCCAGTCTTGGGATGGGAGACAAACAGGAATATCCTTGAAGCTCATTGCCCACAGCCTAGTCAAACTGATAAGCTTCAGTCTCAGTGTGAGATGCTCTCAAAACATAGATGTGGAGGGAGGGCAATCAGGGCAAGACCTCTACCCATGCATGCACACCCAACAACAGCCCACCACACACACACACATGCACACGCACACACACTAAAAATAATATTAACTAAAGTTTTAAATAAAAAAACCCCAGCAAAATCAAAAGACGGCAAAATAGAAGCTACAGTGCTGTCTCCTCCACAAAGAAGAAGCAAAGGAGTGAGCAATGACATTCTGGAGTGAGTGGCCATGAAACACAAGGAAAGGATGCTAACACCTTATGACATGAGTGGTGCTTTGAAAGAAAATGACCCCATAGGTCCAAAGGGAGGTGTGTCCTTGCAGTAGGTGTGGTTTTGTTGGAGGAGGTGCATGAGTAGGTAGTGGGCTTTGAAGTCTCAGAAGCTCAAGTCAGTTCACTTCCTGCTGCCTGCAGCTCTGGGTGTAGAACTCTCAGTTTCTTCTCCAGCACCACGTCTGCCTGTGTGCTGCCATGCTTCCTGCTATGGTGATAATGGATTGAACCTCTGAAGCTGTAAGCCAGCACCAATTAAATCTTTGCCTTTATAAGAGTTGCCATGGTCATGGTGTCTCTTCACAGCAACAGAACACTTTCTAAGACAACATGGAGACCTGGAATGCTTGCCATAGGTCAGGGGACTTCCCACAGCAGAAGAAAAGGGAATGTAGTGAAATTGGTTTCTTTAAAAACACAGAAATGTTAGGTGAATATGTTTTTGTTTCAATCCCAGGTTTGCAGTATGGTGCTGCTAACTATGATTTATCTCATGCTCTAGAAGGGGCGTGATTTTGTCAGCTGAAGACAGTTTACGTTTGGAACTCTTGAGAGGGTTTAAACATGTGAACCTCAAGTGGGCCTGCAGCAGCAGTGGATGCTCCAGGTGCTGCTGCTGCTACTGCTGTTTGTTTGTTTTCTGTTTGCTGATTGCTGAATTAGTTTCTGGTTGGATCTATCCTGACAAAGAAGATAAAATTTGCCCCAAAGAGCTCATTGCCCCTAATCAGCAGGAAGTAGTCTAATGAGGTCTAGCCTCCCGTTCCCCCTCTAACCTTCTTTCTCCTACCTAGTGTTGGGGGTTGAAAGGGACAGTGGAGGTAGGTAGGAAAAAGAACCCAATAAAGTAGCCAAAAGTATGGCTACCCCGAGAGACTCCATTCCTTTGAAAATCATCTATCCTAGCTCCAGGAGAGCACTACCCTCTCTCTGGCTGGAGGCTAAATTGACAGCCTAAAGGAACTTCCTGCTGCCTGCGGTTCAGGATGTAGAACTCTCAGCTCCTCCAGCACCATGTCTGCCTTCATGCTGCCATGCTTCTCACCATGATGATAATGGACTGGACCTCTGAAACTCTAAGTAAGCCCCAATGAAATGTTTGCCTTTATAAGAGTTGCCTTTCCCTCCCCCCTAATCGCCTGAGACACCACAACATTGTCTACAGCAGTCACTGTGAGGATCCATTCTTCCTTGGAGAAGGAATTTCAGTGTATGAGCATCTTTGTGATCCCATCACACTTGCCCCCAAGTATGTAGCCCCGTAAATCTATATAGACTCACAAAACAGAACCTAAGACAACATAGTGCCCCCATAATACCGAGGCAGGTGTTCAGCACAGTAGAGTGTTGTGTTCCCCCAAACTGAGGAACCAAGAGGTTTGACCCCTGTGGTGGGAGGCTGAGCTCCTTCCCTTCCTGTTTCCCACTGTTACCTTCCAGTGCCAACGCCTTTTGAGAGTGCACCTTCCTTACCACCCACCTGTAAAAAGCATAGGAACACTAAAGTGAAGGGCTGTAAAGAGATATCCCATGCAAGTAGAAAAAAAGATGTAAGCAGATGTAGCTACACTCCAAAACTGAGAGGGAGAGGATGGGAGAAGAAGGGATAAATAAACCAATTCAATAAAAGGAAATAACAATCATATATACGCACACTGCTCGAGTTCCCAATTACACAAAATAAACACAAACATTGTTAGGCCTTATGGTAATTAGTGTTAATTGTCAACTTAACACAATCTGGAATTGCCAGGTAGATGGGGCCTCTGGGCCTAAGGGTAGTGTCTACCTACTTCCTCACAATGAAACATTTCATCCTAGATAGAAGAAGGGACTCATAAAGACACACAGCTCTTTCAATACCTGTAAGACTCAGGAAGCTCAGAAAGTCACAAGATCCATAAGGCTCCTAAGCACTAAATGATTACTGGGGAAGAGGAGATTCCTCGGTGGAACTGCCTGCATGTTGGGCAAGGAGCTTCTAGTTCATGAGTCCTCACCTGTAAGCCTCTGCAATTACACGCCAGGCCAAGGTCTCCTGATATGGCCTTAAGGAATTAAATCAAGCTCAGGTTGGAGAGGCCACATCACAACTGAGACTGACAATTTTATTGAGAGCAACCAGACTTTATATACCTTTATCAGAGACAGAATATAATGGCAATTGCCAAAATCAATGTTTGCAAGTTATACAGGACACACAAGATTAATGTCTAAGACCAACCATCCTGTCAACCTTCTATAGTTTTTTTTTTGTTGTTGTTGTTTTTGTTTGGCTTTTTTTTTTTTTTTTTTTTTTTTTTGACTTCCAAGGGAACATACAGAGAAACACAAAGAGGCCTGAATGCTTCACTGCCTGAGAGAGAACATCAGTCTTTCAGGAACTGGAAGGAACACTGTGCTCCAGGAGTCATGGACGCTAACCTGAAAAACCTATGAACATGCCTCTTAAGGCAGCTGAGCTGGGCCAACTCTATGGTTACCTACACTCAAACATGCTGGGGCAGCTCTTGTGATACATCTTCATTTGAATCACCAGTGTTCCTATAAGCAAACCCTCACTCGTGCTGTTGTAAGTAACCCCCAATAAATTCATTGGTTCACCAAGCAAAAATTGAGGGAAGTCATCTGGTTGGTCTAATATCCATGCTGTATCTAGGTGAATAGACATTTATTTACACACCACCTGACCTGAGCCCAGTGTACACTAAGACTCTCCTTTCATCCCTCCATAGAAGTGAATTGTACCTGCAACACCAGGATCCACATGGTAAGAAAATCTGACTAGAGACTGATGGATACATGTAGTATTAAGTGTTATAAATCCTGATGTGGTGTTTCTACCTACCTTAGACTGTTTATGCTCCCAGACGAAAGAAACACACAGCCTTTATATTTTTAAATAAGCCTTAGGCAGCACAATAGCTGGACAGCTGCCTGCCCTCCGTGCTGTTAGAATCTACCTTCCTACCTGTAACCCCTTTATTACTTACTATGTTTCATTTGGGCTGCTCTTAGCTCCCATTAGGCAGCCCTCTGGGCCACATGCTCTTGGCCCTTAGCCCATGGCAGATCTGTACAGCTATTGGCTGTTGGCAACTTTATTCATCCATCAGAATTAACTTGGGTCACAGGGGCTAAGTGCAGATTCCAGGTCTTGGAGGCCAGCACTTAGCATTACAATAGACAGTAAAAGACAAACATTCAACAGATATATAACAAAAACCCCTTGAGTAACTATAACATTTAAATAGTAAAAGTATAAACACAAAATAAGAACAAATAAAGATACTGTGGAATATCCATGAGGCCTATCCACGTAGCAGTATGTTTACACTATTCTGAAAGGAGCTGGGCATGACCCGAGTATGAGATATGCATGTTGGAAAGGTTACGTTGGAACGTGATTTGTACAACTGGTACGCATTGTTTGCTTTGGCAGCACATATACTAAAATTGGACTTGTGCAGAGATTAGCATGAATTAAAAACTAGAAATAGATCTGTCTTCGTTGCTATTCTATCGCTGTGGTGAAGCATCATGACCAAGGCCACTTGTAAAAGGAAGCATTCAATTAGAGGCTTGCATATGGTTTCAGAGTGCTCACGGCCATCATAGCAGGGAGGGAGTGTAGACACAGGTCGGCAGTCAGGGGTATGGTGCTGGAACAGGAGCTGAGAGTTCACTCCTGATCTACGAGAGGCAGAGAGAGAGAGAGAGAGAGAGAGAGAAAGAGAGAGAGAGAGAGAGAGGCAGACAGAGACAGAGACAGAGAGAGATAGAGACAGAGAGACAGAGAGACAGAGAGCCAGTGGGCCAGCCTGGTATGGGTCAGTGACATATCTCCTCCAGCAAGACTACACCTCCTAATCCTATCTAAACAGTTCCATTAACTGGGACCAGGCATTTAAACATATGGACCTATGGAGGCCATTCTCACTCAGATTACTACAAGATCCTGAGAGGGAGAAATGTGACCAAAAAAAAAAAAAAATTCCAAAAATAGTAAGGATTTTTTAATTGTAGAGTGACACAATATACATATTATTATGTTAAGAATCTTATTGGTTTCCTGGTTTTCAAAGAAAAACATACTATTTAAAGGAGGTGAGGAGGGGAACAGGGATGGGGATTGGGTGTGGGGAGAAGGGTTTGGGCAAGGGCTCGGAGAGAGCAGAATTGGGGGGGGCATATCTGGGACTAGCCGGAGACTTGGATTGGGGAAGGCTCCCTGGAGTCTATGGGGTGACCCTAGCTGAGACTCCTAGCAGTGGGGGATATGAAGACTGAAGTGGCCACTTTCTATAGCTAGGCAGGACTTGTAGTGAAGGGAGGAGGACATCAACCCACCCACAAAACCTTCCACCCAAAGTTTGTTCTACCTACAAGATGCACAGGGATACAGATGGAACAGAGACTGAGGGAATGACCAACCAATGACTGCTCAACCTGAGACCCATCCCATGGGAGAGCCAACCCCTGACACTATTAATGATGCACTGCTGTGCTTGCAGACAGGAGTCTAGCATAACTGTCTCCTGAGAGGCTTCATCCAATAGCAGATAGAAACAGATGCAGAGACCCACAGCCAAACTTTAAATGGAGCTCTGGGGAGTCTTGTGGAGGAATTGGGGAAAGACTGAGGAAGCTGGAGGGGTCAAGAACATCACAAGAAGACTACAGAGTCAACTAACCTGGGCTCATGGGAGCTCACAGAGACTGAACCACCAACCAAAGAGCATGCAGGAGCTGGATCTAGGCCCCCCCCCCCACATTTGTAGCAGATGTGCAGCTTGGTCTTCATGTGGGTACCCTAACAATTGGAGTGAGGGCTGTCTCTGACTGTTGCCTGTCATTGGATCCCCTTCTCCTAGCTGGTCTGCCTTATTGGGCCTCAGTGGGAGAAGATACACTTAGAACTGTTGCTACTTGATGTTCCAGGGTGGGCAGGTACCTAAGAATGGCTTCCCCTTCTCTGAGGAGGAGAAAGGGAGGTGAGGGTGGGGGAGGGGTTTGTGAGAGTGGGACTGGCAGTAGAGGTGGGAGGGCTGCAACCCAGATGTAAAGTGAATAAATAAATTAATTAATGGAAAAAATAGATAGAGAAAGAAAATATGAGTAGGCTGGGTGTGCCGATACACAGCTTTAATCCTAGCTCTGAGGAGGTAGAAGCAGGTGAATCCCTGTAACTTCCAAGCCAGTCAGGGCTACATAGTGAGACAGTGTCTCAAAAATAAATTAAATAGTGTAGAGGCACAAGTTCACACATGTATGTCTGTTTATACGTGTAAGAATTACTAGTACTTTTTAAGTTACTAGTAATTTAACAAAGTACTCAATGTGAAGGCAAGAAAAGCTTTTGAAATCCATAGGGTTAGAAGTGAAACCATTGACCCAGAGCACATAGACATTTATTTTCCCAAAACAAAGTGTGTGGGGGGTTAGGGTCAGGGGGAATTAAAATGAGAATGAATAAATAATTTTATGCTTTCTTTTTAAATATGAGGTTTTGAGGGTATTTAAAGTAGGACTACATAGTCCTAGGTGAAGAAACACTTAATTTAGAAAAGTCACAACTAAAAGAAACTGATGTGAATTTTTCATACTGTTGAGTAGAAGGGGAATGTTAATTATGTATTACCTAACTAGTGCCTTTCTGGCAAGCTACACTCAATAAGACCCATGATTTCTAGGCCAAACTTACTATCTGGTCATAAGTTATCTTCTTTCCCCCTCTGCTAATAACAACATGTACTTGATGGCTGATGTCTCTTTGACCTTTGAGGAAAGGCACTGGCAATTCTATCTGCCCCCACAGAGGCCTCAGGCGATCTGGCAACACCCAGGTGTTCACCAGCCTGAGTAGAACAGAGCCAGTCCTTTGATGTCTGTGATGGCAGTTCGCAGCTGGGCATCACACAGTGTTCCTGAGCGTCCAGGCAGCACCACCATGTTCCAATTCCACCGCAGGGAAACACATATCAATTGAAAATGTCTCAAAGTCACTAAAATCCCTGCTTTCAGTGTTCCATAAAGGGCTTCTACTTCTCCTCATAAATTGTATTGCTTTGTCATGTAAACTGGGTTTCAAAAAAACCCAAGGGTTTGCAGATAGGAGACAACAATCAGGAAATTCTGGACTCCTGATCAAGGATGGTAAAACCCAAGCCAGACTGCCCTGAGTTATTAACAAGTAGCACGCTGGGCTGTGGTGGCGCACGCCTTTAATCCCAGCACTTGGGAGGCAGAGCAGGTGGATTTCTGAGTTCGAGGCCAGCCTGGTCTACAGAGTGAGTTCCAGGACAGCCAGGACTACACAGAGAAACCCTGTCTCGAAAAAACCCAACCAACCAAACAAAAAAAACAAAAAACAAAACAACAACAAAAACCAAGTAGCACAACATACCCCCAGGACCACCACATAGGTTACCTTTTGAGCTTCTAGAATGTTGGAAAATGGGGAGGCCAGGTGCCTCTGTTTCAGTAACTGAAGAGGAGGGAAGACCTGAACCTGGGCTTAGAGACAGACACATTGCACTCCTGGGGCATTCCTTGCCCTCACTTGTCCGCAGGAATCTGTGCACCCTCTTTCAGACCCTCCAGTCATATTCCCAGGTCTCTGTTCCTCCATCATCCTGGCAGCGTGGGATGAACCTACAGAGATAACATAACTTCATGTTCTATCCACTGAAACCCCCAAACAGGAGGAGCACTCTAGCAAGTGTTGGTAAAAAAAGAATTCCCATTTTAGTGGTGAAAAGTTCCCAACTTGGAATGAGTCCATCTGGAAAGCTATGAAGACCATGGGGCTGGAGAGACAGCTTAACAGTTGAGCATTTGAGTTCAGACCCCAGCATCCACCTCGGATTGTTGACAACCTCCTTTAACTCCAATTCCAGGGGAACTGTCGCCCTCATCTGGACTCTTTAGGCACCTACACTCACGTGCACATTCCCATACACAGACACTGTCATTTTTAAAAAATTAAAGTTATAAAGATCACTATCAAGGATATGGACATACTTCATAGTTTCTAAAGTTGGGGTGCCTCTGCCTTCTGTAAGCCTTCCCTGGGCCCCTCAGACTACTCTGGTATCCACTATGATTGTCTCATCAGAACCCAGTAGGTAAGTCATTTACTCAGTCAGAAATATACTCATGTTGCTCTTGCGTTTGCATCTGTGTTGTGTGACTCTGTGCTTTATGACATCTTAATTCTTCCTGTGTAACTTTACAGGTGGGAAGAGTGAACAATTTGTGTTCACTAAGATTTTTGGTACAGAAGTTAGCTGACCTCATTCAGTTATTCAAATGATAGTTGAAGCTCTCGCCCATCCCACCCCCACATACATCTCACTAGCCTATGTGTAGTTTTGAATCCAAATGTCTATTCCCTCAAACACTGACAGATCAGCATGGTGTCACACCAAGGGTTCCTCGTCCCATTACCAGAGAATGAGGGGAATACTTTCCCTCTGTAAGTGGGGCCTTAACTGGCATAGCTCCAGAAACCATGAGAAGACACAGGCTGTTAGCTGCACATCTTCTCACCTTCTCAGAACTGCTGCTTCCATCCCTGCTCTGTGTTTGCCATCTGAGCCCACACCCAGCCAGCATTTCATAAATGTGCTTAAAGCGAAAAATGGTCATGTCCATTGCATGCTGCCTCCTGGTACAAAGCCTCATTGGAACACAGAAATGTTCTTGCTATTGAAAGGTTCAATAACCATGTGGCAACTTACAACTCCTGGGCCAAAGCCACAGAGAGGCTCTCCTCATTCTAGCCTCTGGCTCTCATTAGCCTCCCTCCTCTGCTATGAGGGTCCTGCTCTCAATCCTGGGGGTCCTCACCTTGTTATCCATAGTTCCTCTGGGTAAGACAAAAACTTTTCATTCCAGGGCTATAAAAATAGAGGTAGAGGAGAGACAAGGTATGTAAGAAATTTGAGGAGTGGAGAAAAGGAAGCTGGCAATTAGCAGAAGGTGGGAGAGGGGAGATGGGGCACATCCTCCGCCATTGTCCTGGGCTCACAGAGTGCTACCAGCAATAGGCAAAGGCTTGTGTTATGTGTTTCTTTAAAGTTGGTTGAAACTCAGATGGTTTTACTTAATCTGTGTGGGAATTATATAAGGTGGGAATGAAGGCTCCACCGGAGTTCATTTTTAATGTTTATTAGCACTTATGAATTATACATAATAATAGGTTTCTTTGTGACACTTTCATACATGTACATGACATATTTTGGTTATATTAAATCCCTAATCCTGCCCCCATGTCCTTCCTCAAAACCCCTTTCCTCCTGCCAGCCAGCTCCTCCCACCTCTGCCTGCATGGCTGTTTTGGTTTGGTTTGTTTGTTTGTTTGAGATGGTGGATTCCTTGGGTTTGGGGTTTTGTTTTGTTTTAGATAATAACATAATTACATCATTTCCCCCTTCCCTTTCCCCTCCAAACCCTCCACATAACCCTCCTTGCTCTCTTTGACATTCATAGTTTCTGTTTTTAAATTAATTTTTGTTGCATGCATATTAGGAATGTGTGTGTGTGTGTGTGTGTGTGTGTGTGTGTGTGTGTGTGTGTGTGTGTAACCTGTTCTGTCTGTATAATGTTACTTGTATGTATGCTTTCAGGGCTGACAATTTGGTACTGGCAACCAGCCGTGTGCTCTTCCTGGGGAAGACTGTTTCTCCCACTCTCAGCACTCCTGGGTTGCCTGTAGGTCTTTGTGTAGAGGTCTCTCATGGACTTTCTCTCCTACACAGTAGCATGTCTGTTATTGTTGTCCTTGCTCAGCTCATGTTTAGGCAGTCGTGTTAGTAAGACTTTGTGGGTGTAGCATCTGACATTACTAGGAGACACAATTTCCTAACAAAATCCCTGCTCCTCTGGCTTTAGATTCTTTCCATCCTGTCTTTCACTACGTTTCCTGAGCTTTAGGTGCAGGAGTATTTTGCAGATTTATTCCTTGGGACTAGGCTCCACAACTCTGCATTCTGATTGGTTGTGGTTTTCTATAGTGGTCTCTGTTTATGTCTTTTTTTTTTTTTTTTGCCTTTCTTTCTTCCTTCCTTTTGTGTGTGTGTGTGTGTGTGTGTGTGTGTGTGTGTGTGTGTGTGTGTGTGTGTGTGTTCCAATGAGTCCCATTAGAGTTGTTTATAGAAGCATGTGTCAGAGTTCATTTGCAAGAACATGGGGAAATTACCAGTGGTTATACCAATGAAGAAAATGTTTCTCCCTCCCTCATCAACTATTAGCTGAGTATAGATGCTCAGGAAGGGGTGTGACCCAGTAGCCCTACCCTCCCATGACAGGATGTTGATGGAACCCCATAGGAGTCTTGTGCAGGTCATCATAGGTGCGGGGAGGTCATCATGTCAGACCCAGAATTCTCTCTCTCTCTGTCTCTCTCTGTCTCTCTGTCTCTGTCTGTCTCTGTCTCTGTCTCTCTGTCTCTGTCTCTCTCTCTCTCTCTCTCTCTCTCTCACACACACACACACACACACACACACACACACACACACACACACACACACATACACACACACACACATACTCCTTGCCCCCTTCCACAATGATCCCTGGGCCCTGGGGGGGTAGGGCTATTGATACAGATGTCCCTTTTACAGATGGGTCTTCCACTGTCATTTACTCTCTGTACTGTGACCATCTGTGCAGCTACTGATATCAGCCCAGTGCAGAAAGAAGCTTCTCTGCCAGGCTCTGACAGCAGCACTGATCTGTGGGCCTAAGCAGCTACTTAGAAGGTACTGATGAGTCTGTCATGTCCATTAGCAAAACAGCAGCAGCCTTCCACTAGGGCCTGTGACCTCCCCAGCCACTGGCTTTTGACCAGGTTTGCAGCACCAGATGTGTTCACAGGACCAATCTTCCTGTGACTCAGGATCAAATCCCATTTGAAAGTGGTTGTCTGTGTGGCAGACTTGCTGCTATTGCGCCAGTCTGTATTGTTGTACAAGGAGCTTATGGCTGAGTGAGACTGTTGGTGACAACCCTCCCTTGAAGCCTGCACACCTTTCCGCACTGTGAGGGTGAGCGAGCGGGAAGAAGCTTCATCGTGGTTCCAGCCCGATGTTGGTTCCAGCCCGATGTTGGTTCCAGCCCGATGTTCTACGTCCTGTGATGAAGGCGTGTGGCATTGCCAGGGTCTTACCATCGAGTTCTGGTGGGCAATCAACAACAGTTTCACCTTCATTATTAGCCAGGTGCTAAATAATCAGTTTAATCTTCCAAATTTAAGTTTAAAAATCTACCAGTGTTATATAACAAACACCTACACGTGGATTTTCATTATCGTTTGTTGAATTGTCTTTTTGAATGCATACTAGCTACAATTAAAGATTTCCCTGACCATTGGTGTTGCTTTATATTTTTATTGAGAGATAATTTACTCTTTTCAAATTTGCCCTCAAGTAGTCTCAGTATGTTTGTAACTTATGCAGCCATTGCTACGCTACGTTCCAGACATTCTTCCTTCCCCCTCTCCTATTGCCCTGGAAGCCTCTCCCACTCTGAACCTTGAATATAGACACAGCAATACAACCTATGGCCCTCTGGTCTGGCTTCTTGCACTCAGAACAATGTTTCCAAGTTCTGTCTCTGCCTCAGTTCATCACCACCAGGCCTTCTGTTACGGAAAACTGTTACACTGGACTGTTACACTGAGATGGCTCAGTGGTTGAGAGCCCTGGTTTGCCTCCTAGCATCTACATGGTGACTCACAACCCTCTGTCACTTCTGTATAATACTAGCACGTCCTAAGTGATGACAGACGGGGAGAAAGGCATTCTTCTCTGTGTCAGCAAGGAAGGTCCCCAAACTAATCCCCGGTGGGGACTTGGAGACTGTGCTACTGACTTAGCTTGGTCATATTTATGTGTAGAGCATCTTGAAGAAGAACAGCTGGATAAAACAGGACAGTAGCAGCAAGGACAGATGAGCGCACACCGCCTGAGCATGTGTGTCTATAAGCTGTCACCTACTTTGGTCATTCTGCTCCAGACTTCATGTAAATGGAACTGTGTTTATGTGCCTTTTGTGTTTGCAAAATTTTACCTCACATCACATTCACGAAGTGCATCTGTAGACATGTATAATAAGCAGTTCTGTCCCTTCTCAGGGCTGCCCCATTCACCTACTCTTTCCAGAGGGAATCGTCGTTTGTCTGTGTCCATCTTCTTTGTGTTTCCTCTCACATTCATTTTTAATGTTGTTCTTCTTATATTCTGGGAACGTTCACTATTCTTTCCTTAAAGCATGAACTATTTTAAACAACAAAAATAATAAGTAAAGGGGGCTAGAGAGATAACTTGACGGTTAGGTGTCCTGGCTGCTCTTGCACAGAACCTGACTTCAGTTCTCAGAACCTACATGTCAGATCACAAGCAGCTGTAACTGCAGTTCCAGGAGATCTGACACCTTCTTCTGGCCTCTGTGGGCACCAGGCATGCACATGGTGAACAAACGTGCATGCAGGCAAAACATTCATACACATCAAGTAAAGGTTTTCAAATTATAAGCACTAAAAATAAACATAAGCAACAAAGGGCCGGAGAGCTGGCTCAGCACTTAAGACACTGTTTTTGCAAAGGTTCTGAGTTCGAGTCACAGCATCCATGTCAGGTGGCTCCCAGCCACCTGTAACTCCAGCTCCCAGGGATCCAACACCCTCTTCTGGACTTCATGGGCAGCCACACGAATGTGGCAGACAGACAGACAGACAATTTTTTTCATTAATTTATTCACTTTATATCCTGATGGTAGCCCCTCCCTCCTCTTCTCCTACTCCCACCCTCACAAATCCCTCTCCCCCTGAGAAAGGGAGGCCTCCCATAGGTACCAACCTGCCCTAAGACACCAAGTCACAACAGGACTAAGTGCATCTCTCCCACTGAAGCCAGACAAGACAGCCCAGCTAAGGGAAGGGGATCCAAAGGCAGGCAACAGAGTCAGAGACAGCCTCTGCTCTAGTTGTTAGGGGACCCACATGAAGACCGACCTGCCATGCACAAATATTTAAAGTAGTAAGAACGAATCCTTTAAGAAATAACAACCAACCCCCTGCAAACAAACAAACAAACAAACAAACAAACGAAATAATAGCAAATAATCCATACAGTGAAATGTATTTGTCTTCTCTTTTCAAAGCCAGGAGCTTCCTTGAGAATCAGGACTGTTTTTCAGAGTACCGCCACTGCAGGATGAAGTGCAATGCCAATGAATATGCCATCAGATACTGTGAGGACTGGACCATCTGCTGTCAGGTGAAGAAGAAGGAAGCCAAGAAGAAGAAGATGTGGTGACACACTGAGCGCCCTCTTCTTAGATTCCAGGGAAAGGTTCCGGAAGTGCGTACAAGTTCATTGTCTACCTACGAATAAATGGTGTGATGAGTGAGAGGGATTTCACAACAATTTCATGGTCACGTGCACATTGAGACACGTCTTATCACACCGTGAGTCTATTTTCACGTGTATAACTTTCAGCAGATTGTGTTTTCAACTATACACTCCATATATTCAAGGCTAGCCTTGGCAATGCTGAATCAAATCAGTGGGTTATTTAGAGGAGGAGAAATGAAAGAATATTGGGAAGGAGGAGGAGGAGGAGGATGAGGAGGAGGAGGAGGAGGAGGAGGAGGAGGAGGAGGAGGAGGAGGAGGAGGAGGAGGAGGAGGAGGGGAAGTTCAGCAGGAGGGGAAGAGGAAAAGATAAAGGAGCAGGGTGAATCTGACCAACATGTATCATACACGTGCATGAAATTGTCAGCGAACACATGTTAAATTGTTTTAAAATTTAAAAGAAAAAATTCTGGTCTTGGGTAAATTATTCACCATTTAAATGTTCTGATCTGTCAGATGAGGTAAGAACACTACCTGTAATGAGATATTATGATTATGTAAATTAGAATGTGTTACCTGATCTTTCTACACTGGCATAGGTCCTTCTGGCTCTAACTTCTGTTAAGGAGTCCAATATTATCTAATACCTTAGTAAGAGTAGGGACCCCTCTCTCCTTCAGTTTTCAGTGTTTTAACTATTATATGTCATAGAGAATTTCTTTTCTGGTCTAGTCTTCTTGGTTTCTATAGGCTTCTACCTGGACAAGCATCTCAGTATGGATTTGCGAAATTTTTCTTCTATGTCACTGAAGATATTTTCTGTGCCTTTATTGTGGCATTCTCCTATGCCCACAATTTGGAGGCTAGGTCTTTTCATGATATTCCAGAATTATTATTTTCTCATGTTCAATTCTTCTTCTTCCTCTTCTTCTTCCTCCTCCTCTTCTTTTCTTCTTCTCCTTCTCCTTCTCCTTCTCCTTCTCCTTCTCCTTCTCCTTCTCCTTCTCCTTCTCCTTCTCCTTCTCCTTCTCCTTCTCCTTCTCCTTCTCCTTCTCCTTCTCCTTCTCCTTCTTCTTCTTCTTCTTCTTCTTCTTC
>CM052708.1:55631024-55644568 GCA_028551405.1 Uromys caudimaculatus | reverse complement strand
TCCACTGAGGTTTTTTTATTGGTTTGATATTTTTCTGTTACATCATCAATTCAGTTTGGGTTTTCTTCATTTTATTCATCTCTTTGTTTTTTATCTTCTTTTAATTGTAAATTTAAAAAAATCTTTTGTCTGGGTATTCTTCTGGGTCATTTTCATTGGGCACATCACTATGGGATTTGTGTTTTTCTGGAGGTGACAAATTCTGTGTGTGTGTGTGTGTGTGCATTGTGTATGTGTGTGGTGTGTATGCATGTGGTGCGTATGTATGTGGGGTGTGTGTGTGTTGTTTTTATTTCTACATTGGGATTTGTGCATCTAGAATTAGTAAGTTGGTTCAGTTTTTCTTTCTTTTGTTCCAATCACCTTTCTTCATTCAATAGAGGGGTTTGTAACGTTCAGGGTTAAGATGATGGCTTCTGTGCTTGTCTGGTGTTGGAGATACAGCCTGTCTCCCAGCTGTTGTTTCTCTGTCACCACTTGGTGACTTTAGCCATTCAGTCAAGGAGCCTGGAACAAGTTTCCCCTGTCAGTGCAGACTGGTCCTGGGTCTCAAAGCCAGATAGACCAACTGTGGTGTCCCACACAGATAGCTGTCAGGGCTCTGGGACTCTGAGATATGTGTGGTGGCTACTGAGTCCCTGGCAGCAAACAGGCTGGAATCAGCCATAATCGAATTTGAGCCATTAAAGAATACCAGTATCAGCCAGAAACGGTGAAGCATGCTTTAATCAGGATGCAAAACCAGATGGATCTCTGTGAATTTGAGGCCAGCCTGGTCTACATAGCAATTTCAGGCCAGTCAAGGCTAGACAATGAAAGGAAGAGGAGAAAGAAGGGGGAGAGGAAGAGGGGGGGAAAGAGAACGAGAAGAGGGAGGAAGAGAAGGAGGAGAAGGAAGAGGAAGAGCAACAACCTATTTGGATCTATAGAATATTTTGGCAACATGAACCTTCTAACAATATTAATCCTTCTTTTCTTCTGATGTGAACTTAAATTTAATTTTCAATTCTTATAGCTTCATTGTATAGGTCTCTAACATCTCTGTGCTAGGCTGTTACATATAGGGAAAGGGAGTTGACCTTGCGTGTCTTTCCTGTGGTTGCTTAGTCTGTACTGAATGAGAGGGTCTGATGTCCACCAGAGGTGTTTTTCATGGCAGCAGTATTTCTTTGTGTATCTGCTGGCCACACTTGGATTTTTATCCTGTGGGTTGGGCAGGTTCTTTCACCTTCTGAAGACTCCCCAGACTCACCTGTAGGGGTGGCTGTTTTAGTTAAGGGATGTCTAAGTGTATTGACTGTGTGGGAAACAGCCACAGCACTGAGACCTATACAGATAGAACTTCTGTCTTCACATTTCAAGAACTCTTGCATAATAATCACCCTGCAGGAAGGATGCAGCTCAGGGTATCTTGTACCCCATGCCAAGCTCAGAGCCCTCCAGCTTTGCAGCAGTGAACAGCAGACAGGTTGGTTCAGAATTTTAACTACATACTGACCTCAGGCTCCAAACTCCAGGGTAATTCTCAGTTGATAAGATATTTTCCTGGCCACTATGGGCAGAGCTATCTTTCCTAGACTAAGCCAGATGCTTGCCTCTTGCAGTCCTCTTGCTCACCACAGCTGCCTCACTAGACGGCCCTTCTCTCAGAAATATGGCCGGCTGAATCTAGTCTCCTTTGCCTGTGGAAGTTCCCTAACTTGGATCCTCTGTCAGACCTGTTGTTACTGTGCAATTATCTCACAAGACACCCCTAGCTTTTCTGTCCACTGCTGACCCATCTCCTAGATGAGTTGTTGTCTTACCAAAACCTCCAATTGGATCCAGGACTTCCAAGGCTGTGGCTAATGGGGACAGAACTGCATGGCTTTCAATTGGCTTTACTTTTCGGAAGTGTTCTCTGTTTCCCCTCCCTCTGCCAGACAACTCCTGGCTGAAGTTGTTTGGCTTGCTTCTCTGTGTCCTGAATTATTCTCTCTGCTCATTTCCAGTTCCTGCCACCCCTCTCATGGCTGCCAGAAGCACTTCCTGTGTCTCTGTCTTTGTAATGGAGGCTTTTGTCTCCTTCTGCTCCTCTCCTTCACCAACTCACACAGAGACAGCCTCTAGGTCACCACCTTATCCAAAAGCTCATTTTTGTTAATGGTTATCCAAACTTTCATTGTGGATGTCGACTGCCTTTATCCATTCATCAGTTGGTGGGCATCTAGGGCGGTCCTTGGGTCAGTGTCGTGGCTATTGTGGATGGTTCTGCAAGAAGACAAGGATGAGTGATATCTATGTGTGCTGCTGACTTAGATTCCTTCAGGCATAGACCCAGGAGGGAGCCAGCAGAATCACATGGTCATTCCACATTTAGTGGCACCCCCCACCCCCCACCCCCTCTGTCCCGATTTCCAGAGCGGCTGCATGAGTTTATTCTCACTAGCAGTGAATAAAAGTTTCTTTCTTTTACAACTTGACATTTGTTGTTTGATTTCTTTCTTTCTTGTTTAAAAGAATCTTTTTTCATTCAACTGACATAGTATCATGCATTTTTTTAAGATAAAAAAAATCTTGGAAGGATTGTCGTCAAAATGTATTTAAGGTCTCTTGATTTCTATTTCTCTGAATCCTCTAATTTTCATACATGTTGTCGTTTTTATAATAAATGTTTTTAAGCCTCAAGAAAAGTCTTTTCACATTCTCCTTTTCCATAGCTCTTATCAGTCCACAGCTATCACTTAGAATTGTGGCACTGCTGACACGTGCCCTTCATCATAGAGTTGTCTTTATTAAGGATATTTCCTGTTAACCAGAATTAGAGTGACCTCTGATAAGTCCCAGTTTCAGACGAAAGCTGTGTTTCCAACTAAGTCTGACATTAAAAAGTGGACACTGTGCTTAGACAAGATACACTTCTTACCCTTCAACTTCCCAGTTTATAAGAATTATCCAAGTCATTCTTAAATGACTTAAAATGTTGTCGCTATTTCTATATCCAGTGAAAATTCAGCTTTTAACTACTGTGGAATTTGACAATTCTGGCAAAGGCAAAGCTGACTTTCTTGATTTAAATAAGATGCAAACTCTGTAAGACTGCAAATGTTTAACTGGTGAAAATAAGAAGATGTGCCAGTAAAGAACATGCTATCTAAAAAATCCAGTTTCTGTCTCATAAATAAATAAATAGTCCTTCTGCAGTCTCCGTTTAAAATCAATATACTATCCACATAGCCAGCTCAATACATTTTATTCCTTAATCATAAAAACCTGCTGTGCACATTGTTTCCATGTTGTCATACCAAACATCACAAAAAATGTCACTGATTCTAAGAATGGAACCATCACAGGGAGGGGGAAGCTAATTAACCTATGTTCAAAATATGTAGACATGCACAATTTATTTGACACTTTTCATAAATATTGTAGCATTCTTGTCAGAAACAGGCATTTAGGACTCAGTCACAATATACCAGAATTTTAAACTGCTATTCACAGTTTAATCAGCTTTCAAATTCATTTTATTAATTTTTATTATAAGTATATTTTAAAATCATGAGTGGGGTTTGTAATCCCAAGCCAAAACACATAATCTTCCCCTCATGGTCTGACAGCCATTCTAGACCACACTCTGAAAACCCCGTCTTCTTTGCTGCTTTTCAGGTTTCTGGGGCCCCAAACTAAATGTGCATGACTCCTGCTGGTAAGAGCTTTCTGAAACTGTCCATCAAATACAAGGAATGGTTTGCATCTAGACATGAGCTGTGTGGAAAAACCATTAAGTCCTTGTTAAGAATTCACTTGTTTTAAAAATAATAGACCCAGCACTGATCTCTATGACACAGTAAAGATCATAAGACATAGGACATAAATGATCAAGTTAAACTATTTTAACAGATTTGGGTGACTTGGGCCTGCACCCTACTTCATCTTATCTATGCACAATTGTTATTGAAATTTACTGGGGGAAAAAAATCCCAGGTGTTACTTGAAAGAAGACCCGGCTACTTTAGAGGGAAGAGCTGCCGTGGTAACATCTCTCAAATGTTCATTTTAAATAAAATGCTAGTGGAAATATTTTGGAGCATACTATACAACATTTTACTCTTTGTGCCAACAAAGGCGTCAACAACATCGCTTTAGGAAATCTTCCACCTTTGAGATGATCATTATTTAGTTTGTGACTGCTTAATCCAACATTTAAATGGTTTATCTTCTGTACTTCAGTATTTTGCAATTTCTTTTTCAAATGATCTTTACAACCCAGAACACAGACACCAAAGTAGTACTCGAAAGTTACATTGCTTACTATAATGAAGCAGCAAAAATGGCCAGAAATCTGATGATAGACATTCTGAAGGTAAGCAAGCTCTCAATGTGTGAGAACAGAATCCCACTCCACCGAATCTCCCTCAAAATGAGAACAATCCCATTTAGTAAGTTAATATGTTATTCTTAAAATTAAAGTTTGGTCACTAGGATAACCTGAACAAAAATTATCCCCATCCCGCTCCAAACACTTGAGCCAGTTTTAATCACTCCCTGTACTGCCCACGAAAACAGGAAAATGATAGGGGTTGAGCCTTTTAAATCTGAAAGCTCACTTCTTTTCCCTGCTCCATTCTCTATACTGCCTTCCTCCTGTTTCCAAACACAATCGTGCACTCTTGGGTAAGACGCTTTTTGTGTTCGCTGATAAATTATAAGGAAGATGAACTAGGTGTGCACAGAGTTTTGCAGGTACTTTGTAAACATCCGCGTCACTTGGATCCTGTGTTTCAAAAGCCTGATTCAAATCTAATCAACGGGATCACTACTTTTGCAGATGCGGTTCACTCCCTGCATACTGACAAAGAACGAAGAAGTCCTCGTAACTGATGTTCAGGTGAGAGGACAAGAAGACATCCTCAGCCAGTCTGATTTGCCACGGGAGAGAGCCTAATGCTCTCCACAGAACCAAACTTTGGTACTAAATCCGGATCAGGGAAGCTGTGGGAACGAAGCAAGCTCAAATACTTTCAGATCCATGGCTCTCTGTTTGTTGCCGCACTACCAACTGGCAAAAGTCCTGGGCGGATCTCACTTCTGCTTTTATCATCTGGACACAGCACCTGCACTACCATCTGGCAGTTTAAGACTAGATCCTCTTTGTTGTTGCTGTCTGCCAACTCTGCTGAGTATCTAGAACAGTCTAAGCCCAAAAGTTCCTGTTGTTTTGAAATTTCCTCCATCAGTCTGAAATTATTTCTCTTGAAAATACCTTGGTGATCATAGCTGCTAACATAGGAAATCCCCAAGGCCACGCACCACACCACGATGCTCGCCACGTCTGAGAAGATGTGGTCCGGCTCGGTGATCAGCAGACCGGTGTGCACTGGCAGCTTGTACAGTGTCTGGCCATCCGCGTGCCAGTGTAGCCTGGTGTGCACCGCGGCCGGCGCGGGGCCCCAGTCCAGATACCCGTGGGAGCGCGGATGCTTAGGGAGCTACCAGCTCCAGCTTCAGGTGCTGGACCGCATGCGCAACGCCGAGATGACTGCTCAGTGCAGGCAGAGTAGTGCGTGTAGTGCCCGCTATACCATCGCCTGCAGCAGGGCAATCATCCTGAGAATCGGGTGCTGTCTTCTTCCAGGGCACATGTACACGGATGTGACCTGTCCCCACGGCCACACCACTACTGCTGTGCGGCTGATTAATGATAGCCACAAGTGAGATGGGATCTAGAGATGTTTTTATAAATTTAAGAAAAATGTGTGTGTGTGTGTGTGTGTGTGTGTGTGTGTGTGTGTGTGTTGTGCTTGCGTGTATTTATATGCACCATGTACATAAAGGAGTCCGTAGAAGCCAGAAGAGGGAGCTGGACCCTATAGAACCAGAATTACCACTGTGAGCCGCTGAGAGTGCTGAGAATAGAACTCGGTCCTCTGCAAGAGAACTGCCAGGAGTGGGTGAACCGTCTCTCTAATCCCTGCAACGTAGTTTTAATTTTCTATTTTCCTAACACATAAAAAGACTGAACACCTTTCAGAATTGTACTGGTCATTTATATTTCTTTTTGATGACTGAATAACTCATCTACCCATATATAAATGGGTTCTTTTAGATTGAGGGAGCTTAATTTTTGTAATATCAGTATTGACACTGTGTTTAACCTCCTGGGGCAATTCCACTCCTCCATTAGAGTAGATTTCTATCTGACCTTAAGCAGTTTCCTTTGCCTGGTGTTGACAAATGCCTCTCGCTTAGTCAGCTTTTCCAAATTGCGCCTAGTAAAGTTTGTAGCCCAAGGGCAAACGGTTCTAGACACTTTATAGCAAGCTATTTAACTTCTATACTAACTACTAGGCAGGCTCTGATGGATGAGCATGGTTGTGGTATGTTCCTAAGGATGTTCTTTCAGTTACTGCTGTCCAACATTCTTATTGTTTAACCAAGACAAGGATCTATCTAACCTTTGGCCATTTTACCCTTAGACTTCCAAGTAAGCATTAGTATTTAAAAGTAATTGGGCTGAAAATCGCTTGAACCACATTAATGACCTGGTTTTGTGTTGGGTCAATAGTCTTTCATGGAAGCTTAACAGCTCTACTTGCTGTTTCTAAAACTAGTAAACCCTTACTTAAAACATCTCCACTTTTAGTCCTGAATCCTCATTTAGAGTTCTAGCAAGGAAAATTCAGTGCAAACTCATGGGTATTTTTTCCTTTCCAGCTTTAAATGTTTTTCTAGTCTACTTTTAGAAACTGGGTCTCAGACATAGAAGATACTCTTATTAACTTATTAGTTTTCATTGCTGTGGCAAAATCCTGGAGGACGCCCCTTAAAGGAGAAAATGTTTATCTTGGCTCATACTGAGATTTCAGTCCTTGCTCATGGAGATCCTTACTCCGGGAGCTTGACCAGGCAGAACACCCGTAGGGCGCATGTGACAGCAAGTCGGCCGACCTTGGAATAAGGAGATGTTTGAGAGGAGGGAGTCTGGGGCAGCATGAAGGCCTTGTACATGCTCAGCCAGAACTAGCTGCCTTCAACTGGGGCCCAGCTCCAAAGTTTCTGTCACTTGCCCAAAGCTTATCAACTCAAGAGCATGCGTTGGATTGACCCACTGGTGAAGTCAAAGCCCCCACCATCAATTACTCCTCTAAAACTGTTGGGTTGAAGACCATGCTTGCAACAGATGAGCCTTTTGGAGAACATTTCAGAGTTGAGCCCTCCCCTACCCATCCCTGCAAATGAACCAAAAAACAGAAAAGAAAAAAGCAAAAGCAAATGTGGGAGCATGACTTCCGAGGGCAGAGAAACCACAGAGGCAACATTTAAACATCAGCAACTGTCACTACACATTATGAAAGATTTGGGTGACATAAATAGAGCCAGGAAGATGGCTCAGTGGACAAGGAGCTTGTGTCCAACATGACAGTGTGGCTTCTGTTTCTTCACGTGGTGAACGGAGAGAACCAGAGGCTGGAGACACTGCTCACTCTGTCACTAAGAGCTCTTGCTATTCTTTTAAAGGACCTGAGCTCAATTCCCAGCACCCATACCAGATGATTTACAGTTGCCTGGAACTACAGTTCTAGGAGATCCTGTGCTGCACCGTGTGTGCTCACAAACTGTCCTCTGACTTGCACACGTGTATAGCGGCACATATGTGCACTCACGTGACATTAACATGAATGTAATAAAAAGTAATAAATACCATTGGGTTTTGTATGTTGACACATTATTTGGTAACCTTGCTGAGTGTGGGGCAGTGATCTGTGATGCCCGGTTGAGCATGGGCTGGAAGCTCTGGGAGACCCGGTGGTACATACACCAGGGACCAGAATTTATGCTTCTAGCCAACGCTCCTGGGAAATTCTTCATATCACAACTCCTGTATGGAAAGAGGCCTGGTGTGTGAAACTTGTGTATAGGCAAATTAGGGCTCCCGAGCTGGCCAATGGAAAGTATCAGCTATAGGCAAATGAGGCAACGATTAGGGATCCCAAGCTGGCCAATGGAAAGTATCAACTACCAAGCCCTGCCCCCTCTCTCAGAACTATAAGTAGAACACCTTGACCCAGCTCTCTCTCTCTCCCCTCCTTCTCCACCCACCTGCCCTGGGAGCGCTGCCCGCCATCTTGAACAAATAAAGCTAGAAATTACTTTGGCGTCCGTCCGAGAACTTTGTCTAAGGGAACTGTGACTCTTGGGACGCAGGACCGCGAGTGCTCGGAGCACAACGGAGCCGGTGGATGCCCACGGCTGATCTCGGTCAGCTCCCTTCCTACACCTCGGCCAAGCCACTGGCCGAGACCAGCAGCGCTAGGCAGTGCACAGTGGCTTGGGCACCGAGTCGGCGGACTCCATTAGCGCCAGGGGTGCTCGACCCGGGCATCTCACTCCGGCGGCATCAGGCCCCGAGGCATTTGCGACGAAGAGGGCTGCGGCGGTGATCCTTGAAGCCCAGGGCGCACTCTGTGGACCCGACCCCTGGCGGTCCCCGGACCCGGAGACTCTACCCTCACTGCGCTTCCCCCCAACGGGAGAGAGCGCGACAGCTGAGCTCACTTCTTTTTTATTCAGTTTTTCAATACAGGGCTTCTCTGTGTAGATTTCATTTCATACTCATAAAATTAAAAAGTAATAAAATTTTGAAAGTAGTGTAAGTGATAGATATGAGGAAATATCTTTCCTCCTGTCCAATTCTTTGTGGAAATACTGTGCTTATCAGCAAATAATTCACATCTCAAGGAACAAAACATCAAAGGTCACCTTCCCAGTTTACTCTGATGTCTATCCTTCCTGGTTCTTTTCAACATAAATTACAGATGGGTTTGTGATAGATAACGCGTAGGCGAAGCTCCATATCAGTTGTGTATAGTGCATGCGCCACTTGTACGTGACATACAAACTTTGTTTAACAGAAATAAATATATAAATGACTCAGGATAAAAAAAAATATTAGAAACTTGGTGAAGAAGGCAGCCTCTTCAATGAGATTTAAAAACACAAAAAACCTGTCAGCTATCTTAATGGGGAACACTGTGTTGCCGTAGAATCAAAAAGAAGGCAAGGGGGGGGTGTCTCTCCAGAGATGGCTCAGGGCTTCAGAATACTGACTCCTTTTCCAGAGCCCCGATCCCACATGGTGACTCGCAACTATCTGAAACATGTGTTCCAGGGATCTCATGGCCTCTTTTAGCATCACAGACATACATGTAGACAAAACAAACTCATACACATACAGATAATAGAAAGGGAAACAATTTAAAGCAAGAAAAAAAATACCTGTTCTCAAAACTTATTCAGTGTCCTGCCAGGAGGAGGGGGGTTACTAGTCAGTGTGGTGAGGAGGAAACGTCAAATCCTGTTGTAGTTATCAATTAATCTCTCCTCAAATTGTCCCAGTGGTGGCCGTGTGTTCCTTGCTACTGGCCCCAATATTCTGGGTTCGAGACACACACACACACACACACACACACACACACACACACACACACACACACACAGCCTTATATTTTAGTATGCCTTAAACAGCTCAATGACTGGGCCACTTCCAAACCTCTACATGGCTGAAGTACTTTCCAATAATCCCAATTTATCACTTACTAAAACCTATATTCCATCTTTACTGCCCCAGACCCAGACCTGTAGCCCTCCTGGGCCATGATCCCAGACTCTTATATAACTGCTGTGTTCTCTCTTCTGTACCTCTCAGGCCTGGTCTTTAACTCCTTTTCTGACATGGTGGCTCTCTCCTCTCCTGCTCCTTCTTCAGTCCCTTGTCTGGGAATCCTAAAGTCCTGCCTCTGTCTCCCTACCCAGCCATTGGCTGCTGGCAACCAATCAAAAGCAACTAGGGGCAGGGTCCCTCAGTATCTTATGTGTAAACATATGGATTTTCATGTAATTTGGGGGACCAAAGTAACATAAGTAGTATTAGACCAAATCTACAACAAAATCCCACAAATTAAATACAAAGAAATATCTCTTGTCTAAGGGTGTGATTAGCTACATAGACAATCTCAAGACTTCTATTAAAAACAACTATGGGAACTAAGAAGTGAGTTCATGCCTGGCAGTGGTGGTGCACACACCTTTATTCCCAGCACTTGAGAGGCAGAGGCAGATGGATCTCTGAGTTTGAGGCCCGCCTGGTCTATAGAGCTAGTTCCAGGACTGCCAGGGCTACATAGAGAAACCCTGTGTTGAAAAACCAACTGTATTTCTAGAAAACATCCATTAACAGTAGCATTAGCTATTTTAACACGGACAGAGAGCTCATAAGGCTTACAAGCTAAGAAAATTATGGGAATCACAAAGCCCTCACAAAGCCCATCTCCAAGGTTACATATGCAGTAAAGATTCCAGGAGATGCTTCAGTGGTCCTCCCTACAGGTTTGCAGGAAGCTACAGGGGTGCAGCTTTCTTGAGTCATCACCTGTATTGGAATGGGCTTCTTGGTAATGCACCTGCCTGAGGGTCTTCCCCTAACCCTGTAAGAAACTCCAATAAACTCATCGGCTCATCAATCTTGGACGGAATCATCTCTTGGTTGTGTCATTGGTGCTCTGTCTGGGGCAAACAGACCTGTACTCTCATATCCCTAGAAAATGTCTCACAGCACAGTTAGAGCCTGAACACAGACAGACAAAACCAAAGATGGAGTAAAGAGGAGCACTTGCATGGTCCCTGCCATGGGTGACAAGGCTGTACCTCAGGCTGATCTGTTTGGAGGTGAAGCCATCATGAGAGCAAGCTCAATTTGGCTGCCAGTACTGAAGGTTATGACTTGTTGCTGAAACTGCAGTTGTGTGATCTCTGTCATGAGACATGCAACCAATGTCAAGTCATCTGCATGTAAAGCATCTTAGAGTGCCATAAAGACACATAACACATTGTGGTGCAGAGAAAGAGAAGTCTGACCTTCTCCCTTTTCCACCTTTTGCTTTATTCAGACACTCAGCAGAACAGAGGATTCTCTATATATACAGAGTGGCATGCTTCCTTAATAAATGGAGTCCGACACACAGATACATAGATGTGAAATCTGTGGGTCAATAAGTACACAGGGGCCTTGATAATGGCCCAAGATAGGAAACTGATCATTGGAAAATAGTCTTCGTCTGAGCAACTTGAATGGCAGAAGGCTTTTAAACAGAAGTGAGAGAGCCCCTCACAGCCTGGCCGTGAGATCACAGGGCATGGTGACAGGGGGGATCAGTCTGAGGGTTGCAGAAATGTAGAAATGGAGTAATAGTGCTACTTTCCCTTCCTTGAGACAAGAGCTGGGTAGTATGAGCTGATGTGAAAGAGTGCTCCCTACCAGCCATTCGGGACACTTGGTTAGTGCTGGTTGTCGTCAGGATGAATGGACATTGCTGAAAAAGCTGGACATGACAAGGGCAGAGTTCGATTCTCAGGGTTACTTGGCCTGGCTGAAAATGAAGCACAAGTTAACTCCTGGGGGCTTTGAGAGTGATGCAGGACTTTAGTTACTTTACTAAGGCCCATGGTGGAATATGACTATCACGAGACACAACAGGCTGTGGAACATTTGCCTGATTTGGACTGGCACATAAATTGGGATGAAATGGGGGTGGAGAAACCAGATGATGGAGCCTGCATGGGTTTCAAAAGCAAATGTGATGAGATTTGTATTGAGTCTGAGTTCCCAAGGAAAATTTTTGAGAGAAAAACCAAGTGCCAAGCTCATGAGTCTCTGAAAGGCTTTAAAGCCTAGGCAACGATTTACCAGGGGATGAAAAAGGGAGTGAATGCCAGAGTAGAACAAATTAAAAAAAAAAAATTAAGCTTGTCCTAGATTTAAAGAGTTGTTTTCCACAGAGAATATGCAATATACATTTCTCCTCTGCCAAAAATATGTATACTTGGGGGGCACAGTTGTTTGCACAGTCCAGAACCCTTTCACAGCCAGGTAGAGTTAGAGAGTCAACAGCCCTGGAAGCAGTCTGTCAGAATTAAGAGGTGACCCCAGTAGCAGGCATCGCTATTGAGAGCACCACCATGAGGATGCATGGGGAAGTTACTGCACGCTGTTCCTCCAGTGTGCACCAACAGGAATTTGGTCTCAGGTTTACACCGTTGGCTCTTTGGTCTCAGACCTTCGGACTTAGGTTGAGTTAGACTTCCCTAAGTTCCCAGCTTGTGGATGGAAGGGGCCAGAACTTCTCAGCCTCTAGAATCACAGGACTTAAGTTTGCCAAATAAACACAAGAACAGATTATCAGAATACTTAATCATTAGGGAACCACGAAGGTCACAATGAATTAACACTACATATACTAGTAAGGGTAATTTTTTAAACTGAAAATACCAAGTACTGGTAAGAATGATGACCTACTCTTTGCTGGTAGAAATGCAAAATAGTGTAGTTTGGGAAATAAGATTATATATATATATATATATATATATATATATAATCATATATATATATGATTATATATATATATATATATATATAAAACATATCTTAATAACCTTACTCTTAGTCTGTAGTGTGTAATTATTAAAAAACAATCCACACTAAAGCCAGCTATGCACCAGCCCAGCGGTCTCCCTGCTCCTATGGCTATCCCCAAGCAGCAGTCCACCCAGTTTCTCAAGGTTCCCTGTTGCTGAACCAGGCCATCCACCCCCTGCTAGCCCTGCGGCTAGCCTGCCAAGACAGGCGGCTGCTGTCTCTAAACCCCTAGCCCTGTTAAATGAAGACTCCAGAGGCTTGTAATTTATCAGCCAGATTTACAACAGTAAATCCTCAATCCCCAAAATGCCCACACAAAGAACTCAAAACTCAATTGATATAAATACCTAGGTGGGGCAAATGTATCCTACATTACTCTATTGTCCTTCTATGACATCCATAGCTACCTGTGACTCTTTCAAGCCACGTGGATCAGGTTCATCTTCCTCCATCTTCTTTCTCTGTCCTTCCCTCCCTCTCTCTGTCTCTCTGACCCCTCTCTAAAACTCTTAGCCCCACCTTTTTCTCCATTGCCCACAGGCTCTAGCCTTATCTTTCACTTGACCTCACCTGCATACAGACAACAATCTATATTTCCCTCCTTTTGTCCAATTAAAAGGCTCTTTTCTCTCAGATATAAATTGTGCACAACAATTACCATTCTGTAATTTATAAAGTATAAGATACACCTAACACACTGTCAATAGGACAAAACGGCAGGCAACAGTTTGGGAAAAGATCTTAACCAATTCTACCTCTGATAGAGGGCTAATATCCAATATATACAAAGAACTCAAGAAGTTAGACTCCAGAAAACCAAATAACCCTATCAAAAAATGGGGAACAGAGCTAAACAGAGAATTCTTAACTGAGGAAATTCGTAGGGCTGAGAAGCACCTACAGAAATGTTCAACATCCTTAGTCATCAGGGAAATGCAAATCAAAACAACTCTGAGATTCTACTTCACACCAGTCAGAATGGCTAAGATCAAAAACTCAGGTGACAGCAGATGCTGGCGAGGATGTGGAGAAAGAGGAACACTCCTCCATTGTTGGTGGGATTGCAAGCTGGTACAACCACTCTGGAAATCAG
>CM052708.1:55604781-55621193 GCA_028551405.1 Uromys caudimaculatus | reverse complement strand
CTAGAAGGAAGTGAAACTCCTGCCATATTAACTGAGAAAACATCCAAACCATCTGCATGCCACTGCACTTTGTGATCAGCAAACCACCACACCTGGTGAGGAGCACTCCTGTCTCTAAGATGATACATGATGTGGAAAATGTCCTCTGGCCACCAGATAAACCTCCGAATTAACTGGAACACTGCAAAGATCAGGTAAGAGATGAGGACTTCAGGATTCTATCAGGCGGGGAACCGTTTCCAGGATAGGGGTTGGGATGCAGCAGAGAGGGGAACAGCAGCATACAAGCGATCTGATCGGGGGAATCGGAAAAGCAGGGCTCTTTAGGGAGGAGGGAGAGATAAATAAAGACTAGGTTAGGGTTTTTGTTTGTTTGTTTGGTTGGTTGGTTGGTTTGGTCTTTTTGAGATACAGTTTCACGGTGTAGCCCTGGCTGACCAGAACTCACTCTCTAGACCAGACTGGCTTCAAACTCAGAGATCCTACAGACTCTGCCTCCCAAGTGCTGGGTTTAAAGGCATGTGCCGCCACCACCCAGCTGGTTTTTCTGTTTTTGTTTTGTTTTGTTTTGTTTTGTTTTGTTTTGCTGTTTTTAAAGCACACTCTCTCCATGCCTTTGCCAGCAAACTTATGAGCATAAAAATATCCATGCTTCTATCTCCCAAGAGCTATTTTGTCCCCCCCCCCCCCCCCCGCAATCAGAGAACAGAAAACCGTTTAAATCCTTTAATGCCTAGGTCTTGTCTGAGGTTTGTGTGGTACCTTTACAAACCAATCCTATAGCTCGGGTTTATACTAATCTACTTCTGGATGAGCTTTAGGGAAGATTTTGGGTTTGGGTTTTAAATGAAGAGACAGACTGTGGACTAAGGCAAATAATGTAACACGTCCTTGGAACCCAGTCAGTCTCTCCAAATCTTGGCATCACCCGCGATCCCTGCACATCTTAACTCCAGTGTTACTATTCTTAACAACAGTTCCATAGGGGACACGAGCTTCCATGCTGGAGCCCTGCTTCCATGTAAGGCAAGCCAGCAGGGGGTGTTGCCCTAAGAGCTGATGAAAGGTTAGGGGAAGAAACCAAAAAACTCTAGCTCCATTAACTGCAGCCTTCTCCCTAAACCCATCCGACATGGACGTGCTCAGGAGACATGCGCAGACAGGAAACCAACCTTACCACTTCCCCCAGCATGCAGTCCATCTTCCTCAGTGGAAATTTCACCATAGCCTTCTATACTTGGCTGTAACAACCTCACCTGTACCAGTATCTCCTACCCTGAGACAAATAAATGCATGTTCATACTCCATACTCTCGTGCCCTGTTCAGCTGCACCCATTGCATGTTCTTGGGATCAACCCTTCCTGGACTTTCTAGAATTTTCCCTTCTACTTACTCTTAAAGATTTTACTCCAGGCATAAACACTTTGAGAAACTCTTCACTGCTTCTTCCTAAGCATAATAAGTTGTCCTATAATATTCCACATATAAACTCTCCTAGGTCTTATCTAACTATTAAAAGTATAACCTTGGGAACAGCAAGATGGCTCAGTGGGAAAAGGTGCTTGCTACCAAGCCTGGTGACCTGAGTTTAATCTCAAGAATCCGCATTGCTGGAAGGAGAGAGCTAACTTTTGAAACTTGTTCAATGACCTCCATATGACCTTGTGGCACATATGTGTGAACTTCTGTACCGGGGCATGTATGTGTGCATGTGTGCATGTACACACACACACATACATGTACAAATGAATCAAATGAAATTATGGCTTTATAAGTCTCTTCCTGCCATGTTACCATAGGGGAATTTTCTTGGAAATACAGGCAACTAACTGTAAAGTAGCCCAAATACTGACCCAGCTGAACTGAACCAAGTCTCCTCCCACTTTCTGGAGCATTCTCTTTCATATGCTCTACTGGCTTCTCCTTCTCACACATCCGTAATGAACTTCAGCCTTTCAAGTGTTTCCACATTAGCTCTGTGCCTTGTTTATTCACATCCAGCACTGTGGAAACGCCTGTCTCTGCAGCTCCTCATCATTCTGAGAAGTCCAAGGAATAAACATAGCCTTGCTTATTACACTTGTGCTAAGAACTCCGAGAACAAGCTCTCAGGTGTCACAATGTCTGTGGGAAGAATCATGGGCTGTGGACAATTGACAGGGGCCAAGAAGAGCAGCAATAAGCCCTGGGGACCTGTGGGCAGCTATGCCGGGGTTTGAGGGCATGAAGCCCCAAAAGCAAGTGCCAGGGGCTTTCTTATCAAAGGCAATAATAGTGTCAACTGGTTACACAATCCCTTCAGACAGGTATGTTTCCCAGTCACTTGGGACAACCAGATCTTACAATCTTTACTGAACTTGCCCAGGTACAGAAAGTGATCTATCTATCTATCTATCTATCTATCTATCTATCTATCTATCTATCTATCTATCTATCTATCTGCCTTGTGTCTGAATAACGTCCTATGTAGCCAGCTTGATTCTTCAGCTTGGGCTTGGGGTTTTGGTCTGAAGTCACCTCTCATTGATCAAAGGTTCTCAAGCATCCTGAAACTGTACTCTTAACTGTAACACCAAGTCTAGTTTTAGATATATTTTTACTTGTTCTTTGAGAGTTTCATACATGTTTAGCACATGGTCAAACTCATTCCTTACTCTACCCCCTCAATGCCCACCAGGACCACACTACCACATCTTTCTCCTAACTTCAAATAGTCTTTTTTAAAAACCCTACTCAGTTCATTTAGTGCTGCCAGCATGTGCATGGATAGAGGTTCATCCACCAGAGCATGGGCAACCTAACATCGGTCACCTCCCAGAAGAAAGCTGACTCTCCCTCCCCCAGCAGTAATCGCTATTAGTTCTGCTAATAGGACTGAGCTTTGTGAGCCCCTCTTGCCTCCGTGCTAGACTTTTCACTGGCTTAATCTTGAGCAGATCTTGTGCCTGCAATCTTAGCTGCTATGCAATTCCAAGACCTACCCTAATATACAGATCTACAGGAACATAGCTAGAGAGTGGAGCGTTCTGGATAAGGCCTCAAGATGTTCAGTTTCCTCAAGACCAGGGGATAGGCTATGCTAAGGCCCTCAATTCCTATGAGTTTAAAAATTGCGTTTTGACAAAGCAAGAAGCGATGGTAGAAGTCATTTCTCCTCTTAGTGGCAGACATGCCCCATGAGGTTCTCTGTGGGACTGAATGGAGCTGCTCTAGCAGCCCTGCACTATCCAGCTCAGTGAGAGAGGTGTCTCTACCTCTTTCCTGATAGTTTAGGGTCTAGAATCTCCATCAGATTTGAGAAAGTAGCAACTTACACGATGACTCTACCTTCTGACATGTGTGTGCCGCCTACTAACAGGGATGGGTACAAGTCAAACAGACGTGGGAACCCCTATCGACGTCCCTCACATCCCTGAGATTCTCAAAGGATTGAGGGGGTGTCCACAAAGATCCTCTAGAGCAGTGGTTCTTGACCTTCCTAATGCTGTGACCCTTAACCCAGTTTCTCATGTTAAGTGACTCTCAATCATGAATGCATTTTTGTTGCTACTTCATAACTGTAATTTTGTTGTTGTTATGAATCGTAATGTAAATATCTGTGTTTTCCGATGGTCTTAGGTGGCCCACTGGTTGAGAAACACTGCTCTAGGAGGTGGCTAGCCTGGGCAGTTCTTAGTCTTTTTGTTAAGTGATAAATCCATAAAAATGTCTACATATGGTAGCGAATAAGTGTGATCCTAGCACTAAAAAGGCTGAGGCAGAAGAATTGGAAGTTCAAGGCCAGTCTAGGCTATATTGCAAAACCTGGTCCCCCCAAAATAAACTCAAATCTTACATATTAAGAGAAAACACACAGACATTGTGCAATGTTTAAGTCAGATTAATTATTCATATTCATAGACATTTATCATCTTTTTGGTTAAAATCTTGTTTCATTTTGCTTGAACTTACTGAGGCTGGCCTTGAACTCTTGATTGTCCTTCCTCCACTGCCAGAATGCTAGGTTTATGGACATGCACCATCATGCCTAGCTGGTGACAATTTTAAAACTCTTCTCCTAGCTGTTTTAAATATACAGAGCATTATTATTATTTATGGCCAACCTAGTGTGCGATAGCACACCATAACTTCCTGCTTCCATCTAGCTGTAACCTATACATGGTGAGGGAATTGTCCCACAGCCCTCTCTGCCTGCCCTTTCTCCTCAAATGACCACGGTTCTGCTCTCAACTTGTGTGAGGTCGATGTTTTCGACTCAGACATTGTGTGAATGGGATAGCGAGTGTGGCACTTCTTTCTTATCCCACTTTACAGGATTCCAGCTCCACTCATGTCAGATGATTCATGTTGGATATAGGTACCCTTTCTTCTTTCCTTACCCAGTCATCGTTGACAGACATATAGTTTATTTCAATGCACTGGTATCGTGAAGAGTTTTCATAATTGATATGGAAGTCCCCAGTGTCTTTTTGACATACTGATTTCATTTCTTTTTAACAAATTTCCACTAGTGTCATTACTGATCATGAAGTAGTTCTCTTTTAATTTCTGGAAGATCTTTGGGACGGTTTGAATATGCTTGGCCCATGGGGAGTGGCACTGTTAGGAGGTGTGGCCTTGTTGGAGGAAGTGCGTCACTGTGGGGGTGGGCTTTTGAGGTTTCCTCCTATGCTCAGGCCCCATCCACTGTTGAAGAGAGCTTCCTCAGATCCGCCTGGGGCGGCCAAACTCTCCTTTGAATCAAGATGTAGAGCTCTCAGCTCCTTCTCCAGCACTGTGTCTGCCTGCATGCTGCCAAGCTTCCCACCATGATGATAATGGACTTATCCTCTGAAACTGTAAGCAAGCTCCAAATAAATGTTGTCCTTTATAAGAGCTGCCTTGGTCATGGTGTCTGTTCACAGCAATGAAACCTAATTAAGACAATCCTCCATGTTATAGCCCATAATTGTTCTACTAATTTACATCTCAACCAATAGTCCACAAATATTCCCTCTTTTCACACCCTCCCCAGCACTTGTTAGCTTCAGTCTTTCTAGTGTAGCCATTCTTACCGGAGCCAAATATTTAATCCCAGTTTTTATTTGTATTTCTAGGTGGTTAGTGATGCTGAGCAATATTTTTATAAAAGGTATCTTTTCTTCCTATTATACTGATAGCCATCATTCTTGGGAAAGTGGTCGGGCGTGAAAATATCCATTCAAAACAAAGACACGATTTTTAGGTTTGTTAGACAAACACATCAAAATCCCACAGATAGAAAACGCTCCAGCAGAGGTTGTTTTCTCCAGGCAAGCCCGTTCTACCCCTCGGAGCTTTGATTTTCCATCTCTAAAAGGATGGCCAAGCCTCTTTCCTGTATTTATGGTAGCAGATGTTCTGGATATGACTGAAGCCTGTGGGACTGCACATCTAGTGCAGATGCCCTGGAGCATCTCATCAGCAAAGACTCCTTCCAGCGTGGGACCCACTATCACTGTCTCACTCTGAGTTTAATCCACAGTAGCATTCTAGAAGCGCCAGTGGAGACCAGGCTAAAACTCTCTCAGCAGGATTTTGCCTTTGTCAGGAAGATATTTGGAGGTCTCTGAAGGAGAGAGAAAGATGGAGGCTATAATGGAATTTAGTGATAATACTGAGTACTTACAGTATACCAGCATGGGAGCCAGCAAGATGGCTGAGCTGGTAAAGTCCAAACAGTGCAAGCCTCACAGCTAGGGTTCAATCCCCAGCACTCACAACGTTGTCCCTTAACTTCCTCCACACGCATGCTGAACACACATGCGTGTGCACACACATGCACACACACGCGCATGCACACACACATACACACATGCACACACACACGTGTATACACACACGCACACATTATATTTTTAAAATAAAGTATACCTGGGTTGGAGAGATGGCTCTGCAGTTAAGAGCACTAGCTGCTCCACCTGAGGTCCTGAGTTCAATTCCCAGCAACCACATGGTGGCTCACAACCATCTACAATGAGAATTGATGCCCTGTTCTGTCATGCCGGCATGCATGTAAATAGAATGCTTAAATAAATAAATATTTCTTAAAAAGATAAATAAGTATACCAGCATAAATACACTTTTTTATTTTATCCTCGTATCTTCAAAAGAGAACTTCCCACAATGCATGTGGTTTTGGGGAAGATGGAGATGGAGTTGAGCTACTGAATAAAGTCTTCAAAGAGACTGTGTAATCAGTAAAACTACACTCTACTGGCATCTTACAGACTGCAGTGTGTGGGCCACTTGGCAACAAACCTACCTCAAAAGACAGAATAAAATCAAAGTTTGTGTTAATCATTCATTACTGTCCCGAGGAGTGTAGGCCTAACAGCTCTTTCCAAAGGCCATATCCTAGCTCCAGGGCACTATCGTTCAGTTCTACCTCTGGATCTAGGCATCCAACCTTGAAAACAGTACAGAACTGGCCCTCCCATGAGAAAGCAGAATGAGTTCCAACCCAACTACCCAACTACCCCACACTGGGAGCTCCTCCCTGTCACCTGAGGTCCTCATATCCAGATTGGTATCTCAAGCCATTTGGAAAAGGAAGCTCACCGGGGACTTTTCCACAGCAGTCTCTGGCCAGATGAGTAAGTAAAACTGAACAAGGAGACTTCGCCACTCACTGAGCAAACTCTTTACTCTTAGTCAAACCCTGTTGACATGTTAAGAGCCTTTTGCTTCTTGGAACCCTGGTGAGTATTCTTTACCTGTGCCCCTCCCAGCCTTGAATTGCCTGTGTTCTGTGATACTGTTTCTGGGACCCTGGGCTTTCAATGTGGCTTGAAGGCAAATGATATAACCATTTTTCTCCTGAAATTTCAAGAGGGGAGAGGAAAAATGCTTAGGCCTTTCGTGAGATGTCCTGCTCTGCAGGTGGGGACACTCTACTCTTAGTTGAATACCTTCACCTCATGTGCTCTGAAGAAATGAAGGCAGTGCTGATGGCACAGGGTCTCTCTCCTCTTCTTCTGACCCCTATAGAAGCTGGGATGTTCCTGGAAGAATGAGTTAGAATCCAGCCCCATCTACCCCAGATAATCTCTATAAACAAGGCTCCCAGACAGCTGTCTGGGCAGTTCCAGCACCACGCCCTCCACAGCTATGAACCTGCATCTTCCATGCTTACTGTTCTTCCTGGTGATCTCATTGCCTGCAGGTAGGAGGTGGACTATGGGTCTGAATATGAAAGGGTCTCCTAAAAGCTCAGATCCTAAAATTTTAAATAAATGATAGATAGATAGATAGATAGATAGATAGATAGATAGATAGACAGACTTATGGATATAAGCTCAGCGTAGGAAGTTGCACCCACAGGAGAGGGGCCATCAGGTTAGGGCTAGGGTGTGGGTAAGGATTGCCTTTCTCTATACTAACCATCTTTCACTGTTTCCTGGAGACCTCCAGGATCTTTAGGAGAGTTCTTTTCATGATGCATACATCTCTGCTCACCAAATTCCTATTGTTTTGTTTTAATTCAGAATCTCTCTATGTAGCCCTGGCTGTCTTGGAACTAGCTATGTAAACCAGGCTGGTCTTGAACTCCTAGAACTACCTTAGTCTCTAGAGTGCTAGGGTTAAAGGCATGCACCAACATGCCCAGCTTAAATCCTCTTCATAGACCTAGACTCCACAGTCTTCCTGAAGTCTCATAGGAAGTAAGAGGTTGGGTCCCTGAAGGAGAATGAACAGATACCAAACTCTCCATCAGCAAGAGAAAACAAGCCAGGTTCATTCCTAGCTTCCTGGAGACTGATTTGCCTTTTCTCTATCCTTCAGGTCACTGTGCTTTCGGGAATAAGGGCGTGTCCTATCGGACGTGTACTGCGGTCCAAGGTCTTTGCTTCTTTGGTTGTAAGATGGGATGGGTATGGGTTGGGTTCTGTAACAACATAATGTCCTGTTGTGTAAAAGATACCCTTTATGCACTTCCTCAAACCAAAGGTGTATGACCTAACTTCACAGACCCAATTGAAAGGCTATGTGAACGATTAAAAGCTCCCAATCTGTCTGTGAGGCCCAAGAACTCAAGAAGTAGTGTGGGTGACAGACAAGGGTGATGCTGGCCAAGTGTCTGTTTACTGGCAAAAGCCCAGATGTATTTTGTAAGAAGCATTGCAATAAATGGAACTCTGAGGTCTTCCTTGTCTTAAGTCATAAATTCCTGTTTCAAGTTCACCTGTGTGGGACTGAAGAAAATCGCTCAGTGGTTAAGAGCACTGGCTGCTCTTTTAGAGGACCTAGGTTTGATTCCCAGCACCCATATGGTAGCTCACAACCATCTGTAACTCCAGTCCTAGGGGATATAATGCTCTCTTTTGGCTTCTGCAGGCATTTCACGTATGTGGTACACAGATATACATGCATGCTAGACACCACATACATGAAATTAAATTAAATTAAAAACAGACCAAAAAACAACAACAACAACAACAACAACAAATTCAACTGCTCCATATCAGCCGCAGGCCCAACGAAATGACATTCTTTGAGAAATGTTCAGGAGAATTTAAAAAAAAAATTACTATGAAGCTCTCAGCCTTTAAACTGTTTTGCATATATCAAGTTATTTAACCTTCAAAACAAAATCTGATTTCTTTAAATGGCAGATTTTTTTCCCAAGATCACACAAGTAATAAATTAGTTTGTCCTGGATTTGCACCCAGTTCATCTTCATTTTTTCTTGTTATTATTAATTTATTTATATTTCATCAGGATTTAAGCACACAAATTGGTTATCTAGTACCAAATGGTCAGCCCTGAAAAACACATAGCTACAAGTAATATATATGAACTGCACATGTCATATTTCCTATTTGGGAACACACGCATGCACACTACCCAGCCTGCCTTGACTGCATCTGCTTTCGGTTGCCCTGACATCTTTCTCCCTTGGGAAGTACGGGAATCTGGCTTGGCTGTAGTTTCATTGAGTAGTTATAAATCCAACCAGAGACATGAAATACTGGGCCATCAAAACTCTTCTTAAGGCTCAGAGCCACAGAGCTCTGCTTTCTAAGTTCCGTTTCTGACTCTGGACACGGGTCCCACACATTTGACATCTTTTGTCCACGCATCACAGACTCTCAGGGTCAAGTTCCCCACACAACTGCCTTCTGCCAGCGTGCTTCCTCACCATCCATTCCCATGTGCCCCTGCCCCAGGGGCAGAACCACAAGACTCCATCAAGATCCTCGTAATTTACTGTGGAGCAATGAGAATGGTTGGCATCCTCAGGTCAGTCTTCCCCAAACTGTGGTCCCGGGAACACTCTATGGGCATGGCAGGAGGGAACTACCTGCCCACAGGTCCTCATGATTCCAGAAAAAAAAAAAAAGTCACAATGGGTTCACACAGCTAGACTCTAACGACATGATGCTTGGCTTAGCCCTTTTGAGACTGTCAAGTAACATCAAGTATGTGGCAGCCTGCACTGGCTCCTTAACGCTTGTCCTCTTATCAAAAGAAAAGTGGGAGTGTATGTATGGGTCTTCCCGCTCTCGTGAATTGTCAGCAGACTCAGTCCACTATGGCAGAAGAAGCAGAGACATTGAGGAGGGGGGAGGGGGAGGGGGAGGGTTTTGGGGTTTGGGGGTGTTTCGAAGCCCTGTGGATACTTACAGTGAATAAACCACACCGGGATCATCTGGGGGGGGGGGGCAGATCAACTTTACTTAGGATGATTCAAGGCCTATAAAGTTTGGGGAGACTGAATGTAGCGCTGAACTGTACAATTAAAAGGAATTGGGAGGAAGACTGGCAGTATGATTCAGTGGGTAAAGGCACTTGCTACCAAATCTGACTATCTGGGCTTGATGTTGCCAGAACCCACGTGGTAGGAAAGAGCCTCTGATGCATGCATCAGCACATGTCTACATGTGTACACACACACACACACACACACACACACACACACACACACACACACACACACACCATCTGGCTGAAAACCGGTGAGAAGCTGAGCTGAGACGGAGAAACCTGTCCAGTCACCCTTCTGGTGATAGACAATTAGAGTTGTACCACCCTTTTCAATCTTCATTGTTTGAGAAAATGGACACATACCAACTTGGGTAAGGCTAAAAAGAACATAGATCAAAATTCAGCGCTATCTGCCGGTGGCCCCAGCTGTGTTGGCTTTTGAAAGCTCTGAGGTTCCCTCAGCTCTGGAGGCTTGGACAAACGAAAACAAGGGTAGGAAGGCCAACCCCTAGTTTTTGCTTCTACCACCAGGGGGCGCAAGCACAGGCTTCCAGCCTTCTTGCCAAATCCCACTGGGAGTTTGTAAGCTGACAAAGTGTGAACTTGAATACTCAGAGCGATAGAGGAAGCCAGACAGGTGGCTTTTACTGCAGCTTGGGGAGGAAAGGAATAGGGTGGGGTGCTTACTAATACTGGCTGTGAGGACAAAATCCATTTCTGGCTGCATATGGTAACGTCTTGATTTGAGGTGGTTTTTTTTGTTTTTTGTTTTAATTGTACATGAATGTAGACTTGGAAGCCATCTATCTGAGCTCAATTTCTTGTCACTCTTTGTTGAGTGACATTAGAAAATATACTTACCGGGGCTGAAGAGATGGCTCAGTGGTTCCAGAGATCCTGAATTCAATTCCCAGCAACCACATGGTGGCTCACAACCATCTGTAATGGGATCTGATGTCCTCCACTAGTGTGTCTGAAGACAGTGACAGTGTGTCTTCACCATCAAATAATTCTTTAAGAAAAAAGAAAGAAAGAAAGAAAGAAAGAAAGAAAGAAAGAAAGAAAGAAAGAAAGAAAGAAAATATACTTACCAAACTCTAGCTGACCATCTGAACATGGAAAATAATAACTACATAAGAGACCACAAGTAAGCTGGTGACTGAGAGCTTGAGGGAGTCTAAGAACATTCCAGGCTTGGTCCTAGGACAAGGGGTCAGAAGGACTGACTTCTGAGACACACGGAAAGGTCTTCTCTTCACAACACTTCTCTATATATTCCTTTTAATTACCTTAGAGTAGTGGACTTTCACAGGGGCTTTCCATACAATCTTTTATTAAAATAATTTTATTTATTTACATTCCAGCCGTGGCCCCCTTCCTCTTCCCCTCCCTCCCACAGTTCCTCATCCCACTCCTCCTCCCCCTTGTCTCCGAAAGGGTGCTACCCTCACAACGGGCTCCCTCTTCCCTGGGGCCTCAAGTCTCTCGAGGATTAGACACATCTTCTCCCACTGAGGCCAGACCAGGCAGTCCTCTGCTATATATGTGCCGGGGGCCTCGGACCAGCCTGTGTATGCTGCCTGGTTGGAGGCTTAGTCTCTCGGAGTTCCCTGGGGTCCGGGTTAGTTGAAATTGCTGGTCTTCCTACGGGGCCTCCCTCCCCTTCGGCTTCTTCAGCCTTCCCCTAATCCAACCATAGCTACAGCTCCCCATCCTCTCCTCTCCTCTTACCCCTGCCACAGTTCCTGCTTAAGTCTTTAACTCCCAGTATTCCCGCCCACCACCACGACCACCATTGGTCTACTCCCCCCACACCGGAGCTTCCACCCCACAGCCCCTGAGCCCCACCCCCATCTCCTCTTAAAACCTCTTTCCCTCTCCCTCTCGTGGTCCTTTCAAGCCTCCTGGGCTCTACAGATACTTCCAAATTAAACACACAAATCCTTCAAGTCAGGACCCATATATGAGGAAAGCATACAGCATTTGTCTTTCTGGACCTGGTTACCTTACTCGGTGTAATGCGTTCCAGTTTCATGCATTGTTTTCTACGAATTTCATTTTCCTTTGTGTGTGAATCACATTTTCGTAATTCATTCATCACCTGATGGACATCTAAACTGAATCCATTTCTTAGTGAGTCACACAATGTTTCTAATCTTCAAAACACCCAGCTAGATCATCAGATACCCCTTATTCAGAGTTGGATCTTATAACCACTGTCTAAAGGACAGTGGGGAAAATAAAAACATCCTCATGCTTCACTTAACTGCACAGATAAAAAACAAACAAACAAACCTCTTCACAACGGTAAACAAAAATAAAAGACAACACATAGAAGACGGTGTAACAAGGAACAGGCAAACAACAATAAACCAAAAAAAGACAACAGGTAGAAGACAAGGAACAAACAACAGTAAACAAAAAAAATAAAGGCAACACAGAAGACAAGGAACAGGCAAACACCTGTGACGATGGCTTTAAACTTTGAAGAAGGGATGGAAAAAAGATGTTTGCAGATGGAAAGATAACGACATCTAGTACAGCAGCCAGGTCACCCCCTTCCTGTCAACTTTAAAAATGCATGTATTCCCACAAAATCTTTGAACCCCACAGACTAAACCTCAAGCTCCTTCATAAAGTTTTTAAATAAGATTGTCGTCAGAAATTGTGAAGATGAGGAGTCTGCCTAAGTCTCCGCCTGGGCATTCAAGCACATTCAGTCTTAATAAAGGAAACTGAGAGCAGTATGTGACCGGCTGCATTGCCAAGTAGCAAAGGGAAGTCTAGGACCTTTCAATAAATAGGACCAGTAATGAGTCCTTCAGTAAGCAGGGACAGCAGTAAGCTCGTCGATGAGTAGGGCGCCTCTCTGGAAGGATAAGGTTGTGGGTCACTGCACACCTCACCCTAGAGCAAACTCAAAATGACTCAGAGATGGGAAATGTTAAAGAGGGAGCCATAGGATTACTTTATCATCATTTTACCTGACATAAAGCACAAATGCCATTTTTGAAAAATAGTAGGCTACATCAAGTGAATCTTTTCTGCATGAAAAAGTCAAAAAGGAAAATAATCAGAAACACAACAAATAATGAATTCTTAGAAATTGGATTAAAAGTTCCAAGTAAAACCTTTCAGATGTTAATAAAAAAAACCCTTGAGATTACTTCTATGAAGATATGGGGTGTGTGCGTGTGCGTATGCGTGGGTGTTGTGCGTGTGCGTATGCGTGGGTGTTGTGCGTGTGCATGCTACAACCCATGTGTGGAGGTCAGAAGACAGCTTTGCTGATTGGTTTTTTCCCTTCGTGCTTCGTACATAGGTTCCAGGGGTGGAACAGAGGTGACCCCCTGAGCCATCTCACTGACCCAATATTTCGAGGCTATTAAATGGAACATACCCAAGCAAAGAATGACTTCTGCTGCTCACAACGGCACAGCATGGCAGGCAACCTTCCAGACAAAAGAATGGAGAAGAGAAGCTAAATACAACAGTGACATCAGTGACTGCCACTCACTTGAATTTTAAGGACACAGCACTGCGTCAGGGAAGGGGCTGTTTCTGGTGGGTGGATGAGGAGGAGGAGGATGAAGGAAGTGTTGACACTCTGGGAACCTATATAGGAACCCAGGCATTATAAGAGCCCCTCAATCCACTTGCAGACAAAAGACCTGTTACCCACAATATTTCTTAATGAGCTCTTGGGCCTCACAGACAGACTGGGAGCTTTTCATCAGTGAGGGAAGCTAGGAAGTGGGTCACATCATTCCAGAAAAAAAAAAAGGATCTATCAAGCTTTCCTGGGTGGTCTTTGAAACCCCCAAAGCTGGAAAGGCCTCCTAGGACAACATCAAACCCTGGAAGTATTTCAGAATAGTAGCTCAGATGTCTGGGGGGAGCATAACTGTTCCTTCTGCGTGCTGTAGGCTAGTTCAGAGTCCAAACAGGGCCCACTAGACCCCTGAGAGAACCACGGAAGAGGACAGCCCAGCCTTTCAGCTAAGCTTCCATTTTCTCTTCCAGATTTCAGGCATGGGCCACTCCCTGCACTCTGAGTCTCAGCATTCCCAGCCTGAGGCACTGTCCAGACAAGACCCAGGCTGTCCACCCTGTGGCGCCAGCAAGGGGAGAGCAGACAGTATGTCCCCTGCTCCCACCACCTCCCTTCCCCTGGCACCAAAACAAATGACCTCATCTGAGGAACCAGCTCCTATCGGCCACCAGCCTCCCTCTGGGCCAGCAGAGGAATCATCAAGAGGGGAGGAGGCTAGCCCTGGGCTCTGCCTACTTTGACACAAACCTGTTTCTGTGGAGCCTCAGCTGCAGCCTTTAACTCAGGGAGGCCTCAGCTTGGTTCTTAGGTCCTGGATACTGGGTGAGCCCTACTCCTGCATGTAGCCCTCTCTCTCAGCCATCCTCCTCTGTGCTATCCTTGGGCACACACAACTACAAAGGACAGCCACCAAAGAAATAGCCAACAAAGGACCGAGGAGGCTGTGTGTGTATGTGTGTGTGTGTGTGTGTGTGTGTGCGTGTGCGTGTGTGTGTGCATACATGCATGTGTGCATGTGAACAGCCTTATGTATTGTTTCTTGGTTTTGGATACTACTCAGTGGCCTGAAACTCAGCAAGAAGGCTAGACTGGCTGGCCACCAAGCCCAGGGATCCACTGCCTCTGCCTTCCAGGGGCTAGGATTACATACATGTATGCCGCCCTGACTTTTTATTGTTATCATGGTTTTGGTTTGTATTGATTGATTGACTGATCAATTGATTGATTGCATGGATTCTGGGGATCCAATTCAGGCCCTGCAGCTTGCAAAGCAGGCACTTTATTGCCCAAGCCACCTTCTCAACCACAGGCTCTGCTCTAGTACTACAGTCTACAATACCTTCACTCTGTGCAAGAGTCATTTCACCCAGTCCAGAAATAGAAGTCTAGGATTCTAACTATTTCAGGGTTCCATCACCCCCTGTTCCACCCTGGCACTTCAGCGGTGGGGGAGAGGCCTCCTCTAGGCGATGGAGCAGCAACCATGTTCCACCAGATGATATGACTGCTTGGTGGCTGTGATGCTGGTGTCTTTTTCCAATCTGGTGCAGCATTTAATGATGGCACTCATGACATTGTCTCCATAGGGGCAGACTCTAGAGCCTTCCGAAACATGTGACCTTCAGCAAAGTTTTAGAACACTACTAGACCTCAGCATGCAACCTACGAAAGGGTTTTGACTGTTCCTGTCTTCAAGCCATGTTGTAAAAATCAAGTGACCAACTAAATCAGGGCTTCCTGCATGAAGGAAGCCATCAGTAACCTGCTTATTACCAGGCTCCTTCCGGTGGTGGCCTTGGGAAGTGCGAAGCTCCGCCTGACTTCTCTATCCCCATCAGTCTGACTGCACCTCCTATTGAGTACATGAATAGGGGCCCAGTGACCTTCCCCCAGGTAGCTGGCATTCCTGTATGCTGGATCACAGGACCCATGTTGGTCTTTCTGCCCTTGCCCAGGATAGTATACATTGTGATTATGTATGCATTGCAAGCGCCTCATGTCTTCAGGGATTATTAGAAGAGAGCAGGGGTGTGGCTCAGTTGGTAAAGCACTTGCCTAGCATACATGAAGCTCTGGGTTCCATTCTCAGCACTACATAAATGGGCTATGGTGCTGCTCAGTGCTGTAATCCCAGCACTAGGCGATGGAGGCAGGGGGATCAAGTGAGTTCAGGCTAGCCTGGGATACCTGAGAATTTATCTCAAAAGAAAAAAAGAAAAGGAGAAGGGGTGGAGGGGAAAGTGGAAAAAGAAGAGAGGAGGAGATACAGTAATCATTAGGCAAGAGGTAGATTTTGTTCAACATCAGAAAAGGCCTGTATCGGGGTTCTCTCTCTCCCCTGGAGGGCAGCACATGAGGAGGCGCTACCTTGGATGTGCCCCCAAGTGAACAGAGGCTTTGCTTACATCCAGCTCAGCAAAGAAAACATGAGCCTCAGGTTGAGAAAGGACCTGATGCCCTCTCCTGAAGTACACATACACTCATCCGTATGTACAAAATAAAAATATAAAAAGTTAATGACATTAGGTAGATGTGCACATTTCTAGGGTACAGCGTAACTTTTTAAATCTGAATATACAATGTGCAATGACCAGATGTTCATAATTGGCACGCCATCACCTCAGACACCCACCATTTCTTAGGGTTGGGAAGATGCCACACTTTTTGGTGTGTGTTGTGTGTGAATATGGTGTATATGTGTGTAGTGTATGTCTGTGCACATGTCGCCCAGAAGAAAGCAACTTATGTCTTTTTCTATCACTCTTTGTTTTATTCTTTTGAGGCACAGGGAGCTGTCCCCATCCCCCACCCCATCCCCAACTAAGCCGGGAGCTAGTGAGCTTCAGCAGGTCCTCCTGTATCTGCTGTCCTTAGTGCTGAGATATAAGCTTAGATGTTACTGCTCCTGGCTTATCACAGAATCCAAACAGAAGTCCTTGTGCATCACATCGTGTTCTCCAAGCCATGTCCCCATCTAAGCCAGCTCCCCAGCCACCCTAGGTGTCTTAGTCAGGGTTTCTATTCCTGCACAAACATCATGACCAAGAAGCAAGTTGGGGAGGAAACGGTTTATTCAGTGTACTGGCTAGTTTTGTGTGTCAACTTGACACAAGCTGGAGTTATCACAGAGAA
>CM052708.1:55568704-55604681 GCA_028551405.1 Uromys caudimaculatus | reverse complement strand
CTTTCATGATGAACAGCAGCATGGAAGTGTAAGCCCAATAAACCCTTTCCTCCCCAACTTGTTTCTTGGTCATGATGTTTGTGCAGGAATAGAAACCCTAAGACATTCAGCTTACACTTTCATGCTGCTGTCCATCGCCAAAGGAAGTCAGGACTGGAACTCAAGTAGGTCAGGAAGCAGGAGCTGATGCAGAGGCCATGGAGGGATGTTACTTACTGGCTTGCTTCCCCTGGCTTGCTCAGCTTGCTTTTTTTATAGAACCCAGGACTACCATCCCACAGATGGTACCACCCACAATGAGCCCTTCTCCCTTGATCACTAATTGAGAAAATGCCTTACCGCTGGATCTCATGGCGGCATTTCCTCAAGGGAGGCTCCTTTCTCTGTGATAACTCCAGCTTGTGTCAAGCTGACACAGAACCAGCCAGTACAGCAGGCATCATGTTTTAAATGATCGGTGTATGAACTGGAGATGGAACTGGTCCAGAGGAACAGCCATACTTTGCTGACGGCAGTAAAAGAAGTTGTGGTTTTGGAAGGCACTGAGATGCTACAGTCCCAAACACTTGAAAACCATGCCCCAAAGTGCTCTTGGCTCTCCACCTTGACTCTGCCCTCTAACCTCAACCCTCTCCGCTCTGACTTCTTCACCCAGTTCCACATCACCCCCTCACTCTGTGCCTCTGCCTCAGTCTGGTTACTCGATCCACCAGCTACGTTTGGTCTTCCTGACATTCAACCTTAAATTATTTTTTTCTAATTTTTTAGCTAGACACACCTGACTTTTTCTAGTCCTAATAGGTGCTGACAAGACACTCCTCGGATACAGTTCCTGATGCCTGGGCACAAGGCGACAGGAGCCAGGCTGTCACTTCTTGTCTCAGTTGGACTGGAGAGCAGAAGGTTCAGGTTCCTACAGATCCTCAGCCTAGAGCACCGTCCTGACGGTCTGCTCTTCAGCCTGCTCTGATGTTTCTTCTTACCTTCTTAACCCCACTGCATCTCAATGAAAGTGCTGGAAGCCGAAGAGGGTGTAAGCACAATTCTAGGCCCTTGCTTTCTAAGAGTGTATATCAAAATCTGGTTGCCATGACACCAGCTACACACACACACACACACACACACACACACACACACGCACGCACTATAAACATGCTCACACTTTTAACTGCCTGGTCTTCTCCACCCAGAACACTGCCATGGAGATCACTCTTAGTAAGTTTCCATGAGAGTGGTCTGTGGCTAAGATGCCAGGAGAGCAGCTGCTCTGGAATGCTTCCTGTCGCTGTGATAAACACCAAGATCAAAAGCAATTCAGGGAGGGAAAGGTTTATTACATCTTACATTTCCATGTCACAGCCCATTATTGAGAAGTCAAGCAGGAGTAGAAGCAGGAACCAAGGAGGGTGTTACTGGCTTGCTCCCAAGCTCATGAGCAGTTAGCTTTCTATACAGCCCAGCCCCAGTCCCGGAGATGGCACCGTCCACTGAGAACTGTACCCTTCTATCTCAATTAGCAGTCAAGAAAATGTTCCCGCAGACATGCCCCCTGGCCAGTTTGATGGAGTCAGTTCCTCAGCTGAGGTTTCCTCTTCCCAGGTATGTCAAGTTGACAGCCAAGGTTAGCCATCACACCAGCTTTCAAGCTGAAGTAGCCAAGGTTAGCCATCACACCAGCTTTCAAGCTGACGTGCCTGGATTTTTTCCTTTCCCAGCCCTACAAGCCTGAGAGAGTCCTTTGCTCTTGCACCTTCAGCTTCCTGTCTATAACGCAGAGTTCTTTAGACTCTAACCTCTCTAGCCCTGACTACAGAGAGGAGAAGCAGGCTGCTCATGGAGCCTCAGGTCAGGGTGAAACTGGCTACCAGTTTTAGAAAGCAAGCAGAGCCCACACACAACCACTGGTCAGCACACTTTCAACGGACACAGGGAAGGGATGGCTTGAAGTACGTGCCAAGAGTGGCCTAGATACATGGGGCTAAGACCACTGGATCAGATGCAGCTCTCACCGAGCTATAGAAGGAGGCAGATCAGAAAGCCACTGAGATGTGGGGAAGAGGGAGCAGGGAGAGAGAAGCAGGCCTCATTCTTTGGAAATGGGACAAAGAAAGGAAGGGGGCTTGTGAATCCGTGTCCCACCTGCTCCAAGCTCAGCCACTTGCCATTTTCCCTCCCTAACACAATGCCTTGGGTTCTCCAATGTCACTAGGGCGGTGGTTCTCAACCTGTGGATTGCAACCCCTTTGGTGGGGGGTGTCAAACAAGCCTTTCTCAGAGATCACCTAAGACCATCAGAAAACACAGATATTTACGTTACAACTCATAACAGTAGCAAAATCACAGTTATCAAGTAGCAACGAAAGTCATTTTATAGTTGGGAGTCACAACATGAGGAACACGCAGCACTAGGAAGGTTGAGAACCATCACCTAGAGACTCTAACCTCCTGCTGTCCTCCCCTGCTGGTTTAAGGAAGCACCTGCCAATCCCAAGGTGCTCCCACCTGTAGGTTAGCTCCTCTACCTGGGCTGTCACTGTCTACCCCTCTAGCCTACTCCAAGTTGTGTCCCTGTCCAACACAGCCCTGATCTGGAAGCCCCAGAATGGGGAAAGCTGCACAGAGGCTGTCAGGCTGTGTGTTATTGTCCAGATCTCGGCTGCCACTTATCTGTGCTGCCTACAGGGGGAAATGAGATAGTCCAGCAGCGCTTTTCCCACTAATATTCTTATCTCGACTGGAAAGGATCCTCTTTGTGTGTAGTGACATGTGGGTGTAAGCTTACAAACTGCCGCGTGCCTCTCTCTCTCTCTCTCTCTCTCTCTCTCTCTCTCTCTCTCTCTCTCTCTCTCGTCTTTTTCATCCCATGACTTCTGACCATATGGATGCGTGTCTGGGCCACTGTGTAACTTTGGTACGGAGTGTGGGCATATGGAGTACGCCCGTGTGCTCATGTGATGGATTATAGAGAAGAAGATGGAAAGCAGAGAGTGGGGTCTGAGGATGGGCTGGGCACACACTTGATCCCATGGCTGGCCACACGAAAGGAGGAGAACAATAATCAGAGGGGAAACTTTCAAAAGAGCCAACCAGTTCTACTTCAGATGATGGAAAACTGGGTCATTTCATTCAATGGTCATAAAAAAAATGTGTGTTAGCCTAGTCCTCTTGGAAAGCCAATTTTAGATACTAAAACGTCAGAAAGCTAAGTGTGCCTCCCCTTCACTGGAAAGTCTACCTTCCCTGTTTACACAAGAGAAAAACCTTTGTGTATACATGAGAAGTTTCATACAGAATTATTCATAGCAGCAAAAGTTACAAACTAAATGTCAATTGACAGAGCGATTAAATATGCTAAAATATAATAATATTTAATAAAGTATAATAAATATGCTAAAGTATAATAAAGTATAATAATTCGCTATGAATCAATCAGAAACAGAAAACATCTTTATACACAAAGAAAGCTCCATCCATTGGGCATTCTGTCTTTCAAAGATTCTAATTTAAGAGGGCCCCTGGGTCCAGCTATCATCTATAGGCCTCAGAACTCATCACTCCACCACATAAGCAAACTATGAGAAAAACCAATGTGACACAAAACCCAGGCATCTGGTCAACAGGATCTGTTTCCTGGCTAACAGGTTTCCTGACCCACAACACCTGTCCAGCCTGACCTTCCAGCCACCAAAACAAACAATACTGTCTTTCAATTTCCTTTCCATACCTGGAACCTCAGGTTTCTATTCTTGCTTTGAAGTAAGTGACTGAAGACCAAAAAACCAAAACAAACAAACAAACAAAAAAATCAAGACACAACCCAAAACAATCACTTTTAAATCTGTAGCATAATTTATTTTTAAAACATATGGAGACAACCTAAATAAATCACATACAATGTAAATAAAAGTACCAGGTGTGCCCGGAGCATTTTTTAATACATTACAAACCTGTGCAGGACACGTGTGACCAAGAAGAACAGTCCTGGAACAAGAATGAGGTGGAGAGGTGTTCAAACCATGAAAATCCCACCTTGAGACCAAAATTTTATCTTGAAACCGGCAGGAGTAAGGGTCCTCCCACACTTTCTTGGCTGCTTGCCCCAGGGTGCGGAGCTCCACAACCCCCACCCCTAACCCCCACCTCTGTCTTTCTTGAGCCACACAGTCTCTTGGCCAAATTACAGACATAAGCACCTGGAATCCCTCTTCATGCAAATAAAGCATTTCCATGACCTAAGCCCAAATACTGTGCACCCCCCCCCCCCAAGATTTATATAGCCCTTGTTAGCCCTGAATTGAGTTGCTGGTTCATGAAACATAGTCTTAGAGAGCTGCTTAAGCCACACACATCCCCACCTCCCCATCCCCCCAACCCCCACCCCCACAGCACTCATGGTGTCCTCACCAAGACCTGCCAATCCAGGCCAGCAAACCTGTACCAGAATTGTCAGACACTGTGAGCTCAGAGTCAGGTGCTGATGGCTCTGAACTGAGGACTCACAGTGGGAGAGTGAGGTGTATGTCCATGTCTACAACCTAAAAGTTGACGTGTAAACATCTTAGCAACCTCCTTCTGCTCCCTGTGGGTTCTTCCTTGCAGAGTCCAGACTCCATGCTATTGATGTTCTGAGGGTTCCTGCTGACTCTTCCCAGAGGAGAGGATGGTGGCTTGCAACAGAAGAGAAATAAATCTGTTACATGGGTCTTCACATTGTCACCTTTGCTGAGGAATTGCATTGTTCTCTAGGCCCTACATGAGCCTGGTTGCTCCTCCGTTACCCAGATCCACTTCAGGAAGCCTGTGAGTGGCAACAGCCTCCAGGAAGCTCTCCTGTTATTAACCCAGCTCCTGCGGGAGCCCGGACGACACATTTTACGTTTTTGTGATTGGTATTGGTCTTTAAGATCTATTTTTTATTTTATAAGTATATTGGAATGCCTGTGTGTGTGTGTATGTATTTCACACGTGTGCCTGATGTCTAGGGATGTCAGAAGAGGGTGTCCTGATCCCCTAGAACTGGAGTTACAGACAGTTGTGAACTATCTTGTGGGTGCTGGGACCTGAACCAAGGTCTTCTGCAAAAGTAGCAAGTGGTTTTTAGCTGCTGAGCCATCTCTCCAGCCTATGACTTTGTTGTTATTTATTACCCTTATATGAGTGTAGGTATACAACACATGATGAATTGAAATCTCACATAGCATAATAAAGACTGTTATGCTGTATAATACAATTATTACCATGGCAGGCTATGTTAAACACAAAGAAAAGTACATAAAAGTGAAAAGAAAAAAAAAAAGAAAGAAAGAAAAGAAAAAGTACCAATTCCCAATTTGAACACCTGTAGGTTGTTGTTTTTGTTTTGTTTTGGTTTGGTTTGGTTGGTTGGTTTTTTGTTTGTTTTCAGAGACAGGGTTTCTCTGTGTAGCCATGACTGTCTTGGAACTCACTCTGTAGACCAGGCTGGCCTCAAACTCACAGAGATCCACCTGCCTCTGCTTCCCAAATGCTGGGATTAAAGGTGTGAACCACCACGCCTGGTTGCACCTGTAACTTTTAGTGAATGTTAATATTTTGCCACACTGGCTTCAGATACCTTAAGAGAAAAAAAAGCAAATCATTACAGATACAGCATAAATCTTTGTCGATGCCTCTGTTCTAACCCAGACAGGTGAGTCTGCCATCTGGAGGCTGTTTTCATCATTTACAGTCATGTTGTGAGCTATTTCTGAGCATATACTTATAGATAGCTGACAGAGCTACACATGCTCACTTTTTTTTTATTTTAATTTTTTTGATACTTTATTTACATTTCAAATGTTTCCCCCTTTCCAGGCCTCCACGTTGGAAACCCCCTATCCCCTTCCCGCTCCCCCCCCTCTATGAGGGTATTCCCCCACCCACCTGCCCGCCCATCCACTCCGTCTGTCTTCCCACTTTGGCATTCCCCTATACTTTTAACCTAAGATTGCATTGGAACGCTACAGGAACTCATGCAGTGCCTGGAAACCCCAGCAGATGGCACTAGAGTCTCGATCAGTGAGGCCTTTTTTTTTTTTTTTTTTTTTTTTTTAAGCATTTAGCTGTGTTGTACAGATGAAGACAACTACTAGCGAGCGAAACAGAAGGGCTTCAGTTTTCCGTTTTGGAAACGATAACGCCTGGAATAATTTCTGCCAACTCTTGCTCTAGGCAGAAGGCTCCAGTGGACAAGGACACTAACAGAGGTACGGGACTACTGTGCTTCAGTTCAAGCTGTTCAGGTCACCTATGTGTGAATTGGACAGGTGGCTCAGGGACATCACTGCATATGGTACCTCTGACTCCTGTCACATGATTGTGGCTCCCTAGTGACTGGTGTGTGGCAGGAGCTATTTCTGAAGGTCTCCAGTTTGGAATCCTGCCGTCTTGATGTGCAGGGAAGGAATAGACTCACAAGCCCAGGGCTTTGAGCATCACCCCCTTGGGTACACACAGATTTAGTTGTTATTAAAGGAGCTTGTAGTAAGGTGAGGTATTAGGCGAAGACTCAGAGTCAGAGAGCATAGATACTGGAAGCCTCCCAGAGCTGTGTGGACCGTGACCAAGTTTAGCTTCTTCTGATGATTATCTCTGGCCCACAAATTCATGGCAGCCAGGACACAGGCATCCACTCCTAACCCTACCCATGAAAATAGCTAACAGATACAGTAAAATTGAGGAAATTGAGCAAAGTAGGGAAGGAAGGGCTCACACCCTGATGACCCCTCAGGGCTTCTGGTGACTATATCCCCGGTCCTGGTGTCTGGACTCAAGGTAGGGATATGGACCCACAAGCAGATACTGGGGTTCGTGGAGACCTTGGGTTCCCAAATGCTACCCAAGAGGCTTAGAGACCGGCCACCCTGCACCACCTCCTCTCCTGACCCCTCCCTGACCTGCCCTCTCTCTGGCCTCCGGGCCTGAGAAGGCCTGGAGAGGCCGTGGGAGTTTGGCTACCATTATCTGGCCCTTATCACCAGTAAGTTCAGGCTGACACGGAACCCTCTTAGTTCAATGACGAGGGGCCCGCCCGAGGTCATGCCTGTCTCCAGAGAGCCGGGCCCTATCTCAGCGACTTACGGAAACCTTGGCGTGAGCTCATGCTTTCTGACGACAGAGAGGGACCCTGCCCTATCACTGCCCAGACACCCACCCCCACGGCGTCTGGCATGAGCTTGGTGAAGGCTCCACCATTCTTCACTGAAATAGCAACACTGATAACTGCAGCAGACAGAAGTACATAGACGAATCTCCATTCAGAAAAGCACTTCTCTCTCCTCCCTCTGCCTTGGTGCAGTCCTGGCATGAACACGACATACAGGCTGAGTCTGTCCTGACATAGCAACATGAAGATGGTGTGTCTATAGCCCTGCAGAACTTAGGCTAAAGCATACTTTTTCTCAGGCAGAAAAAATGCCTTCGAGGCCAACCCCCGTGCACCAAGGCTGCTGCTGAAAGGATCTTGGCTGGATTGGTGACGTAAACAGTTCGCGGAGTATGCTGGGAAGAGCCCTTGTATAAGCACCCCAGAGCCCAAAACAATTGTAAATCTGTCCTCCTTGTGGCAATTTCATCATCTGTGGGTACAAAGTTATCTTTCCTGTATCGGGCCCATACTACTGGAAAAATTACTTGTTGAAATTATTTCAGACCCAAGGTGAAACTACTTTCCCTCAAAGAGAATTCTGCTTGTTTATGTCTCTACGGACCCACCTTCAACCCAATTCAAAGCTTAATGCTTCTTTGACTACCCAGGCCACGTGACTCCCACCCCTAGGAAGCTGGCATACATCTGGTTTAACCTGACTAGGGATATAGCCCTTCAGCAGCCCTGTGCGGCGTGGGGACATTTTTCTATTCTGTTTTTTGATTGGTTTGGGCTCAGGTTTATTTCTGTTTCCCATTCTCTGTGAAGCTCTCAAAACAAAATCCAATTGGCTAGGAATGACAAATGTCCTCCAGGCAAAAGTGGCTTCTAGATTATATTAATATCTTTAGAGGCCTGTTGAGACTTGGGTTTGGGCCTGATTTGGGCCATATTAATAATGACTGTCATCAAATCCTTGAGAGAATGTTCTTGGTCTAAGATTTGTTCTCAGGGTCTCCCAACAAGGTGACTGTTGGCAAAGGGAGGGTCTCTGAAGACTTGACAAGGGAGCGGAGAACTTATGAGTCACCGTCGATGTCATGTATGAGGAAGGGTCCCTTTGGGGACAATGGAATGTGGCCCCGCTCCCATTTTGCTTTGGTCGAGTGGCTCTCCTGTGCTTGCCATGAGGTCCTCAAATCTTATCTTGTCAAAACCATCAAGGGACAGTCTGACAGCAAGACCAAAGTCAGACTCCTGTGGTCTAATCACAAAAGTGACATCCCTCTTGTAGCAGTTCCTAAATTAACCAGAAGCTAGCTACCATGGGAATTCATGGGGTGGGGATACCAGACAGCTGGGACCCCCAAAGACCCTCAAAGCGGCTTCCATGGCCACCCTGGACGTCAGCCTTGACTTGGAAGTGTTGTATGGGGCATCTCCTCTCTGCCTAGACGACACTTCATTTCAAAGCCTAGATGCACAAGAGTCTTGACCATCTTGCTCAACTGTTGATTTATCTTCAGCAAATCATTTCCCTGAACCTTTAAACTAGAATAACGAGCCATGCCCCAACCCCCCAAAAAGCACTGGCACCATCACAGCCTTACACCATGCAATGCTGGACTATTTTGTAGATTGCTTGGCAAAATCCTAGTTTTTTCATCCTCCTGGATGTGCCTTGACCATCCTGAGTCTTAATCCTGCCTCAGGGTCCCCTTGAACTCCGCACTCTACAGCAGCCTAGTGCCCCGTGGAAGCCAGAAGGGGGCATTGAATTTCCTTAAACTGGAGTTACAGACAGCTGTGAGCCACCACGTGAGTGCAGGGAATTGAACTCAAGCCTCTGGAAGAGCAGCCAGTGCTTTTAACTGCTGAGCCATGTGGAGTTGCTGGATTCTCAGGTAAAGGTCTTATGACCCTCCTCAGCACTACCTTCCAGCAGGCTGGATCAGGAGGGTCTCTTGTGAGTAATCACAGCTCCTCTGATTAAGGTAGTAATCGCTGATGTGCTCGAAGCACAGTATTCCACAACAGTGACCCAGCCATGACACTCCAGAGGAGTCAGACTAGCATTCACAGAGAGATCCAGCAACAGAGGATGGTAACAGCTGCCAGCCCCATCACCTTTGTCAGTTGCCCTCTGACTTTGGTAAAAAGTGTTTGAAAGGCAGGAGGCTTTAGTCTCTGAGCGAGGAGGGGACGTGACTTACCTCCAACCACACAGAAGCCACACACATTGTCTGGGGGGAGCTGGCTGATGCACAGCCCTGTGCCACACACTAGAGGAAGCTATGCTGACAGGTAAGATGCTCGGAGAGAGTGTGACAGAGCTCTAGTTAAGGATGAATGACCCTAGCCCAGCCACGATCCAGAGTCACCTACCTGACCCCATTCCTTCACCTCTGATGGACATTTCTACCTTTCCCTGCATCCCCTTATCAGAAGACCGACTTGTAGTCCCAGTAGGTGGCAAACTTGACAGTGTGTTTCCTACAGCATTTTCCAAACTTTGACTGAGACTCACTGCTCGCATCCAGCCCTCCTTACCCACCAAAGCGAAGGGCATGAAGCTGTCCTTGGCTCCCAGAGTCTATCTGGGAATGCTGCTCAAATTTGAATCTTGTCCCCAGGTCATCTTGGTGATTGTCCTTTCCTATAAAGAAAAGTGTCTTCTCTGCTACTGGATGCCTACTAGGATATACTAAATTTTCAGGGAACTTCTACTTCAATCTTTCTGATCTATCTGTTAAAACTACCACTGGCCACCTGCTGTGCATGCATGCATGCCATCCTGGGCTGGGTAATGGAAATATGGCCTCTGCCACCAAGGGAGGAAAGTCAGCTCGTGAGGCAGCCAGAGTTCCCAGGGCAACAAAACTTAAAACAAGAAACTGGGCGGTCTGTAGAAATCAGGTCGGGCTGTCCTGCCTTCCGCACTGCAGGCTTTCCAAGGAAGGAGACAGCGGGCTGAGTCCCACATATAACACAGGTAATGATCTGGATGCAGAGAGAAGAGCGGGCATGAGAGAAGAGATGTCCATGCAAAGGGAGCTAGCAAAGAATAGAGCTGTTTCTGTAACTGGGACAGAGAAATGGTTAGTATTGATTATCACTTGGAGAAAACCTAGAATCACCCAGGAGACAAACCTTGGGTATGTCTGTGAGGAAATTTCTAGACTGGGTTGGTTGAGGTGGGAAGACCCCCACACACACACACGCACCTAACTACAGCAGCACCATTGCATGGGTTGGAATGCCCAGGTCACAAAAAGGCAAAAACAATGAACTGAGCATTTGCATTCATTGCTCTCTGCTTCCTGACTGCAAAGTCACCAACTGCTTTAAGCTCCTACTGCCATTGCCTTCTTCACCACTAAGGACCAACCTCTTAAATGGTGAGCCAAAATAAACCCTTCTTTCCTTCTCTCTTTCCTTCCTTCCTTCCTTCTGTTCTTTCTTCCTTCCTCCCTCCCTCCCTCCCTTCCTTCCTTCCTTCTTTCCTAAAGTTACTTCCTCGGGTGCTTTGTCACAGCACTGAGAACAGACTGATGCAGGGACCACAGCAGTACCTGCATGGGGCTATGCTCAGCAGCAGCACAAGAACCTCCTCTGCTCTGCAGCAGCTGAAAACCCATACGGATTCTCTCTTAATGCTTTCTCCAGGACTCTTTTTCAGAGTGGTCTTTCCTCTTATCTTTGTAAGTCCCACCTTCCCCTCAGTTGACCCCAGAATCCTCAGACTTGCGCTCACTTCTGCTCTCCAGCCCCATTCCTACACCAGCTTAGTGACTGCCTGCCTGGGCACAGGGTCTGTGGCCACATCCATACTGGTGCCTCAGAGGAACTCCCAGGCCAGGGCCAAGGGCCATGCAGGCAGCCTCCTGGGAAGACTCGGGTGTCACAGGGTGCAGAAGGACAGGGCAGATGGAAACAGAAAGTTAGAGGTGATAAGAGGAGAGCCTTATAAAAGCACAGAAGCTTGGGCAAGTCCTGGGCTGCTGGACAGTGGTAGTTCCAGGTCATCTGGTTCAGAGCAGAGCTGACCCAGAACCACCACTGATCACATGATCACTGAGGAATAAGTTCCCGTGTTCTGCTGTGAGTGACCCATCAAGGAAGGCGGTCCTTCATCCACTCAATAAGGACTTTAGTAAGGGGCTACTCTACATGTTTTGTACATGCACAAGTCTTGCCTGTCGCCGGGGTTTATGTTTCCTGAACATTCCAGGTGTGTTGCTGCATCTGGCAGTTTTTTGTTTTTGTTTTTGTTTTTTGTTTTTGTTTTTGTATTTCCTCTTCCGGGAGTTATATTCTTGCATATGTCGACTCCTCCCCATTCATCATGTCCCCTGCTAAACAATGTTTTATACCATCATCCTATTTAGAATTATAGAGCTCCTCCTCTAAGATCACCACACCCTACTTGCTTTCAAAATTCCTTCCCCCGACTTCCTAGACCTGCCCTGTGAGCTTAGAGCCCAGTCCACTGCTGGTCTCGAGAAGAGCCGGTTGCACACCCTCACACAGATGGGGATTTTACACTCTGTCCACTGACACACTCTTAGGTTATTTATGCTCATAACAGAATCTGACATACACTGGTGCTCAACAAATACCTGGAGAAGGAATAATGGATTTGACAGTTTCCAGATCTCAGGAGAGGGGAAGGTGTGTCTGCATAGAGCTTCGTTGTTCTAGAGAACTCTGACAGGAAGATCATAAGGTGAGTGAGGTATAACTCCTTGGAATGGACAAAGCCCATCAAGGACACTCTAAGCTCTACTTCCTGAACGTCAGTGAGGAAGATGTGCTGGGGTTTTGCACGGTGCCTAATGCTCACATCAGTGCATACACACAGCCATTTCATGGTGACCCAGCTTCAGCCAGTCTCCTCAGCCCCTCCTCTGTCCTGTCTCAGCTTTGCCTACCTTGTCTTGGCAAAGAATCCTGCTGGGTGAGTTTAACAGCAATCCCTGTATCTTGATATCCACCCTACTCCAGATGTGAGTTCTTGGTTTTTTCTAAGTCTTCGGCTTGCCTTCCGCCAGAATCCCTCTGCCCCTGAGGTTTTTTATTACTGTTCAATCCCCCGGCTTTCTCGCCCTGTCCTTGACTCTGAGTGCTCTCCCTTGGCCTTGTTGCAATAGGAGTTGAGCCCCAATGGTCTCATCTCACTGAACTAGTCTTAAACTGTTTCCTGATGTTTAAGCAATTGCCAGAACAACTTCCCTTTAACAGGAATCCAAAACTCAATTAGACAAGATCCCTGACCTCAGAGTTCCAATCAGTAGGAAATCAGGTGCAGAAATCAATAAGCAAATACAAGACCACAAGGAGCCTGGTAACGCATGATGGAACGCTGAGGTTGCTGCATGTTGTAGTGATAACTTCCATGCCTGCAGGTTCGGCCTATGAGTGAATTCTCGTGCTCACAAGCTTTTGTTGTGCAAACCTTGTTCCTTGATTTAAAACTATTAGTTAAATAATATTGCCTACAGCCAATGCCTGGAGGGGTTAGAGGTGGGTGGGTTTGGAGTTACCTGGTTAGGGGGTGAAGAAGAGAGAGGAGAGACCAGGAGGAGAAGGAGAAGGAGGAAGAATGAGGAGCGAGGAGGAAGCTGCCACGAGGGGAGATGGACCATGAGCATGTGGCCAGGAGAAACAGCAAGTACCTGGGGCACACACTAGGGAGGTAGCCAGGCCAGCAGTCAGAAGAGTAGATGAGTAGTTACACCCCCTACCCCAGGAATTATCAAAGCCAAATAGAATAACCATAGTCTGAGTCTCATTCACTTGTAAGCCAGTTGGGGATAAGCTTAAATTGCTTATATTACAATGAAATGTTGTCCAGCTGCCCACTGAATATTTACCTTTATCCCCTGAGACTAGCGCTGCCCTCGCCCTTGGACAGACTGCCCATTTTCTGCAGTGGCAGCAGTGCAGGTACTCAAACTGATCAACATGCAGAGAAGAGGTGACTTGGGTGCTCGACCTTCAGTGGGTTATCTGTGTCACTCTACCCCAAGCCCTGGGGACACCGTGGGAGAGGAGGCAGGGAGAGTGTCAGAGCTGAAGGGCTGGAATGAAGTCTGAGGAATTCTGTCTTCTGGGTGTGAACATTACACTCTTGGAGTTACTGCAGCTATGGTCACCTGTACCAGATGAAGGCAACACTCCAGCAGGCAGCGCTCGCTGGAGGGGGGGAGGGGGAGAGGGGGAGAAAGAGAGAGAGGGGGATAGGTGGGATATAAACAGGAAGTTGGAGGTAGGCATGATCAAAATATATTGCATACATGTATGAAATTGTCGAAGAATTTAAAAAAAATAAAAAGTATTTTCTCAGCAAAAAATCATGGACAGTTCCTTCAGCGTGTGAGAGCCAGACTCCTGCAGGGAAGAGTAATGTGAGCTAGACTTGAAGGGTACATAAGGGCTCATGCTTCTAGAAGCTCAGTGAGTAGAGGTAGAAAATGACTCTGTCTACTAAGATAATCAACATATATGATCCTTGACATCTAGACATCTACAGCAACTAACTCTTTTCAACCTTTTTCATGTGGTGTATGTGTGTGTTGGTGTGTGTGTGTGTGTGTGTGTGTGTGTGTGTTGGTGTGTGTGTGTGTGTGCGTATTTTCAAAGGGAAGAGTCTTTAATCTAGAAGGATGTATCCATTGGAAATTGAGTAGTCTCCTTGCGGGCACTTTTGGGTGGGTTGTCATAAACAAGGAGAGATTGCTTCGAGTGTTTTCCTTGCGGAGTTAACAAGTGATGCTTCCTTTTCCTGCAGGCTCCTTTGTATGGAAGCACACCCACGTCATCTTTATAGTTAGGAGCTGTGGAGGTAATGCAGATCTCATCCCTGCTGTTTGGTTGGAGCCCTGCTCATCCCCTGTATAAACTAAGAAACCCTGTTTGCTCTTCCTCCAACCAACCCTACCCACGAGGAAAACACTCAGGGCTTAAAAGCAATCTCTCCTTCTTTCCGACAACCCACCCAAAAGTGCCCGCCCAGGGGCTCAGTTTTGCCCATGTACGGGCCCAATCCCAGCTCCTCGCTGGCACGCCATCACTTGTCGACTAAACTATAAAAGCCCCTTGCTTTAGCCTCCACCTGTGGGATCCGTGAACTCACATGAGAGCTGCCTCCTAATAAACCTGCCTTTATCTATTTTTATTTATTTATTTTTATGTATATGAGTACACCAGAAGTGTATTTTTTTATAGATGGTTGCTGGGAATTAAACTCAGGACCTTTGGAAGAGCAGCCAGTGCTCTTAACCACTGAGCCATCTCTCTAGCCCCCCCTTTATCTATTTTTAATATGTTCTAATCTGGTCTATATCTGTGTCACAGAGGGAGACAAAAGGCCGATCACCCCCCTTCAGAAGGGCATGTGGGTTTCAGGATGAGTAGCTAATGAAATGTTTCCAGGCCCTGCAGAATGTAGATGAGGGAACATGGGCATATTTGGGGGACAGGAGGTCCTCCTGCCTGAATACAGATAGTTTGAGTTAAGATAGGAAGATGAAACTTGGGCCAAATCTTGGCCCTGAAATCAAAAGGCAGGAGAGGCTTTGGGTCCCCCAATCTACCGGCTTGGGGGAAGGAGGACTTCAAAACAGGCCCTGAGTGAGGAGGCTTTGCTTTCAACACTGACTCCCACCCTATCTCTTTCCACAGGTGGCAAGATGGTCAGGACAAACACAATGGAGTCTAGTCCAAAGTCATCTGACCAGCCGGGCAGTGGTGGCACACGCCTTTAATCCCAGCACTTGGGAGGCAGAGGCAGGCGGATTTCTGAGTTCGAGGCCAGCCTGGTCTACAGAGTGAGTTCCAGGACAGCCAGGGCTACACAGAGAAACCCTGTCTCGAAAAACCAAAAAAACAAAACAAAACAAAGTCATCTGACCCTGGGTCAGTCTGGGCCTAGAGGACCCAGGAGTCCGGACACCTGGAGTTTGGCCAGGTACAGGCTCCGGAGCTGGTGTGTGGGCAGGGGTGTGGAGTGCAGATAGCAAGGTGGTGCTGATGCAGAGGAATGAGGTGAAGGTGTGGGAGGAGATGAAGGCAGAGTGGTAAGGAAGATGCAGATGGAGTGGAGCAGGAACAATTGCAGGTGGAGGAGCAGGTAGCACCAGAGCTCAGGTGATGGGCAGGTGGGGGTGGGGTGAGCCATGGAAACCAGAGACAGAAAAGGATGAACCCCAAAGTCACGGCAGAAGAAGCCGGGAGGACTGTATTGGTGTGTCCTAGCAGGAACGTTGGCATCCGTGAGAGGAGACTGCTCCTCCTGGATGGGTCCTATTCGCTCCAGATAATTGACTGTTCTTCCACCAGCTCAGCCACTTGGTGGCGCTGTGAGCATGAATGGAGCGCACTGTAGTCAATAAGCCTTTTGCAAGACTGAAGAGGTGACAGGGAGAACGAGTCTAGGGGCAATTTAAGGAGCTCAGCCTACATCCAGGCCCCAGCTGGAAACAAATATGGACCTGGAGAGGTCCTGTGAGACACCAGGAGAACAGACAGGGCAGGGATGACGACTGTCTGTCTCATGACCAGGAAACTGGGCCCTGGAGGTTATGGGACCTATTCAGCTTTCCTTGACTCCGGGCTGCTGGTGTGCAGTAAACAATGTGGGGGGGGGGGGGGGGAGTCTACAGAGAACTGGTGAACTCTAGCTGCCCCCAACAGACCTCCGGCATCGAGGAAAAGGAAACACACAAAGTGACCCAAAGCTGGGAAGCCTACAGGTCAAAAAAGTGAAACAGGGCCGGGAAGTGGCAGCACACACCTTTAATCCCGCACTAGAAAGGCAGAGGCAGGCAGATCTTCATTAGTTTAAGGCTAGCCTAGTCTATAGAGCAAGGTCCAGAACAGCCAGAGCTACACAAAGAAACCCAGTCGTGAGAAAACAAACAAATAACAACAACAATAAAAAGTGAAGTAGAGCCTGTCAGGAAGGGCTGAGGACAAGGCCTTGACTGAGCATGGCTGTTCTCCAACCTCTCAGAACCCCATGCCTACTAAATGTGGACCGTGTCATGGTAGGGTGACAATGGATGACAGTACTAGACCATAGGTGTCAAAAGTGAGAGCTGGAATTTGTTTTTGAGACAGGGTCTCTCTGTGTAACCTTGGAACTCACTACATACATCCAGGCTGACCCAAACTCAGTGTCTGCCTCTGCCTCCTGAACTCTGGAATTAAAGGCGTGGGCCCGCTCTCCCTGCCTGAAGGCTGGAGTTTTAACTCTGAGGTAGACCCCTTGCCCAGCGCTGAAGAGAAAGCAGGAGGAGCTAGAGAGATGGCCCAGGGATTGAGAGAACTCACTGCTCTTGCAGAGAATCTGAGTTTAGTTATCAACACCGGGTCAGGTGGCTCACAACCATCTGGAACACCCAACTCCAGGGATACCTGATGCCCCCTTCTGGCCTCCTTGGGCACTGCATTCACAGAGCAGCATAAAATAAAAAAATATATATATTTAAATTGGGGTGTGTGTGTGTGTGTGTGTGTGTGTGTGTGTGTGTGTGTGTTCTCAGGAGCCACCACCTTGTTATTTTGAGACAAGGGTTCTCATTGACCTGAAATTTGGTCTAGTGGGTAGGGTGGCTGGCCAGCAACACCCAAGGAATCTTACCTCCACCTTCCCTGGCTGGGATTATAACCACTACCATCATCTTCGGCTTTTCCACTTGAGTCCTGGGGCTCAAACTCAAATCTTCATTCTGTGTAACGCTGTCACTTCACCTACTGACCTATCTCCCCAGCTCTGGTTAAAATTATTAACTGGTACATAAACACATATAAGTGTGCATATTAAGGAAATACCATGTGATATTTTGATATATATACACATTCCATAATGTTTAAATCACATTAAACATGTTTTCTCAAAAATTAGTTTTAGGGGCTGGAGAGATGGCTCAGTGTTTAAGAGCACTGACTATTCTTCCAGAGGTCCTGAGCTCAATTCCCAGCAACCGCATGGTGGCTCACAACCATTTGTAAAGGGATCTGATGCCTTCTTCTGGTGTGTCTGAAGTACTATACATATGTACTATATACATAAAATAACTAAAATAAATTTTAAAAAAATATTTTTATTTAAAAAAAATTTTTTCCTAAGACACCCCCAAAACAAACCAAAACTATCTGTGTTTACATTAATCCCCTCCAGTTTTCACACTATTGGTGACAAAAATCCCCTAATGCAACTAGCTCAAGGAGTTTGGGTGTGGAGACCCACGCCCCTAATCTCAGTGGTAGAGAGACAAAAGCAAAAAGATCAGGAGGTCAAGGTCACCCTTGGCTACACAGCAAGTTTAAGGCCCACCTAGGCTACAGTTGATCTTGTCCCAAAGAATCAAACAACAAAGCAAAACCAGAAAGAAATCAAGGCGGTTAAGGGTAGAGGTTGCTTGCCATTGTGAGGCCTTTGGTTTGATCCCCAGAACCACAGACTAGAAGAAGGGGGGGGGGGCTGGGGAGGAATTTAATCAGGAAAGCCTAAAAGCTCCCTCGTTGCTTCACTCTGTGAAAAAGCTGTCTCTCTGTGCTGAACGCTTTTCTTGTTTTCAACCAACACTGCCATTCCACGTTGCTAGGCAGCATGGGGAGTGCTGCATCACACCCAAGATAGTCTTCAATGACCCTGCCTCCTGAAGTCACGCTTATGAAGTGGCCTCTGTCGACAGCAGCTGTCTGCAAAAAACTGTTGCAGAAATGATGGTCTGATTTCACAGATAAGGTCATAAAGACTGTCCTGCTTTCACTGTGGGGAAGTCAACCACCTTGTTGAGGGGGACACTCCAGCAATCCCGACGGGGAGAAGCCGAGGACCCCTTACCAGCAGCTAGCAGCCAGCACCAGCTTGCCAGCCATGCAGCGAGCCACCCTGGAAGCAGATCTCCAGCCTCAGTTGGGCCTTTTGGGAACTCATGCTCCCACAGGACAGACAGTATGATGGAATTCCTGGAGACCCTGTGCCACAGTGCCTTCCCCTCTGCCCTCCCCCGCCCCCACTGTACCCCGCCCTCACACCCCCTCCTCCAATTCCAGATGTTCCAGAACCACCCCATCACTGCTCCAGATTATATAGAAAATGCTGTCCATAGGTTCGTGGATTTGAACATGGACTCTACCTGACAGCCCTGTTTGCCAAGGCTGTGGAAACTTCTGGGCATGGGGCTGCCTAGTCTCACTTACAGCATATATAGTTTCTCCTTCCTGGTTCAGCCCCGACTTGAGCAGTTCAGTCACAGGCTCCAACCCCTTCAACCATCACCATGGACCTCAGTTCCCTAAACCATGAGCCTTGAGTTGCTTCTGTGGGTTATTTTGTCACTGCCACTTCAACTGTAGAAAGGGTCTTTCTATTTGCCTTCAGGGCTCTGCGAGAGCCTAGTGGGAATCTGTGGTCAGCGGCTTGTAGACTGAAGGACTGTGTAAACGTGCTGGAGTTAGCATCAGAGGGCCTATGTCCCCCGGACTCCGCCAGCATGACTTCCTCTGTTGAAGGTTAACAACAGGGTCCACCAGGGTTGTTTTGCCTCTGTTATCACGAAACTAAAGTGGAAAGCAGCAGGAAGCCGGTTTCCCTCCCCAGGGACCATCTGAAGTCACAAAGCTGGGCCATGAAAACTCAAACTCCAGTGTAGATAAGGCATGTGACTTATAATGTCAGGAGATGCTGAGCTTACTGGGGGTGATCTAGAAAGGAAGCAAAAATCCCAAAGTGAAAGATCTTTAGTGATGACTAAAGAAGAAATACGCTGACCTCCGCTGAGCTGGAAAATGCGCCCTGGCGCGGCCTCTGGGCAGAGCAGTCCTGAGTCCACAGTTCAGGCTCAGCGACCTTCCTTCCCCTTTCTGCCCAAGAGGCCCTCTGGCTTGGCGACTGGCCTGTGAGGTGGTTCTGGTCAGATTAAGCAAGTGATTCTCTTAAATTACTCCCTGATGACCAATAAGGGCTTATGCAAACCGAGGATAGAAAGAGGATCGAAAATAACCTCATCAAAGGAAACCCTGAAAGTCACTTTTTACAAAAAGTTGGGTCGTGAAATTCTACTTCAAATTCTGAATTTTTAAATTCGATTCTCCTACAATACTTTCCATTAAATAAATATGTAAAAAAAAATGTTTTCAAAAAATAAAAGCAGGAAGTGAAGATGCAGCTCAGGGGTAGAACACATGCCAAACGTACACCACAGAATATGGTTTTTATAATGTAATTTAAAGAGAAAAACCACTACACATGGTGGTAAACACTGGGGCAGGAGGACTGTGAATTTGAGGAAGATCTTATAGCAAATCAATTATTTGATTGGAAGGAGGGAAGGACAGACTATAACAAGAAACAGCTCGGGTTGGTGGGCACACACTCTAAGCCCAGCACTTAGGCTGCTCCAACAATGGTTTGAGAATAGACTACATTACACAGTGAGAGCCTGTCGCCTCACCAAAAAAATAAAGAGGAGGAAGAGAAGGGGGGGGGGACAGCAGGCCAAGGGTCCCAGAGAATTCTACACAGTGTACATAATTTTAAAAGAAAGTAAAAAAGCCATTGTGCTGGTTTCCCAGGGCAGCCAGAGCATACTTCCACAAACTGGATGGGTCGGACCCACAGAGATATTTTTCTTTCTGTTCTGAAATCTTGAAGTATGTCTGACATCAAAGTGTCATGCTCCCTTCAAAGACTTCATCAAAAGAATCCTTGCTCACTTCTCTTCTTCCTTCTGGTGATAGCCCTTGGACTCCCTGGGGTGTGGGGCATGGCCCCTGCCTGTCTCTGTGTTCAATCTTCTGTTAAGGATACAGTGGGCCTAAATCTAGTGTCAGACACAGGTTGTGGGGTACCTTGTTGAACCCACAGCTTGGGTGCAACAACTGGAAGTAGCAAGAGCTGATTTTAAAGTGAGACATAGATGGGCTTCTGCAGGCAAGCAGTCCAGGTTGATTGGCTGTGGCCCCAACCACCCTGAAGGAAATGTGCATCCTGGGCTGAGAGTGTAACTCAGAGATGCAGCACTTTGCCTAGCATGTATGTGACACTGGGTTCAGTTCCCAGAGAGACCCCACTGAAAGATCGTGGAGAACTGTCTGTTCTTCCCAATTCATTAGTGAGGCACTTGGGAGGAGGGCAGTGGTCTGTCTCAGGCCAAGAATAACTGGGCTCTGAGGGATGCTACATAGGGCTGCTGTTTGTGTGCTACTGGGTTACAAATGGGGATTAGCCTAGCACCTGGGTACAACACGTGCCTGTGATCTGTTCCTCGGGTCAGAGATCGGGACTAGGACCAGTGGGGCCCTCTCTGCTCCTTGGTCCTTCACAAGGCCCCATTATGGTGCTGACCAAGGTGACAGGATCTGCACCTGAGCTCTCCTGTGTGGCTGTTGATAGATTCACTTCATTTTTGGCAGTTAGACTGGGCCTCAGTTCCTGGATGGTTTTGATCCAAAAGCCACCTCAAGCTCCGAGCTGAGATGGCTGGACAGTTGCGAGACTGCTTGAAGCATCGCCGTCAGACAGGCAGCCTCCTGACTGTCCAGCCATCTGTTTTTCTGAGGATGTCTTCCTCCTCCCCCTCCCCTCCCCCCTCCCTTACAGGCTTCCTTACTGTTCTGATGCAATAGGCACTCAGGGCTTCTACTCTTACTAATTGCTCAACCTAAAATGTTCTTCCTCTAACCTGATGGCTCAGCTGCTCACTTCCTCACCGTCCAGGATCCTTTCCATGAATTTATGAATATTCATGAATATTATGAATACTATAATGATAAGGGAAGGTGTAAAGCCCTCGGCCCTGGCTGGTGCTCACGCCCACCCTTTGGCTTGCATCTGCTCCATTGTTGTCATCGTCCAGATTAAGCCATCGGTTGTTAGTCACCGCATCGATTTCTGGCTGTGCACTCTAAGCTCTGTGGATCTGAAATTTGCTTCTGCTCTGAATACATCCCTGGCTCCCCGGAGGACAACTTAGCAAATAGCAGGCACTCAATAAATACTAAATTGCTACTTGCTGTGACTTTGACAATATTTTTTTAAACTAAAATGTTTATGGATGCATGACAAAACTATGGTCTTTCTAAAAAAAAAATTTTTTTTCTGTAATTAGCAAAATACAAACAAAACTCAGTACTTGGGAGGCTGAGGTGGAAGGATTGTAAGTTCAAGGCTAGCCTGGACTACATAGCAAGAACTTGTCTCATAGAAACAAATAAGCTGAAGGCAAGACCTATAATTCCAGCTTCTTTGGAGGCTAAGGCAGGAGAACTTCAAGGCCAGCCTGGGTAACTTAGCCATTCCCTGCCTCAAAATAAAAATAAAAAAAAAAAAATAAGAACTGAGCTTAATGGTGGGGCCCTTGCCAAGCACAAGAAAGACCCCGGGTTTAATACCCAGTACAGGGAAAGTAAGACAAAATAAAATATCTTGACCTACTTCATGGGTACCTCAGTGATGTGGGGAAACCCACCATCTCCCCAAACCCTTTGGCAACTCTGGGCTGCTCACTCCTGCCACTCTCTCAAGCTGCAGGTCCCACCCTGTGCCACAACTGCACTGAGGCACAGGAAATGAGGAGAGTCTCCAGATACCACCTCTCTACCCTGGCGGTCCTCTTGTGTGTTCACATGCTCTTTCCTGCGTGCTGCCCTCACTCCATGCTCTCTTACCTTGAGTGAGCACCCAGGGGCCTGTTTGGCCTTTACAAACCAAAGTGTCTAAAGGTTACACGTTCTGTCATTGAAAGTCCTGGACAAAACTGAGGAAATCCCTCCGTTTCCTTTCTTTCCCCCAAATGAGGAACCAACTTGGTACCAGGAGGCTCCCTGAAGAGCTAGGTGTGGACATAGATGTAGGTTCCTGGAGGGACTTGGGATATGGGCAGAGGGCTCTCCACAACTGTGGCAGTATTCAGTATTCTCGCATCCAAGATGATCATCACACTGGAGACAAAAGCGTTGTTATCAGGGTGTACTGGCTGGTTTTGTGTCAACTTGACACAAGCTGAAGTTATCACAGAGAAAGGAGTTTCAGTTGAGAAAAGTCCTCCATGAGATCCAGCAGTAAGGCATTTTCTCAATTAGTGATCAAGGGGGGATGGCCCCTTGTGAGTGGTACCATCTGTGGGCTGGTAGTCTTGGGTTCTATAAGAAAGCAGGCTGAGCAAGCCAGGGGAAGCAAGCAAGCCAGTAAGCAGCATTCCTCCAAGGCCTCTGCATCAGCTCCTGCTCCCTGCCCTGCTTGAGTTCCAGTCCTGACTTCCTTTAGTGATGAACAGCAGCATGGAAGTGTAAGCCAAATAAACCCTTTCCTCCTCAACTTGTTTCTTGGTCATGATGTTTGTGCAAGAATAGAAACCCTGACTAAGACAACTTGGTACCAGCGTAGTGGGGTATTCCTGTGACAATCTGACCATGTTTTGGGGAGGACTGTGGAAGGACTTTGGAACTTTGGGCTAGAAAATCCATTCAGTGTTAAGAGCTTTGTGGGATGTTGTGTAGGAGCTTGGAAGATAATGTTGAGAACAGTGCAGAAGATGGAGGCCTGGCTTGTGAAATTTCAGAGGGAAGATTAAAGACTCTTATCAGGGCTGTTGCTATTTTGACTGTGAAGGTTCTGTGGTTTTGGTTAGCTGGGGCTGAAGAAATCAGCTGTGATTAACAAGATACCAAAACTACTAAAGCAAAACCATTGTATTGCTGGGACTATTGATGCTGGTTAGCTGGAGCTAAGGAATTGGTGGTGATTAAGAAGAGACCAGTATCATTGAGGTGACATCTTCTGGGAAGTGTTTTCTGAGGGCACAAAGAGGCTGTGTTCCAGAGATAGCCAAGTTTGTACCTTGTGCTGTGGCAGGACTTGGTAATATGTAAGAGTCATCCAGGTGGTACTGGTTTTGAAGGCATGAAGGAGTCATGAAGAGCAGCTGAGGCCTGGGCACTCTGAGAAGCAACGGAAGGCCATTGGTGAAGGTGCAGCCTCAGTTGCATTGACAGCCCAGGATTGAAGGGGTCATGCAAAGGAGGCGAGGCTTGGCACCGTGAAGAGAGCCTATGAGAAGCTGTTTGTAAAGCCTAGTTGCAGCGGAGGACAGCAGTGTTTTGGAGATGCCAGTACCATGAGATGAGCACCAAGAACAGCAGCAGCAGTGGAGTACAGGCATCTGGAGCCGTGTGTGCTACAAAGGGCAGAGCTGGAGAAGTGTCTCAAGCCCTTGGATGAATTCAGAAGACCGTGAGTTTATCCCAGACATTGGACGGTTGGAATTTGATTTTGCTTTTGATTGTGACTTTGCCCTGATATATATTCCCTCCTGAAGAAAGAAGGTATTTTAGTGGAGCCCACAGTTAAGAGACTTTGAATTTTTAAGGACTTTGAATTTTAAGAGATTGGATGTTTAAAAGGGACTGAAATGTTAATATGTAAGAATTTGCAAAGACTGTGGGACTTGTAAAGTTATTTAGATCTTGGGGATGAATAAGGAAGTAAGGGTCGAGGCTTATTGGTGATGTGTTTGTGTGTCAAGTTGACAAGGGGTCAATTGTATTGCCTAGGTTTGTGTATCAACTTGACACAAGCTGAAGTTATCACAGAGAAAGGAGTTTCAGTTGAGAAAAGGCCTCCACGAGATCCAGTGGTAAGGCATTTTCTCAATTAGTGATCAAGGGGGGACGGCCCCTTGTGGGTGGTACCATCTGTGGGCTGGTAGTCTTGGGTACTATAAGAAACAGGCTGAGCAAGCCAGGGGAAGCAAGCAAGCCAGTAAGCAGCATTCCTCCAAGGCCTCTGCATCAGCTCCTGCTCCCTGCCCTGCTTGAGTTCCAGTCCTGACTTCCTTTTGTGATGAACAGTAGCATGGAAGTGTAAGACAAATAAACCCTTTCTTCCCCAACTTGTTTTTTGGTCGTGATGTTTGTGCAAGAATAGAAACCCTGACTAAGACACAGGGCAAAAGTGTGTTTGTGGAGACTGACAAAGTATTGCCCTGTGCCATCTCCGGAGGACAATGATAACAGGAAGGCAGAACAGATGGCAGGGTCTGGGGCGGGGGGGCTAAGAGGACCCCAGGCCTGACAGTTTCTCAGGAAGCTGTGAATAGGTTCCACCAGTGACAGATAGAAAGAGGCTGTCACTGTGGAGAAGCCCAGCATTTCCCCAAATCCTGTAAGGTTACCTGGCCAGAAAGTCTCCAAAACAGAAAGGTGTGCCTTAGAGTCATAGTTTCCCCAAAGTAAAACCTCTGAGGATGGTTCTTTCTCCACGATGGTTCGTGTTTTTCATCAAAACCAATATCTCATTTTAAAAGATTTTTAATTAATTAATTAATTTCTGCCAAGTGTGAAGGTCAGGCAACAACTAGTGAAAGTCAGTTCACCCCTTTTGCCATGTGGGTCTTGGGTTCAAACTCAGGTAGCTCATTAGGGTTGGCAGCAAGTACCTTTACCCAATGAGCCATCTTGCCAGTCCATGAAAGTTAACATCTTAAAAGAAGGAGTCAAGATGGAGAAACGGCTCAGTGGTTAAGAGCCCATAATGCACTTTTCAAGGACCCAAGTTCAATTCCCAGTACCCACTTTAGGTGACTAACACTTGGTCCTTAGTTGGTGGCACTGCTTAGGAGGTAGCCCGGCTCACTGGAAGAAGTATACCCCTGGGGCAGGCTTTGAGAGCTCGTATCCTCATGGAACTTCCTGGTTGGTTTCCCTGCCTGCTCTCTGATTTGTGACTGACGCTAAAGAGGAGATCCTGCTCCGGCAGCCTGCTGCCATGCCAACCCTGCCATTACAGACTCTCCCTCTGGAACCCCAAACCAAAATAAACTCTTAAGTTGCCCTCTGCCATGGGCTTGTCACAGAAATAGAAAACCACAATGACAAAGTTTGACAATTTCAAAGTCATGAAAGCAAGAAGAACAAGGGACAGAATGAACAAAAAGGAGGCTAGGGGCTGGGCTCAAGGATGTAGCTCAGCTGGTAGAGTCATGGCCTAACACGCATGAAGTCCAGGGCTCCACCTCCAATACCACATAAAACTAGGTGTGGTGGCACATGCCTGTAGTCCCAGCACTTGGGAGACAGAGAAAGAGGATCAAGCATTCAGTCCTCTAGTGATACATAGAAAATTAAAGACCTACCAGAACTACACAAGACCTGTCTTGATAAACAAACAAACAAATACATGAAACAAACAAATACTTTAAAATAAAAAGCAACTGTCCAGAAGGATTCTCCCACAATACACCTGTTCCTGAGACTGCAGTTGATCTTTGCCACTGCTGAAGCTAAATCCTGGCAAAAATAAAAATCATGGCAGATAAGATAGCTGCTTCCCAGAAAGCAGTGGCCGGAAAGCGTTGCTTTCTTCAAAGGTCAGAAGATTCCAGCCCAGAAAAACTTGCTCCAGAGACAGCTGGCACAAAAGCAGAAGAGGTCAGAAAGAGCAGAGGCTGCCAAGATATGTTGGTGTGTGGCTGTCATCCTGGCACTGGGAGGTGGAGGCTGGAGGCTTGAGAATGCAAGCTCTTACTGAACCGCCTGTGATGTCTGAGACTCTGTCAATAATAATAATAATTATTATTATTAGGAGGAGGAGGAGGAGGAGGAAGAGAAGGAGGAAGAGGAAAAAGAGGAGAAGGAGGAGGAGAAAAAGAAGAAGAAGAAGAAGAAGAAGAAGAAGAAGAAGAAGAAGAAGAAGAAGAAGAAGAGGAGGAGGAGGAGGAGGAGGAGGAGGAGGAGGAGGAGGAGGAAGAAGAAGAGAAAGAAGAAGAAGAGGAAGAAGAAGAAGAGGAAGAAGAAGAAATGAATAAAGGCTCTTTCTGACAATCAATCAAGTAGAGATTTCTCCTCCTACCCAATAACCCAAAGACAACAATATTCTTTTGGCTTTCCTAAATAGTGGGAACCTGCCTGAATGGAAGTCTTGTTTTGTTTCATTTTGTTTTCTCTTTGGTGCTTGGGCTGAATCCAGAGCCTAATGCATGCCAGGCAAGCGCTCTGCGCTCCTTCGGGAAAGAAGCCACCCTCTCCATGCAAGGGCTTCAGACTTCACTACCTCTTCCCCACTCCCTTAGTTTCTCCCCAACTCTGAGGCCAGCCATTACCATTTGTCCCTTACTTCTCTTAGGACAGAAATGACTGTAAACATGATTCTCAAATGGGGGAATGGAGCCTAGTGCTGACCACTCGGAGCCTATGATGAATCCTAATGAACTGTGGGAGGGGCTCACCCTGGGGAAACTCACTCCATTGCATATGTGAATGGGGTGCCCAGGGCTGGCACAATGAGCAGTTTCCATAGTCAAGCAGGGCTTTTGCAAGCACAAAAATAGATTGCATGTGGCCCAGACCTGAATGAACAGGGTAGGCAGGCTATAGTCAACAAAGCCCTTTCAACTTCTCTGAAGAAAGAAGGAAGAGAGAGAGTGACATTGGGCTTGTGGGTATGTATGGTAGCAGAACATAGAAGAAAATGAAGATATTTAACCCTCATCTGCTTTCATTTTACAACACATGGGTCCAGAGTACAGAAGGCCTCTCAGTAGCCTGGTGCAGTCTGTAATTCCTAGCCTGGGATTTTTTGAAGACTACAGACATAGATTTAACTCTTTCCTAGACAAGGCCTCATCTTGATTCTTTCTGTCATATGAAGAGAAAGTCTCTGGACACCAAGAGGCAGAGACAAGGGCAAGAATGTAGCATGGGTAGAGTGCTTGCCTAGCATGCGCAAACCTCTGGAGTCAGTCCCCAGCATGAAACCAGATATGGTGGTACACACCTGTAATCCTCCGCACTGGGGAAATGGAAGCAGAAGGATCAGAAGTTTAAGGTCACCCTTGGCTACATAGCAAGTTTGGGGTCAGTCTAAGCTTCATGAGACTGTGTATGTATGTGTGTGTGTGTGTGTGTGTGTGTGTGTGTGTCTTTAGCCCCTGTCCACAGTTTATACAAACAGGATTGTCTAGCACCTTGGGGTCCAACCCATGAACCCTTTCTTTACTGGCAACTGAGCATCAACAGGCTATGTGGATCCCACAGCCGCACAGGGCAGGCAGCCCCCAGATCATGGGACAAGCCTCCTTCCCCTTTCACTGGTGCATAGGGGGACACGCAAAGACATCCAATCTCATGTCTCTTGTTCCCCTTCTTTCTTTTTTTTTTTTTTTCCTTCTTTTTTTTTAAAAAGATTTATTTATTTTTTATTTATAAGAGTACACTGTAGCTGTCTTCAGACACACCAGAAAAGTGCATCAGATCCCATTACAGATGGTTGTGAGCTACCGTGTGGTTGCTGGGAATTAGACTCAGGACCTTTGGAAGAGCAGTCAGTGCTCTTAACCACGGAGCCATCTCTCCAGCCCTCTTGTTCCCTTTCAATAGTGAAAGCCCAGGATTTTTTTTTTCCAGCTTAAAAAAAAAAAGTGTAGACCCAGGGACTCCAACACGAAAGGTTTGGCATCAGACAGCCTTCTTTCTCTGAGGGTCATATTTATTGTGAGAGGGAACTATAAATCTCATAGGTAGCTCAAAAGTCAACAATGGTCACTTGAACCAGAGCATACTGTCACACAGTGGGTGCTAAGTTGTTTTACACCTACCAGGGGATTGCCCACCAGGGGATTGCCCACGGCCATCCTTAACAAACAGTAACCATTAAGGTGCCACCACAGGGCTAGTATCCAGGTCTTCCAGAGGACAGATATACAAGGCATTGTCTCTCCCTCCCAATGCTCCCAAGAGGAACAATAATACAAGGACTATCAAAGCCATACCTAAGGTGACAGTGACGCCTGAAAAAGGAGACTAGTTCCCCAGAAAGAACCCATCCCCTTCCGAAAAGAGCTCTGAGGAGTGTGGAGTTCAAGCAACAGCAGATTTTTCAAAGCCATGACCAGGAAAGGTGTGTGGGACATTTCCCCACAGGAGTACCGCCACGCCTTCTCCAAGCTCCCGTCTGGCTCCTCCAGACCGGCTCCTTGCTTGATTCCCATCGACAGATGTGCTGTGGTCTCTTGGTCTCTCTCCAAGGTCTTTGGTGAAGTCTTCATGATGCAGGCCCCATGTTCTTAAAACACAGCACTGTCCAGTCCTTTCATCAACTTCCTAAGGCCTTTTAGCAACAGAAGAAACTGAGGCACAGGGACTAAGGTAAGATCTCCGGGGTTACAAGGACAAACTCAGCAACTTAGTCAAGAAACTGGGAAGCTGTGGAGAGGAGGGATCAGAACGAGTCACCTCCAAGGATTGGGGAAAGTTAGTAGTTTTGTGTATGACATCACAGGTGAACATCAGAACGAGGCTTCCTCTTTCCTGACATTACTCCATAAACAACACAGTAGGTCAACTGTGTACCTGGCATTTACACAGTACACCATGAACTGTAAGTCATCTTGAGATGATCTAAGGTTTCAGGACCTTGTGTAGGTGGTATGCAAATTCTGCACCATTTGTATAAGGAGTTTGAACATCCAAAGGTTATGGTGGGACAGATACTTAAACCAATCCCTACAGACAGCAAGGGAGGAAGAGGTTACAGTCAAACCTGCCTTTGAAAAGTCTTAATCCCAGCACTTGGGAGGCAGAGGCAGGTGGGTTTCTGAGTTCGAGACCAGCCTGGTCTACAGAGTGAGTTCCAGGACAGCCAGGCTACACAGAGAAACCCTGTCTCAAAAAACCAAAAAAAGAAAAAGAAAAGTCTTGCACTCAGAGGACAGAATTTACTTCAAGAGAAGCAAACTGAGTGGGAAGGGCTGATTGGTCCTTACCACATAGTGGCCTGGAACTATTCTAGAAAGAGAAAGGATTCCCAACACCCTTTTGGTAGCCAAAACCACACATCAGGCTTTTAGAAACTCATAAAATATTTAGGGCAGGCCTCTGCTCCATCAGAGCTGCTGAAGCCAGCCAACCCTGGTGACATTGTCATGACCACTGCACAGGAGAGGTAAACTGGAGGGCTAATGCTATGAGATGGAGGACCATAGTGTGCCACCAGGTGTGGACAGGAGAAATGGCCAGCAGCTTAAGGCTAGGTGTGAACACCAGAAGTTGGAGGGAAAGGCTCTTTCCTTGCTAGCACTGACGAGCTCTGGTCATTCTCCAGGGAGCAGTACCTTAGTGCCCTCACACCCTGCTCTCAGCAGTCCAGACTTGGTCCATTTCTGAGGCTTTTAGGAAAACATCAGTAGATGCTAAGTAGCCAGGATGATGTGAGGTCCAGGCCCTGATCCAAGAGCATGAGTGGATGGATCCAAGCCATTGGCCGCGCCTGGGCAGAGAGGCATTGGAAGCCAGAGAGGGCTGGTGGCCAGGGCTAAGATTCCCTCCATATCAGGGATTCAGAAAGGCCTTGGAAAGCATTGAGCACACCAGCCCCCCATGTTAAGTGGCCAGTGGCCAGGGTTTGCATTACAAAACCAGAGCATTGTTGAGTTGAACGCCTTTTGGAAATAGATTAGAGGAGATGATGTTAGAGGCTAAGCTTCTTGGGGACAGAGAGCCTGTCAGACTCTGTCCTTGACAATTAGGAAAGTGCCAGCACATAAAAGCACATTCCAGGGGCCTTCCAATCTTAGGATGGTTTAGAGTCTGTCAAGGACTACATAATAAATGATAATGCCTGGTGTGTGTGGCTCAAGTCTGTAATCCCAGCACTTGGGAAGTGAAAGCAGAAGGATCAGGAGTTCAAGGCCAACTTCAGCTCCATGGTGAGTTCGAGACCAACATGAACTATGTGAGCTTCTGCCTCAAAGAATCCAAATAACTAAATAAACAAACAAGGCTGAGGGAAACCTTCTTACCAGAGACACTTCAGTCACGACACCTAGTCAGTAATGAACCTGGTGTACCATTTGGGCCCCAAAATTACAAAGAAAAGAATGTTCACACTGAGGTGTGTTACCAGTGTGCCCTAGACACACCTGCTGTGCCCCAGTGGAATAAAAATGCAGTACGTTCACAGAGAAACCCTGTCTCGAAAAAACCAAAAAAAAAATAAATAAATAAAAAATTGCAATACGCAGCTGTACAAGGTACCCAAGGCTGACAGAACAAACTGTGATACACTGCATATTCGTCATGCTTTTATCATGTTTAAGAGTGTTTTGTTACTCAGGAGGCAGAGGCTGGCAGATCTCCAAGTTCAAGGCCATTCTGGTCTACAGAGTGAGTTCTAGGACAGCCAGGCCTGCACAGAAAGGGCTTGTCTCAAACAAACAAACAAACAAACAAACAAACAAAAAAGTGTTGTTTCGAGGTTTTTGTTGTTGTTGCTTATTTTGTTTTTGGTTTGTTTGGGGGTTTTGTTTTGTTGTTTTGTTTTTTAGGCAGGGCCTCACTATGAAGCCTTGGCTAGCCTGGATCTCTTTTTGTAGATCAGACTAGCCTATCTCTGCCTCTTGTGTGTGGGAGTTAAAGTAATGCACTACCATGCCCAACATGCTTTCCTTTGTTTTTGTCTTGGGGAATGACACGCCTCACGCAGATTAGACAAATACTCTGCTATTGAGCTCTATGCTCAGCCACTGTCAGTATTTTATAGTGTGTGTGTGTGTGTGTGTGTGTGTGTGTGTGTGTGTGTGTGTGTGTGTGTATGTGAGTGTGCATGTGTGTGTGTGTGTGTATGTGTGTGTGTGTGTGTGTGTGTGTGTGTGTGTGTTCACTGGGACACAGTGTGATGGTACCCAGCAGCAGCCTTATGCATTTTGAGTTTATCACATAATCTTGTTACAATGTTTTCTTCTGTGTTTGATTTCCTGTTGTTTTGCTCATCGTGTCCTAGGAGTACTCAGTGTGTGAGTGTGTGTGTGTGTGTGTGTGTGTGTGTGTGTGTGTGTGTGTGCAAGTGTGTATGCAATAAATAGGTTGATAGATAGTAGATAGATGGTAGATAATTATAGACAGATGATTGTAGATAGATAATAGGTTGATACATAGTAGATAGATGATCGATAAGTGATCAATAGTAGATGGTAAATAGATAACAGAGAGATAACAGACAGGAGAGATAGGTGTCTGCATGGTGATACCCTACTGTGCTTATTTTACGTCAATTTGACCTAAACTCCAGTCATCTGAGTGGAGGGAACCTCAACTCAGAAAATGCCTCTGAACAACGGGGCTGTAGGCAAACCCATTGTGGACAGTATGGTCCTGGCTTCTTTAAGAAATGTCCCAGCAGATAAAGGGGTCTTGCTATGTAAATCTGGCAACTTGAGTTCAATCCCTAAATGCCAGTAAAGTTGGAAGGAGAGAATCAACTCCACAAGGTTGTCCTCCGATCTCCACACACATGTAGACCACGTGAGTGCACATCCTATTCTACAGGAGACCTGTCTTATAAAGTGGGCATTGGGGATGATGGCAGCCTGCTTCCCTAGCCTGCATGAGGCCCTGGATTCAATCCCCTGCACTGTATAACCAGGTGTGGTTTCACATGTCTGAAATAGCAGCACTTGGGAGTAGAGCCACAAGGATCAAAGGTAATCCTCAGCTATAAATCAAATTCAGAACTAGCCTGGGCTACATGAGACACTGTCAAAGGAAAAGGAAAGGACAGAAAGACGGAAGGAAGGGCCACAAAGGGAAGAAAGCGCCTTGAGCTAAATAAACCAGAAAGCGTCTACTGTTTTGGACTTATCTTCTGTACTAACAACCTAAACACCCATGATGAAGTCCACAACACCAGCTCTAAACTAAGAGAAAGGAAAGCCGCTTCTCTCTAAGAGTCCAGGGTAATCACTTCTCACTGCCTTAATCATTAAACCAGGAAAGCAGTCACCTGGAGTCACTCTTGCCAACCAAACAGCTCAACCATTGTTGGATCTCTGGACCCAGTTGTGCGAGAAAAGCAACATTGTGTTTTGTCCCTGGCTTCTTCAAGTCCTTTTCTTGAAACTGACCTCCTCTGCCTGGCTTCCTGTAACACTTTAATTCAGTCAGTGAAGTGTTGCTCAGTGCTAGAATGAAAAGATAAAGCTAACTGAGATCTTTATTGTATATGAGTATGTATATATTATTAGGCACGGTGGCTGGGTGCCAGGGGATCAAAACTCAGACTATCAGGCTTGATGGCAAATACTTCTACCCACTGCGCCACTCTGTCAGCCCCCATTTAAAGTTTAAAGAACATTGTTTGTTTGTTTGTTTGTTTGTTTTTTAATTCCAGAAAAGTGACTGTCTAAATGAAAATACACTGGGACCCAGACAATCCTGAACCAACCATTGGGGAATGTCCCCAGGGAAGGTATTTTCTTGCTAAGGCCAAAGAGAGGCCCAGATGTGCTCAAGTCATGAATAGCCTCATCTCCTCATGCCTTTAATCCCAGCACTAGGGAGGCAGCTTCTAGTTTATATAGTGAGTCCCAGGAGTGCTAGGACTACATAGAAAGACCCTGTCTCAAACAAAACAAACAACAAGCACCCATCCAGGACAAAGACCAAAGAAGCACACCAAACGTGTTCTGGCTGTGCTCTCCCAGTAGCACCCAGCTCTCAGCTCTTCCTCAACCTTACTTGTGGTCCACGGCCTTGATGGATGCTGTTTTATTTGTATTCAAGGACTTTCAGAGGCTATTCCAGTATTTGGCTCACAACAGCACTAAGCAGCCATTGGTGACATGACTGAGAGAAGGGCAAATTCAAACCCACTTTTCAGGCGGAGACTTGGACACCCACTCTAGATAGCTTTCAAATCCAAAAACTGGATCCCAGTAACATGGGTGCTACAACAGTCTTCAGAATCAATTAGACTCAACCCATATGGGAGAATTGAGAAGGATTAAGCTCAAAAATTTATGTAGTGGGCTAGAGAGATGGTTCACTGGGTAAAGGCACTCACTGCCAAACCTAATGGTCTGAGTTTAATTCCTGGGACCCAAATAGTGGAAGGAGAAAACCAATTTCCAAAAATTGTTCTCTAAGCTGCACATGTGTACCATGACATGTGCGCGCGCGCGCGCGCACACACACACACACACACACACACACACACACACACACTACATATACCATACATACATGCAAACACATACAGACACAAACATACACAATATTTTTTATATTACATGACATGTTCAGATCACCTGAACAAAAACATAGTGGATCCCAGACGCCTGACTAAATAAGAATGGTAGCTCTGACCCCCTGCCCCAGGCTGCCTGTCCTAGAGGCACACCCAAATGACTGTGATACTGGTGTTCACCTGATAGAGATCTTCTTCTGTGTCACTTGGGCCAGAGTCAACAAGACTGACATCACAGCTGGTGTGAGCTGTTACCCCAGCCCCAGGCTAGTGTCCAGACTGGCAACACCTGCTGGGAGCTTTGCCACATAGAACGTGACATCCACCCCAGTGGCACTCCAAATGCCAGTGAGAAGACCACCAGGGAGATGACTCTCTCCACACCATGTTCAACAAGACAGGTGCTGGCAAACGTGAGCCAATAGCAGTGGTGACATTCACACTGATACCCACACTAGCTCTTCTACCCCCAGGTAGCTCACCAGAGCAAGGATGCTGCCAGTGCTATTCCTGTGGGTGCTACACCATCAGCAAGAAGGCTACTAACCTCATCTCAGACTGAATTCAAGCTGTCTGACCAGTGCCCAGGGCTTCAGGGCTTCTTGACTTGCCACAGCTTTGTGGGGAAACTGACCATGGTTCTTCTGTCTGCTACTGGAGTGATCTCTGGTGATTACAGCAAGAAGCCAAGCTGGAGTTCTCCACTTGCTATCTCCAGTTTCCACAGGTATTGCTAAGTTCATCCTCATCACCCACATCTCAGAGTGTGTAGACTGTGTCTTCATGGTAGACAAGGAACCTGGATACCAAATGCCCAAACTATACTAACCTCAACTTGCTTGTTAGCAAGAATATGTCTTCCACCACCACTCACACCAGATTTTATGGAGACTTGAATGTCAATCTGGCAGATTCCATACCAACCTGAAATCCTACCCTTACATACACCTCCATGTAGACACATAGACCCCTGCCATCTCTGCTGAGAAAGTCTATCCAAGCATCAAAGAAACCTGGGAGGGGGCACCAACACCTCCTGGTCAAACTATATCAATGAGGTGTGGTTTGAGCAACAAAGAGCCCGGATTAGAATTCTCCATTTCCTCCTGTGTCTTCCATCTGTCTATAGTCTGTGATTACTGGTCTGCCTCCAGTCAGTCTGTTGTGCATGTCTGAGGTCTGTGTCTGAGATCTGTCCCCGTTGCCTGCTGTGCTGTTGCTATCTCTAACAAAGGGTTTTGCTGTGTATGTATTTACTGAGCAGTGCATTAAAGGGATATGGGAAAGCAATGAGGAATACAGAAATCTTCAATGAAGTTGTACAAGGATAAAAGGTATCCTACCGACTCCAACTGTCCCAGAATAGTGTTCAAAACTGCAAACAGGTGTTATCAACCATAAAAAACATCTATGGGCTACTTGTTTTGTTTAATTTTGTTTTTAACTCTTGAATGCTTTCAGCAAATGATTACAAGACACAGACGGGTTATTCTGGGTCAGGGGATGGAAGAGTGCATCGTTTAAAGCTATGTATTTAGCTTAGGTTGTAAAGCTGAATACATGGGGACTCCAAGGCATGGTAAGGTTGGTTTCATTGTTCTCTTAAAGGCAGGTTAAACTTAGACTTGCCGAGGACACAGTAGGATATCACATGAACTACATATTCTTAAAGGATCCTAAGGCATGTGACTAACTTGGCCCCAAAGTCCAGCAAAAGTTTAATCTCTTTGAAGTCAAGAGATATTTTCAAGAAAAAAAAAAAAGTATCACTTTAGCCTATCATGGGCAGCTTCCTGTAACAGAGGTACCAACGCCTCCTTGGAGCTGGGCAACACGATGGTAAAATCTGACCCCTACCATGGTAAATACATGACTTGCTGCCCTCTGTACCTCACAGATGGGATTCCCAAAGATGTGTTTGCTGCTGTTGCTACCATCCACTCCAAGCACAGTATTTGGTTTGTGGACTGGCGTCCTGCTAGCTTCAAGGCTGGTGCTAATCATCAGCTTCCCACTGTAGACCAAGCCAAGGTGCAGCTCACTATGTGCATACATACTGTACTATGGCCATTGCTGAGGCCTAGGCTAGCCTGGACCACAAGTTGACCCAATGCCTCGTTCACTGGTACAGGACTAAGGGAGTGAAGGGAGGAGACGGACCCTGATTATCCACTCCTGTCAGCCCTGTAGTAGGTTGTACTCCTAGAATGTCAGCGTTAGCCTTGCTGGCAACCATTCAAGTTGTCTGATTAGATTTATTTAAAAAAAAAAAAAAAAAAAAAAAAAAGGCTCGGAGGTGGCTCAGCGGACAAGAGCATGTCCTGCTCTTGCAGAGGACCCGAGATCAGTCCCTAGCAACCATGCCAGGCACTCACAAGCTTTTGTAATTCCAGTTCCAGGGGCATGCATGCCCTCCTTTGACCTCCATGAGCACCCACATGCCGTAGAGGTAATATAATTGAAAAATAATAAAATATAAACTTTTTTATTTTTTATACTTTATTTGCATTTCAAATGTTTTCCCCTTTCCAGGTCTCCTCTTTGGAAACCTCCTATCCCATCCCCCTTCCCCTGCCTCTATGAGAGTATTCCCCCACCCACCCACCCACCCACTCCTGTCTTCCCTCCCTGGCATTCCCCTATACTGGGGCATCTAACACTCTCAGATCCAAGGACCTCTCCTTGCACTGATGGCCAACAAGGCCCTCCTCAGCCACATATGTGGCCAGCACCATGGGTCCCTCCATGTGTATTCTTTGGTTGGTGGTCCAGTCTCTGGGAGCACCCGGGGGGGGGGGGGCTGACCAGTTGACACTGTTGCTCCCTCCATGGGGCTACAAACTCCC